>OZ014523.1:452789483-453389483 GCA_963966055.1 Lathyrus aphaca
TTCTACTGCTTAGACCTCTGCTTCAGCTATCCTCTTCAGCATCTGCTTCAATTATCTCCATTATCACCTGCATCAGTCTGTCAGAGACTTACCTCCAGCTCCTCAGTCAGTGATCTTCATCAGCACTTGTCTTCAGCTTCTTTAGCACTCATGGATATTCCAAGGAAAAGCAACATATCTTACCACTTCTTTGAGCCCATATTGACTGGTATCAGGCAGGTCCACTCACTTATCACACCTGACCACATCCCACTGTTCAGAGAGCACTATGGGGGAATCTTAGACATGGTTATGGATCTTGATTCATCTCAGAGAAGCATGATCCACACATGCTTGCAGTTTTATGACCCTCCACTTAGATGCTTTACCTTTCCAGACTTTCAGATAGGGCCTCTGTTGGAAGAGTTTTCTTTGTTGATTGGAGTGCCTATCAGAGGAGGGATCCCTTTTAACACAGAGATGACTGCTCCCAGAAGTGAAGAGATAGCAAGGGCATTGCACTTGGAGCCTGCCCTTATTGAGCAAAACATGACAACAAAAGCTGGGATTCCTGGTTTACATCTGGACTTCTTGATTTCTCAAGCCATCCTGAAGGCTGCAGTGGGAGAATGGAGGGCAGTCTGTGCACTTTTAGACCTCAGCATATATGGGGCTATATTGTTTGCAGATGAGCCTAAATTTGTCAGTAAGAATGCCATCCACTTGTTCCTGCTGAGGAACCCAGTGCCTACATTGCTAGGAGATTTTTACTACTCCATCCATCAGAGAAATGAAAAACAAAGGGGGAAGTTGGTCAGATGCTGTGCTCCCTTGTTCTACTCTTGGCTACTCAGACACCTGCCTAAATTAGATGCTTTCTTGAACCCACACCAGCAGAAGAATTAGGCCAAGAGATTCATTGCCTTAACCTCAGAGGATATCATATGGTGCACCCAGAGCACCAAAGGCAAGGATATTATTACCAGCTGTGGGCAATACCCTAATGTGCCTTTGATAGGAGTAAAAGGTTGCATCAATTATAACCCTTTACTGTTTAAGAGACAATTGGGATATGCCTTGGTTCACCCTCCCAGAGGACATAATTTAGCTGAGACCCTATACTGTGAAGTGCAACCTAATTCAGCTGTTGTCAGGCAAGCTACCTGGGCTTGGGACAACATCCAGACAAAAGGGACGGCCATCCTTGGAAGGTGCAACAATGTTGCTTCAACTCAGTACTCAGATTGGTCCTGTACTAGAGCTCAGATCACCAGGATGCCTTTCACCTTGGAAGACACACCTGGACCATCTACAGTACAGCCTGCAGCAACTGTTAGCCTGGAGGAATTTGAAAAGCTGAAAGAGAGGAATAATCAGCTATCAGAAGCCCTGAAGAAGACTCTTTGGGAAAGAAATGACGGTAGTTTGGACATTGAAAGATTGGAAAGGCTCAAGACTGAGCATCTTACCAAGATTGAGAGAACAAATGACTACATAAGGAAAGCAATAGTCGGGGAACAGATATTGAAGAATGCCTACAAGGAGGCCAACATTCAGAAAGCTAAGGCTGAGCATTACCTCGAGGAGAGCCAGGCTAGGTGGATCAGGATCACCGAAGCCCGTGCATAAGAAGACCAGAGGACTCAAGCCAAGATTGAGCAGCTGGAGGCCAATGAGAAGAAGCAGCAGGAAGCTTTGTTGGCAGCTCAGAAAGAGATATCAGAACTGAAACTCCGGGAGAGGTTAAAGAGATCAAAGGATCAGGACAGGCATAAGAAGATGACTAATGCCATTGCTACCAGGAACCTCCTCATTAGGACCATTACAGAGCACCCAGCTGGTCCGGTGACTGAGGCACTCCTGAAGGAAGTCAATGAGGATGACTTCGGATTGGATGTCTGATTCCTCTTTGCTTGTATTTCTTTTCTTTTGATGTACTTTTCCTTTTTGTTGTATTTTTGACCCACCGTGGGCATGTATTGTAAACAGACTATGTATTTTTCATCATTTGTAATATATATCAGTTTGCTTTACTTTGGTGGACTTTCTCTCAACATCATCAAGCATCTCCTCGAGGTCTGGAAAGGTCAAAACCAAGAACCAAACCAGATACCTTGGAAAACAAATAAGCATACTGCATTGCATACTAACATTTTCTTTGTTTTGTAGGTTTTTGTCTATTATTTTGTTTCTCACTTTGTTGTGTGTAAACACCCCAAATTTGCCCTCACCCATTCACACCATGTCTTGTGATCATTTCATATGCATAAACTCAATCATACCATCTCATATCACACTTTTGATTCACTGCATAGGTTCTAAGTCATCTGCATCTAGGGTTTGTGATCTGAGCAATCCAAGAGCTTCTTGAGCCACTCCAAAGGTCATCAATCACTTCAAAGGGGTCTATGTGTGTTCAAGTATCATACTATCTCCTCTCAAAGTCAAGAATGTCAAAGAATCACAAGAACTGGGATTGGTATGGAAGCAGAGCCAGGCTTGACTGCACAGATGACCTGAAATTAGGGTTTTGGTTTCAGAGGCCATAACTCCAAATTTTTTGGTCATTCTTGTTTCTATTGGTCTCTATATGGTATAGGGAGTATGCATATCAATTTTCATGAAGAAATTCCATGGGGAAGTCATCTGATCAAAGGTTGACTTTCTGGACAAGTCAGTGCAAAATCAGGGCATCTGAGGCCCCCAATGACTCAACCAAAGGGCATTCTTCATCATTTTGATTGTATATTATCTTTATTTGATCATGGAAGAAGTTGGAAGTTTACAAAATTCAAGAATCTCAAGTTTTTGCAAAGTTGACTTTTTGGCAAGTTTGACTTTTTATGAAAATGTCATTTTATGCAACTTTTTCAACCCTTACTTTTTGATTCAAGAAAGCTTCAAATGGAAAAACTTTGGTCATGAAAGTTGTAGAATAGATCTTTCCCTTTTCAAAAAGTACAAGAACATGACCTAATTCATTTTGGATCAAAAGTTATGGCTCATCAAAGTTGGCAAAAATCACTAAAATTCAAGTTATGCACCAAATGGAAAAACTTGAAAATTCTTGTACCAAGGCAATTTGTGACTTCTAATTGATGTCTAAGCCTTATACAAACATCACACATGCCCTAAAAACAGAATTGGCCCAAGGGATTTTGCCTTGTTTGCTTTGATTTTCAAAGATCCCTAAGTCATTTTTCATTACAAGTACAAAAGGGGGATTCTTGGCAAAAGCATTTTCCAAGGAGTTATGTGATCACTAGCTGACTTCTATGCATTTCCATGACCAAATGTAACATTATGCAACAAAAATCAGCAAGAGTTTTCTCATGTACATAGCACAAAATCACAAGAGACCACAAGTGGGCAAGTTGCAAAAGCTAGCATAGCTCATGATCCACATGTTGCAGTCACTCACAAGCAATCTAAGGGCCATCCTTAACCCAAGCTGAAGCAAGACATGACCTCAAACTGCTGCTGCCATAGCCCATGCTGCAAGTACAAGTCACCTTGACTTTTTGGCCAAAACCACCATACCCTTGGAACAGTGAGCATCCACCTCTACTGACCTGCTCCACAGGCTACTCATACATTGTGGGAGTGTTATAGCACATCATTGGTCATTGAAGCAATCCAGAACACAACCTTCACAAAAACTGTCAAAGAGCTTCTCTTCTTCGAATCTCCCTCTCCAGCCACAAAACATCCATTTTCTCTTCACCATTGCATCACACACACCCAAGAGAACAAGAATCAACCATTGATAGAGCCTGAAACATCACATACACAAACCTAATTTTCTGATACACCAGAATTGAACCTCTCAAAATAGCCTGTTTAAACTCCATCCAAGCTTGCCATTAGCACAAGGGGAATCATTGGAGTGAGTTTGCACCAAAGAACAGCCCAGAAAGCCCAAAATCAGAAGCTTCCACCTCAGGTATGGCCATGAACTTTTTCTCACAGAGCTTGCATTTTATGTTATAAATTGATAGTGTATGTCTTGCTGGTCATGGGGATGTGCTTAGAATTGAAAATGAGTGAAAAATGAGGATTTACTGATGTTCTGAAATTTCACCCGTGAAAAATGATTTCTTCGATTGGCCTGATTCTTGAAGTTTAAATGTTGTTTGAGGGATGATTTATGTTCTAGGAAGTTAGAGGATCATTTTGCTGTGTTTAATTTGAAGTGTGGTGGCCTGAATCATGATCTAGGGTTTTCAACCCGCCGGAGAAGATGACCGGAGCTTCCCTCCGGTCACCTGAATGTTGTTAACCCTAATCCCTGTAATTAATTAGTGTTTGAATTCAGTGCGTTGGATCTGTTGACTTGGTTGACCTGGCGCGTGTTTGTGTGGCCCAGATGCATCCATTTTGCCCTAATCTCACTTAACCTAATTAATCCCAATTAATTAATTTGTAAAACCTGATTTAGCCAGAAAGGATCCTGACCCTTGATTCACGCGCCAAGTCAACCTCTGACCCCCAGCTTTGAATCTCATGCGTTGGATTGATTTACTTTTCAATTAATTCAATTTTATTTCATTTTATTTCATTTCTTTTCTCCAATTTATTTAAAATAGCAAAAAATGTTTAAAAATTATGAAAATTTTTGTCAAGGTTTTCATTATTTTTTAGGACCCAAAAATATTTTTATTTTTATTTTTTGCATTAAAAAATTATTTTTAAATATTTAAAAGTTTATTTTTAATTAATTAATGAGAATTAATTTATTAAAAATACTTTTAGGTATTTAAAAATCACCAAAAAATTCATGAAACATTTAAAAACATTCAGAAACATTGTCCAACCCTCAAACCAAATTTCCTTTTTGATCTTGATGCATTTTGAGAATTTTTCATGGAATTAAAATCATTTTGATGCATTATTTTGATCCAAACTTCAAAAAATCATTTCTGCCTAACCATTGAGAGTTGGACTTTGATTCTTTTTGCATTGTGTTTAGCATATCATGTAGTTTGTGAGATTAAATGGCCATGATTTGATCTTGCATTTTCCATTTGTTTGGCATTTTTCTTGTTAAGGAACCCTAAAACCCTAGAAAACTTAGGAAAATCATATCTTGAACTAGGTTAAGAGTTGGAACTTCTCCTTTGGGCAGTGAGTTAGTATAGGATTAGGGATCCTTTAAGTGCATTTTCAATTTTTTATATTGATGTTTGCTTCTGATTTTGGTTTGTGTTTGGTGCTTTGATCATAAACCCTAATTTGGGCTTCCATATGCATCCATCTTGCATTTGCTTGCATGACATGACTTGCCATAGCATTTTATGCATTCTTTTGATTCATTGAACATCTTAAGACATATTGAAAGCATGTTTGATCATTGCATAATGTATTTGCCATGTGGTATGTCATTTGCATTTCATAACTTTTCATATGTGTTCATAGTTCTTAACTTGCTCCATCTGCATCCATAAGCTTGTATGATCATTCCCATGTGTTGTTTCATGTTTGTAGCATCTCATAGCATCATTAGCATCATGTATGTACTTCTGGGTTTGATATGCATCATGCCATTTCCTCTCATTTTGTATTGCATTGCATTTCTTTTCTGACTTTTCAGGTGGTGAGTAACTTTGGGAAGTGAATTTGCCTTCACTTATCATATTTTCTTTTCATCTCCTTCATGCATCTTTGCTGCATTTTGTTATGTGTTTGAGATTGAGCTTGCTCATTCTTCTTCTTCTTACTTTCTTTCTTCAAGTGACTTGACTTCTGGAATGAAGCAAGTTACTTTGCTTCTCTTGATCCTTTCATCTGCTTCCTGGTGGTTCCATTGAAGACTTCTCTTGCAAGCCTCACTAACCTTAGGAACAACCAAGCATGACAATGATTAGGGTTTTGATTAGTCTCCCCACTTAGTTTTACCTTTGTGTCTCTTTTGAGTCTTCTCTTCTCATCTCATAATCAGGGACTAAACCCTAAAGGCTTTAAGGCTTTGTGATTAGGCTTATGCCTGCATCCTTCTATTAGGATGGAGTGTATAACTTTAATCCTAAGTGTTAAAACCTTAATGTGTTTAAATCTCTTAATCAATTCACTTAATAATCATCAAGACATCACACTTGTAACTTGGGCCTTGCATTAGGGTTCTAATTCTTCCTTAATTGGTTAAGAAGGACTAACCCTAGTGTTAATGGACAAGTCCCCCTCAAGTTGTCTTACAAACCCTAAAACTCACTTCATCATCATATCATTAAATAAAATCCACTTAATAAAGGCTTTGTTTTGTCATGAGTTTAATCCCTAATCATGGATTAAGTTGAGGAGCTTTCCTCAGCTTAAACATTCTCATCTATTATCCTTCTATTAGGATGGTGTAATGAGTCTGTTTAATCCTTGATTATGGCTTAATCTCATTACTCAACACTAAACAAAAACAACAAAAACATCTAAATAATCACAAGTAGGTTAATGATCTTAATCCTACACCAAAGGTGTTTAAGTGTGAGAAGCTGACTTCACACTTAAGGTATTCTCACTACCCCTAATCAGAGGGAAGATGTGATGAGTGTACTAAATCCATTGGTTTAGGCTTAAGCTCATTAATTTATGACAAACTTTCAAAAGCAATAAAAGACTAAAAACTCAAAAACAAACAATAATCGTCTCCTTCAGGATTCTTTTCTCATCTCATTCACTCATAACCGAGAACTTGCTTCTTCCGTCTAATGCAAGACAGTTTGCACCTGAGCCAGACAGGTCATACACTTGAGCATAGGCAAGCAAGCTGTTCACAAGTCAATTCATCTTTCAGTCCCTTTGGGTCGAACTACGGTGTTCTGACTTCCTCATTGCACGAGAGGATACGTAGGCATAACTTAACAGTTATCGAACAAAAGTCTCTGTATATTCCCCCTCCTTTCAGTTTCATTCTTTTAAGCCTCATTATCATGAGCATTTCACTCTTGTCCTTACACTGACACTGTACATTTATACACCTCACTTCTCTTACACTGACACCTGTACATCCTTTTCCAGCTCTTTTACACACAGATTGCACTAACACTACCCCTTTAAAACACAAATCTTTTAAGCGTGGATCCCGTCGAGTACGGCGGACAATCTGGGTGCTAATACCTTCCCAGGTTGTAACCAACCCCTTTCTCAGTCTCTCTGGTTCGCAACCGTCTTATCCATCTTTTTCTAGGTCTATGCAGCATTGCCTTTCCTCCGGGATAAAAATGCCTAGCTGGCGACTCTTTTCTTCTCCAGTGAGTTCACGGCTGTGTGTCCTCATTGTCCTCTTTTCGCCGACCGTTCGCGTCTGTACCTTTATTTGGGCCATTCCCATCTATCGGGGGCGACAGCTTGGCGACTCTGCTGGGGACCCTTATATTATAACCAGGGCTTCTGGTTCTTTTTGTGGGTTCCTCCTAGCGCTTGATTGATTTGTGTTTACTGGGGTGTTATGTGCTATCTGTGCTTGTATATTTGTTTTTGTTTATTTGCTTTATGTACAGTTGTTTTATTGCTTTCTTTACAGCTTTATATACATCATACTGTCATACTATTCTGGCTGGGTCTGTTGTTTCTGTTTTGGTGGGTGGGTGTTCTATTGAGAGTTGAGGTCCTATACCTGGGACCTGAGTGACACCTAGGCTAGAGTGGTTCATATTCTTTCCCATTCCATCTCGGTCTGGTGCGGGAATATGAAACACGGTTCAGATATGGGTTTCTTCTTGAGAACTCTGTGTTGCAGATTTCCTGCAGTACTAGGGCTATCTGGGAAGCCTGCTAAGTCTGGATGACCTTTAGTATTGACCTTCAGAAACTGAGGTGAATTAGAGGAGGATCTTTTACGGTTATTGTAAACACTGTACCTCCGGGTTAGAAGTGTTTACACTTCTCATAACTGATCCAAGTCTGAGGATCCTTGTTTTAGAACACCACCTGTGAGGGGGTTGGGTTGTTTACAGGTTTGCAGGTACCCTTGACCTCAGCATACCCTGTTACTTTGTTTTGATTAAGAATACTCCATGTTAGGACAGTTCTTGTGATTTTAACCCTGGACATGTGGCTCTTTATTTGAGTCCCCCCACCTTGGTTACTGGACTTATAGACCTCCATCTGGGCTTCTTGAACACATGTCAGAGCACTTGATCAGATCCAGCTCAGTCATAAACCCTTGCATATCATTTGCATACATCATCATTGCATCATTTTGACATTTGCTTATTTGTTTTTCAGGGTATCCATCCTCTATCTCTGGCTTGGTTTTGACCCCATCATCAGCATAGACCTGTCTTCATCAGCATCTACTTCAGCTATCAGCTACTTGCTTCAGCCACCTGCACCAGCCAGCCAGTGGCCCATTTTCAGTGTTATCATCAGCACCTGTCTCAACCCATCCTCAACAACATGGCACCTAAAAAGAGTAATATCTCCTACCACTTCTTTCAGCCTGAGCTAGCTGACATCAGGAGGATTCAAACCCTGATTACTCCAGACCATATACCACTTTTCAGAGAACACTATGGAGGCATACTTGATGTGGTTATGGATTTGGACCCTTCACATAGGAGCTTGATTCATACTTGCCTGCAGTTCTATGATCCCCCTCTGAGGTGTTTCACTTTTCAGGATTTTCAGTTGGGCCCTTTGTTAGAAGAATATTCATCATTGGTTGGTATACCTATCAGGGGTGGAGTCCCCTTCAACCTTGTGGTGGCTTTTCCAAGTAACGAAGAAGTAGCAAAGGCATTGCATCTGAAACCAGTTCTGATTGGGCAGCATATGACTACTAAGGCTGGAATCCCTGGACTACATCTGGATTTCTTGATCTCTCAAGCTACCCTGAAGGCTTCTTTGGGGGAGTGGAAAGCAGTCTGTGCTTTATTGGCCCTGAGCATATATGGGATTATATTATTTGCAGATGAGCCTAGATTCATTAGCAAGAATGCAATCCACCTTTTCATTCTGAGGAACCCAGTGCCCACTTTATTGGGGGATTTCTACTACTCAGTGCACCAGAGGAATGAAAAGCAGAGGGGAAGATTAGTGAGGTGCTGTGCTCCTTTGTTCCATACTTGGCTTCTCAAGCATTTGCCCAAGACAGATGCATTTTTGAATCCTCATCAGCAGAGAAACTGGGCTAGAAGACTCACTGCTTTGACCTCAGCTGATATCAGGTGGTGCACTCAAAGCACAAAAGGCAGGGACATCATTACCAGTTGTGGGCAGTTTCCCAATGTACCCCTGATAGGAGTTAAGGGTTGCATCAATTACAACCCCCTGCTATTCAAAAGACAACTGGGCTTTGCATTGGTCCACACTCCTAAGGCACAAGACTTGGATGAGACTCTTTACTGTGAGAACAAGCCTAATCTGGCTATTGTCAGGCAAGCAGCCTGGGCCTGGGACAATGTTCAGACTAAAGGAGTAACCATTTTGGGGAAGTGCAACAATGTGGCATCAGCACAATACTATGAGTGGTCCCATGCCAGGGCTCAATTTTCTGGGATGCCCTTCACCATGGAGGATATACCTGGACCATCCTCAGCACCACCTCCTGCCACTGTCAGCTTAGAGGAGTTTGAGAGTTTGAAAGAAAGAAATGAGAAGTTGACTTAGGCTTTACAGAAGACCCTCTGGGAGAGGAGTGATGGTAGGTTGGATATTGAAAGGTTGGAAAGGTGGAAGGTGGAGCATCTGGCTAAAATTGAGAAGTCTGAGGATTACATCAAGAAGTCTAGGGCTGGAGAGCAAATCTTGAAGAATGCCTGCAAGGAAGCCCAGTTCCAGAAGGCCAGGACTGATCTGTATTTGAAGGAGAGTCAAGCTAGGTGGGTCAGGATCACCGAGGCTCGTACTCTGGAAGATAAGAGGACTCAGGACAAGGTTGAGCAGCTGGAAGCTAGTGCAAAAGAGCAGTAGGAAGCCCTGGCAGCAGCCCAGAGGGAGATCTCAGAGCTGAAGATCAGAGCTGGAGTGAAGAGGTCAAAGGACCAGAGTCAACACAAGAAGCTAACTGCAGCTGTTACTACCCGGAATCTCCTTATCAGGAATCTCACGGAGCGTCCAGCTGATCCTGTGACTGAAGCACTTCTCAAGGAGGTTCAGGAGGATGAGTTTGGTCTTGGTGTTTGACTTTTGTTTGTTGTTGCTTTCATTTCATGTACTTTTATTTTCTTATGATGTATTTTGACCCCTCAGAGGGCATGTTTTGTAAAGAACAAACTATGTATCATTTTGTCGCTCCCGATAAATGGGACCAGGTCCAGATAAAGGTACAGACGCGAACGGTCGGCGAGAGGGACAATGAGAACACACAGCAGTGAACTCACTGGAGATGAATAGAGTCGCCAGCTAGGCATTTTTATCCCGGAGGAAAGGTAATGCTGCACAGACCTAGGGAAAGATGGATAAGACGGTTGCGAACCAGAGAGACTGAGAAAGGGGGTTGGTTACAACCTGGGAAGGTATTAGCACCCAGATTGTCCGCCGTACTCGACGGGATCCACGCTTAAAAGATTTGTGTTTTAAAGGGGTAGTGTCGGTGCAATCTGTGTATAAAATAGCTGGAAAAGATGTACAGGTGTCAGTGTAAAGTGTATAAGTGATGTGAAGTATGAAAGTGTCAGTGTAAGAACAAGGTGAAATGCTCAAGATCATGAGGCTAAAGAATGAAGCTAGAAAGAGGGGGAATATACAGAGACTTTTGTTCGATAACTGTTAAGTTATGCCTACGTATCCTCTCGTGCAATGAGGAAGTCAGAACACCGTAGTTCGACCCAAAGAGACTGAAAGATGAATTGACTGATGAACTGCTTGCTTGTCAATTCTCAAGTGTATGACCTGTCTGGCTCAGGTGCAAACTGTCTTGCATTAGACGGAAGAAGCAAGTTCTCGTTTATGAGTGAAGGTGATGAGAAAAGAACCCCGAAGGAGACGATTATTGTTTGTTTTTTTGAGTTTTCAGTCTTTTATTGCTTTTGAAGTTTGTCATAAGTTAATGAGCTTAAGCCTAAACCAATGGGTTAGTAAACTCATCACATCTCCCCTCTGATTAGGGGTAATGAGAATACCTTAAGTGTGAAGTCAGATTCTCACACTTAATCACCTTTGATGCAGGATTAAGATCATTAACCTACTTGTGATTATTTAGATGTTTTTGTGGTTTTTGTTTAGTGTTGAGTAATGAGGTTAAGCCATAATCAGGGATTAAACAGACTCATTACACCATCCTAAAAGAAGGATGATAGATGAGAATGTTTAAGCTGAGGAAAGCTCCTCAACTTAATCCATGATTAGGGATTAAACCCATGACAAAACAAGCCTTTGATTAAGTGGATTTTATTTAATGATATGGTGATGAAGTGATTTTTATGATTTGTAAGACAACTTGAGGGGGACTTGTCCATTAACACTAGGGTTAGTCCTTCTTAACCACTTAAGGAAGAATTAGAACCCTAATGCAAGGCCCAAGTTACAAGTGTGATGTCTTGATATTTATTAAGTGAATTGGTTAAGAGATTTAAACACATTAAGGGTTCAAGGCTTAGGATTAAAGTTATGCACTCCATCCTAAGAGAAGGATGCAGGCATAAGCTTAATCACAAAGTCTTAAAGCCTTTAGGGTTTGGTCCCTGATTATGAGATGAGAAGAGAAGACTCAAAGAGAGACACAAAGGTAAAACTATGGGGGGAGACTAATCAAAACCCTAATTCATTGTCATGCTTGGTTGATCCTAAGGTTTGTGAGGTTTTCAAGAACAATCTTCAGAAGAACCACCAGGAAGCAGATGAACAAGATCAAGAGAAGCAAAGTGGCTTGCTTCATTCAAGAAGTCAAGTCACTTGAAGAAAGAAAGTAGGAGGAAGAAGAATGAGCAAGCTCAATCTCAAACACAAATAGAAATGCAGCAATGGATGCAAGAGAGATGAAAAGAAAAGTTATGAGAAGTGAAGGCAAATTCACTTCTCAAGTTTACCTACCACCTGAAATGTTAGAAAGAAATGCAATGCAATGCTAAATGAAATGAAATGACATGATGCTAGACCAAACCAGAAGCATGTTGATAATGATTATGATGTTATGGGGTGCTGCAAACATGAGGCAAGACATGGATATGTTCATACAAGATCATGGATGCAGATGATGCAGGTTAAGGAGCATGAATGAACATGAAAAGTTATGAAGCATACAAGACAAATGACATGGCAAATATGTAATGCAATGATCAAACATGCTTTATATGTGCCCTAAGATGCCAAATGAATCACAAGAATGCACAAAATGCAAAGACAAGTCATGTTATGCAAGGAAATGCAAGAAGGATGCAAGAGAAATCCCAAATTAGGGTTCATGGATTAAACATCAAACCAAAACTCAAAACAGAAGCAAACCCTAAGATAAAAAATGGAAAATGCCATCCAAAGAAACCCTAAACCTATAATGAACCACTTCCCAAAGGGGAACTCTCAACTCCTAACCAATCTCAAGATATGAATTTTATAAGTTATTAGGGTTTTTTAGGGTTCTTAACAAAAGAAATGTCAAACAATTGGAAAATGCAAGATCAAATCATGGCCATTTTATCTTAGAAACTATATGCTAAACACAAAACAAATCAAAAAGAATCAATGTCCAAACCTTCTCCAATAGGCAGAAATGAATTTTTGAACCCATGATCAAAATAATGCATAAAAAATGATTTAATTCAATGAAAAATTCTTAAAATGCATCAAGATCAAAAAAGAAATTTGGTTTGAAGGTTGGACAATGTTTCTAAATGTCTTAGAACATTTCATGAATTTTTTTGTAATTTTTAAATACCTAAAAGTATTTTTAATTAATTAATTCCCATTAATCAATTAAAAATAATCTTTTAAATATTTAAAAATACTTTTTTAATGATAAAAAATAAAATAAAAATGTTTTTGGGTCTTAAAAATTAAATAAACTTTTAGGAAAAAGTTTCATAATTTTTAAGAATTTTTAACTATTTTAAAATAATTATGCAAGTTTAATGAAATAAAATGAATTAAAAATCAAATAAAATAAAAGTAAACAGAATGAGAGGCTGAGATGCAATCTGGGGAGGGGACCATTGACTTGGCGCGTGATCTTGTGGCTCACATTCAAACTTGGTTAATCACAGTTATGAATTAATTAATTACAGTTAGGGTTTCTAATGACGAATCAGGGCCATCCACTAGCGCGCGGGAAGCAACATCCAAGGGCCCAGGTTTAAAGTTTGCTAATTAATGACCATTAGCCCTAATCACTCTCAGGCTGCCGGAGAAGACCTCCGGTCGTCTTCTCCGGCCAGCTCTCTCCCTGAGAAACTTCAAACTCCCTAAAAACGTATCAAAAATGAAAACTAAAAACTGGGAAATGTTCCTCACATCCTCACGAATCAAACCCCTATCCTAAAACACATTTATATTTCCTAAATAAGCTGAATCGAAGAGGACAAGAACTAGGGCACGCAAGCTTCAGAAGCAAATTAAATACTTATTTCAAAGCCATTTTCAAAACCAAGGACATCAGGATAATCAGTGAATCACATAGAACAAGTTTGTAACAAGAAAAATGATTTCTGGAAAAATGAATTTCAAGCTACCTGAGATTTGGAGCTTTCAACCTGAGAACTTTCTGGCCACCTCTCCTTATGCAATCTAATCTACTTGATCCCCAGATGATGTTTGAATGCTCAATGAGAGTTTAAGTTGGCTGGATAGTGAGTTTCGAAAGCTCCTGCTCAAGCTTGGTCAGAAATGGCAATGGAGTTTCTGGAGGTTTCAGGCCATTGTGAATGATGAGTTGTGGTCCTGAGGATGAATGGAGAAGGTCTGTGGTGTTTGTTGGTGTGTTTGTGGTTTGTGGAAGGAGATTCGAAAGAAAATGCAGGCTGAGATGAAAATGGTGAAGTGGCTTTGTGGTTGGTTTCAGGCCTGGCTCTTGGCTGGTTTCTCCTCAATGGATCATGATGATTTGAAGTGTGGAAATGGTTGGGATGTTTTGTGGCTGGGCAGAGGGATTCGAAGCAAAATGCAGCTTGGTGTGTTTTTGTGTATGTGATGATGTGTGTAGTTTCTGCCTTGCTTGCTTAGTGTTATGGCTTGCCAAAGGATACAATAAACAAATGCAAGTGGCCAGAGGATGTGACATGGCCTGTGGTGATTGGGATGTCTACTTTTGCAAAAAGTCAAATTTCTTGTAAGAGAGGCATGAGCTTGATACTAGCTTGGTACAAAGGCTAGGGCTGGCGCAACATGGTGTGGTGAGAGAGCCAGCAAGGTTCAAAGGCCCAGGCAGCAAGTTGAGGGAAGTGTCATGAGTGTTTTGCAAGTTGTTGCCTTTTTGTACTTCATGAGAAAAGTCTTGTTACATGAACCATAACCATGGGCATTCTTGGTTCATTCTGAATTTTATGACTTAGAGAATGTTTATGTGCTGGTTTGAGATGAATTAGAGGCTGCAATATGCATTGGTCCAAGATTTTGCAAAATTCTCACTTAGGGCATGCCTTGAAAATCAATGATTTTAGCCAACTTTGCATTGCCATAACTTTTGATCCAAGAAGAGTTTGGTAATGTTCTTGTACTTTTTGAAAAGGGAAAAATGAGATCTACAACTTTCATGACCAAAGTTTTTCCATTTGAAGCATTTTTGGATCAAGAATCATGGCTTGAAAAATGACCTAAAATGATGCATTCTTGAGAAAGTCAACTATGCTCCAAAAGTCAACATTTGCAAAAACCCTAAATTCTTGATTTCTATGAACTTCAACCTTCTTCCATGATCAAATAAAGATCATATACACTCAAAATGATGAAGATCACCCATTGGTTGGGTCATTGGGGGCCTCAGATGCCCTGATTTTACACTGACTTGTCTGAAAAGTCAACCCTTGATCAGATGACTTCCCCATGGAATTTCTTCATGAAAATTGATATGCATACTCCCTATACCATATAAAGAGCAATGGAAACAAGAATGACCAAAAAATTTGGAGTTATGGCCTCTGAAACCAAAACCCTAATTTTCAGTCAACTGTGCAGTTTGACCTGGCTCTGCATCCACTCAAACCCTAGTCCTTGTGATTCCTCTGCATTTTTGACTTTGAAGAGATGGAATATGACATATGAACACACATGGACCCCTTTGAGTTGATTGGTGGCCTTTGGGGTGGCTCAGGATGCCCTGAGGTTGCTCAGATCACAAACCCTAGGTGCAGATGCCTTAGAAACTATGCAGTGAATCAAAAATGAGATGTGAGATGATATGATTGTGTTTATGCATATGAGGATGATCACAAGCCATGGTGTGAATGGGTGAGGGCAAATTTAGGGTGTTTACAGCTGCCCCTATTCAAACATGAGTTAGCTGTGCAGGTTGTAAGCGACGGCTTAACAGGCAAACAAGATAACTTGTGGTTGAATACCAAAGACAGTCCAAAATTTGCACTCACGGAATGAAGAAGAAAAGGGATATAGATTGTAAAAGGAAAACAAAGTATATTGTAAAGTGGGCGACGGAGGACGACCGTCGAGCAGAGGACGACTGCTGGGTAAAGAGCAATGACGGGGACGGCCGACATGCTGGGGATAAAAGGTAAAGCCAAGACGGGGACGACCGACTAGCTGGGAAAGTAAGATATCATGATGGGGACGGCCATCAAGGTAAAGCTGCACGCTTCTCTGGGGATTAATGAAACATGACGGGGACGGCCATCAAGTTCACAAAGCAAAGTAACCGACGATGGGGACGGCCATCGGGCTAAAAAGAAAAGAGACCACGACGGGGACGACCATCGGGTTAAAGAATAAATGAGAAAAAAAAAAAAAAAAGATGATGGGGTACGGCCATCAAAGGTGAAGGACGATCACCTAGCAGGGGACGGCTACTCTGTTGGGAATAGAAGAAACATGATGGGGACGACCATCAAAGGTGGAGGACGACCACCTGGCAGGGTACGGCTGCCGAAAATCAACGATGGGGACGGCCATCGGATAAGAATGATGAAGGACGATCATCAAGGGGTGGAGGACGACCACCTAGCAGGGGACGGCTGCTAAAATCAACGATGGGGACGGCCATCGGATGAGCATGACGGAGGACGACCATCAAGAAGTGGAGGACGACCACTTAGCAGGGTACGGCTGCTCTCAGGGTTATCATAACACAGGACGAGTGTTAGACAAAAAGAAAAATTGTTGGCGATCTACTGGGGATATAGTAAACACGGACGAGCGTTTACATCCAAGAAACAAAAGGCATAAGTGTTTGGTATTGTGTATAGATTAAAGGTGCGGACGAGCATCCTTAAGACTATGATACGGACGAGTATCATGTAGAAACAAACTGACACATGTTCAGAGATGATGATACGGACGAGTATCAACTGGTTCACAAAGAACACGGACGAGTGTCGCATCTGAAAGTATCCTCCCGGGGAATAGTAGACACAGACGAGTATCTATATTCAAGGAGACATAAGTGTTTGACACGGTGTATGGATTAAAGATGCAGACGAGCATCCTTAAGACTATGATACGGACGAGTATCATGCAGGAACAAACACTAGACGCAATGTTCTGAGATGATGGTACGGACGAGTACCAACTGGTTAACAAAGAACAAGGACTACTGTCGAATCTGTGGGGATATGAGTGATGATGTATACAAGATACGGGCGAGTATCTGTATAAGTGTACCAAGGAGTGGTGAGTATATATAATGTATAGATGAGTGTTTATCTGCTGGGGATAGTGACACGGACGAGTGTCAAGAGAGAAAAGTATAATATTAACAAGTATATGGGTGATAAAGGTGTAAGCGACTGCGCTGGGAATATGACACGGACGGGTGTCGAGAAAATGTATATATGAGTATATGTGAGTGCAAAGAGGGTATCTTTGGCCTTCTGCTGGGGGGTATGTCACGGACGGGTGTCATGAAGTATCCGTAATACGGGTGATCTTGTTTGTAGAGAAAGTTCAGGCGACTTTACTGGGGAGTGATGACACGGACGGGTGCCAAAAGGTGTATATACTGGTGTTTGTGATTTGTGAGGCAACTGCTTTTGCTGGGACTCTGGTGGGGGTTTTTCTGTATGTATTCTGCATGCCGATAGATTGTCATTATTTACAAACGTTCAATTCACAACATGACTCATGATTATGCTATGCGTTTGATTTTTGCCGTAATGCTCCGTATTAGACGGAATGCTACGCTCTGAGGGGATAATATGGTGCGAATGCCATGATTATGCAAAGATACACAGATCCGGGACTCGGATCCCGTTGCTGCGGAGATCTCTGGTTGATCTGCTTGAAGTGGACATCCCAGCTGGGGATGAGATCATTGGTAGATCTAATGATGTATCTGTTTGGGGATACAGGTCACTGATTGGCATATCCTTGTAATACGGGACCCAGCTGGGGTTTGTAGAAGCTTTCTCCCTCTCTGTTGTGACTTCTTCGTGCGTTGCTCTTCTGAATAGAGGCTTGAAGCTCTGTGGGGATATGATTCCCTGATTTCTGCATTCTGCTGAGGAAGAAAGGTTGGTACTACAGCTGGGGAATGCTGTTGGTAACCCAGCTGGGGGAGAGTAATGAGAGGCAACTCGGCTGGGGAGAAAACATCTTGAGTGTTAAGCCCGTTTGTTGGTTTGCCAGCTTGCTGGACTGTAGCTTATATGCCCCAAGTTGCGTTCTGGATACCTGCAATCCTGCAAAGACAAGGAAACGCACAAATGGCCCCGAGGTATCCTTTACTGGATTCCGTCATAGGAGTTAAGCACTTTTGAGAGTAAGTATATTCCCTGTAAGCATGTGTTTTTTATTATTTTTAGAGAAAAACATCTGTACTTATGCAACTAGTTTTTTAGAGACATCAGACATCCTTTGTAAATAAAAATGTACAAGACGAAACATGACTGAAAAATCTGATTTTATTAATTCATGTGCCCTGAACCAGCAAGATACAGTCAAGGAAACACATCTCCTAAAATGAAGAGATTGTTACAAATTGAGAAACAAAGTGCTGGCGATGTTGACGACGCTTTCAAGGGAGCTTCTTCCTCTGCTATGACTCGTACGACAATGACGTTCTTCTCGTCTTGCTTTCTGAAGAAGGCTGATTCTGATTGAAGCTTGATCGTTTCAAGGCTTTCCAAGTTGTGACAATACAGACGAATTCAGAATGCAGTTGTTCGCTTATTCCCTTATTTTGCATGGATCGCCCTTTCGGGTTTTCAATCCATCAGGATACCCATTTTTGCCTGAGTTGTCCAATGCGGCTTTTCAACTCAGCGGGTGTACATTTTTTGTTTATTTCCCTTATTTTTGCCCGAGTCTTTTATTCTGTTTTTGACTCGCCGGGATGCCCTATTTTTGCCTGGACTTACATTCTGTTTTTATGTCCAGTGGGTCATTTTATGCGAAGTATTTTTTAACTGCATCTGAATTCACAGGGGATGGGAAATCTTCACCATCCATGGTGCTGAGCATCAGTGCTCCACCGGAGAAAACTTTCTTTATAACAAATGGTCCTTCGTAATTTGGAGTCCATTTGCCCCTGTGGTCTGTATGAGGAGGGAGGATTCTCTTCAACACAAGATCCCCTACTTGGTACTCTCGGTGCCTGACTTTCTGATCGAAGGCTTTCTTCATTCTCTTCTGATATAACTGTCCGTGGCAGATTGCAGTCAATCTCTTCTCTTCGATCAGACTCAATTGTTCGTATCGGGATCGAACCCATTCTGCTTCACTCAGTTTAACATCCATTAGTAACCGTAGAGAGGGTAGTTCAACTTCAACAGGTAGGACTGCTTCCATACCATACACAAGCTGATACGGTGTTGCCCCAGTGGACGTTCTGATTGAGGTGCGGTACCCATGTAAGGCAAACGGTAGCATTTCATGCCAGTCTTTGTAGGTGACTACCATCTTCTGCACAATCTTCTTGATATTTTTGTTTGCTGCCTCAACAGCGCCATTCATCTTTGGCCTGTAAGGAGAAGAATTGTGATGTTGGATCTTGAAGTCCCGGCACAGCTCTGCTATCATCTTGTTGTTCAAGTTGGAACCATTATCAGTAATGATTCGCTCGGGCACTCCATACCGACAGATGATATCTCTCTTCAGGAATCGGGCTACCACTTGTCTTGTAACATTTGCGTATGAGGCTGCTTCAACCCACTTGGTGAAATAGTCGATGGCGACCAGGATGAATCTGTGGCCATTCGAAGCAGTTGGCTCAATCTTGCCAATCATATCAATGCCCCACATGGCAAAGGGCCATGGTGAAGACATGATGTTCAGAGGGTTGGGAGGCACATGCACCTTATCTGCGTAGATCTGGCATTTGTGACATTTTCTGGCATAGGCACAACAGTCTGCATCCATTGTGATCCAATAATAACCTGATCTTAGCAATTTCCTAGCCATGGCATGCCCCCCTGCGTGGGTACCAAAAGATCCTTCGTGCACTTCATGCATCAACAAATCTGCTTCCGTCTTGTCAACACATCTGAGGAGTACCATATCAAAGTTCCTCTTGTATAAAGACCCGTCGGTGTTCAGAAAGAAACTTCCAGCAAGCCTTCTCAAAGTCTTCTTATCATTGGGAGATGCCCCAGGTGGGTATGTTTGATCCTCCAGGAAGCACTTAATGTCATGAAACCAAGGCTTATCATCTTTGACAACTTCCGCTGCAAATACATATGCTGGTCTATCGAGTCTAGACACTGAAATCTGAGGTACAAAGTTGGCAGCTTGAACTTTGATCATAGATGAAATGGTAGCAAGAGCATCTGCAAACTGGTTCTCGTTCCGAGGGATATACTCAAGCTTGACCGTTGTGAAGAAAGTCAATAACCTTCTCGTATAATCCCTATAAGGTATCAGATCATCCTGATGGGTGTACCATTTTCCGTTGGTTTGATTAACTACCAGAGCTGAATCTCCGAATACGGTCAATGTCTTGATCCTGAGGTCAATGGCTTCCTCAAGACCCATAATGCAAGCTTCGTATTCAGCTTCGTTGTTAGTGCAGTTGAAAGTGAGTTTTGCCGAGAAAGGCATGTGAACTCCTTTAGGTGTAATGAGTACTGCACCAACACCGCGACCATTCATGTTAACAGCCCTATCAAACATCATAGTCCATTCTTCCTCCGGGTCAGGCCCTTCAGTGTGAATAGGCTCTTCGTGATCTTTTGCTTTAATGAACATGATGTCCTCATCGGGGAAGTCAAACCTCATAGGCTGGTAGTCATTAATGGGTTGCTCAGCAAGATATTCAGATAGTACATTGCCTTTGATGGCTTTCTGAGATGTGTATTGTATGTCGTATTCTGTGAGAATCATCTGCCATCTTGCAACCCGTCCGGTAAGAGCTGGCTTCTCGAAGATGTACTTAACCGGATCCATTTTTGAGATCAATAAGGTAGTGTGGGTCAACATATACTGTCTCAGTCGGCGAGCAGCCCACGCTAAAGCACAGCAAGTTTTCTCGAGCAGTGAATAACGTTGTTCACAGTCGGTAAACTTTTTGCTTAGGTAGTATATTGCATACTCTTTTCGACCAGACTCGTCATGCTGACCTAGTACACACCCCATTGACTCTTCTAATACTGTCAAGTACATAATCAGAGGTCTTCCTTCAACTGGCGGCATGAGGATTGGAGGTTCTTGTAAATATTCCTTGATCTTGTCAAAAGCTTTCTGGCAATCTTCGTTCCACCTGACCGTTTGTTCCTTTCTTAACAGCTTGAACAAGGGTTCACAGGTTGCCGTAAGGTGAGATATGAACCGCGAAATGTAGTTCAATCGACCTAAGAACCCTCGGACTTCTTTCTCAGTTTTCGGTGCAGGCATCTCTTGAATGGCTTTGACTTTATCAGGGTCCACTTCAATCCCTTTCTCGCTTACAATAAAGCCCACCAGCTTACCGGATCGCACCCCGAACGTACATTTGTTGGGGTTCAGCTTCAATTGGTACTTCCTCAGACGCTTGAACAACTTCAGCAGATTCACCAGGTGATCTTCCTCTGTAAGGGACTTGGCGATCATATCATCCACATAACATTCTATTTCCTTGTGGATCATATCGTGGAACAATGTCACCATAGCCCGTTGATATGTGGCACCAGCATTCTTCAGTCCGAATGGCATCACTTTGTAACAGAACGTGCCCCAAGGTGTAATGAATGTTGTCTTCTCCATGTCTTCAGGTGACATCTTGATCTGATTATATCCCGAAAATCCGTCCATGAAGGAGAATACCGAGAACTGAGCCGTGTTATCCACCAATACATCAATGTGAGGTAATGGGAAGTCATCTTTCGGGCTGGCTCTGTTCAGATCCCGGTAGTCAACACACATTCTTACTTTGCCGTCTTTCTTAGGCACAGGTACTATGTTAGCGACCCACGGTGGATAGCTAGTCACAGCAAGGAACCCGGCGTCCCATTGCTTTTGTACCTCTTCCTTGATTTTCATAGCCATGTCTGGGCGAGTTCGGCGCAGCTTCTGTTTGACCGGTGGGCATTCTTCCCTTAGAGGCAGCTTGTGCACAACAATGTCGGTATCCAACCCTGGCATGTCTTGATACGACCAAGTAAACACATCAACATACTCTTGAAGCAGATCTATCAGTTGTCTCTTTACTGAGTCTTGCAGGCAGGCCCCGATTTTGACTTCTTTCACGTCTTCCTCCGTACCAAGATTAATCACTTCAATCTCCTCCTGGTGAGGAGTAATAACCTTTTCCTCCTGTCTCAACAACCTGGCTAGCTCTTCAGGAAGCTCATATTCTTCTTCAACCCCTTCATCGGCTTGATTGATTGGATTGTCAAAGTCATACGATGTCATAGCCGTGCTGTTGTTGGTGCTGTCAGGAAGGCACTCTCTGCAAGGGTTCAGTTTGTTTATTTTAGTGATTGATTTTAATCTTGCTTTAGAAAAAAAAGTGAAATGAAGTTATCATTTTGAAAACACCGCCATTTATTTTTGTACAAAAAGAAAAATGGAAAAACAGTGAGCAGAAAAGAAAAAGACTCGTTTGCAAAAAGATGTCTGATATTTCATTAATTTAATCTTGTTTGCACAAAAGTACAGATGGCCCTGATTACAAAATGAGTCTTGTCATCTTGGGCAAGATGCAAGACTTTGATGCATGCTATAAAAAATACAGGAAATAATAATTACTCTGCATGAGTAACTCTTATAATTTCCTGGGAAGACCAGTTTGAGACACTGCTCCCCGGGATCTTTGGACGAATCCAATTCTCCAGATTGCGCTCCTCTTCCAGCTCGTCTTCCAGACAGTTGATAGCATCAGGGGTAAGCATTCCCCCACTGACAAAACCTGGCTCTGCAGCAGCCTTCGCTTGATGTTGAGTTGGTTTGTAACCCAACCCAAATTTGTCCTTTTTCTCCTCCACAGCTAAAACTTTGCCCCAGCCTAGGGCAGTTCCTTCCTCAACAACCTTCCGGGCTTGTTGATAAGACGACATGGAGATACCTGACACGGCAGATGCTTCATTGACGTTTAAGGCTTCAAAACCTTGGCTCATTGTTTCATGGATCTCCCTATCCATCTCAATGTACTTGTAGGTAGCCAGATGGCTAACGAAAATATCCTCTTCCCCACAGATTGTGACAACTTGACCTTCCCACTCAAATTTTAACTTTTGGTGAAGGGTAGACGTTATTGCGCCGGCGGCGTGAATCCAGGGTCTACCCAACAAACAGCTGTAGGCGGGCTGAATGTCCATCACATAAAAGATAGTTTTAAAGGTTTGCGGGCCAATTGTCACGGGCAGCTCAATCTCTCCCAGAACCGATCTCTTTGAACCATCAAAGGCTCTCACCACCAGGTTGCTGGGTCTCAATGCCAATCCGTCATATTCTAACTTCACCAGAGCCTTCTTTGGTAAGACATTCAGGGAAGAACCTGTGTCCACCAGCACATGAGAAAGGACAGCTCCTTTGCATTCCAGGGTTATGTGCAAGGCTTTGTTGTGATTGCGGCCATCCGCTGTCAAGTCAGAATTGGTAAACCCTAGCCCATTGCTAGCAGTAACATTCCCAACCACGGTTTCCAATTGGTTGACAGTAATCTCCTCAGGCACGTAAGCTGCGTGCAAGACTTTAAGTAGTGCATTCCGATGGGCTTCGGAGCACATAAGCAGTGAGAGGATGGAGATTTTGGATGGCGTCTGGTGAAGCTGATCCACAACTTTATAATCGCTCTTTTTGATGATCCGCATAAACTCATCAACTTCCTGATCGAATGGAGTCTTCAGGGCTTCTTTGGCAGCTGGATCCTCCTGCACCGGGCCTTTTCCTTTTGCCTTGGCAGCAACTTCTGCTTCGGCTGTAGGTCTTTGGACTTGTGAAGCAAAGAGACGTCCGCTTCGAGTGAAGCCTCCGCCTCCCCCCACATTATCTACTTGTGGTGCAGGTGCTGATGTTTCAAGAGTGATTCTTTTCCCTTCACAGTACACGTCAGAGCCATAGTGCCAAGGGATGGCCCTATTGTTTTCATATGGTACTGGTCCAGGCACCGTGACAGTGACTGGACTGATTGCTGCTGCTGAAGGGACTGTAATTGTTTGTGGATCATAAAAGATTGTAACTGGTGCTCTGGCGGGAGCAACACCTTCTGAATGGTAGGCGGAGTTATTTTCAGGATCGTAGAATATGGTAACAGTGGAGACATCTTCATGATTGATTGCTGGTGTTGTAGGAGGTATTGTTGGAAGGACTGTTGTTGTTGTTGATGGAGATTCGAAATGGAATGAAGCTGAAGTTGTAGCAGGAGAAACTGTTGAAAACTGATCATTTGGAAGGACAGGTGAAGTACTTGTTGATGGTGCTGACGAATTGTCGGGAACAATAGTTGCGGCATTTGTAGGAGGGTCTGAAACCGTTGCTGATGAAGTTGCCGGATTTGTCGGGAATGATGTAGTGATCTGTAGCAGGCCACTCTGAATAAGGCTGTCAATGCCATTCCTCAGGTCCTCACACCCATTCCATGAAATATTGCAATAGGGACACCCTAGTTCACACCCTGGAAATATTTGGTTCTCACGAAGTTGAGCCTTGATTTCCACCAATGGTGTCCTGATCTGATCCACACTGGTTATTAAATAAGACGGTTGGTATTCTTCAATAGCGTTAATTCGGGGACCACCATGATTTGGCATTGGGTTTTTACTGACATTGGGCGGAGGCGCAAAATTCAGAGCCTTGGAGTCTACCAAGTCTTGTACCTTCATACGCAGAGCCCTGCATTTTTCTGTACTGTGACCAGGTGCGTTTGAATGGAAAGCACACCTAGCATTGGAGTCATAGTTCCTTGGTAGACTGTTGGGATCCGGAGGTGCCAACATTCTTAGCTCAACTAGGTTGAGTTTCAGAAGTTGTGGCAACAAGGCAGCGTACGGCATTGGGATCGGGTCGATCACTCGGTTAGCTTGGGATGGCCTCTGTTGGAATGGCCTCTGTTGATTGTTGTTGTTGTTGTTGTTGTTGAAGTTCCTTGGAGGATACTGATTCTGATGATACTGAGGCTGTTGTTGGAAGTTTTGTTGAGGAGGCTGATAGACTGGCTGTGGGTGAGCTGGAGCAGGGATAGTAACTGCTGCTATTGTTCTTTGAACATAATGGGGCCTACCCCTGTTGGTGTGAATGGCATTGGTCTCGCCAGTTCTTCTCGGGCCTGCAAAAGGCTTTCTTGTACTACTGGACGAGCTGGCACCATTGTCAGAGATCTTACCCATTTTTAACAGGCTTTCAATTCTCTCCCCAGCTATGACAACATCTGCGAAGCTAGTGGAGGAGAAAGCAGCCAACCTGTCAATATACGTTCCCTGGAGAGTGTTCATAAACATGTCTGCCATTTCTCTCTCAGACATTGGTGGTTGAACGGCAGCAGCCAATTGCCTCCATCTCTGGGCATATTCTCGGAAACTTTCCCTTGACGACTGTGACATTCCCACCAGGAGGGTCCTGTTGGGTGCCATGTCTAAGTTGTATTGATACTGTCGGATGAAGGCCTCTGCCAGGTCCTTCCAGCATCTTACAGTTGCCCTTGTCAAATGGGAATACCATTCCCTTGATGCTCCAGTCAGGCTGTCTTCAAAGTAGAACATCCAGAGCTTCTCATCCATTGTATAGGCCTTCAGCCTCCCCAGAAATGATTGCAAATGAGTCCGGGGGCATGAAGTCCCATTATACTTTTCGAAACAAGGAGGCTTGAACTTATGGGGAATCCTGACCCCGTCTACCAAACCCATGTCCATGACGTCGAAACCCAAAGAATTTTGAGATTCTAAGGACCTCAACTTCTCAGCTATTTCTTCCAACCATCTATCATAAGTTTCCTCTCCAGCACCCATTACTGTAAATTGGTCCTCCTGAGGGTCTTCTTGAAGTACCCTGGCTGCAGTGGCTGTCCCTTGAACATTTGCAGGAATGTTAATCTCAGGATGTAGATGTGGGCCAAACACAGGAGGGTTAACATGGGGTTGCACTCGTTCATTGTTACTTGTGCCGGCAGTCCCCACATGGGGCTCATCTTGATTCCTCCCTTCTACCAAAGCTCTGAGCCTCTCCTGGCTTTGAGCTAAATTGTTCATCACTTCCATGAATTGTGTTATCTGGGTTCTCATCTCCAATCTTTCGTTTGCCATCTGGTTTCTGACCTCTGTAAGGTCTTGTTGCATCTGGTCCATTTGGATGCCCGGAAGGTTGTTTCTAGTTGGGTACCTGTGTGGCCTGTTGAGAGGAAATACCCGGCGGCGAGCAATAATTCCTGAATATCACAACAGAGGTTAGTAACAACAAAACAAAACCCTACAAAACAAAAGAGGTTAGCATGCAATGCAGTTATGCTTATTTGCTCTCAAGGTATCCGGTTTGGTCTTCAGTTTTGACCCTTCCAGACCCTTGAAGATGTTGCTGTTGAAGTTGCTTTCGAAATAAACCCAGATGGAAACTAACACAAATATATTACAGAAGGTGAAATAATACATCTTGTTCATTTTACAACACCAGCCCTCTAAGGGGTCAAAATACATCACAAAAACAAAAGTACATGGAATAGGAATAACAACAAGCAAATGATCAAACTCCAAGGCCAAACTCATCCTCACGAACTTCCTTAAGAAGTGCTTCGGTCACAGGATCAGCCGGCCGCTCCGTAAGATTTCTGATGAGAAGGTTTCTTGTTGCAACAGCTGCAGTCAACTTCTTGCTCTGACTTTGGTCTTTAGACCTCTTCACTCCAGCTCTGATTTCTAGCTCTGATATTTCCTTCTGGGCTGCTGCCAGGGCTTTTTCTATCTGCTCCATCTTGTCCTGAACTCTCTTGTCTTCTAGAGTACGGGCCTCAGTGATCCGGACCCACCTGGCCTGACTCTCTTTCAAATACAAGTCTGTTCTTGCTCTCTGGAACTGGGCTTCTTTACAAGCATTCTTCAGAATCTGCTCACCAGCTTTAGACTTGTTGATATAATCTCCAGACTTCTCAATTTTAGTCAAGTGTTCCACCCTCAACTTCTCCAATCTTTCAATCTCCCTCACACCTTCACTCCTCTCCCGGAGGGTCTTCTGCAAAGCCTGGGTTAACTTCTCATTTCTTTCCTTCAAGCTTTCAAACTCCTCCAGACTGATAGTGGCAGGGGGTGGTGCTGAAGATGACTCAGGCATGTCTTCTATGGTGAAGGGCATTCCAGAGAATTGGGCCCTGGCATGGGACCACTCATAATATTGGACTGATGCCACATTATTGCACTTCCCCAGAGTGGTGATTCCCTTGGTTTGAACATGATCCCAGGCCCAGGCAGCCTGCCTAACAATTGCCAGACTAATCTTGTTCTCACAGTAGAGGGTCTCAACCAAGTCTTGCTCCCTGGGAGTATGGACCAGTGCATAGCCTAATTGCCTCCTGAACAGCAGAGGGTTGTAATTGATACTTCCCTTGACCCCTATTAAAGGCACATTGGGAAAGTGCCCACAGCTTGTAATGATATCTCTGCCCTTGGTGCTTTGAGTACACCATCTGATGTCTGCTGAAGTGAGAGTAGTGAGCCTCTTAGCCCAGTTGCTTTGCTGATGAGGATTTAGGAATGCATCTGTCCTGGGTAGATGCTTAAGAAGCCAAGCATGGAATAATGGAGCACAACACCTCACTAGCCTTCCCCTCTGCTTCTCATTCTTCTGGTGCACTGAGTAATAGAGATCTCCTAGCAAAGTTGGCACTGGGTTCTTCAGGATGAGCAAATGGATTGCATTCTTGCTAATGAATCGAGGCTCATCTGCAAACAACACAATTCCATATACACTTAAGGCCAACAGAGCACAAACAGCTCTCCATTCCCCCAGGGAAGCCTTCAGACTAGCTTGAGAAATTAGAAAGTCCAGATGAAAGCCAGGGATCCCAGCTTTAGAGGTCATATGCTGCTCAATCAAAGCAGGTTCCAGGTGCAAAGCTTTTGCTATCTCTCCATTGCTGGGAAAGACCATTTCAGGGTTGAAAGGGATTTCCCTCTTGATAGGCAAACCAATCAAAGATGAGTATTCTTCTAAAAGAGGCCCCAACTGAAAGTCTTGAAAGGTGAAACATCTCAATGGGGGGTCATAAAACTGAATGCAGGTGTGGATCAAACTCCTCTGGGATGGGTCCAGATCCATGACCAAGTCAAGTATATCCCCATAATGCTCCCTGAACAAAGGTATGTGATCTGGAGTGATCAGGGTTTGGATCCTCCTGATGTCTGATAAGTCTGGTTGGAAGAAATGATAGGTGATGTTGCTTTTCTTTGGAGCCATGATGCTGAAGACTGAGTAGAGTGCTGATGAAGATGCTGAGGAGTGGGCCACTGGCTGGCTAGTGCAAGTATTTGAAGTATATGGCTGACAAGCTGAAGCTAGTGCTGGTGGAGATAGGTCAGTAATGCAGATGGGGTCAAAACCAAAACCAGATGAAAATGGATACCCTGAAACACAAATAAGCAAATGTTAATATGATGCAATGGTTATGTATGCAAATGATATGCAAAGGGTTTGTGACTGAGCTGGATCTGATCAAAATGCCCTGATATAAGTCCATGTGTGTTCAAGAATCCCAGATGGAGGTCTATAAATCCAGTAACCAAGGTAGGGGGACTCAAATAAAGAGCCACATGTCCAGGGTTTTAGAATCACAAGAACTATCCAACATGGAGCATTCTTAACAAAGTCAAAGTAACAGGGTATTCTGAGGTCAAGGTACCTGCAAACCTGTAAACAGCCCAACCCCCTCACAGGTGGTGATCTAGAACAAGGATCCTCAGACTTGGATCAGTTATGAGAAGTGTAAACACTTCTAACCCGGAGGTACAGTGTTTACAATAACCATAAAAGTTCCTCCTCTAATTCACCTCAGTTTCTGAAGGTCAATACTAAAAGGTTATCCAGACTTAGCAGGCTTCCCAGATAGCCCTAGCATTGCAAGAAATCTGCAACACAGAGTTCTCAAGAAGAAACCCATATCTGAACCGTGTTTTGTATTCCCGCACCAGACCGAAATGGAATGGGAAAGAATATGATTCACTCTAGCCTAGGTGTCACTCAGGTCCCAGGTATAGGACCTTAACTCTCAATGAAACACCCATCCACCAAGGCAAACAACAGATCCAGCCAGCAACAATGACAGTATGATATATAAATGCAATAAAGGAAGCAGTAAAGTAACTGTACATAAAGCAATAAACAAAAATAAATACAAGCACAAACAAGCACATAACACCCCAGTAAACACAAATCAATCAAGCGCTAGGAGGAACCCACAAAAAGAACCAGAAGCCCTGGTTGCAGTATAAGGATCCCCAGCAGAGTCGCCAAGCTGTCGCTCCCGATAAATGGGACCAGGTCCAGATAAAGGTACAGACGCGAACGGTCGGCGAGAGGGACAATGAGAACACACAGCAGTGAACTCACTGGAGATGAATAGAGTCGCCAGCTAGGCATTTTTATCCCGGAGGAAAGGTAATGCTGCACAGACCTAGGGAAAGATGGATAAGACGGTTGCGAACCAGAGAGACTGAGAAAGGGGGTTGGTTACAACCTGGGAAGGTATTAGCACCCAGATTGTCCGCCGTACTCGACGGGATCCACGCTTAAAAGATTTGTGTTTTAAAGGGGTAGTGTCGGTGCAATCTGTGTATAAAATAGCTGGAAAAGATGTACAGGTGTCAGTGTAAAGTGTATAAGTGATGTGAAGTATGAAAGTGTCAGTGTAAGAACAAGGTGAAATGCTCAAGATCATGAGGCTAAAGAATGAAGCTAGAAAGAGGGGGAATATACAGAGACTTTTGTTCGATAACTGTTAAGTTATGCCTACGTATCCTCTCGTGCAATGAGGAAGTCAGAACACCGTAGTTCGACCCAAAGAGACTGAAAGATGAATTGACTGATGAACTGCTTGCTTGTCAATGCTCAAGTGTATGACCTGTCTGGCTCAGGTGCAAACTGTCTTGCATTAGACGGAAGAAGCAAGTTCTCGTTTATGAGTGAAGGTGATGAGAAAAGAACCCCGAAGGAGACGATTATTGTTTGTTTTTTTGAGTTTTCAGTCTTTTATTGCTTTTGAAGTTTGTCATAAGTTAATGAGCTTAAGCCTAAACCAATGGGTTAGTAAACTCATCACATCTCCCCTCTGATTAGGGGTAATGAGAATACCTTAAGTGTGAAGTCAGATTCTCACACTTAATCACCTTTGATGCAGGATTAAGATCATTAACCTACTTGTGATTATTTAGATGTTTTTGTGGTTTTTGTTTAGTGTTGAGTAATGAGGTTAAGCCATAATCAGGGATTAAACAGACTCATTACACCATCCTAAAAGAAGGATGATAGATGAGAATGTTTAAGCTGAGGAAAGCTCCTCAACTTAATCCATGATTAGGGATTAAACCCATGACAAAACAAGCCTTTGATTAAGTGGATTTTATTTAATGATATGGTGATGAAGTGATTTTTATGATTTGTAAGACAACTTGAGGGGGACTTGTCCATTAACACTAGGGTTAGTCCTTCTTAACCACTTAAGGAAGAATTAGAACCCTAATGCAAGGCCCAAGTTACAAGTGTGATGTCTTGATATTTATTAAGTGAATTGGTTAAGAGATTTAAACACATTAAGGGTTCAAGGCTTAGGATTAAAGTTATGCACTCCATCCTAAGAGAAGGATGCAGGCATAAGCTTAATCACAAAGTCTTAAAGCCTTTAGGGTTTGGTCCCTGATTATGAGATGAGAAGAGAAGACTCAAAGAGAGACACAAAGGTAAAACTATGGGGGGAGACTAATCAAAACCCTAATTCATTGTCATGCTTGGTTGATCCTAAGGTTTGTGAGGTTTTCAAGAACAATCTTCAGAAGAACCACCAGGAAGCAGATGAACAAGATCAAGAGAAGCAAAGTGGCTTGCTTCATTCAAGAAGTCAAGTCACTTGAAGAAAGAAAGTAGGAGGAAGAAGAATGAGCAAGCTCAATCTCAAACACAAATAGAAATGCAGCAATGGATGCAAGAGAGATGAAAAGAAAAGTTATGAGAAGTGAAGGCAAATTCACTTCTCAAGTTTACCTACCACCTGAAATGTTAGAAAGAAATGCAATGCAATGCTAAATGAAATGAAATGACATGATGCTAGACCAAACCAGAAGCATGTTGATAATGATTATGATGTTATGGGGTGCTGCAAACATGAGGCAAGACATGGATATGTTCATACAAGATCATGGATGCAGATGATGCAGGTTAAGGAGCATGAATGAACATGAAAAGTTATGAAGCATACAAGACAAATGACATGGCAAATATGTAATGCAATGATCAAACATGCTTTATATGTGCCCTAAGATGCCAAATGAATCACAAGAATGCACAAAATGCAAAGACAAGTCATGTTATGCAAGGAAATGCAAGAAGGATGCAAGAGAAATCCCAAATTAGGGTTCATGGATTAAACATCAAACCAAAACTCAAAACAGAAGCAAACCCTAAGATAAAAAATGGAAAATGCCATCCAAAGAAACCCTAAACCTATAATGAACCACTTCCCAAAGGGGAACTCTCAACTCCTAACCAATCTCAAGATATGAATTTTATAAGTTATTAGGGTTTTTTAGGGTTCTTAACAAAAGAAATGTCAAACAATTGGAAAATGCAAGATCAAATCATGGCCATTTTATCTTAGAAACTATATGCTAAACACAAAACAAATCAAAAAGAATCAATGTCCAAACCTTCTCCAATAGGCAGAAATGAATTTTTGAACCCATGATCAAAATAATGCATAAAAAATGATTTAATTCAATGAAAAATTCTTAAAATGCATCAAGATCAAAAAAGAAATTTGGTTTGAAGGTTGGACAATGTTTCTAAATGTCTTAGAACATTTCATGAATTTTTTTGTAATTTTTAAATACCTAAAAGTATTTTTAATTAATTAATTCCCATTAATCAATTAAAAATAATCTTTTAAATATTTAAAAATACTTTTTTAATGATAAAAAATAAAATAAAAATGTTTTTGGGTCTTAAAAATTAAATAAACTTTTAGGAAAAAGTTTCATAATTTTTAAGAATTTTTAACTATTTTAAAATAATTATGCAAGTTTAATGAAATAAAATGAATTAAAAATCAAATAAAATAAAAGTAAACAGAATGAGAGGCTGAGATGCAATCTGGGGAGGGGACCATTGACTTGGCGCGTGATCTTGTGGCTCACATTCAAACTTGGTTAATCACAGTTATGAATTAATTAATTACAGTTAGGGTTTCTAATGACGAATCAGGGCCATCCACTAGCGCGCGGGAAGCAACATCCAAGGGCCCAGGTTTAAAGTTTGCTAATTAATGACCATTAGCCCTAATCACTCTCAGGCTGCCGGAGAAGACCTCCGGTCGTCTTCTCCGGCCAGCTCTCTCCCTGAGAAACTTCAAACTCCCTAAAAACGTATCAAAAATGAAAACTAAAAACTGGGAAATGTTCCTCACATCCTCACGAATCAAACCCCTATCCTAAAACACATTTATATTTCCTAAATAAGCTGAATCGAAGAGGACAAGAACTAGGGCACGCAAGCTTCAGAAGCAAATTAAATACTTATTTCAAAGCCATTTTCAAAACCAAGGACATCAGGATAATCAGTGAATCACATAGAACAAGTTTGTAACAAGAAAAATGATTTCTGGAAAAATGAATTTCAAGCTACCTGAGATTTGGAGCTTTCAACCTGAGAACTTTCTGGCCACCTCTCCTTGTGCAATCTAATCTACTTGATCCCCAGATGATGTTTGAATGCTCAATGAGAGTTTAAGTTGGCTAGATAGTGAGTTTCGAAAGCTCCTGCTCAAGCTTGGTCAGAAATGGCAATGGAGTTTCTGGAGGTTTCAGGCCATTGTGAATGATGAGTTGTGGTCCTGAGGATGAATGGAGAAGGTCTGTGGTGTTTGTTGGTGTGTTTGTGGTTTGTGGAAGGAGATTCGAAAGAAAATGCAGGCTGAGATGAAAATGGTGAAGTGGCTTTGTGGTTGGTTTCAGGCCTGGCTCTTGGCTGGTTTCTCCTCAATGGATCATGATGATTTGAAGTGTGGAAATGGTTGGGATGTTTTGTGGCTGGGCAGAGGGATTCGAAGCAAAATGCAGCTTGGTGTGTTTTTGTGTATGTGATGATGTGTGTAGTTTCTGCCTTGCTTGCTTAGTGTTATGGCTTGCCAAAGGATACAATAAACAAATGCAAGTGGCCAGAGGATGTGACATGGCCTGTGGTGATTGGGATGTCTACTTTTGCAAAAAGTCAAATTTCTTGTAAGAGAGGCATGGGCTTGATACTAGCTTGGTACAAAGGCTAGGGCTGGCGCAACATGGTGTGGTGAGAGAGCCAGCAAGGTTCAAAGGCCCAGGCAGCAAGTTGAGGGAAGTGTCATGAGTGTTTTGCAAGTTGTTGCCTTTTTGTACTTCATGAGAAAAGTCTTGTTACATGAACCATAACCATGGGCATTCTTGGTTCATTCTGAATTTTATGACTTAGAGAATGTTTATGTGCTGGTTTGAGATGAATTAGAGGCTGCAATATGCATTGGTCCAAGATTTTGCAAAATTCTCACTTAGGGCATGCCTTGAAAATCAATGATTTTAGCCAACTTTGCATTGCCATAACTTTTGATCCAAGAAGAGTTTGGTCATGTTCTTGTACTTTTTGAAAAGGGAAAAATGAGATCTACAACTTTCATGACCAAAGTTTTTCCATTTGAAGCATTTTTGGATCAAGAATCATGGCATGAAAAATGACCTAAAATGATGCATTCTTGAGAAAGTCAACTATGCTCCAAAAGTCAACATTTGCAAAAACCCTAAATTCTTGATTTCTATGAACTTCAACCTTCTTCCATGATCAAATAAAGATCATATACACTCAAAATGATGAAGATCACCCATTGGTTGGGTCATTGGGGGCCTCAGATGCCCTGATTTTACACTGACTTGTCTGAAAAGTCAACCCTTGATCAGATGACTTCCCCATGGAATTTCTTCATGAAAATTGATATGCATACTCCCTATACCATATAAAGAGCAATGGAAACAAGAATGACCAAAAAATTTGGAGTTATGGCCTCTGAAACCAAAACCCTAATTTTCAGTCAACTGTGCAGTTTGACCTGGCTCTGCATCCACTCAAACCCTAGTCCTTGTGATTCCTCTGCATTTTTGACTTTGAAGAGATGGAATATGACATATGAACACACATGGACCCCTTTGAGTTGATTGGTGGCCTTTGGGGTGGCTCAGGATGCCCTGAGGTTGCTCAGATCACAAACCCTAGGTGCAGATGCCTTAGAAACTATGCAGTGAATCAAAAATGAGATGTGAGATGATATGATTGTGTTTATGCATATGAGGATGATCACAAGCCATGGTGTGAATGGGTGAGGGCAAATTTGGGGTGTTTACACATTTGCCTTTTGTAATATATGTATCAGTTTGTTCCATCCGAGTTTACTTCAAAAGCAACATCATCAGCATCTTCAAGGGTCTGGAAAGGTCAAAACCAAGTGCCAAGCCGGATACCTTGAAAACAAATAAGCATACTGCATTGCATGCTAACCTTTTGTTTTGTTTTGCAGGTTTTTGTTTTACTGTTACTAACTCTGTTGTGATATTCAGGAACTATTGCTCGACGTCGGGTATTTCCACTCAACCGTCCACACCGATATCCAACCCGTAACAACCTTCCGGGCATACAAATGGACCAGGTACAACAGGACCTTGCAGAGGTCAGGAACCAAATGGTCAATGAAAGATTGGAAATGAGAACTCAGATGACGCAGTTTATGGAAGTGATGAACAACATGACTCAGAGCCAAGAAAGATTGAGAGCAATGGTAGAAAGGCAGAATCAGGAAGACCCCCATATAGAGACTGCTGGGACAAGCAACAATGAGAGGGTCCAACCTCATGTCAACCCCCCTGTATTTGGACCCCACCTTCACCCAGAGATCAACATTCCTGCTAATGTTCAAGGGACTGCCACTGCAGGCAGAGTGCTGCAAGAAGATCCCTAGGAGGATCAGTTCACAGTAATGGGTGCTGGGGAGGAGGCCTATGACAGAAGGCTAGATGAAATTGCTGAAAAATTAAGGTCCTTGGAGTCTCAAAACTCTTTGGGCTTTGATGTTATGGACATGGGCTTAGTGGACGGGGTCAGGATTCCCCATAAGTTTAAGCCTCCTTGTTTTGAGAAGTATAACGGGACTTCTTGCCCACGGACCCACTTACAATCCTTTCTGGGAAGGTTGAAAGCCTATACCATGGACGAGAAGCTATGGATGTTTTATTTTGAGGATAGTTTAACTGGAGCATCAAGGGAATGGTACTCCCATCTGACTAGAGCGACCATCAGGTGTTGGAAGGATTTGGCAGAGGCCTTCATTAGACAATACCAGTATAATTTGGATATGGCACCCAACAGGACCCTCCTGATGGGAATGTCACAATCATCTAAAGAAAGCTTCCGCGAGTACGCCCAGAGGTGGAGGCAGCTGGATGCTGCTGTCCAGCCACCTATGTCAGAGAGGGAGATGGCAGATATGTTTATGAACACCCTCCAGGGAACATACATTGACAGGCTGGCTGCCTTCTCTTCTACTAGCTTTGCAGATGTCGTTATAGCCGGAGAGAGAATTGAGAGCTTGTTAAAGATGGGCAAAATTTCTGACAATGGTGCCAGCTCATCCAGCAACACAAGGAAGCCTTTTGCGGGCCCAAGAAGAACTGGTGAGACCAATGCTATCCACACCAACAGGGGAAGACCCCAATATGTTCATAGGTCTGTGGCAGCAGTCACCATTCCTGCTCCAATTCATCCACAACCATCCTATCAACCACAACAGCAAAATTATCAGCAGCAGACTCAGTATCCTCCTCAACGAAACTACAACAACACCAATAACAACAATCAGCAAAGACCGTTCCAACAGAGACCTTCTCAGGCCAATAGGGTGATCGATCCGATCCCTATGCCATATGCCACATTACTGCCACAACTCCTGAAACTCAACCTGGTTGAGCTAAGGACGTTGGCACCTCCAGATCCCACCAGTCTACCCATAAATTACGACTCCAACGCCAGATGTGCTTTTCACTCAAATGCACCTGGCCATAGTACAGAGAAGTGCAGAGCCTTGCACATGAAGGTACAGGACTTGGTAGACTCTAAAGCACTGAACTTTGCACCACCACCGAATGTTAACAAAAACCCTATGCCAAACCACGGGGGTCCCAGAATCAATGCTATTGAAGAAGACAAGCCGTCTTACTTAATAACCAGTGTGGGTCAGATTCGGACACCGTTGGTAGAGATTAAAGCTCAACTCCTCGAATGTCAAATGTTCCCGGGATGTGAGTTCGGGTGTGCTTATTGCAACATTTCAGTGAATGGTTGTGATAACTTGAGAGATGGCATAGATGGCCTCATCCAGAGTGGTCTGCTTCAAATCACAACATCAATTCCTACCAATCCATCAACCTCATTAGCAACAATTCCCGAGTCTTCTACAACTACAACAACCATTGTTCCAAACAACTCTTCAATCTCATCAACAAGTGCTTCATCTGTTCTTTCAACGGACCAAATATCAGCGAACATCCCTTCTAAAACTTCAGCACCACTTCATTCAGAACCTCCTACAACGACAACACCCATCCTTCCAATAATGTCTCCTACAACTTCAACAGCAAATGTCTCAACGGTTACTATTTATTATGATCCCGAGAATGATTCTGCCTACAACTCGCAAAGTGCTACTCCTATCAGAGCACCGGTCACAATATACTATGATCCACAGACTATCATGGTCCCTTTTGCAGCTGCCATCAGTCCAGTCACTGTCATAGTGCCTGGGCCAGTACCTTATGAAAGCAGTAATGCCATCCCTTGGCATTACGACTCTGATCTATACTACGAAGGACAGAAAATCACTTTTGAATCATCAACCCCTGCACCACAAATAGACAATGTGGGAGGAGGCGGAGGCTTCACTCGAAGCGGACATCTCTTTGCTCCACAAATTCAAAGACCCACTGCCGAAGCAGAAGCTGCTGCCAAGGCAAAAGGGAAGAGCTTGGTGCAGGAAGAGCAGATTGTTAAAGAAGCTTTGAAAACACCTTTTGATCAAGAGGTTGATGAATTCATGAGAATCATCAAGAAAAGTGATTACAAAATAGTGGACCAGCTTCACCAGACGCCTTCCAAGATCTCAATTCTATCATTGCTCATGTGCTCCGAGGCTCATCGGAACGCACTACTAAAAGTCTTGCACGCAGCTTATGTGCCAGAAGAGATCACAGTCAATCAGTTGGAAGCTGTGGTTGGAAACGTTAATGCTAGTCATGGGCTAGGGTTCACCAACACTGATTTGATTACAGAAGGCCGCAATCATAACAAAGCTTTGCACATTACCATGGAATGTAAAGGTGCAGTCCTTTCCCATGTGCTGGTGGACACATGATCATCCCTCAATGTCTTACCGAAAAAGGCTCTTGTGAAGTTGGAATATGAAGGATTGGCATTACGGCCCAGTAACCTGGTAGTGAGAGCCTTTGATGGTTCTAAGAGATCGGTTCTGGGAGAAATTGAGTTGCCCATAACGATTGGCCCACAAACTTTCTAAACGACCTTCTACGTGATGGACATTCAGCCTGCCTACAGCTGTTTGTTGGGTATACCATGGATTCACGCCGCTGGCGCCGTGACCTCAACCCTTCACCAGAAGTTAAAATTCGATTGGGAGGGCCAAGTCGTTACTATCTGTGGAGAGGAGGATATTTTTGTTAGCCACCTGGCTACCTACAAATATATTGAGATGGATGGGGAGATCCACGAGACGATGAGTCAAGGGTTTGAGGCCTTGAACATAAATGAAACATCTGCTGTACCTGGAACCTCAAAAACGTCTTATCAACAAGCCCAGAAGGTTGTTGAAGAAGGAACTGCCCAAGGTTGGGGCAAATTGTTACCTGTGGAGAAGAAAGAGGATAGATTTGGGTTGGGTTACAAACTAACTCAACAAGATCAAGCGGAGGCTGCTAAGGAGCCCAACTTTGTTAGTGGGGGGATGCTCACCCCCGATGCTGTCAACAATTTGGAAGACGAGGATGAAGGCGACTGCAACCTGGAGAGTTGGATTCTTCCAAAGGTCTCGGGGGGCAGTATCTCAAACTGGTCTTCCCAGGAAATTATAAGAGTTACTCATGCAGAGTAATTATTATTTCCTGTATTTTTATAGCATGCATCAAGTCTTGCATCTTGCCCAAGATGACAAGACTCATTTTGTAATCGGGCCATCTGTAATTTTTGTGCAACAAGATTAATCAATGAAATATCAGACATCTTTTGCAAATGAGTCTTTTCCTTTTCCGCTCACTGTTTTTCCATTTTTCTTTTTGTACAAAAAATAAATGGCAGTGTTTTCAAAATGACAACTTTATTTCACTTTTCTAAACAAGATTAAAATCAAATCACTAAAATGAACAAACTGAACCCTTGCAGAGAATGCCTTCCAGACTGCACCGACAGCAGCACGGCTATGACTTCGTATGACTTTGACAATCCAATCAATCAAGCTGATGAAGGGGTTGAAGAAGATTACGAGCTTCCTGAAGAGCTAGCCAGATTGTTAAGACAAGAGGAAAAGGTTATCACTCCTCATCAGGAGGAAGTCGAGACAATTAATCTTGGTACAAATGAAGACGTGAAAGAAGTTAAAATCGGGGCCTGCTTACAAGACTCAGTGAAGAGACAACTGATTGACCTGCTTCAAGAATATGTGGACGTATTTTCTTGGTCTTATCAAGATATGCCAGGGTTGGATACCGACATTGTTGTGCACAAGCTGCCTTTAAGAGAGGAATGCCCACCAGTTAAACAGAAGCTGCACCGTACTCGCCCAGACATGGCAATGAAAATCAAGGAAGAGGTACAAAAGCAATGGGACGCCGGGTTCCTTGCTGTGACTAGCTATCCACCGTGGGTTGCTAATATAGTACCTGTGCCTAAGAAAGACGGTAAAGTAAGGATGTGTGTTGACTACCGGGATCTGAACAGAGCCAGCCCAAAAGATGACTTCCCTTTACCTCACATTGATGTATTGGTGGATAATACGGCTCAGTTCTCGGTATTCTCCTTCATGGATGGATTTTCAGGATACAATCAGATTAAAATGTCACCTGAAGACATGGAGAAGACAACCTTCATCACACCCTGGGGCACGTTCTGCTACAAGGTAATGCCATTTGGGCTCAAGAATGCCGGTGCAACATATAAACGGGCTATGGTAACATTATTCCACGATATGATCCATAAAGAAATCGAATGTTACGTGGATGACATGATTGCCAAGTCCCTCACTGAAGAAGATCACCTGGTAAATCTGCTAAAACTATTCAAGCGTCTGAGGAAGTACCAACTGAAGTTGAACCCCAACAAATGCACATTCGGGGTGCGATCTGGTAAGCTACTGGGATTCATTGTGAGCGAGAAGGGGATTGAAGTTGACCCTGATAAAGTCAAAGCTATTCAAGAGATGCCTGCACCAAAGACAGAGAAGGAGGTTCGAGGGTTCTTAGGTCAATTGAACTACATCTCAAGGTTCATATCTCACCTTACGGCAACCTGCGAACCCTTGTTCAAATTGTTGAGAAAAGAACAGACGGTCGGGTGGAACGAAGACTGCCAGAAGGCTTTTGACAAGATCAAGGAATACTTGCAAGAACCTCCAATCCTTATGCCTCCAGTTGAAGGAAGACCTCTAATAATGTACTTGACAGTATTAGAAGAGTCGATGGGGTGTGTGTTGGGCCAGCATGACGAGTCTGGTCGAAAAGAGTATGCAATATACTACCTAAGCAAAAAGTTTACCGACTGTGAACAACGTTATTCACTGCTCGAGAAAACTTGCTGTGCTTTAGCGTGGGCTGCTCGCCGACTGAGACAGTATATGTTGACCCACACAACTTTGTTGATCTCAAAGATGGACCCAGTTAAGTACATATTTGAGAAGCCAGCACTTACCGGACGGGTTGCAAGATGGCAAATGATCCTTACAGAGTATGACATTCAGTACACATCTCAGAAAGCCATCAAGGTCAGTGTATTGTCTGAATATCTTGCTGAGCAACCTATTGATGATTACCAGCCTATGAGATTTGACTTCCCTGATGAAGACATCATGTTCATAAAAGAAAAAGATCATGAAGAGCCTATTCACACTGAAGGGCCTGACTAGGAAGAAGAATGGACCATGATGTTTGATGGGGCTGTTAATATGAATGGTCGTGGTGTTGGTGCAGTACTCATTACACCTAAAGGAGTTCACATGCCTTTCTCGGCAAAACTCACTTTCAACTGCACTAACAACGAAGCTGAATACGAGGCTTGCATTATGGGTCTTGAGGAAGCCATTGACCTCAGGATCAAGACATTGACTGTATTCGGAGATTCAGCTTTGGTAGTTAATCAGACCAATGGCAAATGGTACACCCACCAGGATCATCTGATACCTTACAGGGATTATACAAGAAGGTTATTGACTTTCTTTACAACAGTCAAGCTTGAGTATATCCCTCGGGACGAGAATCAGTTTGCAGATGCTCTGGCTACCATTTCGTCCATGATCAAAGTTCAGGCTGCCAACTTTGTACCTCAGATCTCAGTGTCCAGACTTGACAGACCAGCATATGTGTTCACAGCGGATGTTGTTAAAGATGATAAGCCTTGGTTCCACGACATTAAGTGCTTCTTGGAGGATCAGACATACCCACCTGGGGCATCTTCCAACGATAAGAAGACGTTGAGGAGGCTTGCTGGTAGTTTCTTTCTGAATACTGATGGTTCCCTATACAAGAGAAACTTTGATATGGTACTCCTCAGATGCGTTGATAAGACAGAAGCAGACTTGTTAATGCATGAAGTGCACAAAGGATCCTTTGGTACCCATGCGGGAGGGCATGCCATGACTAAGAAGTTGCTGAGATCAGGCTATTATTGGATCACAATGGATGCCGACTGTTGTACCTATGCCAGGAAATGCCATAAATGCCAGATTTATGCAGATAAGGTGCATGTGCCTCCCAATCCTTTGAATGTGATGTCTTCACCATGGCCTTTCGCTATGTGGGGCATTGACATGATTGGAAAGATTGAGCCAACTGCTTCGAATGGCCACAGGTTCATCCTGGTTGCCATTGATTATTTCACCAAGTGGGTCGAAGCAGCTTCCTATGCCAATGTTACAAGACAAGTGGTAGCCAGATTTCTGAAGAGAGATATCATCTGTCGATACGGAGTTCCCGAACGAATCATTACTGATAATGGTTCCAACTTGAACAACAAAATGATGGCAGAACTATGCCGGGACTTCAAAATTCAACATCACAATTCTTCTCCTTACAGGCCAAAGATGAACGGCGCTGTTGAGGCAGCAAATAAAAACATCAAGAAGATTGTGCAGAAGATGGTGGTCACTTATAAGGACTGGCATGAGATGCTACCATTTTCCTTGCATGGGTACCGCACGTCAATCAGAACATCCACTGGGGCAACACCGTATCAGCTTGTGTATGGTATGGAAGCAGTCCTACCTGTCGAAGTTGAATTACCCTCCCTACGAGTATTGATGGATGTTAAGCTGAACGAAGCAGAATGGGTTCGGTCCCGATATGAGCAACTGAGTTTGATAGAAGAGAAGAGATTGGCAGCAATCTGTCATGGGCAGTTGTATCAGAAAAGAATGAAGAAGGCATTCGATCAGAAAGTCAGGCACCGAGAGTACCAAGTAGGAGATCTTGTGCTGAAGAGAATCCTCCCTCCTCATACAGACCACAGGGGCAAGTGGACTCCAAACTATTAAGGACCATATGTGGTAAAGAAAGTTTTTTCCGGAGGAGCACTCATGCTCGGTACTATGGATGGTGAAGATTTCCCGTCCCCTGTGAATTCAGATGCAGTTAAAAAATACTTCGCATAAAAATGACCCGCTGGACATAAAAACAGAATGTAAGTCCAGGCAAAAATAGGGCATCCCGGCGAGTCAAAAACAGAATAAAAGACTCGGGCAAAAATAAGGAAAAAAAAAAAAAAAAACGTACACCCGCTGAGTTGAAAAGCCGCATTGGACAGCTCAGGCAAAAATGGGTATCCCGATGGATTGAAAACCCGAAAGGGCGATCCATGCAAAATAAGGGAATAAGCGAACAACTGCATTCTGAATTCGCCTGTATCGCTCACAACTTGGTAAGCTTCGAAAGGATCAAGCTTCAATCAGAACCAGCTTTCTTCAGAAAGCAAGACGAGAAGAACGTCAAAAGTCATACGAGTCATAGCAAAAGAGGAAGCTCCTTAAAGCGTCATCAACATTGCCAGCATTTTGTTTCTCAATTTGTAACAATCTCCTCATTTTAGGGGATTTGTTTCTTCGACTGTATCTTGCCAATTCAGGGCACATGAATTAATAAAATCAGATTTTCAGTCATGTTTCGTTTTGAACATTTTTTATTTGCAAAAATGTCTGATGTCTTAAAGAGAAAAAAACTGATTGCATAAATATAGATGCTTATCTTCAAAAATAAAAATAAGAATACGTGCTTGCATGAAATATATTTACTCTCGGGAGTGTCTAAACTCCTATCATGGAAATCCAGTAAGGGATACCCCGGGAACACTTGTGCGTTTCCCTATCTTTGTAGGATTGCAGGTATTCAAAGCGCAACTTGGGGCATGAAAGCTTCACTCCGGCAAGCTGGCAAACCAACACTCAGCCTTGGCACCCAAAGTGTCTTCTCCCCAGCTGAGTTGCCACTTGTTGCTTCGCCCCATCAGAGTTTCCAGGCATCACTTCTCCAGCAGGGCAAAACCAGAAGGCGCCCATATCCCCGGATGAGTCAAGAATCCTCCTCAACAGAATCTCTAGGAAGATCTTTCAATGATCTCTTTTTCTCCCCAGCCGAGCTGCCATTTCATCCTTAGCCAAAATACAAAATTCAGGGAGCCATCTCCCCACAAAGCTTCAGCCTCTATCCAGAAGAGAAACGCATGAAAGAATCACAACAGAGTGACGAAAGCTTCTACAAACCCCAGCTGGGTCCCCTCATTACCGAGATAGGTCTATCATTGACCCGTATCCCCAAGCAGATATCATCTCATCAGATCTACCAATGATCTCACCCCCAGCTGGGATGTCCGCTTCAAACAGATCGACCAAGATCTTCGCAGCAACGGGATCCAAATCCCGGTTGGGTATCTTTGCATAACCATAGCATTCGCATCATATTCACCCACAAAGCGTAGCATTCCGTCTAGTTCGGAGCATTACGGCAAAAATCAAACATATAACATAATCATAAGCCGTGTTTTGAATCAAACACTTGTGAATGATGACAATCCGTCAATATGCAAAACCCCCCAAAATTCCCGGCGGAGATTCCCCAGCAAAATCAGTTGCCTCACATTCACAAACACCAGTATATATTCTCTTTGGCACCCGTCCGTGTCAATACTCACCAGTAAAGTCGCCTGAACACCCTGTGCAAACAGTACCACTCGTCTTACAGATATTCTTTGGCACCCGTCCGTGTCATACCCCCAGCAGAAAGCCAAAGACACCCTCTTTTGCACTCACAAATACTTATACAATTCCTTGACATCCGTCTGTGTCATTTCCCCCAGTACAGTAACATAAACACTTTGTACATCAGATACTTGTTTATACTATACTTCTCTTCTCCTTTTGGCACTCGTCCGTGTCACTCTCCCCAACAGTTAAACACTCGTCTATACACCACTCACACTTATACAGATATTCGTCCGTATCTTGAACATACAACTCAAATCCCCACAGATTCAACACTAGTCCGTGTTCTTTGTTAACCAGTTGGTACTCGTCCGTACCATCATCTCAGAGCATGCGTCAAGCGTTTGTTTCTACCTGATACTCGTCCATATCACAGTCTTAAGGATGCTCGTCCGCATCTTTAATCCATACACTACGCCTTCTTGAATATAGACACTCGTCTGTGTCTACTATTCCCCAGAAGAGTCCTTTCAGATTCAACACTTGTCCGTGTTCTCTGTTAACCCGTTGATACTCGTCCGTATCATCATCTCTGAACACGTGTCAGTATTTGTTTCTACCCGATACTCGTCCGTATCGTAGTCTTAAGGATGCTCGTCCGCATCTTTAATCTATACACAAAACATCTAAACACTTATACCTTTTGTTTCTTGGATGTAAACGCTCGTCCGTGTTTACCATTCCCCAATAGATCGCCAAACAAAGCAATTTTTTTTCTTTTTATCTGACACTTGTCCTGTGTCATGATAAACCCTGAGAGCAGCCGTACCCTGCTAGGTGGTCGTCCTCCACCTCTTGATGGCCGTCCTCCATCATGCTCATCCGATGGCCGTCCCCATCGTTGATTTTCTATCCGACATTCGTCCTATGTCGTGATATTTAGCAGCCGTCCCCTGCTAGGTGGTCGTCCTCCACCTTTTGATGATCGTCCTTCATCACTTTATCCAATGGCCGTCCCCATTGATGATTTTGGTTATCTGACATTCGTCCTATGTCATGATGGACCTGGAGAGCAGCCGTCCCCTGCTAGGTGGTCGTCCTCCACCTCTTGATGGTCGTCCTCCATCATGCTCATCCGATGGCCGTCCCCATCGTTGACTTTTATCCGGCATTCATCCTATGTCGCGATATTTTCGGCAGCCGTACCCTGCCAGGTGGTCGTCCTCCACCTTAGATGACCGTCCCTCATCTTATCCCCAACAGAGCAGCCGTCCCCTGCTAGGTGATCGTCCTTCACCTTTGATGATCGTACCTCATCATCTGTTTATTTCATTTATTCTTTAACCCGATGGCCTTCCCCGTCGTGGTCCCTTTTTCTTCTTCCTGATGATCGTCCTTCATCAGTTTAGCCCGATGGCCGTCCCCATCGTTGGTTACTTTACTTTATGAACTTGATGGCCGTCCCCGTCATGTTTCATTAATCCCCAGAGAATTTTACAGCTTTATCTTGATGGTCGTCCCCATCATAATTCTTTTATCCCCAGCATGTCGGCCGTCCCCGTCATTGCTTTATTTTCCGCACTTTTCCCAGCATGTCGGCCGCCCCCGTCATTGCCCTTTACCCAGCAGTCGTCCTCTGCTCGACGGTCGTCCTCCGTCGCCCACACTTTACAATATACTTTATTTTCTTTTACAATCTATATCTCTTTTCTTCTTCATTTTGTGAGTGCAAATTTTGGACTGTCTTTGGTATTCAACCACAAGTTATCTTGTTTGCCTGATAAGCCATTGCTTACATCCTGCACAGTTAACTCATGTTTGAATAGGGGCAGCTGTAAACACCCCAAATTTGGCCTCACCCATTCACACCATGGCTTGTGATCATTTCATATGCATAAACTCAATCATACCATCTCATATCACACTTTTGATTCACTGCATAGGTTCTAAGTCATCTGCATCTAGGGTTTGTGATCTGAGCAATCCAAGAGCTTCTTGATCCACTCAAAAGTTCATCAATCACTTCAAAGGGGTCTATGTGTGTTCAAGTATCATACTATCTCCTCTCAAAGTCAAGAATGTCAAAGAATCACAAGAACTGGGATTGGTATGGAAGCAGAGCCAGGCTTGACTGCACAGATGACCTGAAATTAGGGTTTTGGTTTCAGAGGCCATAACTCCAAATTTTTTGGTCATTCTTGTTTCTATTGGTCTCTATATGGTATAGGGAGTATGCATATCAATTTTCATGAAGAAATTCCATGGGGAAGTCATCTGATCAAAGGTTGACTTTCTAGACAAGTCAGTGCAAAATCAGGGCATCTGAGGCCCCCAATGACTCAACCAAAGGGCATTCTTCATTATTTTGATTGTATATGATCTTTATTTGATCATGGAAGAAGTTGTAAGTTTACAAAATTCAAGAATCTCAAGTTTTTGCAAAGTTGACTTTTTGGCAAGTTTGACTTTTCATGAAAATGTCATTTTATGCAACTTTTTCAACCCTTACTTTTTGATTCAAGAAAGCTTCAAATGGAAAAACTTTGGTCATGAAAGTTGTAGAATAAATCTTTCCCTTTTCAAAAAGTACAAGAACATGACCTAATTCATTTTGGATCAAAAGTTATGGCTCATCAAAGTTGGCAAAAATCACTAAAATTCAAGTTATGCACCAAATGGAAAAACTTGCAAATTCTTGTACCAAGGCAATTTGTGACTTCTAATTGATGTCTAACCCTTATACAAACATCACACATGCCCTAAAAACAGAATTGGCCCAAGGGATTTTGCCTTGTTTGCTTTGATTTTCAAAGATCCCTAAGTCATTTTTCATTACAAGTACAAAAGGGGGATTCTTGGCAAAAACATTTTCCAAGGAGTTATGTGATCACTAGCTGACTTCTATGCATTGCCATGACCAAATGTAACATTATGCAACAAAAATCAGCAAGAGTTTTCTCATGTACATAGCACAAAATCACAAGAGACCACAAGTGGGCAAGTTGCAAAAGCTAGCATAGCTCATGATCCACATGTTGCAGTCACTCACAAGAAATCTAAGGGCCATCCTTAACCCAAGCTGAAGCAAGCCATGACCTCAAACTGCTGCTGCCATAGCCCATGCTGCAAGTACAAGTCACCTTGACTTTTTGGCCAAAACCACCATACCCTTGGAACAGTGAGCAGCCACCTCTACTGACCTGCTCCACAGGCTACTCATACATTATGGGAGTGTTATAGCACAGCATTGGTCATTGAAGCAAGCCAGAACACAACCTTCACAAAAACTGTCAAAGAGCTTCTCTTCTTCGAATCTCCCTCTCCAGCCACAAAACATCCATTTTATCTTCACCATTGCATCACACACACCCAAGAGAACAAGAATCAACCAATGATAGAGCCTGAAACATCACATACACAGACCTCATTTTCTGATACACCAGAATTGAACCTCTCAAAATAGCCTGTTTAAACTCCATCCAAGCTTGCCATTAGCACAAGGGGAATCATTGGAGTGAGTTTGCACCAAAGAACAACCCAGAAAGCCCAGAATCATAAGCTTCCACCTCAGGTATGGCCATGAACTTTTTCTCACAGAGCTTGCATTTTATGTTATAAATTGATAGTGTATGTCTTGCTGGTCATGGGGATGTGCTTAGAATTGAAAATGAGTGAAAAATGAGGATTTACTGATGTTCTGAAATTTCACCCGTGAAAAATGATTTCTTCGATTGGCCTGATTCTTGAAGTTTAAATGTTGTTTGAGGGATGATTTATGTTCTAGGAAGTTAGAGGATCATTTTGCTGTGTTTAATTTGAAGTGTGGTGGCCTGAATCATGATCTAGGGTTTTCAACCCGCCGGAGAAGATGACCGGAGCTTCCCTCCGGTCACCTGAATGTTGTTAACCCTAATCCCTGTAATTGATTAGTGTTTGAATTCAGTGCGTTGGATCTGTTGACTTGGTTGACCTGGCGCGTGTTTGTGTGGCCCAGATGCATCCATTTTGCCCTAATCTCACTTAACCTAATTAATCCCAATTAATTAATTTGTAAAACCTAATTTAGCCAGAAAGGATCCTGACCCTTGATTCACAAGCCAAGTCAACCTCTGACCCCCAGCTTTGAATCTCATGCGTTGGATTGGTTTACTTTTCAATTAATTCAATTTTATTTCATTTTATTTCATTTCTTTTCTCCAATTTATTTAAAATAGCAAAAAATGTTTAAAAATTATGAAAATTTTTGTCAAGGTTTTCATTATTTTTTAGGACCCAAAAATATTTTTATTTTTATTTTTTGCATTAAAAAAGTATTTTTAAATATTTAAAAGTTTATTTTTAATTAATTAATGAGAATTAATTTATTAAAAATACTTTTAGGTATTTAAAAATCACCAAAAAATTCATGAAACATTTAAAAACATTTAGAAACATTGTCCAACCCTCAAACCAAATTTCTTTTTTTGATCTTGATGCATTTTGAGAATTTTTCATGGAATTAAAATCATTTTGATGCATTATTTTGATCCAAACTTCAAAAAATCATTTCTGCCTAACCATTGAGAGTTGGACTTTGATTCTTTTTGCATTGTGTTTAGCATATCATGCAGTTTGTGAGATTAAATGGCCATGATTTGATCTTTCATTTTCCATTTGTTTGGCATTTTTCTTGTTAAGGAACCCTAAAACCCTAGAAAACTTAGGAAAATCATATCTTGAACTAGGTTAAGAGTTGGAACTTCACCTTTGGGCAGTGAGTTAGTATAGGATTAGGGATCCTTTAAGTGCATTTTCAATTTTTTATATTGATGTTTGCTTCTGATTTTGGTTTGTGTTTGGTGCTTTGATCATAAACCCTAATTTGGGCTTCCATATGCATCCATCTTGCATTTGCTTGCATGACATGACTTGCCATAGCATTTTATGCATTCTTTTGATTCATTGGACATCTTAAGACATATTGAAAGCATGTTTGATCATTGCATCATGTATTTTCCATGTGGTATGTCATTTGCATTTCATAACTTTTCATATGTGTTCATAGTTCTTAACTTGCTCCATCTGCATCCATAAGCTTGTATGATCATTCCCATGTGTTGTTTCATGTTTGTAGCATCTCATAGCATCATTAGAATCATGTATGTACTTCTGGGTTTGATATGCATCATGCCATTTCCTCTCATTTTGTATTGCATTGCATTTCTTTTCTGACTTTTCAGGTGGTGAGTAACTTTGGGAAGTGAATTTGCCTTCACTTCTCATATTTTATTTTCATCTCCTTCATGCATCTTTGCTGCATTTTGTTATGTGTTTGAGATTGAGCTTGCTCATTCTTCTTCTTCTTACTTTCTTTCTTCAAGTGACTTGACTTCTGGAATGAAGCAAGTTACTTTGCTTCTCTTGATCCTTTCATCTGCTTCCTGGTGGTTCCATTGAAGACTTCTCTTGCAAGCCTCACTAACCTTAGGAACAACCAAGCATGACAATGATTAGGGTTTTGATTAGTCTCCCCACTTAGTTTTACCTTTGTGTCTCTTTTGAGTCTTCTCTTCTCATCTCATAATCAGGGACTAAACCCTAAAGGCTTTAAGGCTTTGTGATTAGGCTTATGCCTGCATCCTTCTATTAGGATGGAGTGTATAACTTTAATCCTAAGTGTTAAACCCTTAATGTGTTTAAATATCTTAATCAATTCACTTAATAATCATCAAGACATCACACTTGTAACTTGGGCCTTGCATTAGGGTTCTAATTCTTCCTTAATTGGTTAAGAAGGACTAACCCTAGTGTTAATGGACAAGTCCCCCTCAAGTTGTCTTACAAACCCTAAAACTCACTTCATCATCATATCATTAAATAAAATCCACTTAATAAAGGCTTTGTTTTGTCATGAGTTTAATCCCTAATCATGGATTAAGTTGAGGAGCTTTCCTCAGCTTAAACATTCTCATCTATTATCCTTCTATTAGGATGGTGTAATGAGTCTGTTTAATCCTTGATTATGGCTTAATCTCATTACTCAACACTAAACAAAAACAACAAAAACATCTAAATAATCACAAGTAGGTTAATGATCTTAATCCTACACCAAAGGTGTTTAAGTGTGAGAAGCTGACTTCACACTTAAGGTATTCTCACTACCCCTAATCAGAGGGAAGATGTGATGAGTGTACTAAATCCATTGGTTTAGGCTTAAGCTCATTAATTTATGACAAACTTTCAAAAGAAATAAAAGACTAAAAACTCAAAAACAAACAATAATCGTCTCCTTCAGGATTCTTTTCTCATCTCATTCACTCATAACCGAGAACTTGCTTCTTCCGTCTAATGCAAGACAGTTTGCACCTGAGCCAGACAGGTCATACACTTGAGCATAGACAAGCAAGCTGTTCACAAGTCAATTCATCTTTCAGTCCCTTTGGGTCGAACTACAGTGTTCTGACTTCCTCATTGCACGAGAGGATACGTAGGCATAACTTAACCGTTATCGAACAAAAGTCTCTGTATATTCCCCCTCCTTTCAGTTTCATTCTTTTAAGCCTCATTATCATGAGCATTTCACTCTTGTCCTTACACTGACACTGTACATTTATACACCTCACTTCTCTTACACTGACACCTGTACATCCTTTTCCAGCTCTTTTACACACAGATTGCACTGACACTACCCCTTTAAAACACAAATCTTTTAAGCGTGGATCCCGTCGAGTACGGCGGACAATCTGGGTGCTAATACCTTCCCAGGTTGTAACCAACCCCCTTTCTCAGTCTCTCTGGTTCGCAACCGTCTTATCCATCTTTTTCTAGGTCTATGCAGCATTGCCTTTCCTCCGGGATAAAAATGCCTAGCTGGCGACTCTTTTCTTCTCCAGTGAGTTCACGGCTGTGTGTCCTCATTGTCCTCTTTTCGCCGACCGTTCGCGTATGTACCTTTATTTGGGCCATTCCCATCTATCGGGAGCGACATTGTGCTTTCAGGAAACATTGCTCGTCGTAGAGTGTTCCCAGTCAACTGCACACACCGGTACCCAACGCGTAACAACCTTCCAGGCATTCAGATGGTGCAGGTACAGCAGGACCTGAATGAAGTGAGAAATCAGATGGTAAATGAAAGGGTCGAAATGAGAAACCAAATGACCCAGTTTATGGCTGTGATGACTGGTTTAGCCCGAGCCAAGAAAGGCTGAGAGAGCTGGTAGAAAGACAGACACCTGAAGAGCCTCACCTTGGGACAGGAGGAACTAGCAATAATGAGGTCTTTGGAATCCCAGAATTCTTTAGGCTTCGACGTAATGGATATGGGGCTGGTAGATGGGGTGAGGATTCCCCACAAATTCAAACCCCCTTGCTTTGAGAAATATAATGGTACCTCATGCCCGCGTACTCATCTGCAATCCTTCTTAGGAAGACTCAAGTCTTATACCATGGATGAGAAGTTATGGATGTTCTATTTTGAGGACAGCCTGACTGGAGCATCAAGAGAATGGTATCCGCATCTGACGAGGGCCACTATAAGATGTTGGAAAGACTTGGCCGAAGCCTTCATCCAACAATACCAGTACAACCTAGACATGGCTCCCAATAGAACTCTTCTAATAGGAATGTCTCAGTCTTCAAGGGAAATCTTTCGGGATTATGCTCAGAGGTGGAGACAGCTTGTTGCTGCTGTCCAGCCACCCATGTCAGAAAGAGAGATGGCTGACATGTTTATGAACACCTTGCAGGGAACTTATATTGATAGACTTGCTGCTTTCTCCTCCACCAGTTTTGCCGATGTAGTTATAGCTGGTGAGAGAATTGAGAGTCTTTTGAAGATGGGAAAAATCTCTGACAATGGTGCAAGTTCCTCCAACAACCCCAGAAAACCTTTTTCAGGACCCCGAAGGGCGGGTGAAACAAATGCTATCCATGCAGGCAGGGGCAGACCCCAGTATTCTCATAGATCAATAGCAGCCATTACTATTCCGACTCTAGTTCCACAACAACCACTTTATCCTCAACAACAGCAGCAGCATCACTATCAACAACAATCTCATTTTCCGCAACAAAGAACGTACAAAAACAACAATAGCAACCAACAACAACGCCCCTTTCAACAGAGGCCATCTCAGGCAAATAGGGTGATTGACCCTATCCCTATGCCTTATGCTGCTTTACTGCCACAACTCTTGAAGCTTAACCTGGTTGAGTTAAGGACGTTGGCTCCACCAGATCCCCTCAATCTCCCGAAGAATTATGATGCTAATGCCAGGTGTGCCTTTCACTCCAACGCACCTGGTCACAATACTGAGAAGTGTAGAGCCTTGCAAATGAAAGTTCAAGATCTGGTCGATTCCAAAGCTCTCAATTTCGCACCTCCTCCGAATGTTAACATAAATCCTATGCCTAATCATGGTGGGCCTAGGATTAATGCCATAGATGAGGACCAACCATCTGCACTAATTGACAATGTTGCACAGATTCAAACACCATTGGCAGAAGTCAAAGCTCAACTCATAAGATGCCAAGTGTTCCCGGGCTGTGGGGCCTGTTGCGAATTGTGCAAAACTGCTATTAATGGTTGTGAGAAGCTAAGGCTTGGCATAGATGGCCTCATCAGAGATGGAATCTTGCAAATTACCACAATAGTTCCCTCAGCATCAACAATTCTTTCTTCAGCAACAATGGATTCTCCTACAACATCAACAATCCTTTCTTCAGCAACAACAGATCCTTCTACAACAGCAACAACTATCATTCCTACTGACTCATCCACAACTCCAGCAATTACTCCATCCATCATTTCAACAGATCAGAGTTCAGCAACATTTACTTCTACAACATCAGCACCCATTTTATCAACGGAAACGCCTACAACACCAGCAAACACTAATGAAGATGTCTCAACGGTCACGATCTATTATGACCCGGCAAATGTTCATCCCAACAACAATTTCCAACAACAAACTGCAACACCTACTGTCAGATCTCCAGTCACAATCTATTACGATCCGCATACCATCACAGTTCCTTCTGCTGCAACAATCAGTCCGGTCACCATTACGGTACCCGGACCTGTTCCTTATGAAAGCAGTAATGCCATACCTTGGCACTACGGCTCTGATCTCTACTGCAACGAAAAGAAGATCACTCTAGATTCATCAACCTCTTCACCACAAGTTGACAATGTTGGGGGAGGTGGAGGCTTCACCAGAAGCGGACGCCTTTTTGCCTCACAAACACCAAGACCCAATGCTGAAGCAGAAGCTGTTGCTAAAGCAAAAGGGAAGAATGTGGTGACTGAAGAGCCAGCTGTTAAAGAAACTCCGAAGATGTCTTTTGGACAAGAGGTGGATGAGTTCATGAGAATAATCAAAAAGAGTGATTACAAAGTGGTGGACCAGCTTCATCAGACACCCTCCAAAATCTCTATATTATCACTGTTAATGTGTTCCGAAGCCCACAGGAATGCATTGTTGAAGGTCTTGCACGCAACATACGTGCCGGAAGATATTACGGTTAATCAGCTAGAAACAGTGGTTGCAAATGTTAACACCAGTCATGGACTGGGCTTCACAAATGCTGATTTAACAACGGAGGGACGCAATCATAACAAGGCTTTGCACATCACCTTAGAATGCAAAGGTGCTGTTCTTTCTCATGTACTGGTAGACACTGGGTCCTCGCTCAATGTCCTGTCAAAGAAGGCCTTGGTGAAGTTGGAATACGATGGTTTGGCATTGCGTCCAAGTAACTTGGTGGTGAGAGCATTTGATGGCTCTAAGAGATTAGTGCTTGGAGAGATTGATCTACCTGTGTTGATTGGCCCACAGACCTTTAAAACTAACTTCTTCATGATGGACATACAGCCGACCTACAGCTGTCTGTTGGGTAGACCCTGGATTCACGCCGCTGGCGCTGTTACATCTACCCTTCACCAGAAGTTAAAATTTGAGTGGGAAGGCCAGATCATCACAATCTGCAGAGAGGAAGACATTTTTGTTAGCCAGCTGGCTACTTATAAGTATATAGAGATGGATGGGGAGATCCATGAGACTATGAGTCAGGGATTTGAGGGCCTTAACATCAATGAAGCAACTGCTGTATCTGGAACTTCCATCACTTCATATCAACAGGCCCGGAAGGTTGTTGAGGAGGGTACCGCTCAAGGCTGGGGCAAGCTGCTGCCAGTTGAAAAGAAAGAAGACAGATTCAGGTTGGGTTATAGACCAACTCAACAAGATCAACCAGAGGCTGCAACGGAGCCCAAATTTGTCAGCGGGGGAATGCTTACCCCGGATGATGTGAATAGTCTGGAAGACGAGGAAGAAGATGAACGCAACCTGGAAAACTGGATACGTCCAAAGATCCCGGGGAACCAAGTCTCAAACTAGTCTTCCCAGGAAATTATAAGAGTTACTCCTGCAGAGTAATTATTATTTCTTGTCTTTAAGCATGCATCAAGTCCTACATCTTGCCCAAGATGTCAGGGCTCATTTTGTAATCGGGCCATCTTGTATTTTGTGCAAACGATCAATTAATGAATATCAGGACATCTTTTGCAAATGAGTCTCTTTTTCCCGCTCACTGTTTTTCATTTTTTATTTTTTGTACAAAAATAAAATGGCAATGTTTTTCAAAATAATAACTTCATTTTCACTTTTTCTAAACAAGATAAAACTGATCACTAAAATGAACCAATCTAAACCCTTGCAGAGAGTGCCCTCCAGACTGCACCGACAACGACACTGCTATGACTTCATATGAGTTTGACAATCCAATCAATCAAGCCGATGAAGGGGTTGAGGAAGATTATGAGCTACCCGAAGAGCTAGCCAGACTGCTAAGGCAAGAGGAGAAGGTTATCACTCCTCATTAGGAGGAAGTAGAGACGGTTAATCTTGGTACCGAAGAAGACTTGAAAGAAGTAAAGATCGGGGCCCGTCTGTAAGATTCAGTGAAAGAACAACTTATTGACATGCTGCGAGAGTACGTTGATGTCTTTGCTTGGTCTTATCAAGATATGCCAGGTCTGGATACCGACATTGTTATGCACAAGCTGCCTCTAAAAGAAGACTGTCCTCCAGTACAGAAGCTGCGCCGCACTCGCCCGGATATGGCCATGAAGATAAAAGAAGAGGTACAAAAACAGTGGGACGTCGGGTTCCTTGCTGTAACTAGTTACCCGCCGTGGGTTGCTAACATTGTACCTGTGCCTAAGAAGGACGACAAAGTACGGATGTGTGTGGATTATCGGGATCTGAACAGAGCTAGCACGAAAGATGACTTCCCATTACCTCACATTGATGTATTGGTCGACAATACAACTCATTTCTTGGTGTTCTCCTTCATGGATGTATTTTCAGGATATAACCAGATTAAGATGTCACCCGAAGACATGGAGAAGACAACTTTCATCACACCCTGGGGCACATTCTGTTATAAGGTAATTCCATTCGGACTGAAGAATGGTGGTGCCACTTATCAACGGGCTATGGTAACATTATTCCACGATATGATCCATAAAGAAATCGAATGTTATGTGGATGACATGATTGCCAAGTCCCTTACTGAAGAAGACCACCTGGTGAATCTGTTGAAGCTGTTCAAACGTCTGAGGAAATACCAGTTGAAGCTAAACCCCAACAAATGCACATTCGGGGTGCGATCCGGTAAGCTGCTGGGATTTATTGTAAATGAAAAGGGAATTGAAGTTGACCCTGAAAAAGTCAATGCCATTCAAGAAATGCCTGCACCAAAGACTGAAAAAAGAAGTTCGGGGGTTTCTAGGTAGATTGAACTACATTTCGAGGTTCATATCTCACCTTACCGCGACCTGTGAACCCTTGTTCAAGTTGTTAAGGAAAGAATAAACAGTCAGGTGGAATGAAGACTACCAAAGGGCTTTTGACAAAATCAAGGAATACTTACAAGAGCCTCTAATCCTTATGCCTCCAGTTAAAGGAAGACCTCTGATAATGTACTTGACAGTATTGGAAGAGTCAATGGGGTGTGTGCTGGGCCAACATGACGAGTCTGGTCGAAAAGAGTATGCAATATACTACCTAAGCAAAAAGTTTACCGACTGTGAACAACGTTATTCACTGCTCGAGAAAACTTGTTGTGCTTTAGCATGGGCTGCTCGCCGACTAAGGCAATATATGTTGACCCACACTACCTTGTTGATCTCCAAGATGGATCCAGTCAAGTACATATTCGAGAAGCCAACACTTACCGGACGGGTTGCAAGATGGCAAATGACTCTCACAGAATATGACATTCAGTACACATCTCAAAAAGCCATCAAGGGCAGTGTGTTGTTTGACTATCTGACTGAGCAACCCATTGATGATTACCAGCCTATGAGATTTGACTTCCCTGATGAAGACATCATGTTCATATAAGCAAAAGATCACGAAGAGCCTATTCACACTGAAGGGCCTGACCCAGAAGAAGAATGGACAATGATGTTCGATGGGGCTGTTAATATGAATGGACGTGGAGTTGGTGTCGTGCTCATTACACCTAAAGGAGTTCTCATGCCTTTCTCGGCAAAACTCACCTTTAACTGCACTAACAACGAAGCTGAATATGAAGCTTGTATCATGGGTCTTGAGGAAGCCATTGACCTCAGGATCAAGACTTTAATTGTATTCGGAGATCCAACTTTGGTAATAAATCAGACCAATGACAAATGATACACTCACCAGGAGCATCTGATTCCATATCGGGATTATACGAGGAGATTACTAACCTTCTTCACTACAGTCAAACTTAAGTATATCCCTCGAGATGAAAATCAGTTTGCAGATGCTCTGGCTACCATTTCATCCATGATCAAAGTTCAAGCTGCCAACTTTGTGCCTCGGATTTCAGTGTCCAGACTTGACAGACCATCATACGTATTCTCAGTAGACATTGCTAAAGATGATAAGCCTTGGTTCTATGACATCAAATGCTTCTTGGAGGATCAAACATACCCACCTGGGGCATCATCCAATGATAAGAAGACATTAAGAAGGTTGGCTGGTAGTTTCTTCCTGAATACTGATATACTGATGGTTCGTTATACAAGCGCAACTTTGACATGGTACTTCTCAGATGTGTTGATAAGGCAGAGGCAGACTTGCTGATGCACGAGGTGCATGAAGGATCTTTTGGTACCCATGCTGGAGGACACGCAATGGCTAAGAAATTATTACGATCAGGCTACTACTGGATCACAATGGATGCAGACTGTTGTGCTTATGCCAGAAAGTGCCACAAATGCCAGATTTATGCAGACAAAGTGCATGTGCCTCCGAATCCTTTGAATGTAATGTCTTCACCCTGGCCCTTTTCCATGTGAGGCATTGATATGATTGGGAAGATTGAACTGACTGCTTCAAATGGCCACAGATTCATCCTGGTAGCCATTGATTACTTCACCAAGTGGGTTGAAGCAGCTTCGTATGCCAACGTCACCAGTCAAGTGGTAGCCCGATTTTGAAGAGAGACATCATCTATCAGTATGGAGTGCCCGAGCGAATCATTACTGATAATGGTTCCAACTTGAACAATAAAATGATGGCAGAATTGTTTCGGGACTTCAAGATTCAACATCACAACTCTTCTCCTTATAGGCCAAAGATGAATGGTGCTGTAGAGGCAGCTAACAAGAATATCAAGAAGATTGTGCAAAAGATGGTGGTCACCTACAAAGACTGGCATGAGATGCTTCCATTTGCCTTGCAGGGGTACCGAACCTCAATCCGAACATCCACTGGGGCAACACCGTATCAGCTTGTGTATGGTATGAAGGCAGTCCTACCTGTTGAAGTTGAATTACCCTCCTTACGGGTACTGATGGATGTCAAGCTGAATAAAGCAGAATGGGTCCGATCTCGGTACAATCAACTGAATCTGATCAAAAAGAAGATATTAGCTGCAATTTTTCATGGGCAATTATATCAGAAAAGAATGAAGAAAGCCTTCGATCAGAAAGTCAGGCTTCGGGAATACCAAGTAGGAGATCTTGTGCTGAAAAGACTCCTCCCTCCTCATACAGACCACAGGGGCAAGTGGACTCCGAATTATGATGGTCCATTCATAGTAAAGAAAGTTTTCTCTGGTGGAGCACTGATGCTCACTACTATAGATGGCGAAGATTTCTTATCCCCTGTGAATTCAGATGCAGTTAAAAAATACTTCGCATAAAATGACCCGCTGGACATAAAAAACAGAATGTAAGTCCAGGCAAAAATAGGGCATCCCGACGAGTCAAAAACAAAATAAAAGACTCGGGCAAAAATAAGGGAAAATAAAAAAAATGTACACCCACTGAGTTGAAAAGCCGCATTGGACAGCTCAGGCAAAAATGGGTATCCCGGTGGATTGAAAACCCGAAAGGGCGATCCACGCAAAATGAGGGAATAAGCGAACAACTGTATTTTGAATTCGTCTGTATCATTCATGACACAACAAACTTCGAAAGGTTAAAGCATCGATCAGAATCAGCCTCCTTCAGAAAGCAGGATAAGAAGAACGTCAAGGTCATACGCGTCATAGTAAAAGGGAAGCTCACTAAAGCGTCGTCAACATTTCCAACACCTTTTTGTTTCTCAATTTTGTAACAATCTCCTCATTTTAGGGGATCTGTTCCTTTGACTGTATTTGCCAATTCAGGGCACCCAAATTAATAAAATCAGATTTTCAGTCACACTCCGTCTTATACATTTTATTTCATTTGCAAAAATGTCTGATATCCTTGATATAATGTTTACATAAAAACAGATGTGCCTTTCTAAATCACATGCTTGCAGGAAATATATTACTTACTCCCGGGAGTGTCTAAACTCCTATGATGGAATCCAGTAAGGGATACCTCGGGATACTTGTGTGTTTCTTTGTCATAACAGGATTGCAGGTATTCAGAGTGCAACATGGGGCATGAAAGGTTTTCCCCAGCAAAGTTTCCAGATCATTATTTCCTCAGCACCTCTTCCAAACAGCACCGGAAATACTCTCTCCCCATCAGAGCTACCAGGCATCACTTTTCCAACACATTTTCTTTAGAGCAGCACCAGAAAATATTCATTTCCCCAGCTGAGTTGTCAGATATTATCGTCCTCAGCAGGATCCCCACCAGAAATCTCTAGGAAGATCGTTCAGTGGTCTTTCCTCCCAACAGAGTGCTAGACAGGGAACCATCTCCCCACAGAGCTCCAGCCTCTCCCAGAAGAGCAATCTCTGAATTTCCCGCACAACAAAGTGACGAAAGCTTCCACATCCCCAGCTGGGCTCCTCATTATTAAGATAGGTCTATTAGTGACCTATTTCCCCAAGCAGAGCCATACATTATATCAGATCTACCAATGATCTCATTTCCCCAGCTGGGATATTCTTTCAAGCAGATCAATTAGAGATCTTCACAGCAACGGGATCCGAGTCCCGGATCGGTATCTTTTGCATAATCATAGCATTCACATCATTTATCCCTCAGAGCGTAGCATTCCGTCTAATACGGAGCATTACGGAAAAAATCAAACATATTGCATGATCACAAGTCAGGTTTTGAACCAGTCACCTGTACTTACCAACATTCCATCAGTAATGTATATAAAGACTCACAGTCCCAACAGAAAGCCAAAGCGTCCCTTTGCACTCCTAAAATACTGATACATGCTCCTTTTGGTACTCGTCTGTGTCATCTTTCCCCAGTAAAATAGCCAGAACACTTTCTGCAAACAGATACTTATACATAACCTGTTCTCCTCGACACTCGTCCGTGTCATCTCATATTTCCTCAGCAGAAAACGTCCCCTTTGCACTCTCCAGCACAAATACATGTTAGTATATACTCACTCGACACTCGTTCGTGTCATATTCACCCCCTGCAGATATAAACCACAAACATCTTTTTTAAATACAGATACCTATACACTCTCCTGACACCCGTCCGTGTCACCATTCCCCAGCACAGTTGTCCAAACACTTGTTTATAGTACACTCTTGTCGACACCCTTCCGTGTCACCCTATCCCCACAGATCACCGGATTACCTTTTACACTTATAAGTTCATAACTTATGTGACACCCGTCCGTGTCATACTCTCCCTAGCAAGTTGAACACTCGTCTGTGTCTCACTCATGCTTATTTTTACTCATACATATACTCATCTGTATCTTGTATACACCACTTATTTCCCCTCAGATTCAACACTCATCTGTGTTCTTTGTTAACCAGTTGGTACTCGTCCGTATCATCATCTCTGAGCATGCGTCAGCGTTTGTTTCTACCGATACTCGTCCGTATCATAGTCTTAAGGATGCTCGTCCGCATCTTTAATCTATACACAGTGTCAAACACTTATGCCTTTCATTTCTTGGATGTAAGCACTCGTCCGTGTTTACTATTCCCCAGCAAATCCCCAGTGAAATTATTTTTCTTCTATCTGACATTCGTCCTATATCATGATACTTTCGGCAGCTGTACCCTGCCAGGTGATCGTCCTTCACCTTTGGATGACCGTCCCTCATCTTTCTCCCATCAGAGTCTCTATTATTGGAACCCTTTTCTATCCGACATTCATCCTATGTCGTGATATTTAGCGGCCGTCCCCTGCTAGGTGATCGTCCTTCACCTCTTGATGATCGTCCTTCATCATTTTATCCGATGGCCGTCCCCATCGTTGATCTTTTATCTGAAATTTGTCCTATGTCATGATAAACGCTGAGAGCAGCCGTACCCTACTAGGTGATCGTCCTTCACCTCTTGATGATCGTCCTTCATCATACTTATCTAATGGTCGTCCCCATCGTCGACCTTTTCTATCCGGCATTCGTCCTATGTCGTGATACTTTCGGCATCCGTAACCTGCCAGGTGATCATCCTTCACCTTGGATGACTGTCCCTCATCCTTATCCCCAATAGAGCAGCCGTCCCCTGCTAGGTGATCGTTCTTCACCTTTGATGATCGTCCCTCATCATTTATTTCATTAACCCGATGGCCGTCCCCATCGTTGTTTACCCTTACTTTTCACACCTGATGGCCGTCCCCATCATTGACTTTACCTTTAATCCCCAAAGAATCTTGTTTCTTTACCTGATGGCCGTCCCCATCATGACCCCTTTATTTCCCTAGCATGTCGGCCGTCCCCGTCACTGCTTTATCCCCAGCAGTCGTCCTTTGCTCGATGGTCGTCCTCCATCGCCCGCATCTTTATATCATACTTTACTACCTTTTACAATCTATATCCCTTTTCTTCTTCTCCTCAGTGAGTGCATATTTTGGGCTGCCTTTGGTATTCAACCACAAGTTATCTTGTTTTCCTGTTAAGCCGTTGCTTACATCCTGCACATCTAACTCATGTTTGAATAGGGGAAGCTGTAAACACCCCAAATTTGCCCTCACTAAGTTCACACCATGGCTTGTGATCTTTCATACTTTCATTAGTTTAATCATAACATTTCATATGGCATTTTTGCTTCATTGCATTAGGTCAAGTTCATCTGCATCTAGGGTTTGTGATCTGAGCAATCCAAGATCCATCTGAGCCACTCCAAAGGTCTTCAATCATCTCAAGAGGGTTCATGTATGTTCAATCATCATATTTTATCCTCCAAAGATCAAGGAAGCCAAAGAATCACAAGAACTGACAAAGCATGGAAGCTGAGCTAGGGTTTAACTACACAGATGACCTAAAATTAGGGTTTTGGTTTCAGAGGCCATAATTATAAAATTTTTGGTCATTATTGTTTCTATTGGTCTCAATATATTATAAGGATCATACATACCAAGTTTGATGAAGAAATTCATTATGGAAGTCATCTGATCACTAGGTAACTTCCTGAGAAAGTCAGAGCAAAATCAGGGCATCTGAGGCCCCCCAACATGGAACCAAAGTGGATTTTTCATCAAATTGAAGTTATATGGTCTTTATTTGATCATTTAAGTGTTTATAAGTTCACAAATTTGAAGAAAAGTGAACCAAACCAAAAGTTACCAAAAATGGAAATGACTTGTAATGCAAACTTTCCATTTTGGGAAAGTTTTTCAACCTCCTCTTTCTCAACCAAAAATGCTTCAAATGAAAAATTATTGGTCATGAAATTTGTAGATTGGATCATTCCCTTTTCAAAAAGTACAAGAACAAGATCTAATGCATTTTGGAACTCAAGTTATGGATTTCCAAAGTTGGCAAAAATCACATAATTTCAAGTTTCATGCCAAAGAGGGATTTTTGCAAAACATCTTGCCAATTCATTTTGTGACTTCAAACACACTTCTACACATCATATAATCATAGTGCATTTCCTAAAACTCATAATTGGCCCAAGAATCTCACATTTTCATGACTTGCACAACAAGAAATCCAAAAGGGGCCAAAGTTTCATGAAATTGCAAAACCTCCCATAACTTATTCCCCACATGCTGAATTGCCTCTAAATGAATTCCATGGCCATCCTTGATCCTTGCTGCACTAGACACCCCATTGTACCAAGCCTGAACCAGCCCATACCTCAAAGTACAACCAACCTTGACTTTTTGCATTTTCACCCATACCAATCAGCATAGCCCACACCAACTCCACAGACCTATCACAACTTGATATGTGGACTTTATGCAAGCCATAACACATAAGAACCAAGCCTGAATCCTCAGCATTGCCCTAGTTCACAAAAATCACCTCTCTTGCATTTTCTTTCGAAACTCTCAACACACTTAACAAAACATCAAACTTCTTTCACAAAACAACTCAGCATCATCCCAAGATCATTTCCCACCCACCAAAACAGCCTGAAACCACCTCAAACAAAAACACGATTTTCATCACCTCTAAACTGAAACCTTCAAAACAGTCCATACAAACTTGTTTCAAGCTTACCAGAAGCATCAAGGGGCTCATTGGAGTGGAAAAGCACCAAGGGAGTGGCCAGAAAGCTCCAGTTTCGAAAGCTTCAACTCAGGTAGCTATCAAGAACTTTTTTTTCCAAAAACTTGTTTTTAAGTTCTTGAATGATTCTATGTGCTCCCCTGATCATGTGGATGTGATTATTTTTGAAAATGGTTGAGAAACCAGGATGTATTGCTTGTCTGAAAGTTTCACCATTTTTGTTCATTGCTTCGAATCTTAAGATTGAGTGAAAAGAAATTGTTTTTGAGGGTGGATTTGACCTTAGGGGAGTGAAAGGAATGAATCTGGAGCTTTAGAGCTCCAGAAATGACCTAGGGAGTGAGTTGCAAATTTTCAGGGGAGGAGTTGGTCGGAGAAGATGACCGGAGGTCTTCTCCGGCCACCTGAGAGTCATTAACGTGTTAATTAGGGTTAGGGCAAACTTTGAATGTGGACCCTTGGATTTGTCTTTCCCGCGTGCAGCGAATGGCCAAGATCTTTTCATTAGTGATTAATCTGGATTAATTAATATTTTAATTAGGTTTAGTGAAATTTGAATTTGAGCCGTAGGATAGTGCGCCAGTCAACCCAATCCAAGCCCAGAATCAATCATGTCCCTCCTTTCAGCTTACTTTTGTTTAATTCATTTTTATTTCACATTTTTCTCATTTATTTTGTACGAATTATTTAAAATAGTAAAAATCATCAAAAAATTCTGAAAATTTTTATCAAACATTTTATTAATTTTCAGAAACCAAAAATATTTTTATTTTTATTTTTTGCATTAAAAAATTATTTTTAAATCATTTAAATGTTTTATTTTATTAATTAATGAAAATTAATTAATTAAAAATACATTTAAGTATTTAAAAATCACCAAAAAAATCAGAGAACATTCTTAGACATTTACAAGCTCACCATACAAATTTCTTTTTGGTTTTGATCATGCTTTGACATTTTTCAATGAATTAGGGTTCTTAAAATTGTTCATTTTCTAACCCTAACTTCAAAAATTCATAACTTTTAAACCAAGTTGAGTTTGTGAATGATTCTTTTTGCATTGTTCTATGCATATCTTTTAGTTTCTAAAAACATTTTTGTTTCATTTTTATCTTTCATTTTCAAATTATTTGGCATTTTACATTGAGGATCACCCTTAAAACCCTGGAAACTTAGGAAATTCATAACTCCTTTTAGGTTTAGCTTCTGACCTTCCCCTTTGGATGGTAACCTAGTATAGGTTTAGGGTTCTTTTGATTACATTTTCAATTTTTTACCTTGTCATTTGCTTTAGATTTTGAGTTTTGCATCTCATCCTTTCATAAAACCCTAATTTTGTATCTTCACTTGCATTCATCTTGCACATGCTTGCATTCATAAACTTGCCATGACATTTCTTGCATCCACATGACTTCTAAGACATCTTAGGACACATTAGAATCATGTTTGATCATTGCATCATCCATTTTCCATGTTATGCTTTCATTTCATTTCATGTGCATTCATGAACTTTCATGCTCTTTTCATGCTCATTTGCATCTTCATCACTTGTATGATCATTTGCATCTCTTGGCATGCTTTTGCATCATCTCTTAGCATCATTTACATCTTGAACATGCTTCTGGTTTTGGTTTGCATCCTTGCATTCATTTCATTTTCATTTCATTTCATTTCCTTATACTAACTTTTCAGGTGGTAAGTTACTTTGAGAAGTGAATTTGCCTTCACTTCTCACAATCTTTTATCACCTCTCTTATGCATTCATTACTGAATTTTGTATTTTTATTAGGGTGGGCTTGATCATTCATGCTCCTTCTTCACCTTCTTTCTTCAAGCAACTTATCTTCTTAAGTGAAGTAAGTTGACTTGCTTCTTCTGCTTCTCCTCCTTCCATCTTTCTTCTTCCTTGGAGGCTTTTCTTGAAGATCTCTTGCAAGACTCATAAACCCTAGGAACACCCAAGCATGATCACAATTAGGGTTTGATTAGTCCCCCATTAGTTTTACCTTTGTGTCATCTTTTGTGTCTTCTCTTCTCATCTCATAATCATGGACTAAACCTTTAAGGTTTTAAGGCTTTGTGATTAAGGTTATGCCTGCATCCTTATCTTAGGATGGAGTGTATAACTTTAATCCTAAGTGTTAAACACTTAATGTGTTTAAATCCTTTAATCAATACACTTTAATAATCACTAAGACATCAAGCTCGTAACTTGGGCCTTGCATTAGGGTTCTAATTCTTCCTTAATTGGTTAAGAAGGACTAACCCTAGTGTTAATGGACAAGTCCCCCTCAAGTTGTCTTACAAACCATAAAATTCACTTCTTAACCTTACCATTAACTAAAATCCACTCTAATAAAGGCTTTGTTTTGTCATGAGGTTAATCCCTAATCATGGATTAAGTTGAGGAGCCTTTCTCAGCTTAAATGTTCTCATCTATTATCCTTCTATTAGGATGGTGTAATGGGTCCATTAAATCCTTGATTATGGCTTAAACTCATTACTTAACACTAAACAAAAACTCCAAAAACATCTAAATAAACGCAAGTAGGTTAATAATCTTAATCCTATATCATGGTGATTAAGTGTGAGGTGCTTACTTCATACTTAAGGTTTTCTCATTACCCCTAATCAGAGGGAGGATGTGATGAGTTTACTAACCCTTGGTTTAGGCTTAAGCTCATTTTCTTATGACAAACACAAAAAAGTAATAAAAGATTGAAAAATTAAAAACAAACAATAATCGTCTCCTCCGGGATTCTTTTCTCATCATCTTCACTCACAAACGAGAACTTTCTTCTTCCGTCTAATGCAAGACAGTTTGCACCTGAGCCAGACAGGTCATACACTTGAGCATAGACAAGTGAGCAGTTCATCAGTCAATTTATCTTTCAGTCTCTTTAAGTCGAACTACGGTGTTCTGACTTCCTCATTGCACGAGAGGATACGTAGGCATAACTTCATAGTTATCGAACAAAAGTCTCTGTATATTCCCCCTCTTCCAGCATTATTCTTTTTAAGCCTCATTGTCTTGAGCATTGCACTCTTTCCTTACACTGACACTCCTTCATCTCACTTCACACTTCTTTTTCACTAACACTTGTATTCTTTTCCAGCTTTTACACACAGATAGCACTGACACTACCCCTTTAAACACAAACTTTCAAGCGTGGATCCCGTTGAGTACGACGGACAATCTGGGTGCTAATACCTTCCCAGGTTGTAACCAACCCCCTTTATCAGTTTCTCTAGTTCGCGACCGTCTTATCCATCTTTTCCCAGGTTTATGCAGCATTACCTTTCCTTCAGGATAAAAATGCCTAGCTGGCGACTCTTTTCAGTTCATCTTCGTGTTCTCTCCTTTCGCCGACCGTTCGCGTCTGTACCCCTCTTGGCCTGGTGTCATTTGGCGGGAGCGACAGATGTGTTAAGTGGAATTCGAAGATACAAGCTCATCGAAACCACATCTGGTCAAAACAATTATATCATGTCCATTTCAAAATCAAAGTTAACATCCAAGAATTGTACCCATTGACATTCATAGGTCATTCTTAGCCCATATCCACGTTCTTATTTCCCAGCCGATTAATTACATTTCTATCATCATTTCTAATTCTATTTCCATTTAATCTTTTTTAAGCCCAATTAAATCATTTCATTAGTCTCATTTTTGTCCAAAGCTAATTGCCAAAGCCCATTATCCATATCTCATTCAAGCCCATTAAGCCAAACATTTCTTTTAGTTATCCTATTCAATTAACCATATTTTATATTCTTTAAGTTGATATTAAACTGGAAAATGGAGAAAAATCTACACACAGTTCAACCAAGTTTTTGAAAAGTGGCATAGCAGAAAAACAACTACAAGAGCAAAAAGTGCAGTTACAAAAATGGAAAATAAAATCAGTTGTAAAAAAAACTGATATAGCACAAAATTCAATTATAACAAAAAAAACTTAATGGAAATAGAGTTGGAAATCTAGTTACATACTAGAAGAATACACCAGAAAATCTAGAAGAAGATAGAATATTTCAGTTACAATTTTTTAATTGATGATAGAAAATTGGAAAAAATACATCAAAGAAAAAGGGGAAAAAAGTGCAGTAACAAAAAAATTTCAGAAACAAAAATCTATAACAACGTTCTTCAATCTGCATTCTCAAAAGGGAGAAATCTGAATCTCCAATTTTCATATAATCATTATCCTCACAATCTCAAGACCAGAAATTCTACAACTTCTCCAATCCCTTTTCTCCAATCCTTTTTTCTACAATCTCTCACAATCTCTCTAAAAAAAAGCTTCTGCAACATCACCACTTCCCTCCAATCTCATCACCAATTAATCTCCACTTTCTAAAACTCTTCAATCCTCCAACACTTCATAATTCATCAACACTCTTCATCTTCGATCTCAATGGCGGAAATTCGAATCTTCATCTTCCATGCTCTCCAACTCCAATCTCCCACTGAATTTGATCTTCTCTTCTCACACTTAAAAATTTCTTCAAACCGCATCATCATCGAGAATCTTCCAAACCTGCAATCATCTTCTTCATAAGATCCAGAACCCAATCACACACAAATATTCAATCTTTTTCAACTGCAATCAACACATTCATATTTACAAGAATCCAATAAAGAAAATCTCAAAGTCGAGTCGATAAGAAGAATAAGCCTCGTACCTGAAAAACAACAATCGAATCATCACCTCTTCACATTTCCTCATCATCGTCTTCAAACTCTGCAGCAAGATTCATTGAACCAAACACAAATCCTTTAATCTCCAATCTTCAGTATTGTTCATAAAAGTGAAATCTTGAATCAACATCAACATCTTCAATCGACTACAATGATTAATTTTGGCTCAGAATCATCCAAGAACAATCGGTTCCGCTTCGACATCGATGTTGCAACCTTTATTACTTCAACATCGATTCAAACCTGCAATTCAAGAACCCTGCAGAATCACATAACAACAAATATTTTCATCAATCGATATCAACAACAACGATTTTGTAGAATTTACAAACATCAAAACTTAACGCGTAAGCGACATCCTTAACAAGTATGACGACTCCGCAAAGAATCGCACACCAACAGTTCAGATGCATACGTTTCAACAAAAATGCAGGGTCACGACAAGATCATAAACGCGTTGAGGGAGGAGAGGGAGAAGATCTAAAGTGAATCGTTGTCATACCTAAGGAGTTTCATCACGGTCTTCATCGTTGTCCCACAAATTGCGGTTTTGTACCTAGAATGGATTGCGTAGTGTTCTTGTTGGATTTGTAGAGGTAAGATTGAGTCGAGAACGAGAACGAATCGTTCCGTCCTCGGGTGCGTCGCGACGTTAATGGCGGAGCTTTGTAGATTGAGCAGCGCACCGATGTTAAGACCTTTGGAGGAGACGTGATCGATAATGGTGAGAGGATGAACGACGTTTTTATAAGAGGCCGCGGCGGAGCATCGGTCGGTGCCGGCGTGATGGAGAAGAAGATGAGAAGAGTCGTCGGCGATAGTGAAAGAGGAAGAAGAGATTTGGGGATTTCATTTATTTAGGTTTTCTGATAAATTAGGTTAAGGATTATTCATTATTGGATTGGGCTTATCAATTTCACCACCATGGATTTTCTATCCGCACGCCCAATTTCAACACACACCCCACCTGCGATTTTGAAGTCAAGGAATTGGGCCTGCACCATGGATTTCATATTTGCACCTCCAATTTACCACAACATACCTCTTATTGGTGCTTATTATTTGAGCCAAGGAATTCTCTATCCACACCCTCGTTTCACTCCTTCACCCCCTCCTGCACCATCTATGGGGATTTGGCCTGTCAGGCCCTTCTTTTGTTATCAACACCATCTATTCTCTATTACACCCTATGTTCTTTATTTATTTTTATAGAAATTTCTAATTAATTTTCTTGTTAAAGTTCTTAATCATTTTTATAGCTAATTAATTTTTTATGATTAACATTTTTATTAGTTTCTTGATAATTTTAATTAGAATTTTTGGCATTAATTCTAATTATTATTGATAATTAAGCTCGGTAAGCATTCATATGTTTTTGTTCGGTGTGGATCGATTTCGGCTACCGTGGATCTTCACAAAGCGATTATGGAAGATGATAATTTATTTTTCTTATGGAAGATTACAAGACTTGACATGAAGTTTTTTTGGATTTCTTTTATATGAAGAATCAGTACTTTGATCAAGTAAGTAATTTCGACTTCCTCCACTTTAAAACACCATTCTAGTCATATGCGGCTTAGGATCATATAACTTAAGGTGCATATTAAGCCCTCTCACCTGAGGCACTGGATTTATTTATGATGTTTGATGGCATGTGTCGATTTCAGAGCTTAGAGATTAGGTTACGGATTAGAGAATTCGGTTCATTTCACTTTCCCTTAAAACATCGTTTTTTCCCGTTTCGTTGCAATTATTAAAAATAGTTTTAGATGTGATAAAATTCTGTAAAACTTCATGAGTGATCCTTATCCTCTTAATTAATTTTGTATAATTTTTGTTTCCAGATTTGGATGGTTTTGATAATTAATTTGGATTTTTCATTCCAAGCTGTCCCAAAATGAATCGTTTTGACATAAGGGACCAAAAACCATTTTTTCCCATAGGTGTGAGACCAATTTTGTGTGTGTGATTAATCACTGTAATTTGTGACATTTTGATTCTCCTTAGGCATTTTTTTTCATAATTTTTAGTGCAATTTTTGATCCACTTTGTGAAGTTGTTTTTCGGTAGTCATGCCTTGTTATCTCAATCGTTAAGTAATTGTTTTGGCACTTTGGTGCATAATATTTTGAAATCCTTTTATACCATGATAGATACTGACTTCAACATTCCAGGGATTTAATTTCATAATTTTAAAGCCTTTTTGCTATTTTTCCATGTCACCTAGATCATAGGTTGAGTTATGTGTTTATGTGTCGCATACCCTAGATATTAGGAAGGCATTCACGCCATTTGCTTGAGACACCTTTTGGTAACTTTTAGGAGTTAATTATAGGTCACATTTAGGACTTTAATTCCAGTTATAGGTGTAACACGGTGGGAGAACTGATTTTAGTTAAATGTTGCAGATAGCAAGAGTCGCCACCGACTTTTATTTTATCCAAAGGAAAGGGCATAAAAGAACAGGAAAGACCTTAAAAGATTTTTGGGTTCGGGGGGTAGGTTATGTAAAGGGAAGGTGTTAGCACCCTTTACATCCATGGTTATCCATGGGCTCTTAGTTACTTAGCTCACTTTAAATTGTTTTAAGAAGTGTAGTGTGTGATTAAAAATTTTCTTAAGTACTTTATAATGATCCTTGTACGGATATATATATAAAGACTTTGTTGTTTGAAAATGTGAAATGTTATGAAATGTTTTTTTTAAAGAAGTGAGCAAGTACTTAAGAGGAACCTACCCTATGATTAAATCTTTATTGTTCTTGAATGTCCTTTCAATGGTAAGACTATCCCTATTATTAAGGAATAGGTAGTCATTACCTTGGATGTTGTAAGGAACATGTAAAGGGTCATCTGTGTTTAGACAACTGTAAGGTGTCTTAGCAATTCGAAGGGACTTATCATCTTTTATTCGAAAGGGACAAGATCATTTACGAAGACAACATTCGAAGGGACTTGATCTTATAATCTTAAAGGGACTTGATGATATTAATGAAGGGACTTTGCTTTTAGACACCTTACTTGGCCTTTTTATTTAGGCAACATGAGGGATAATCCTTAGGAAGTGAGATGGCGATCAAAGATCGACTTATGTGTGTGCGTGTATAGATTCAAATATTTATCTTATAATTAATGATCTAAATTAATTTTAAAATACAAACATGTTATCACTCCCTATTTTACTAACCATAACAATATATTTATAAATAAATAAACGATAAAATACTACGAATATTACAACGCTTTTACAGTTACATCATAATAAAAGCAATTTAAATAATAATTATATAATAAAATAAACAATTAAATAAATGGTTAGTGGTAAAATAATTATAAGAAGAAAGGTTAGTAATAATATACAATATATACATATAAATCAATTAAGTATTTTTAGATTTAAATAAATAATTTTAAAGAATTTTGTGATAAAAATAAAATAATAAATATAATAATAATTATATACTAATTTATTTACAAAATAAAGCATAATTAATTATTCAATTATATACATTAGAAAAATTTATTAAATTTAATATTTAAATAAGATAATTAAAGTAACAAATTAAAAAAAAATTAAGGTTTTAGAAATTAGGGTTAGAATTTTTAGAAAATAAACTAGGGTTTATGTATTTAAAATATTAATTAATTTATTTACCAATATTTAAAAAAAAACATAAATTGTGAAATAAAGAAAATTGTTGTTTTTTTATTTGTTAAAGAAAGAATTTGAATAATATTAACAATGTTAATCATATTTAGATAATATTAATATAATTAGTTATATATATTAAAATATAAAATAATTAGTGAAACAAAAAAAAAATAATGAACAAAACTCACCTGCTGGAGCCTGGGGTCGAACCCAGGTCTTCCAGCATCCACCACCAGCGTTCCACCAACTGGGTTGCGTGTGCAGCGTGACTATTGAATGACCCATAATAATAACATAATAAACCTGTTAACAAATGAACTTTTAAACAAAAAAAAGAACGACCAAGGGATCGAACCCTGGTCCTTGGCCTCAAACGCTTATGTCCAAAACCAGCTGAGCTACGCGCTCGTTTTGTAAGTATAACGCAAACAAATTCATAATAAAATAAGCCCAGTTTTCAAATTATATTTTCGCGCGCAGTCAACTTCATCTTCTACCTCCTGACCTTCGCATTTACCTGCGAATTCTTCCACGAATTTTCCTGCGTGCTAATCCCTGCCAATTCTCAAACATCATGAAAACAATGAAATTTCCCAAAATTAAACACACCAAAAGAATCAACATATCATTTACAACTCAACCACGTCCTTAGAATTGATTTATATTTGCTCAATCATTAAACCCTAAAAGTGGCCGAAAACCCTATACAATGGTGATTCTTCAAACATGTACCAAAAATCAAATTAACTTGCCCAGAAACAATCACAAGCTTATTATAAACACAAAATAATGATCAAATTCAATTTATATTGCACAAATATATGAGAACGAGAAATTCATAAAAGTGTTAGAAGTTTGATTCGGTTTGAGCCATTCATGAGGTTTGGGATGCATATGATTATTGATACATGATCAGTGATGTTCAAGGATCCTTCCTATGTTCTTAAAATACCTTAAAATGCTTTGTAATGAGAAAACCGAATTTGAGTTTTGAATGATTTTTGTGAAGTTTGAATATGGTGTAAGAGGCTCTGAATTCGTGGCTTTGAGGCTGCTAACTGTTGTTTATATATGAGTCAATCAAATTAGGTCAAGAGTTCAACACATTTGTGGATATTTGATCTTTGGGAGATTGAAAAAGATTTGTTCTTAAAACTTGAAATATCTTGATCTAGCCTTGCTATTTTAGGATGATCTTCATTATTTTTGTATCAATCAAGTCTAAATATATTTTAAGACTTTCTAGAAACCAAATCAATTTAAATATCCCTTATTTTATATTTTATTTGAATTTAAAATGATTTTTAACATAAAAAATCATAATAAATAAAAATAAAATGAATAAAATTATGAATAAATTAATTTAATTTCGTGCATGATGTCATGGAAGTAATTGGATCACAAAAAAGCAAGCCCATTTGGTGAATTATGGTTTTAAGACCCTATTTGCTTCATAAACCTCTCAAAAATTTCCCAACTTTGCAAGGGCACAAATCCTTCAATTTTAATGCTATGAAGGTGTTCTTGGACATTTTGGAAAGCTTAAAGAGTCCTCTAACCAACCTCTTTGGTCTCATGTCCATATCTTTTACCATTCTCAAGTTATGCCCTTTGGAAGTTGTTGACTTTTAAAAGGACCTATAATGTCTTAGCTCATACCTTCCAAATGAAGCTTTTTTGGGCTTGGCTTGTGAGACACAAAGTTGTATAGAATTCAATTTCCTTCAAAATGAGCTTTGGATGGAAAATATTTGATGAAGCATGTGAAAGTTATGGGTGGTCAAAGTTCAGTTGACTTTTCCTGTGAAAACCCTAATTTAGAAACTCCTGATTCTTGATGATCTGAAATCTCCTTGATGAATCATGATCAACCCTTGATCAAATGATGAATTTTACTTCATATAATTGATGTTGGCAAAAAATCATGAAGTTTGACTTTGGTTTGACCACTGTTGACCTCAGTTTGACTTTTTAACTGCTTTGACTGATTTTAACCTATCTGATCATCTGACTGAGCAAATCTTTTGGGAAAGTCTTGAAACTTGAAATGGGGATTATTGAACACATATAGGATGCTATGAAACTCACTTGAAGTCTTGGAAGTCCACTTAGCCTGATAAAAGTCAAAACCCTAGTTTAAGATGCATTGCTTAGGAGGATGCATTGTCTGAGGGAATTGTCAAACTTTCTGACTAATTGTGAATCTTGTGAACCTTGTGAACCTCATGAGATGTCTTGTGAACCTTGTGAACCTCTTAGTACACAAAGACTTGTCTTGTGGAGGGCAAATTTTGGGGTGCAACAGCTGCCCCTGTTCAATTTTCTGAAACCTGAGGGGTTAGATTGGTATATGTGCCAGTCGTGACCTGGAAGGTTGAAGGGGATTGAACACAAAAGCCCAAAAATTTGCACTCGCCGGTGCGTAAAGTAACACTGATGATTAATTGTATATGCTTGAGTGGACTTAAAGATGCCACTTGGAAGAACTGGAGATGGGCTTAGAGATGCCATCTAAAGTATCAGGGTGTGATGATGTTTTTATGTTGATTCTGGATATCAGTACTAGGTCTTTGTATAGGCCATCTCTGAATCGTTTATGCAACATAGTTTGAATTGTTGAGTGGACCAGCAGAAATAAATCTTCGTGATGATTATCTCTTCTGGAAATATCTTGGATTAGGGAATGGATCTTCGTATAGACCGTTTGCCTACTCTCCAAGGTCAAAAGAACGTCAGGATTAGTTCTTCTGAAAAATATCTTGAACCAGGGAATGGATATTTGTATAGACCGTTTGCCTGCTATTCAAGGGCCAAAAGAACGTCAGGATTAGTTCTTCTGAAAAATATCTTGAACCAGGGAATGGATATTTGTATAGACCGTTTGCCTGCTGCTATTCAAGACCAGATAAATGAAATCTTCTGGAAATATCCTGGATTAGGGAATGGATCTTCTTACAGACCGTTTGCCTACTCTCCAAGATCAAAAGAACGTCAGGATTAGTTCTTCTGAAAATTATCTTGAACTAGGGAATGGATCTTTTTACAGACCGTTTGCCTACTATTCAAGCAAATAGATTAAATCTTCTGAAAATATCTTGAACCAGGGAATGGATCTTTGCACAGACCGTTTGCCTGCTATTCAAGACCAGATAAATGAAATCTTCTGGAAATATCCTGGATTAGGGAATGGATCTTGTTACAGACCGTTTGCCTACTCTCTAAGGACATCTTGAGTAATGTATGGATCATTTCTGACCTGTTGTGAATTGTTGATATAACTATCCTGCAAGGAAAATGTTAGTTTATGCAATATGTATGCATGCATAGTATGATGCACCTAAGTAAATGTATTATGCATTTATGGATGTGCTATGGTATAATGTAAATGATGTATGTATGAATTATGCAGCCTGAAGCGTCTGAATATCTTTGTATAATCACTGATGGCTAGGGAAAATAAATCCCGATTCGTTGCTGAAGAAAATGAAGAACTTGTTTCTGTCTTGATAGTATAGTATTTATAACTTCTCGTCTTCGTTCGTCGTACTTCTATTGAAGGAATAAGTTCCTGAATATCCCGACTGAGGCTAAAAGAGATGGACATAAATTCAAGGGGAGATGTAACTTGAAGCATAAATTTGCTGGGGATTTATAGTTTTCTTGTAGGGATGAACCGACGAAGCTTAGTTGAATTCCTACCTTCGTTCGTCCTTAGTAAATACTATTACTGCATTTTCACGCATTTCTGGTAAACATCAATCATATTCAAAAGCATACATACATTCAAACACAACCAATGGACGTTTCGCTTATGTAAATAGGGTAAAAGTAAATCTGGATTCAGAAATGAAATTTTATTTATATCACAAAGTGACCTATACATAGGCAAGTTTGTACAAGGAGACAGAAATCCTATTAAGAGGAATTTGTCGTAAGATTTTTACAAAACAAATAAAACAGCTATGTGGGAAACAATCCTACTGAGTTTCAATTCTACTATTGTTATTATCTTCAAGTATCTCATCTTCTGCTGTTGAGACGGAAACAATTGAATTGATTTTTATCTGTTAGAGCTTGGGTTAAGTAGCACAACTGGTTGGAGTTACATGGGTGATCCAAACGAGACATAGTGATACGCTTTAATCCCTAACTTTTGCCTGGATTGCCCTTTCAGGTTTTCAACCCACCGGGATACCCTTTTTTGCCCAAGCCGCCTTTTCAGGTTTTCGACTTGCCGGGTGTACATTTTTTTAAATATATATATCCCTAATTTTTGCCCGAACCCTTTTGGTTCGCCGGGATGCCCTTATTTTTGCCTAGGCCAGTCAACCTAACGGGTCTCTTTCTATGCGTAGTATTTTTTAACTATGTCTGCGTTTACAGGCTGTGGAGAGTCTTCACCATCCATAGTAGTAAGCATCATGGCACCTCCTGAGAATACTATTTTGACTACAAATGGTCCTTCATATGTAGGAGTCCACTTGCCCCTAGGATCACCCTGTGGTAATATGATACGCTTGATTACCAAGTCACCATCCTGATATACCTTTGACTTAACCTTCTTATTAAAAGCCTTGATCATCCGTTTCTGGTACATCTGGCCATGACAAACAGCTGCCAACCTTTTCTCATCAATCAAATTTATCTGGTCAAGTCGAGTCTGAATCCACTCATCTTCATCCAAACCTGCATCCTTCATGATTCTTAAGGAAGGGATCTGAACTTCAATGGGCAGAACTGCTTCCATACCATAAACTAAGGAGAATGGGGTTGCCCCTATTGAAGTACGTATTGTAGTACGATAACCATGAAGAGCAAATGGTAACATCTCATGCCAATCCTTATAAGAAACAGTCATCTTCTGTAGAATCTTCTTAATGTTCTTATTAGCAGCTTCTACTGCCCCATTCATCTTCGGACGATACGGAGAAGAGTTGTGATGCTTAATCTTGAACTGCGTGCAGAGATCAGTAATCATAATGTTGTTCAGATTAGAGCCATTGTCAGTAATAATCCTTTCAGGGATGCCATACCTACATATGAGATTATTCTTAATGAATCGAGCCACCACATTCTTAGTAACAGATGCAAATGAAGCTGCCTCCACCCACTTAGTAAAGTAATCAATAGCAACTAGGATGAAATGATGCCCATTAGAAGCAGTAGGCTTGATCTCACCAATCATATCAATGCCCCACATGGCAAAAGGCCAAGGAGCAGTCAACACATTCAATGGTGATGGAGGTATATGTACTTTATCAGCATAAATTTGACACTTGTGACATGTTCTGGAATGTTGATAGCAGTCATCTTCCATGGTAGACCAATAGTAACCTGCTCTCAATATCTTCTTTGCCATGGTATGACCACTAGAATGAGTGCCAAAGATCCCATCATGCATATCTTCCATAATTTCTGTTGCTTCCTTATTATCCACACAACGAAGCAAAGTTGAATCATGATTGCGCTTGTACAAAATTCCATTACTCAAGAAGAACTTAGCAGAAAACCTCCTCAGAAACTTCTTATCTTTGACAGATGCCCCTTCAGGGAACTCCTGAGCTTCAAGATATCTTTTCACTTCATAGAACCAAGGCTTCTTTTCTGCTTCTTCAGTGTCAATCTCATTGCAGTATGCAGGCTTTTCAAATCTATCAATAGTAATCTTGGGAGCTTCATCATCCCAGCTGATCTCAAACATAGATGCCATGGTGGCTAGTGCATCTGCCAACTGATTTTCTCTTCGTGGAATATGTCCAAAGGTAATCTCTTCAAAATATGGGATCAAAGACAACACATGCTCTCTGTAAGGAATGAGATTATCATGTTTGGTATCCCAATCTCCTTTGATCTGACTTATTACCAAGGTTGAATCTCCATATACATCCAGGAACTGAATCTTCATCTCAATGGCAGCTTTGATACCCAGGATACATGCCTCATACTCAGCCATGCTATTGGTACAATAGAAACAAAATCTTGCAGTAATCGGGGTATGACAACCTTCAGGGGAAATGATCACAACACCAACACCATTACCAAGTGCATTAGAAGCTCCATCAAAAACCATAGTCCATCGGGATCCTTGTTCAGGTCCGTCATATTGTCCAGGTTCTTTGGTAATAATCATAATGTCTTCATCAGGGAACTCAAAACTCATTGACTGATAATCATCCACTGCTTGATGAGCCAAATGATCAGCTACAACACTTCCTTTAATGGCCTTCTGAGTAGTATATTGTATATCATATTCTGTTAAGATCATTTGCCATCTTGCTATTCGTCCGGAGAGAGCAGGTTTCTCGAATATGTACTTGATTGGATCCATCTTCGAAATCAATAAGGTAGTATGAGTCAACATATACTGTCTTAGTCGGCGAGCAGCCCATGCCAAAGCGCAACATGTTTTCTCGAGCAGTGAGTATCTTGTTTCACAGTCGGTAAACTTTTTGCTAAGGTAGTATATTGCCTGCTCTTTTCGACCAGACTCGTCATGTTTCCCCAACACACACCCTATTGAGTTGTCTAATACTGTTAAGTACATAATCAAGGGTCTTCCATCAACTGGTGGCATCAAAATTGGAGGTTCTAGGAGATATTTCTTAATTTCATCAAAGGCAGTCTGGCACTCATCATTCCACTCCATTACCTGATCTTTCTTCAACAACTTGAAGATTGGCTCACAGGTAGCAGTTAATTGGGAAATAAATCTTGCAATGTAATTCAGTCGTCCCAAGAAACCTCTAACTTCCTTTTCAGTACGGGGAGCTGGCATCTCTTGTATAGCTTTTACTTTTGCAGGATCCACTTCAATACCTTTTCCACTGACAATGAAACCCAGGAGTTTACCAGATCTAACTCCAAAAGTACATTTGTTTGGGTTCAATCTCAACTTGTATTTCTTCAACCTTTCAAACAACTTATGCAGATGATCAAGATGTTGCTCTTCATTCTGGGACCTGGCTATCATATCATCCACATATACCTCTATCTCATGATGAATCATATCGTGAAATAAAGCCACCATAGCACGCTGATATGTTGCCCCGGCATTCTTCAAACCAAATGGCATCACCTTATAACAAAAAGTTCCCCACTGTGTAACACATGTAGTCTTCTCCATATCTTCAGGTGCCATCTTGATTTGATTGTAACCAGAGAAACCATCCATGAAAGAGAATACTTTATGCTGAGCAGTGTTGTCTACCAGAACATCAATATGAGGAAGCGGAAAGTCATCTTTGGGGCTGGCCTTGTTCAAATCCCTGTAATCTACACACATACGTACCCTACCATCTTTTTTAGGTACCGGTACCACATTTGCAACCCATTGAGGATAAGAAGTCACAGCTAAGAACCCTGCATCAAACTGTTTCATTACCTCTGCTTTAATCTTCTCTGACATTTCAGGACGCATGCGACGAACCTTCTGCTTCTTTGGACGACAATCTTCTTTTACCGGTAAACGGTGAACCACAATGTCCGTATCCAACCCTGGCATATCTTCATAGGACCAAGCAAAGATCTCCACATAATCCCGTAACATCTGGATTAATCTGCTCTTAACACCATCCTCTAATTCAGCCCCTATCTTAACCTCCTTCCTGTTCTCTTCAGTTCCCAGATTCACAATTTCGATTGGCTCTTCATGTGGCTGTATAACTTTCTCTTCTTGTTGTAACAACCTAGCAAGATCTACAGGTACTTCACAATCGTCCTCCTTTCCATCTTCAGCTTGATAGATCAGATTCTCGAAATTATAATTGGCAATAGTAGAACTGTTATCAACAGGATCCAGAGTGGATGAGGATCTGCATTTTAGTGATGTGGGTGTGTGTAAGAACACATAGCTGATAAAACAAAAATAAAAGAAAGACAAGGAACACAATATTTACGAAAACAAAACGTCCACTGATTTTTATTGAATGAAGTATGCAAATGAAATGACATCCCGAAACAAGCATACCATTGTGCCCCGGGTAAGACACAAGGCTTAAAAGTTTAATTGTTCAACAATTACAAACTTAAAAATAACAACACAGTAATAGTATTTACTCCTGACTAAAGGAGATAGGAATAACGTCTTCAGCCTTCCAATTATTGAGCCCATCACCCACAGTAGGAAAAATCCAGTCATCCAAGTTGTAGTCTTCATTATAGTCACCCACAACATTGATCTGATCTTTCATGATCCCTTGATTTGTGATACGAACAGCACGAGCACAACGAACAGCCTTCTGGGACTCTGCAGTGAAACCCAAACCAAACTTGTCAGACTTGTAAGGAATGTCAGGAAGCTGACCCCAAATAGTACAACCACCTTCTTCAACCACAACCCTAGCATCTTTGAGGAAGGCCATTGTAGGAGGTACTCTGGTAACCACATGAACTCTTTTGACAGCAGGAGGAGCTTCAGCAGCAGGAACAACCCAAGGAACTACTTCAAATGTCTGGCAAGGAGTCTCAACATATTCACCTTCCACTTCAAGGTACTTAAATGTATTCACATGACTGATCATATATTCTTCTTCTCCGTAAACAGTGACAACCTTTCCCTTTACTGGATATCTCAACTTCTGATGTAAGGTGGAGGTCACAGCACCTGCCCCGTGGATCCAGGGGCGCCCAAGCAAACAAAAGTACGAAGGACGAATATCCATTACATAAAAGGTAGAATTGAAGACCTGAGAGCCTACTTTAATCGGGAGATCTATTTCTCCATGCACCACCCTTCTTGAACCATCAAAGGCCCTCACCACTATATTACTTGGTCTCAACACAACATCTTCAGGACTAAGCTTGTTCAAAACCTCTTTAGGAAGTACATTTAGTGAAGAACCATTGTCTATCAACACATGTGACAGGGTAGTGCCCTTACATTCAATAGAGATATGTAAAGCTCTGTTATGATTCCTCTTGGAAGGAGTCAAATCAGCATCAGAAAAGCCTAACCCATTATCATAGGTCAGGTGTGCAACACAATTTTCAAACTGATCTATGGAAATCTCATTTGGTACATGAGTAGTCTTCAAGAATTTAATCAAGGCTTTAGCGTGAGCCTCAGAACACAGCAATAGAGATAACATGGAAATCTTGGAGGGAGTATGCCCCAATTGGTCAACAATATCATAATCACTCTTGCGAAGCATCTTCAGCACTTCTTCCATCTGCTTAGAAAGATTCTCAGCAGTTGGTGCATCAGTTTGTACAGGTTCAATAACAGGACCTTTGCCCCTAGCATCAGCAGTGGTGGTAGTAGTTGGAGTAACTGTATTCTTGGATGTAGCCGGAGGAGAGAAAATTCTTCCACTTCTTGTGATCTTACTAGATCCAGCAATATTATCAACATCAAGGTTTTCATAAGCAACGGGTGTATCAACTAAGGGTTCCTGTTTAACACCATGAATATAAACATCAGAACCGTAATGCTAAGGTATAGCTTTATCAGAAGTATACGGAATAGGACCAGGAGTGGTAATAATCATAGGTGCAACTCTAGCTTCAGCAACAATCTTCACAGGGCCTTCAGCAGTAATCTTGATAGGACCCTTATGAGTGATCTTGACAGGGCCCTTGGAAGTAATCCTCACTGGTACTTTATCAACCATATCCACCTCTTCAACCTTCACACCTTGAGTTATATGTTCAACCATGCTCTCCACAGAAGGTGTCCTCTCAAACAATATGGTGTAATTGTCCATGAGGCGTTGAATACCATCCTTCAACTTCCAGCAACTATCAGGTTTATAAGCACAATAAAAACAATCTTCATTACAACCTGGAAAGAACCCAGCTTGTACCAACTTCTTCTTGATAACAGACAATGGAGTAGTCACATCTGCAACTGAGGAAATATGTGAAACTTCATCAATGGCATTAACAGTATTTTCATGATTTGGCATGGGAGCAGTAATCACATTTGGAGTACCAGGAGGATCAAACTCAATTTCTCCAGCATCAATCATATCCTGAATCTTGTTCTTCAATATCCAACAGTTGTTGGTATCATGTCCCTGACAATTAGAATGATATGCACATCGTGCATTAGGATTGTACCTAGGAGAGGTAACATTAGGATTCTGAGGGGGGCCTTCAAAGTAATGAGCTCCCCTTTCAACAAATGTTGCAAGGCTTGGGCCAGTGACATGTTGATCTTGGTGAACTGTCTTCTAGGCTTCTGCTGATTGCCCTGTGGTGGTTCTGGTGCTGCAGGAGTAGGATTGGAGATATGAACTGCACTCACAGATTGGTGCCTCCTATTACGACCAGGTTGACCGTAAACAGCATTTGACTCCTTCCTCCCACTAGGGGGCTTCTTTGCAGTACTTGATGAAGAGGCACCCACCTGTATTTTGCCACTTCTTATGCCACTTTCTACATGCTCTCCAGTCATTATCAGCTCAGTGAAGCCAGATGATGAGCTTCCAATGAGATGACTATAAAAAGGACCATTCAGCGTACTCATAAACATATCCACTAACTCCCTTTCAGTCAGAGGGGGTTGAACTCTACCAGCCAAGTCTCTCCACTTCTGGGCATACTCCTTGAAATTCTCCTTAGCACCCATGGACATGCTTTGGAGTTGCATGCGAGTAGGTGCTAGATCAACATTGTATTGGTATTGCCTATAGAAGGCCTCAACAATATCATTCCAATCACAGATGTTGACACTCTCCAATTGATAATACCATTCCAATTGAGCTCCAGACATGCTCTCTTGGAAGAAATGAATCCACAACTTCTTATCAGCAGTGTGGGGTTGAATCCTCCGAACATAGGACCTTAGATGCAGCTTGGGACACGAGACACCATCATATACTACAAAAGTTGGGACCTTGAAACCAATGGGTATAACCACTCCAGATATCAAACTCAGATCTTCAAAATCCAGCCCAGAAGACTTTTGCAATTCCATAGCATTCATTCTATCCACCAACATCTTGAACTTATCTTCATTAGGATCATGATAGTAATTTGCTTCAGAATCAGAATCTCCCATAGTATTATGGAGACTGCCTCCCTCTTTCTCAGACTCTTCAGACTCATAATCTTTAACCTGTTCCTTGGTCTTGACAGGACCTTTGAACCTTCTTCCCAGACATGAGGGATAATCCTTAGGAAGTGAGATGGCGATCAAAGATCGACTTATGTGTGTGCGTGTATAGATTCAAATATTTATCTTATAATTAATGATCTAAATTAATTTTAAAATACAAACATGTTATCACTCCCTATTTTACTAACCATAGCAATATATTTATAAATAAATAAAGGATAAAATACTACGACTATTACAACGCTTTTACAGTTACATCATAATAAAAGCAATTTAAATAATAATTATATAATAAAATAAACAATTAAATAAATGGTTAGTGGTAAAATAATTATAAGAAGAAAGGTTAGTAATAATATACAATATATACATATAAATCAATTAAGTATTTTTAGATTTAAATAAATAATTTTAAAGAATTTTGTGATAAAAATAAAATAATAAAGATAATAATAATTATATACTAATTTATTTACAAAATAAAGCATAATTAATTATTCAATTATATACATTAGAAAAATTTATTAAATTTAATATTTAAATAAGATAATTAAAGTAACAAATTAAAAAAAATTAAGGTTTTAGAAATTAGGGTTAGAATTTTTAGAAAATAAACTAGGGTTTATGTATTTAAAATATTAATTAATTTATTTACCAATATTTTTAATAAAAAAACATAAATTGTGAAATAAAGAAAATTATTGTTTTTTTATTTGTTAAAGAAAGAATTTGAATAATATTAACAATGTTAATCATATTTAGATAATATTAATATAATTAGTTATATATATTAAAATATAAAATAATTAGTGAAACAAAAAAATAATAATGAACAAAACTCACCTGCTGGAGCCTGGGGTCAAACCCAGGTCTCCCAGCATCCACCACCAGCGTTCCACCATCTGGGTTGCGTGTGCAGCGTGACTATTGAATGACCCATAATAATAACATAATAAACCTGTTAACAAATGAACTTTTAAACAAAAAAAAGAACGACCAAGGGATCGAACCCTGATCCTTGGCCTCAAACGCTTATGTCCAAAACCAGCTGAGCTACGCGCTCGTTTTTGAAGTATAACGCAAACAAATTCATAATAAAATAAGCCCAGTTTTCAAATTATATTTTCGCGCGCAGTCAACTTCATCTTCTACCTCCTGACCTTCGCATTTACCTGCGAATTCTTCCACGAATTTTCCTGCGTGCTAATCCCTGCCAATTCTCAAACATCATGAAAATAGTGAAATTTCCCAAAATTAAACACACCAAAAGAATCAACATATCATTTACAACTCAACCACGTCCTTAGAATTGATTTATATTTGCTCAATCATTAAACCCTAAAAGTGGCCGAAAACCCTAACAATGGTGATTCTTCAAACCTGTAGCAAAAATCAAATTAACTTGCCCAGAAACAATCACACGCTTATTATAAACACAAAACAATGATCAAATTCAATTTGTATTGCACAAATATATGAGAACGAGAAATTCATAAAAGTGTTAGAAGTTTGATTCGGTTTGAGCCATTCATGAGGTTTGGGATGCATATGATTATTGATACATGATCAGTGATGTTCAAGGATCCTTCCTATGTTCTTAAAATACCTTAAAATGCTTTGTAATGAGAAAATCAAATTTGAGTTTTGAATGATTTTTGTGAAGTTTGAATATGGTGTAAGAGGCTCTGAATTCGTGGCTTTGAGGCTGCTAACTGTTGTTTTATATATGAGTCAATCAAATTAGGTCAAGAGTTCAACACATTTGTGGATATTTGATCTTTGGGAGATTGAAAAAGATTTGTTCTTAAAACTTGAAATATCTTGATCTAGCCTTGCTATTTTAGGATGATCTTCATTATTTTTGTATCAATCAAGTCTAAATATATTTTAAGACTTTCTAGAAACCAAATCAATTTAAATATCCCTTATTTTATATTTTATTTGAATTTAAAATGATTTTTAACAAAAAAAATCATAATAAATAAAAATAAAATGAATAAAATTATGAATAAATTAATTTAATTTCGTGCATGATGTCATGGAAGTAATTGGATCACAAAAAAACAAGCCCATTTGGTGAATTATGGTTTTAAGACCCTATTTGCTTCATAAACCTCTCAAAAATTTCCCAATTTTGCAAGGGAACAAATCCTTCAATTTTAATGCTATGAAGGTGTTCTTGGACATTTTGGAAAGCTTAAAAAGTCCTCTAACCAACCTCTTTGGTCTCATGTCCATATCTTTTACCATTCTCAAGTTATACCCTTTGGAAGTTGTTGACTTTTTGTTGACTTTTAAAAGGACCTATAATGTCTTAGCTCATACCTTCCAAATGAAGCTTTTTTGGGCTTGGCTTGTGAGGCACAAAGTTGTAGAGAATTCAATTTCCTTAAAAATGATCTTTGGATGGAAAATTTTTGATGAAGCATGTGAAAGTTATGGCTGGTCAAAGTTCAGTTGACTTTTCCTGTGAAAACCCTAATTTAGAAACTCCTGATTCTTGATGATCTGAAATCTCCTTGATGAATCATGATCAACCCTTGATCAAATGATGAATTTTACTTCATATACTTGATGTTGGCAAAAAATCATGAAGTTTGACTTTGGTTTGACCACAGTTGACCTCAGTTTGACTTTTTAACTGCTTTGACTGATTTTAACCTATCTGATCATCTGACTGAGCAAATCTTTTGGGAAAGTCTTGAAACTTGACATGGGGATTATTGAACACATATAGGATGCTATGAAGCTCAATTGAAGTCTTGGAAGTCACTTAGCCTGATAAAAGTCAAAACCCTAGTTTAAGATGCATTGCTTAGGAGGATGCATTGTCTGAGGGAATTGTCAAACTTTCTGACTAATTGTGAATCTTGTGAACCTTGTGAACCTCATGAGATGTCTTGTGAACCTTGTGAACCTCTTAGTACACAAATTATTGTCTTGTGGAGGGCAAATTTTGGGGTGCAACAATAGGTCACTTTTTGAACCATACACATTTGGTTTGTTTTGGTGTTTCAAAGTGCATCATTATTTGAACTAGTTTAACTTAAACTTGTTGCTCTTCTCCTCTAAATGTTAACATGACTCATGTGGGGAATCATAAACGGATATTCATGCATTCTAATTTCATCTCATACGTTGTATGCTACTGACCCATAATCATCTCATGCATACTCACATCTCATTTATCTTTAACTTGCATCATTTGTGATCTTATTACGATGTTTGCTCCATTTGTTCTCACATCTTCTTATCCTTAATCCATAGGACTAAACCATTGCATCCATGTTGGTATGTTCATTAATCTACATTCATAAGAATTCACTATTGACTTTGACACTCATTTCATGTATTAATTCATTCTTACATGCCATATGCATTCATACTTTATCATTGAACCGTAACTTGCATTTAGGTGAACTTAGGTGAACTTTTCGTACATAGTTTGACATAGTTTGATCTTGTGAGGTATCCTAACATCCTTAGGGACCTATAGGATGTAGCTACTGACTTTAGAAGTCATATAACCTTTAGGTACCTTCACCTTTAGACTTAGGTCTTACTTTGAACCCTAGTTCCATTCTAGGACGTTTATGGTACTTAATCGCTTCTATGCTTTGTTTATGATCTCAACATGCATTGTCATGCTAACTTTTGTTTTGTAGGGGGAAGATTGAGGTAATCCTCACTTCATTCCTATCTTGTATGCATTCTAAATGTGTTTGCCTTAACACTTTTTTCTTTGCTTTTATAGGTTTCCCTTTTGTTCTTTAGAACCAACTTAACTTCCTTAGGAAGTAAGTTGAGTTCTAACTCTCTTTTCTTCTTTTCCTTTTCTCATTAGGATTAGAAAGCCACATAAACCATTAGGATCACCTTTTGTATATAATGACTAAATTAGGGTCGAGTCTTAGTTCCTTTAGCTTTTTCCCTTTTTCAACTTGAGTCTTTCTTTCTCACCTCATGAAGAAAATAAAAAAAAATACCTAATAAAGGTTGAATGTTCTTATACGCCATGAGACTTTGTTACGGAGTACTTATACGTGTCCTGTTTCGGGGCGATGTGTAAGTATTTACCATGATGGATAAGTCTTAGTATGAGAATGTTCACAAACAAATTCAAAATACTTCTCATAAAAGACAAAAACAAACAATAAACGACTATCCTGCGGGAACTTCTCTTCTTATCTCATTCATTCACAATGCAAACTTACGACAACTTGTCTCGCATGCAAGAAGGTAAATGCACTTGTACCAGACGAGCCTGCAACACCTGAGCATAGACATAAGCAGTTCCAGCGATAAAAAATACAAACAAAGTTCCCGCCTGGTTAGGCGAACTACGTCGACTCTGATCCTCATTTTCCCAACGAGGCACGTAGGCAGCGGGGTAGGGCCCGTTCGAGCACATTCTTTATTTTCCCTACATTTCCCCCTTTCTTTCCATTTTATTTTCCATTTTCTTTCTCAGTTCCATTCTCACTTCCAGTTCCAGTTGGCATTCCTTTATTCAGCATCACTTTATTCTCTCACCCTTTGAAACAAACTTACAAGCGTGGATCCCATCGGGTACAGCGGATGGTCTATGGTGCTAATAACTTCCTAGGTCATAACCGACTCCTGAACCCAGATCTTTGGTTCGCCGGACTTTGTCCTTTCCTTCTTCCTCAGGTTTGTGCAGCATTACCTTTCCCGTTCCTTCGGGATAAAAATGCATGGCTGGCGACTCTACTTCTTCCGGGCCACTTTCGCGTTTGTACTAGGATGAAAATCCCGGGAGCGACAGTATGTAGAGAGATATAGCATAATTTGTGTATGCTTGTTTGGTGTGTCAGAAATTGAAAGTGGAACATCATAAGCCTTCGGGAATGATGCAACCGTTGGAGATCCCATAATGGAAGTGGGACAATATTGCTAAGGACTTTGTTACTAGTTTGCCAAATACGGCGAGAGGATTTGATGTTATTTGGGTAGTTGTGGATAGACTTACAAAATCCGCACATTTTATTCCTATTAATATGAGTTTTCCGTTGACGAAGTTGGCATGAATTTATATCAGGATAATTGTGAAACTGCATGGTGTTCCTTCGAGTATAGTATCAAATAGAGATCCGAGGTTCACTTCTAAATTTTGGAAAAGTTTACAAGAGGCTTTGGGTTCAAAGTTGAAGTTGAGTTTGGCTTATCATCCGCAGATGGACGGTCAGTCAAAGAGAACTATTTAGACTTTAGAAGATCTGTTGAGGACTTGTGTGTTGGAACAGGGTGGTGTGTTGGATACTCATTTGCCATTAATTGAGTTCACGTACAATAATAGTTACCATTCTAATATTGGAATGGCTTCGTTTGAAGCTTTGTATGGTAGGAGGTGTAGAACGCCTTTATGTTGGTATGAAACTGGTGAAAATGTGGTGCTTGGACCTGAGGTTGTACAACAGACTATCGAGATAATTCAGATGATTAGAATTTGCTGAAGGTGACCATGTGTTTTTTAGAGTTAATCCAATGACCGGTGTCGGGCGTGCATTGAAATCAAAGAAGTTGGATCCTAAGTTCATTGGACCATATCAAATTATGCAGAAAGTTGATACGATAGCATACAGAGTGGCGTTACCGCCAGAGCTTTTGAATTTGCATGACGTATTTCATGTATCGCAACTTCGGAAGTATGTGTCTGACATATCTCATGTTATTCAGAGGGATGAGGTGCAGGTTAGGGAGAATCTTACTGTGGAAGTGATGCCGATAAGGATAATGGATCGAAAAATAAAGCAACTCAAAGCTAAAGAGATTCCTCTGGTGATAATAACTTAGGGAGGAGATGCTGGTGGAAGTGTGACCTGGGAGCTGGAAAGCAGGATGCGGAAGTCGTATCTGGAAGTTTTCTCATCAGATACATTTTCAAGGACGAAAATATTCTAAGTGGGGGAGAGTTGTAATACCCCATTTTTAATATTTAATCGTCAGGTATTTTTGGTGTTGTGTTGGCCTTGTTTAAGGCGTATATCTTGTCGTTTTGTTGTCGTGTCCTAGTGGGACGGGTAGAATCGGAGTGCATTTAGTGATAGTGGGTGTGCGAATAATAATAAGACTATTTAATTACTATTATTATTATTATTATTATTATTATTATTATTATTACCTTTATGAGATAATATTAGTAATATTAGAATTAAAGTTAATATTATTATTTGGATTTAATTAAAATAAGGGACAGTTTAGTAAAATATCAAGATGAGGGTTTAATATTGAATTGGTAAAAACAAAAAATTAGTGGAAAAATTAGTCGTATAATTTTTGTGGAAGAACCAAAGAGGCTAGGAAGGAGGAAGAACATCTAGGACACCCATCTTTGAGGAAATTCGCAGGATTTTTCATTTGAATTCGAGGTAAGGGGGGAGAAAGGATTCGAAATTAGGTGATTCAACATGATGGGTAGTGAGGGTTTCCTTCCCTCGTAGGATTTTTATTTTATTTTGTGGTTCTGTGTTGAATTTGTACATATATGATCTTTGTTACGAATTGATGAATATGACTATCTGATCTTGATGAATTTCTGATGAAATGTTGTTGTTATTGTTCTGGTGTATTATTATGTAGATCTCGTTGTTGCAGAAATAACTGTTACGAATCTGGATCTAGAACGAATATGAAAGTAAATTAGTAATTTAGATGAAATAAGAAGAGAATTAGGAGTGTAAAATTGATGTAGAAACAAGTTTAGGCCTGAATTGGAGTGGAAAAATATGAAACCCGTAGCAAAATCTGGACTGGTGGGGGAAAACAATTTTTAGTAACAAATCTGGGCATTACGAGTAACACTCTAGGCATTACGCGTAACACACCAGACATTACGTGTAACACTATACTGTTACACAATTTTTAGTAACAGATTTGGGCATTACGCGTAACACTCTAGGCATTACGCGTAACACACTAGGCATTATGCGTAACACCAGCAGAGGTGAGGAAAAATGTGATTTTTGCGATTTCTGTCCCGATTTCGCATGCGTGGCCGATTATTTTGGAGTAAAGTATTGATATGGACCTTAAGACATATTTAATCGAGGATTAACATCGATAAATGAAATAATGATAGAATTTGGATAAATTTAGTTAGTTAAATAATCAGTTAAATCGCGTGAGGTTATTATTGGTGATTTATGTGGAACTATCGTTGTGTATTGATCAGATGGATCGTGTAGATGTATAATATGGTAAATTATACGTGTATATGCATTTACATAGTCTGGCATACATTGTCGTAGTATTGTTGGGATGATCGTGTCGGATGGGCGAATACGATCATTTGTACTCCGTAATGGAGAATGGTGGGATAATCATTGCCAGATGGGCGTATGTGATTATCAGTGTTCGATTGAATGAACAAAATCCGGTACCACTTGCTTTGTGTCGTATTGAGTCACATTGCATAATTATTGTTGTTGTATAATTGTTGTACTTGTTGTTACTTATCTATTGGTGAAATTGTTGTATTTGTTGTTGTGAATGGGAAACTACCCTTAAAAGATGTTATTTGCATCGTTTATATTTGAATTTGTTTCTCACCCCTTTGTTGTTTGTTGTTGCATTTGTGCTTCTTTGGAAGTACATATAATCCAGGTACTTGAGAGTGTATGGAGTTGTGTCACTTGTTCGAGTCTTAGGATGCTCTGATACGTAACACGAGACGGGATTTTTAGTTGTTTTATTTATTTTTGTTACGTATCCATTTTATAAACCAAGAGGATTATTGGGGAATTATTGTTGATGTCGTTTTGATTATGAATTGTAATGAACCTGATAATTTCCGTTGTTTTAATGAAGAATTTTATGTTGGTTATTATTGTTGAAAATGTAGCATTCAACTTTGGAACTCTGATTTTATTGTAGTAAACTATTATTTTGTAAATTGGGAAAAGTAGGGTGTTACACATGTCATACCCACATGATGTTTCACAAAGTTAAAAAAAATCACAAAGTCACTAGAAAACAAAAAACAGCATGGGATCACCACTTCATAACAGACTGATTTCAAAACAAGTTTTTCATGATAACAGGTGTGCAATCGCAGACCACTCCTTCCACTACTCAAATTCAGTTTTTGTTCCCCCTAATCCTACACCCTTTACCAACAAGTCTCACAGTACACAATTTTAAAATCCACCTAAAAACCCTAATTCATTCCTATAAAAACCAACACTATTCACTCTTCAAGGAGGAAAACAAGAGCAACAAACAACAAAAAACCTAGCCACAACATATTTTAGAAGAAAAAAAGTATCAATAACACATCCATAGAGATATCAGAGCATAGCCATTGCATTCATACAAAAGCTAAAAAAAAGGACCTAGCCATAATACACTTTCAGAAAACTCATACAACAAAAAGAGCCGCAACACACACAGAAGATAAAACATCCATAATCAAAGAAGAAGAAGAAGAAGAAGAAGAAAAAGAAGAAGAAGAAGAAGGGCATTGAAAAAACGTAACAAGTTAGAGGGACTTATCTGAGATTCGCCGAAGAAGTCGTCACCAGATTTGCTCCGGTCAGGTTCGTTTCCCTATTTACCGTTTCAAATTCTTGTACCTTTGTGCTCATCTGACGTATTACAAACCATCGCCTTGAGTTAGTTGTTCAAATCTTCATCAATTTCGGCTTTATGTGGGCCTTAGGGTTTGAGTTTACGATTTGGGGAAATAAGGGTTTTCTTGTTGGTTTAATTTGAGATCCATTGTTTATTAGCTTTGTTTTGATGATCATTGATTTGCGTTGGTGATGAGCTTGTTGTGTGATTTTCGTTTCTGGGTACAGTGAGCTTTCGATTTTCTTTCATGAGAATGGTGATGATACTTTTGTAAAGGTTTTTTTTCTTCTTGTGGAGAAAATAGTGAAACAAAGATTAGAGAGAGACACGAGTTTGAGGGAGAGAGAATGCTTCCTCCTTTTTATATTTATTCCATAATTTGTTTTCTTTATTATATTTTATTATGATTTTATTTGATTTAAAATATTGATTCACTTTTATAATAAAAATCTTTTTTATTACTGTTATAATGAATGTAATGAATGGTCTTCCCTATATTTAGTAACTGTTGCTTTTATGTTTTATCAATATATATATATATATATATATATATATATATATATATATATATATATATATATTAGTTAGAAGTTTGTTTCATTTAATATTTAGTTTTTAGTTTTTTATTTATTTAATATATCTAAAAATCTAAAAAATACTAAAATATTTTCTCTTTTATTTTTTATTTAAATCTCTTTTTAGAAATTAATTTTGTTTGTGTGACATTTCATTTAATTTATCAAAATTCAGAAATAAATATTTATTTTAGGGATAGTTTTGAAAATCACAAAAGATAGGTTAGTATTAATTTAAAAATCTAAAAATAGAGTAATAACAAGAAATCAAGAACAGGTGTGTTAATTTTAATCCAAAAAAGCTTAAAATCTATATATATATATATATATATATATATATATATATATATATATATATATATATATATATATATATATATATATATATATATATATATATATGATAAAAGTATCAAGAATCCAAATATTCTTTTATTGGTCTTAAATTAAAAAAATTATAGATGTTTATTTTATATATTTTTTTAAACATTATTTAGTTTCTTTTTAAATTATTTTTTTTAGTGTAGTTTGTTTACATTCTTTTTTTTCTATTATTAGTATTAATCGTTAGTGTTCATTTTAAAATTCAAAAAAAAAATGTTTCTAATATTAAGGAAAAATCCAAAAAATTAGTTTCTTTTATTTTGATTAAATGTTTTATTTAAGAATTACTTTAATTTAATATTTTAGTTTTTTATTAATCTCCATTTGTTACTTTCATTTAACATATTAAAAAAATCAAAAACATATTTCTTTTCTTTCTTAATTAATTTTTGTGTAGGATGTTTAGTTTGTCTTTGATCCCTTTATGTGTCACATTAGGGTGAATGTTTGAGTTTAGGTTTTTTTTTCTCTCTTTATGTGAGTGTGAACTTCTTGTTAATTATTTTGGTTGTATGTATGCTTTGAACTGGTATTGATTTTAATTTTGCACTATGACCATAAATTGTTAAGATAAAACATGAAGCGTCACACCATATTAACTTTAATTTTTAAGATAATAAATCTTTGGTCCAACGCCAAGTTGAGTTCTTTGCACACTCCATACACACACGTAAGTCGGTCGCATCGTGTGTCGCCATCTACCTTAACCTAGTCCATTAAGTTCTCCATACTCAACTTTAAACTTGAAACTTTTTCATACACGAATTAAAACCTCGATCCAATGTTGAGTTACTTTTTTCTAAGGTGTAAAAAAGAAGTGTGGAATCTTTTATACTTCTCCTCAACTGTTTGAATATGAGACATATGTCTCGTATGCAAGCATTTGACGCCTCTTAAAATTCAAAACACTTAACCTTTATGAAACACATATTTCTCAAAGGTGTAAAAGAGAGTTGTCGGATCTCCGATACCTTTCCCCAATTGCTTACGTGTGAGGTATCTGTCACGCGCGTGAGCAGTTGACGTCTCTAAAAATAAACCAACAAACAACCAACCCTTTTCTTAATTCAAAATTAAGATACTTACTAACCATTGAACATTTTTACAATGGTGTTAGAGAATTGTATTGGATCTCCGATACCTTTCCTCAACTGTTTACGTGTGAGGCATCTGTCACGCACGTGAGCAGTTGACACCTCTCTAAAATGAACCAATCAACCGTAGTACCATGAACTACGAAGCTCTGACTTTCATTGGTATTGTGTGAGATAGGCTCACTACCTAAGCCTGAGAAAAACCTAAGATTAAGATCGATGGTTGTGTTGTGGAGGACTATGGGGAATCTTCTTTGTAGGATGAAGCAAAAACCATCACTCAGAGTAGATTCTCTTGGAGATATTGGAATGTGATGAATCTTCGTCGCAGGATAATGTTTTCAAGTTGAATTGCTAACTTTGGGGACCTTCAAACCAATCCATAATGGTTAGTAGTGTTAACCTACGAGATCTTTGTGACTCAATGGGTTAATGCAAAAGCCATAATCAGACCAGATCCCTTGAACACATTACCATTTAATGGTAATACTTTAAACCTCAATTGATGATGTTTGAGAATCCTGTTTTAGAAACCTAGGATCGGTGATTGTGTAGTAAAATCCAATGAGGAGTCTTCTTTGTAGGCCGATACGAAGACCTCACCTAGAAGCGATTGTTTCAAAGATATTATCATTTGACGGATCTCTTTCATGGCAATAATGTCTTTGATAATGATCCATGCTTCTAGGCACCTACCTTTTAGAACTGACCCATAAGGTTTTGCTGATCAAAGATACCCGTGTTTGACTTCATCTTCAGAATCTAATGAACCTGTGATCCTAAGCATACTTTCAATGCATCCATTTTCATACCATTGCATCAGCATTGCATATCACGTGCCATTCAAAAAAAATAAACTCATTACATCCTTTGTCTTGGGTCAGCAAGTCAATTTCGGACACGTGTCCAGAACCAAGAACCATGTCTCAAGGAACAATGAATGAGTTAAGGAGAGGTCAAGAATTGTTGAAATAATAGATTAATTCCTTGAAGAGATAGATGGAATGTGTCTTGGAAACTTTGCAAGCTTTGTTGAAGAAGGAAGGTCGTTTTGTGCCCATTGTCGTAGTAGAGGGAGCTAATGTTCTACCTCTATCTGATGCTACCTCGAGTCAAGAGTGTTTCCCCATGGCAACTCCTTATCTTCCAGCCCACGACCCTCCCTCACTAAGTCAAAGTCAACCTATGATTGCCAAATTATAACCTCAATATCCTCTGGCTATTTCTCCTCAAGGTCGCCAAAATCGAAAAAAGAAGTGAAAACGAAACAAGAAGCAGCGTCAAAACAAAAGGAATGAATCTCACTATGAACCCATCCTTGTGCCACTCAACAAGCTCTACCCGCTACTAATCCAAAATTCATTGTTAACTCCTTACACACCTGTGCCATCGCCATATACTTGGTACAACCCTAATACGAATGCAATGTGTGAATTCTATAAAGGGCCTGGAGGACATAATTTGGACACTTTCTCTGAATTGAAAGTTTGGGTGAAAAAGTTGATCCATAATAATAGATTAATCCTTGAAGAGCATCATCCTGAGGTTGAATGTGGATACCGCACTGGAGCCATGAGGCACCCCATCGAATAATGCAAGAGTTTTAAGCTCAGGTTGCAAAGTGTGATCGAGTCACTAGTATCTTAAGAGGGAAGGCTGGATGCAGACAATTTGATTGTTGAGCCAGAAGATAAGAAATGAAAGAGACCTATGAAAGTTCTCAAGGTTTCATACCATAAGGAACAAGTCGCGTGCATAACTGGTAAAACATTTTTGCTTTCCCACAAGAGTATCAAGACTCCATCTTGGAACTTCAGTGTCACCACTCTTGCCAGCGGAAGAAAAAGAGAAGTTGGGGGTGGATCAAAAAGGGTGACATCCAATATTGAGTTTGAGGAACTTAAAGGTCGTCACACCAAGCGGCTAACAATGTCTAGAATGTCATGTCAACCAGCGTCTATTACCCGAGATACTCGCAAGAATATGCTAGCTCAAAATCAAGAACATGACAGGAACTAGTGACGAGCATTACCCCCTACCTAAATATGGGGCGTGAAGCATAAATCAAGTTTCGGAAGTCATTTCCCTAAAGTCTGAAGATCAAACCCTGAAGTTCAGCTGACAATTCTTTGTTTGTTTCAGCTTGTTGTATTTTCTTTGCATGTTGATTTTACATTTGCTTGTAAGCATTGTTTTTTTGAATTGGCAAGATTAATGAAGTGTTTATAAATATTTCGAATCAATCCATTTGTATTCACTCATTTTCTTTCATTTTTATGATAAAATAAAAAAATCCCATTTTATATATCTTTATCAAACTTTTGTTTTAGCAAAGATTGGAAGGAGAATGATGAAAACCCAGATACCTGAGTTTGCTATTGGTATGCTTCTAATTTAAACCTCTCCACTGATGCACGAACATTGATTCAAATTCCCAAACACCGGCGAAATAAGGAAGATAATCCCTTGTTAACCCTTTTGAGCCTTAAAGTAGGAGTATTCTTTTTCAAAAAGTGCAAAAACCCTTAATTCTAAACCTGAGGCAGGGTAGTCGATTCAGTTAATCTGATTGCGCGTTAAATCTTCAAGAGATTTAGTCCATCATTCAAGAAGGTTCATCCACATACTTTCCTTCGCACAACAAAGAAGTCGTGAAGGGTCAAAAGTTTGTAGTAATTGTTCCCTATCCTCCAATAAAATGGCAGTCACAAATTTTTATCAGAAGTCAGAAGAAAAAGAAGAAAAAAGGTTCGCTAAGTCGAATACTATAAAACAACTTATGCAAAAATTAGGGCATCCCAACGTACTGAAATTAAGAAAAAGAAGTCATCAAATCCTTAACAAAGCAGAGGTGAAACAAGGTGGCTGTTATCTCATTTTAAATCCTGATACCTACTGTTACGCTATCAAAAACCTTTGAGATATGATTGCGTGTGTCAAATTAACTGAACATAGGATTGGAGTTCATAACGAAGAATGGGTGGGTACAAATAAATTTTGAGCTTTTATCCTTTGTTTCAAAAAAACCGTGAACCAGACCATATTACAACCCTTAAAAGACCTAATTAAGGCAAGGTTTATTTCGAGAGCATACTAAAACAAGGTTGTGTTGACCTAACTCCTAAAGATCTTTGTTAATCATCTGTATTAATCACTTCATCCACCATTCCATAAATTGCTGGATCCTTTTTGTGTCTTGATCTTAACTAATTACATTGTATTACTACCATATTGATTTTAATTTTCAAAAACTTGCATAAATGTTGCATTAAAATTGAAATTTTTTAAAAGAATAATGTTTATTTGCAAGTCAATTCAACATCAAGGGAATCCCAACAAATGCAACAAGTTAGGGAATTTGACTTGGTAAAAGAAGCCCATCCAGGGGCAAGCTACTTTGAGAATTAGTCAATTTGGATCAATCTCTTCAAGAGTCAACTACTCAGAGGTTGAACCTTTCTCAAGACTCAAACTTGAGCAAGTTATCACAAAAAGTTCAAGAGTTCGATGGCTAGTCAAGTCAGAATTTCCTCATCCCAAGAGTCAGATAACCAAGGGAAAATCTCAGATATTCAAGCATTGGGGCAACTATTTCAAAGGTCATGTTATGACAGGTTGCATCCAAACTTTTTCTGAGGAGAAATTTTCAAAACCTATTGATTGGGACCAGATGAGTCACATAGGGGAAGATCTTCTCCGTGCCTTCGAGCTACTTAGGCAGACTATACCTCCACAACTTTTGAGTTCAAGACGAGTGTTGGGAATCAGGTTGTCATTTTTACCTTCTCCTGAAGAAAGTCATATGCAAAAAAGACCTCTTCCACCAAATACCCATATAGGAGCATCTTTGGAAACCATCGAGTCATTGCATAACTCCCAGTCTGCATAAGTAAGCATTGGCATGTCATGATCATTCACATTATGCTCAATCATGCATATTTGACAATAACATTTGTCAATTCCCCAGTTGTCGCCCTCCTGACTCCAAAGGTCCAGATGCCATTAGTGTTCATTTTGAAAATATATTGTTGTTACCTGTACTTTTCTCCTGATGCTTCCTGAAGGTTTTCTCTGAACTCTTCATATAAGGAATTTCTAGAGGTTGGATGTTTATCTTGTTTAAAAACTCCAACATATTTTACCTTTATACTCAGTGTCAGTCGGTCGCTTAGAGCCGTTGATCTATCTTTGAATTTTCCGCCTTTTATTCCCAATGTCAGTTGGCCGCTTAGAGCCGCTGCTCAATCATTATTGAATTGTTTTCTTTTTCATTCCCAATGTTAGTTGGTCGCACATAGCCGCTGCTCAATCATTGTGATTGCCTTCCTTATCCTTAGTGTCAGCAGTTACACTTGAACCTACTAATTTACCGTTTTGAATACTTTTACTTTATCATTCTTAGTGTCAACCGGTTTTGAATCCATTGCGCATTCACTTTGAGTGTATCTTGGTTTCTATTCTTAGTGTCAATAGGTGTTGAACCTATTGCGTGTTCACTTCGAACATTTTTATTGGTGTTATTCATAGTGTCAGTTGGTCGCATAGAGCCGCTGCGCATTCACTTTGAATGTTTATTTTGTTGTTATTCTTAGTGTCAGCTGGTTGCATTGAGTCGCTGCACATTCACTTTGAACATTGTGTTGTTTCCGTTCTTAGTGTCAGTTTATCACATAGAGCTGTTGTGCATTCACTTTGAATGTTTATTTTGTTTTCATTCTTGGTGTTTGTTGGTCGCATCGAGCCGCTGCGCATTCACTTCGAATATTGTGTTTTTTCTCTTCTCAGTGTCAATCAGTCTTGAACCCATTGCGCAATCACTTTGAATTCTTTCTCTATCCTTAGTGTTAGCAGTCACACTTGAACCTGTTAATCCATCACTTTGGATGTTCAGTTTTTTATCACACTTTTATTCTTAGTATCATCTGGTCGCATTGAGCCGCTGCACATTCACTTTGAATATTTTGTGTATCGTCATTCTTAGTGTCAACTGGTACAACACCTGTTGCGCATTTACTTTGAATGTTTTCCTTTGTTGATATTCTTAGTGTCAGTTGGTCGCATAGAGCCGTTGCGAATTCACTTCAAAATTTTTGTTTGTTTTTATTTCTCAGTGTCAATTGGTCGCATAGAGACGTTGATCTACCATTTCGATTATTTCCTTATTTTTTATTCTTGGTGTCAGTTGGTCGCATTGAGCCACTGCTCTATTTACTTTGAATATTTTTCTTGTCATCCTAAGTGTCAACTTGGTTTTACCAATTAATCGTTGAACCAAAGCTTTGGATTTCTTTTTGCTTCCGTCTTTTGTATTTCTAAGTCTCAGTAGTTACACTTGAACCCGTTGATTTATCACTTTGGATATTTCTTGTTTTCGTTTCTTTATCCCCAATATTTGTCATCCACAGTGAGTCTTGTCTCATGGTTATCGACATGTCTTTTGCTTATCATTCATATCATAATCATTATTAATTACATAAAAAGTACAAAAAATAGTTAGGTAGTCTGTAGTCCAGCACAACATTGCATTTAAGGGGAAAATTTCCGATTATTTCTATATTTAAATACCTTTCACCCTGATTCCATGAGGATTATCATCACTCAAGCCATCTGGTAAAGTTATTTAAATAGGGGCAACTGTCACACCCCAAAGTTTACCCCTAACTTTCATTCATCTCATCCTTTGCATACCATAGCGCATGTCATATATTTTGGATTTACAAAGATTGTCAAGGAGGATCTGTGGTTATGTAACCAGTTTTGAAAAGCTAGAATTTTATGCTTTGAGGCTTAATTTATTTGAAATAATCATAGGTTGGATTAGGATTTGTTGTGAATTGGATACCTTAGAAACAAAGTATAATAGGTTTCTTTATGATCAAGAAACCTACAAGGATTAGGGTTTAGGGTTACCAGAGATAACAACAAATATTGGTTATAAAATGTTATTCTTTCCTTTCTCTTAAAACAAGATTACAAGTATACAAGAATAACAAATAACCTCTCTCACTTTTGAATTAGGGTTTTATCTTCCTATTTTCCCTTATACAAAATATGAGAGACTAATATGCTATTTATAATAAAACTAACATACTAACCTAATGGGCTTTTTAACAATTACCCATTACAAGCTAACTTAGGGTACAAGATAACTTAAACAATTAGATCCATAACATAAGGCCCATTTAATCAGTAACATGTGAGCAGACTTCGATGGCATGCTATTTGTACTAGTGTTTGTTCCAATATTCCACAAATCTCCACCTTGGAACACACCCTATACCAACAAGAAACAAACTATCTTTCTTCATGCAGTTTTATCAACTGCATACAATGGAAAAAATTACAACTGGGCAACGTCTTGGTGATGATATCAACAACATTATGATTTGTCGAAACCTTCAGCACTTGGACTTCTCCATGCTCGATTACTTCTCTAACAAAATATAGTCTCACATAAATGTGCTTGGTTCTCTCATGATATGTTGAGTTCTTCGACAGGTATATTGCACTTTGACTATCACATTTAACAATGATACTCTGTCCTTGAAGTTTCAGCTCCTTTGCAAAACTTTTAAGCCACACTGCTTCCTTTATAGCTTCAGTTAGGGCGATATATTGCGCTTTAGTAGTTGATAAGGCAACAACCTTTTTAAGTGTTTCTTTCCAACTAATTGTTGTGCCAAACATAGTGAAAACATATCCATAAATAGATTTTCTAGAATCCATACAACCTGCATAATCAAAGTCGACATATCCTTCGATTGTTGCTTTACTATCTTCACCCAAGGCTCCATCATAAATTAGGACTCTTCTTAGAGACCCATTTATGTACCTTAGAATCCACTTCAATGCTTTCTAGTGAGCCTTTCCAGGATTTGACATGTACCTGCTTACAAGACTTACTGCATATGTTATGTCAGGTCTAGTACAGACCATAACATACATCAAAGAACCTACTATATTAGCATATGGAATATTATTCATATAAGCTCTATTGACATAAGTACTGGGACACTGATCTATACTCATCTTGAATTGAGGGTTTGTTGGAGTCACAACGGGCTTTGAATTCGACATACCAAACTTATCAAGAATCTTCTTCAAGTATGCCTCTTGAGATAAGCATAATCTCGATTGCTTTCTATCTCTCCAAATGTCAATCCCAAGAATCCTGGACGCAACTCCCAGATCCTTCATATCGAACTGCTTATTGAGTTCAGCCTTCACCCTTATTACATCTCCGACATTGTTGCTTGCTATTAGAATATCATCCACATAAAGCAACAAAATAACAAATGAATTACCAGGTCGAAATCTGAAATAAACACAGTGGTTGAACTGACTTCTGATGAAACATATGCGTGCCATGAACTTGTTTAATATCATATTCCACTGTCGAGGATATTATTTCAGCCCATATAAAGATCTCTTTAGTTACACATATTATTCTTTCCCCTATTCGACATACCCTTCAGGTTGCCTCATCAGGATTGTTTCATCAAGATCACCATACAAGAACGCAGTTTTCACATCCATCTGTTCCAGTTCAAGGTCGAACCGTGCCACCATGGCAAGCAACATTCAAATGGACATATACTTCACAACAGGAGAGAACACATCATTGAAGTCGACACCTTTTTTCTGAGTGAAACCCCTTGCAACCAACCTTGCCTTGTATCTTTTCGACGCCACTCCTTCGATTCCTTCCTTAACTTTGAAAATCCATTTACAACTGACTAACCTTGCTCCTGTAGGTTTCTTGATCAGTTCCTAAGTATTTTTATCATGAATAGATTTCATCTCATCATCCATGGCCTTCAACCATTCAGTCTTATTTCTACTCCTCACAACTTCCTTATAGTCTCTAGGTTCTTCGTCTAGAACCTCACTTGCAGAGATTAAGGCATAAGCTATTAGAAATGCATACCCAAGTCTCTAAGGTGGCTTGATGACTCTTCTCGACTTGTCTCTTACCAGCAAGTAGTCATTATTAGTATCCTTATCTTCATGGTAGTTTCTGCTTCTTCTTCGACTTCATCTAGGTCATGCAACTCAGCATCACTACGCTCCACCTCAACAGGAATTTCTCCCTGTTCCAACTCTTCGAAAACATTGTCAATTTTCTTGAAAGCCTCTTAGCTTCATTGAAAACTACATCTCGACTGGTGATACACCTCTCGTGACCTGGCTCTGGGCACCATAGTGTAAACACCCCAAATTTGCCCTCACCCATTCACACCATGGCTTGTGATCATTTCATATGCATAAACTCAATCATAGCATCTCATATCACAGTTTTGATTCACTGCATAGATTCAAAGTCATCTGCATCTAGGGTTTGTGATCTGAACAATCCAAGAGCCTCTTGAGCCACTCCAAGGGTCATCAATCACTTCAAGGGGGTCCATGTGTGTTAAAGCATCATATTATATCCTCTCAAAGTCAAGAATGTCAAAGAATCACAAGAACTGGAAATGGTGTGGATGCAGAGCCAGGTTTAACTGCACAGATGACCTAAAATTAGGGTTTTGGTTTCAGAGGCCATAACTCCAAATTTTGTGGTCATTCTTGTTTCTATTGGTCTCTATATGGTATAGGGAGTATGCATATCAATTTTCATGAAGAAATTCCATGGGGAAGTCATCTGATCAAGAGTTGACTTTTCAGACAAGTCAGTGCAAAATCAGGGCATCTGAAACCCCAAATGACCCAACCAAGGGGTGATATCCATCATTTTGAGTGCATATGATCTTTATTTGATCATAGAAGAAGTTGGAAGTTTACAAAATTCAAGAATTTCAAGTTTTTGCAAAGTTGACTTTTTGGGGCAAGTTTGACTTTCAAGGAATTTGTCATTTTAGGCAACTTTTCAATCCTTACTTTTTGGTCCAAAAATGCTTCAAATGGAAAAACTTTTGTCATGAAAGTTGTATATTAGATCTTTCCATTTTCAAAAAGTACAAGAACATGACCTAATTCATTTTGGATCAAAAGTTATGGTTCATCAAAGTTGGCTAAAATCACTAAAATTCAAATTATGCACCAAATGAGAAACTTGCAAAATTTTGTACCAAGGTAATTTGTGACTTCTAATTGATGTCAAACCATTACACAAACATCACATGTGACCTAAAAATCAGAATGGACCAAGAGTTTCTCATTTTTTTGGCCTTTGGAGCAAGATATTTTCATGAAAAGCAAAAGCAAAGTCAAGTTGCAAAAGCTCATGATCACTTCCCATCCACTTGCTGCCTTGGATGCTGAACCACCCTAGCCTTTCCCCTCACCATGCTGCGCAACCCACAGCCCTTGTACTTGGCTAGAACAAGACCCATGCCTTCTCTTACACAAAGTTGACATTTTGCAAAAGCCACCATACCAATCAATAAAGGGCATGTCACATCTTCTGACCAATCAGCATTGTTTATACAAACAATTTGCAAGCCAAACATCATAACACACAAGCCTGAAACACACTAGAACTCAGCATTCACAAACTCACTCCAACTGGCATTTTTCTTCGAAACTCTCTCTACAAACCTCAAACACAAAAACAAACTTCACAAACAATCTCAACTCACTTCACTGATCACAAACCAACCATTGTTTTGGCCTGAAACCTCCCACATCACAAATACGATTTTCTCATTCCCTTGGCCTGAGCTCCTGCCAACTTGCTCTAGAGGCCACACAAACTCCAACTAAGTGTCAAAAGCTTCAAAGGAAGATCATTGGGACTTGTTTGAGCCAAAGAACAAGCCAGAAAGCTCCTGAATCGAAAGCTCAATCTCAGGTAGCTTCATGAACTTTTTTTCCAGAACTTGCTTTTTAAGTTTCTAAATGATAAAGCATGCTTCCCTGAGTTCTCTGAACTTGTTACTTTTGAAAAAGATGGAGAAATGAGGTTGTATGATGTTTCTGAAATTTTGACAGTTTTTGATGTTTGATTCGGATCTTGTTTGTGTGTTGAAATAAATAATTTTTGTTGCTTGAATCTTGTTTAGAATGAGTTAAGCTTTGATTCTGGAGAGTTTGGCATGTTTTCATGGCGTATTGAGAGAGATTGGGAGATGACCTAGCCGGAGAAGACGACCGGAACAGTGTTCCGGTCGTCTGAAAGTCATTAGGGTTTGTTTAATTAGGGTTAAGTGTAATTAAGTCAGTTTGAATTTGGTCCGTCCGTTCGCGCGCGCAGTCAGCTCCCGCGTCCCTGGGTTTGAATCTCAGCCATTAGATTGGCTGACTTTCTCTTTTTTCCATTTAATTTCATTTTTATTATATTTGTTTCATACTTAATTTCTCCAATTTATTAAAAATAGCAAAAATGCTTTAAAAATTCTGAAATTTTTTGCACAAGTTATTATTTAATTTCAGAAACCAAAAATATTTTTTACTTTTATTTTTAGCATTAAAAAAGTATTTTTAAATATTTAAAAATTTCTTTTTTAATTAATTAATGAGAATTAATTAATTAAAAATACTTTTAGGTATTTAAAAATCACCAAAAAATTCATGAAACCTTTAAAAACATTTAGAAACATTGTCCAACCCTCAAACCAAATTTATTTTTTGATCTTGATGCATTTTGAGAATTTTTCATGGAATTAAAATCATTTTGATGCATTATTTTGATCCAAACTTCCAAAAATCACTTCTGCCTAACCATGATGAGTTGGACTTTGATTCTTTTTGAATTGTGTTTAGCATGTCATGTAGTTTGTGAGGTTAAATTGGCATGATTTGATCTTTCATTTTCCATTTTTTTGGCATTTTTCTTGTTAAGGAACCCTAAAACCCTAGAAAACTTAGGAAAATCATAACTTGAATTAGGTTAAGAGTTGGAACTTCTCCTTTGGACAGTGAATTAGTATAGGATTAGGGGTCCTTTGAGGGCATTTTCAATTTTTTTTGTAATGTTGTTTGCTTCTGATTTTGGTTTTTGTTTGATGTATTGTTCATAAACCCTAATTTGGGCTTCCTTTTGCATTCATCTTGCATTTGTTTGCATAACATGACTTGCCATGACATTTTATGCATCCATTTGGTTCATTAGACATCTTAAGACATATTGGAAGCATGTTTGATCATTGCATCTTGCATTTGCCATGTTGTATGCCATCTGCATGTCATAACTTTTCATGTATGTTCATGTTTCTTAACTTGTTTCATTTGCATCCATGAGCTTGTATGATCATCCCCATGCCTTGTCACATGTTTGTAGCATCTTATATCATCATTATCATCTCATATGTGCTTCTGGTTTTGGTTCACATCATACCATTTCATTTCATTTTGCATTGCATTGCATTTCTTTCACTAACTTTTCAGGTGGTAAGTGACTTTGAGAAGTGAATTTGCCTTCACTTCTCATAACTTCTCTTCACCTCCTTTTACATCCTTGCTGCATTTTTTGTGTGTGTGTGAGTTTGAGCTTTCTCATCCTTCTTATTCTCACTTTCTTTCTTCAAGTGACTTGACTTCTTGAATGAAGCAAGTTACCTTGCTTCTCCTGATCCTTTCATCTGCTTCCTGGTGGTTCCATTGAAGACTTCTCTTGAAAACCTCACAAACCTTAGGAACAACCATGTATGACAATGATTAGGGTTTTGTTTAGTCTCCCCTCTTAGTTTTTACCTTTGTGTCTCATTGAGTCTTCTCTTCTCACCTCATAATCAAGGACTAAACCATAAAGGCTTTAAGGCTTTGTGATTAAGTTTATGCCTGCATCCTTCTATTAGGATGGAGTGTATAACTTTAATCCTAAGTGTTAAACCCTTAATGTGTTTAACTCCTTTAATCAAATCACTTAATAATTATCAAGACATCAAGCTTGTAACTTGGGCCTTGCATTAGGGTTCTAATTCTTCCTTAATTGGTTAAGAAGGACTAACCCTGGTGTTAATGGACAAGTCCCCCTCAAGTTGTCTTATAAACCCTAAAACTCACTTCATCATCATATCATTAACTAAAATCCACTCAATAAAGGCTTTGTTTTGTCATGAGTTTAATCCCTAATCATGGATTAAGTTGAGGAGTTTTCCTCAGCTTAAACATTCTCATCTATTATCCTTCTATTAGGATGGTGTAATGAGTCTGTTTAATCCCTGATTATAGCTTAATCTCATTACTCAACACTAAACAAAAAAAACAAAAACATCTAAGTAATAACAAGTAGGTTAATGATCTTAATCCTATACCAAAGGTGTCTAAGTGTGAGAAGCTGACTTCACACTTAAGGTATTCTCATTACCCCTAATCAGAGGGAAGATGTGATGAGTTTACTAAATCCATTGGTTTAGACTTAAGCTCATTAACTTATGACAAAATCCAAAAACAATAAAAGACTGAAAACACAAAAACAAACAATAATCGTCTCCTCCGGGATTCTTTTCTCATCTCATTCACTCATAAACGAGAACTTGCTTCTTCCGTCTAATGCAAGACAGTTTGCATCTGTGCCAGACAGATCATACACTTGAGCATTGACAAGCAAGCAGTTCACGAGTCAATTCATCTTTCAGTCTCTTTGGGTCGAACTACGGTGTTCTGACTTCCTCATTGCACGAGAGGATACGTAGGCATAACTTAACAGTTATCGAACAAAAGTCTCTGTATATTCCCCCTCTTTCCAGCTTCATTCTTTTAAGCCTCATAGTCATGAGCAATTCATTTTCATCCTCACACTGACACTGTACATTTATACACTTCATTTCTTTTACACTGACACCTGTACATTTTGTTTTCCAGCCCTTTTACACACAGATTGCACTGACACTACCCCTTTTAAAACACAAATCTTTCAAGCGTGGATCCCGTAGAGTACGGCGGACAATCTGGGTGCTAATACCTTCCCAGGTTGTAACCAACCCCCTTTCTCAGTCTCTCTGGTTCGCAACCGTCTTATCCATTCTTTTTCTAGGTCTATGCAGCATTGCCTTTCCTCCAGGATAAAAATGCCTAGCTGGCGACTCTTTTCTTCTCCAGTGAGTTCACTGCTGTGTGTTCTCATTGTCCCTCTCGCCGACCGTTCGCGTCTGTACCTTTATTTGGGCCATTCCCCATTTATCGGGAGCGACAGCTTGGCGACTCTGCTGGGGAGCCTTATACTGTAACCAGGGCTTCTGGTTCTTTTTGTGGGTTCCTCCTAGCGCTTGTTTGATTTGTGTTTACTGGGGTGTTATGTGTTATTTGTGTTTGTATATGTATATTTATTTTTGCCTTATGTACAGTTGTTTTACTGCTTTCTGTATAGCTTTGCATTATATCATATTGTCATACTGTGCTGGCTGGATCTGTTTGTTTGCTTTGGTGGGTGGGTGTTCTATTAAGAGTTAAGGTCCTACACCTGGGACCTGAGTGACACCTAGGCTAAAGTGGTTCATATTCTTTCCCATTCCATCTCGGTCTGGTGCGGGAATATGAAACACGGTTCAGATATGGGTTTCTTCTTGAGAACTCTGTGTTGCAGATTTCCTGCAATGCTAGGGCTATCTGGGAAGCCTGCTAAGTCTGGATGACCTTTAGTTTTGACCTTCAGAAACTGAGGTGAATTAGAGGATGAACTTTTATGGTTATTGTAAACACTGTACCTCTGGGTTAGAAGTGTTTACACTTCTCATAACTGATCCAAGTCTGAGGATCCTTGTTTTAGAACACTACCTGTGAGGGGGGTTGGGCTGTTTACAGGTTTGCAGGTACCCTTGACCTCAGCATACCCTATTACTTTGATTTGATTAAGAGTACTCCATCTTGGAACAGTTCTTGTGATTCTAAACCCTGGACATGTGGCTCTTTATTTGAGTCCCCCACCTTGGTTACTGGACTTATAGACCTCCATCTGGATTTCTTGAACAATACCTGGACCTATATCAGAGCACTTGATCAGATCCAGCTCAGTCACAAACCCTTGCATATCATTTGCATACATCCTCATTGCATCATTTTGACATTTGTTTATTTGTTTTTCAGGGTATCCATCTTCATTTTTGGCTTGGTTTTGACCCCATCATCAGTATAGACCTATCTTCATCAGCATCTACTTCAGTTATCAGCTACCTGCTTCAGTCACCTACACCAGCCAATCAGTGGCCCATCTTTCAGTGTTATCATCAGCACCTGTCTCAACTCTTCTTCAACAACATGGCACCTAAAAAGAGTAACATCTCCTACCACTTTTTCCAGCCTGAGCTAGCTGACATCAGGAGGATTCAGACCCTGATCACTCCAGACCATATACCACTCTTCAGGGAGCACTATGGAGACATACTTGATGTGGTTATGGATTTGGACCCTTCACAGAGGAGCCTGATTCATACTTGCCTTCAGTTTTATGATCCCCCTCTGAGGTGTTTCACTTTTTAGGATTTTCAGTTGGGTCCTTTGTTGGAAGAGTATTCATCATTGGTTGGTATACCTATCAGGGGTGGAGTCCCCTTCAACCCTGAGATGGCTTCTCCAAGTAATGAAGAAGTAGCAAATGCATTGCATCTGGAACCAGTTCTGATTGGGCAGCATATGACTACTAAGGCTGGAATCTCTGGCCTGCATCTGGATTTCTTGATCTCTCAAGCTACCCTGAAGGCTTCTTTGGGAGAGTGGAAAGCAGTCTGTGCTTTATTGGCCCTGAGCATATATGGAATTATGTTGTTTGCAGACGAGCCTAGATTCATTAGCAAGAATGCAATCCATCTTTTCATCCTGAGGAACCCAGTGCCCACTTTATTGGGGGATTTCTACTACTTTGTGCACCAGAGGAATGAAAAGCAGAGGGGAAGATTAGTGAGGTGCTGTGCTCCTTTGTTCCATACTTGGCTTCTCAAGCATTTGCCCAAGACAGATGCATTTTTGAATCCTCATCAGCAGAGAAACTGGGCTAGAAGACTCACTGCTTTGACTTCAGCTGATATCAGGTGGTGCACTCAAAGCACAAAGGGCAGGGATGTCATTACCAGCTGTGGGCAATTTCCCAATGTGCCCCTGATAGGAGTTAAGGGTTACATTAATTACAACCCTCTGCTGTTCAAAAGACAACTGGGCTATGCATTGGTCCACACTCCTAAGGCACAAGACTTGGCTGAGACTCTTTACTGTGAGAACAAGCCCAACCTAGCTATTGTCAGGCAGGCAGCCTGGGCCTGGGACAATGTTCAGACTAAATGAGTAACCATTCTGGGGAAGTGCAACAATGTAGCATCAGCACAATACTATGAATGGTCCCATGCCAGGGCTCAATTTTCTGGGATGCCCTTTACCATGGAGGATATGCCTGGATCATCCTCAGCACCACCTCCTGCCACTGTCAGCTTAGAGGAGTTTGAGAGCTTGAAGGAGAGAAATGGGAATCTGACTCAGGCTTTGCAGAAGACCCTCTGGGAGAGGAGTGATGGTAGGTTGGATATTGAGAGGTTAGAGAAGCTGAGAGTAGAGCATCTGGCCAAAATTGAGAAGTCTGAGGATTATATTAAGAAGTCTAGGGCTGGAGAACAGATCTTGAAGAATGCCTGCAAGGAAGCCCAATTCCAGAAAGCCAGGATAGACTTGTATCTGAAGGAGAGTCAAGCTAGGTGGGTCAGGATCACCGAAGCTCGTACTCTGGAGGATAAGAGGGTCCAAGACAAGATAGAGCAGCTGGAAGCTAGTGCAAAAGAGCAGCAGGAAGCCCTGGCAGCAGCCCAGAGGGAGATCTCAGAGCTGAAGATCAAAGCTGGAGTGAAGAGGTCAAAGGACCAGAGTCAACACAAGAAGCTAACTGCAGCTGTTACTACCCGGAATCTCCTTATCAGGAATCTCACGGAGCGTCCAGCTGATCCTGTGACTGAAGCACTTCTCAAGGAAGTTCAGGAGGATGAGTTTGGTCTTGGTGTTTGACTTTTTGCTTGTTGTTGCTTTCATTTTATGTATTTTTATTTTCTTGTGATGTATTTTGACCCCTCTGAGGGCACGTTTTGTAAGAGAACAAACTATGTACCATTTGCCTTTTGTAATATATGTATCAGTTTGTTCCGTCCAAGTTTACTTCAAAAGCAACATCAACAGCATCTTCAAAGGTCTGGAAGGGTCAAAACTGAATGCCAAGCCGGATACCTTGAAAACAAATAAGCATACTGCATTGCATGCTAACCCTTTGTTTGTTTTGTAGGTTTTTGTTTTATTGTTACTGACTCTGTTGTGATGTTCAGGAACTATTGCTCGACGCCGGGTATTTCCACTCAACCGTCCACACCGATATCCAACCCGTAACAACCTTCCGGGCATACAAATGGATCAGGTACAACAGGACCTTGCAGAAGTCAGAAACCAAATGGCCAACGAAAGATTGGAAATGAGAACTCAAATGACGCAGTTTATGGAAGTAATGAACAACATGGCTCAGAGCCAAGAAAGATTGAGAGCAATGGTGGAAAGGCAGAATCAAAAAGATCCCCATATAGGGACTGCTGGGACAAGAAACAATGAGAGGGTCCAACCTCATGTCAACCCCCCCCCCCCCCCGTATTTGGACCCCACCTTCACCCAGAGATCAACATTCCTGCCAATGTACAAGGGACTACCATTGCAGGTAGAGTGTTGCAAGAAGACCCCCAGGAGGATCAGTTCACAGTAATGGGTGCTGGGGAAGAAGCCTATGACAGAAGGCTGGAAGAAATTGCTGAAAAATTAAGGTCCTTGGAGTCTCAAAACTCTTTGGGTTTTGATGTTATGGACATGGGCTTAGTGGACGGGGTCAGGATTCCCCATAAGTTTAAGCCTCCTTGTTTTGAAAAGTACAACGGGACTTCCTGCCCACGGACCCACTTACAATCCTTTTTGGGAAGGTTGAAAGCATATACCATGGACGAGAAGCTATGGATGTTTTATGTCGAGGATAGTTTGACTGGAGCGTCAAGGGAATGGTACTCCCATCTAACTAGAGCGACCATCAGATGTTGGAAGGACTTGGAGGAGGCCTTCATCAGACAATACCAGTATAATTTGGATATGGCACCCAATAGGACCCTCCTGATGGGGATGTCACAGTCGTCTAGGGAAAGCTTCCGCGAGTACGCCCAAAGGTGGAGGCAGCTGGCTGCTGCTGTCCAGCCACCTATGTCAGAGAGGGAGATGGCAGATATGTTTATGAACACCCTCCAAGGAACATACATTGGCAGGCTGGCTGCTTTCTCTTCTACCAGCTTTGCAGATGTCGTTATAGCTGGAGAAAGAATCGAGAGCCTGTTAAAGATGGGCAAGATTTCTGACAACGGTGCTAGCTCATCCAGTAACACAAGAAAGCCTTTTGTAGGCCCAAGAAGAACTGGTGAGACCAATGCTATCCAGGCCAGCAGGGGTAGGCCCCAATATGTTCATAGGTCTGTGGCAGCAGTCACCATTCCCGCTCCAGCTCATCCACAACCAACTTATCAACCACCGCAACAAAATTATCAACAACAACCTCAGTACCAGCAACAAGCTCAGTATCCTCCGAGAAACTACAACAACACCAGCAACAACAATCAGCAAAGACCATTCCAACAGAGACCTTCTCAGGCCAATAGGGTGATCGATCCGATCCCTATGCCCTATGCAACATTATTGCCACAACTCCTGAAACTCAACCTAGTTGAGCTAAGGACGTTGGCACCTCCAGATCCTACCAGTCTACCCAGAAATTATGACTCCAACGCCAGATGTGCTTTTCATTCAAATGCACCTGGCGACAGTACAGAAAAGTGCAGAGCTTTGCACATGAAGGTACAAGACTTGGTAGACTCTAAGGCTCTGAATTTTGCACCACCACCAAATGTTAATAAGAACCTTATGCCAAACCACGGAGGTCCCAGAATCAATGCTATTGAAGAAGACAAGCCGTCTTACTTAATAACCAGTGTGGGTCAGATTCGGACACCGTTGGTAGAGATTAAAGCCCAACTCCTTGAATGTCAAATGTTCCCGGGATGTGAGCTAGGGTGTGCTTATTGCAACATTTCAGTGAATGGTTGTGATAACTTGAGAGATGGCATAGATGGTCTCATCCAGAGTGGCCTGCTTCAAATCACAACATCAATTCCTACCAATCCAGCAATCTCATCAGCAACAGTTCCCGTGTCTTCTACAAATGCAACAACCATTGTTCCAAGCAACTCTTCAATTTCATCAACAAATGCTTCATCTGTTACTTCAACGGACCAGATATCAGCAAACATCCCTTCTATAACTTCAGCACCACTTCATTCATAAACTCCTACAACAACAACACCCATCCTTCCAACAATGTCTCCTACAACTTCAGCAGCAAATGTCTCCACAGTTACGAATTATTATGATCCTGAAAATGATTCTGCTTACAACTCACAAAATGCTACTCCCATCAGAGCACCAGTCATAATATACTATGATCCACAGATTATCACAGTCCCTTCTGCAGCTGCCATCAGCCCGGTCACCATCACGGTGCCTGGGCCAGTACCTTATGAAAGCAGTAACGCCATCCCCTGGCATTACGGCTCTGATCTATACTGCGGAGGACGGAAAATCACTCTTGAATCATCAACCCCTGCACCACAAATAGACAATGTGGGAGGAGGCGGAGGCTTCACTCGAAGCGAACGTATCTTTGCTCCACAAACTCAAAGACCCACTGCCGAAGCAGAAGCTGCTGCCAAGGCAAAAGGGAAAAGCTTGGTGCAGGAAGAGCAGATTGTTAAGGAAGCTTTGAAAACACCCTTTGATCAAGAAGTTGATGAGTTCATGAGAATCATCAAGAAAAGTGATTACAAAATAGTGGATCAGCTTCACCAGACGCCTTCCAAGATCTCTATTCTATCATTGCTTATGTGCTCCGAAGCTCATCGGAATGCACTACTAAAAGTCTTGCACGCAGCTTATGTGCCTGAAGAGATCACCGTCAATCAGTTGGAAGCTGTGGTTGGAAATGTTAATGCTAGTCATGGACTAGGGTTCACCAACACTGATTTGACTACGGAAGGCCGCAATCATAACAAGGCTTTGCACATCACCATGGAATGTAAAGGTGCAGTCCTTTCCCATGTGCTGGTAGACACAGGGTCATCCCTCAACGTCTTACCTAAAAAAGCCCTTGTAAAGCTAGAGTATGACGGATTGGCATTACGCCCCAGTAACTTAGTAGTAAGAGCCTTTGACGGTTCTAAGAGATCGGTTCTGGGAGAGATTGAGCTGCCTATAACGATTGGCCCACAAACTTTCAAAACGACCTTCTACGTGATGGATATACAGCCCGCCTACAGCTGTTTATTGGGTAGGCCATGGATTCACGCCGCTGGCGCCGTGACCTCAACCCTTCACCAGAAGTTAAAATTCGAGTGGGAGGGTTAAGTCGTTACTATCTGTGGAGAGGAAGATATTTTTGTTAGCCATCTGGCTACCTACAAATACATTGAGATGGATGGGGAGATCCATGAAATAATGAGTCAAGGGTTTGAGGCCCTGAACATAAATGAAACATCTGCTGTACCTGGAACCTCAATGACATCATATCAACAAACCCGGAAGGTTGTTGAAGAAGGAACTGCCCAAGGATGGGGCAAACTGTTACCGGTGGAGAAGAAAGAGGATAGATTTGGGTTGGGTTACAAACCAACTCAGCAAGATCAAGCAGAGGCTGCTAAAGAGCCCAACTTTGTTAGTGGGGGGGGGGGGGTGCTCACCCCTGATGCTGTCAACAACTTGGAAGACGAGGATGAAAGCGACCGCAACCTGGAGAGTTGGATCCGTCCAAAGATCCCGGGGAGCAGTATCTCAAACTGGTCTTCCCAGGAAATTATAAGAGTTACTCCTGCAGAGTAATTATTATTTCCTGTATTTTTATAGCATGCATCAAAGTCTTGCATCTTGCCCAAGATGACAAGACTCATTTTGTAATCGGGCCATCTGTAATTTTTGTGCAACAAGATTAATCAATGAAATATCAGACATCTTTTGCAAATAAGTCTTTTTTTTCTTTTCCGCTCACTGTTTTTCCATTTTTCTTTTTGTACAAAAAAAAGTAAATGGCGATGTTTTCAAAATGACAACTTTATTTCACTTTTCTAAACAAAATTAAAATTAAATCACTAAAATGAACAAACTGAACCCTTGCAGAGAGTGCCTTCCAGACAGCACCGACAACAGCACGGCTATGACTTCGTATGACTTTGACAATCCGATCAATCAAGCTGATGAAGGGGTTGAAGAAGAATATGAGCTTCCTGAAGAGCTAGCCAGGTTGTTAAGACAAGAGGAAAAGGTTATTACCCCTCATCAGGAGGAGGTCGAAACGATTAATCTTGGTATAGATGAAAACATGAAAGAAGTTAAAATCGGGGCCTACTTACAAGACTCGGTGAAGAGACAACTGATTGACCTGCTTCAAGAGTATGTGGATGTGTTTGCTTGGTCTTACCAAGATATGCCAGGGTTGGACACCGACATTGTTGTGCACAAGCTGCCTTTGAAAGAGGATTGCCCGCCGGTTAAACAGAAACTACGCCGAACTCGCCCAGACATGGCAATGAAAATCAAAGAAGAGGTACAAAAGCAGTGGGACGCCGGGTTCCTTGCTGTGACTAGCTATCCACCGTGGGTTGCTAATATTGTGCCTGTGCCTAAAAAAGACGGCAAAGTGAGGATGTGTTTTGACTACCGGGATCTGAACAGAGCTAGCCCGAAAGATGACTTCCCTCTACCTCACATTGATGTATTGGTGGATAATACAGCTCAGTTCTCGGTATTCTCCTTCATGGACGGATTTTCAGGATACAATCAGATCAAAATGTCACCTGAAGACATGGAGAAGACAACCTTCATCACACCCTGGGGCACGTTCTGTTACAAGGTGATGCCTTTCGGACTGAAGAATGCTGGTGCAACATATCAACGGGCTATGGTGACATTATTCCACGATATGATCCATAAAGAAATCGAATGTTACGTGGATGACATGATTGCCAAGTCCCTCACTGAAGAAGACCACCTGGTTAATCTGCTGAAGCTATTCAAGCGTCTGAGGAAGTACCAACTGAAGTTAAACCCCAACAAATGCACATTCGGGGTGCGATCCGGTAAGCTGCTGGGATTTATTGTGAGTGAGAAAGGGATTGAAGTTGACCCTGATAAAGTCAAAGCTATTCAAGAGATGCCTGCACCGAAGTCGGAAAAAGAAGTTCGAGGGTTTTTAGGTCGGTTGAACTACATTTCACGGTTCATATCTCACCTTACAGCAACCTGCGAACCCTTGTTCAAACTGCTAAGAAAAGAACAGACGGTCAGGTGGAACGAAGACTGCCAGAAGGCTTTTGACAAGATCAAAGAATACTTACAAGAGCCTCCTATCCTTATGCCTCCAGTTGAAGGAAGACCTCTGATAATGTACTTGACAGTATTAGAAGAGTCAATGGGGTGTGTGTTGGGCCAGCATGACGAGTCTGGTCGAAAAGAGTATGCAATATACTACTTAAGCAAAAAGTTTACCGACTATGAACAACGTTATTCATTGCTCGAGAAAACTTGTTGTGCTTTAGTGTGGGCTGCTCGCCGACTAAGGCAGTATATGGTGACCCACACTACTTTGTTGATCTAAAAAATGGACCCAGTTAAGTACATATTTGAGAAGCCAGCACTTACCGGACGGGTTGCAAGATGGCAAATGATCCTTACAGAGTATGACATTCAGTACACTTCTCAGAAGGCCATCAAGGGCAGTGTATTGTCTGAATATCTTGCTGAGCAGCCCATTGATGATTACCAGCCTATGAGATTTGACTTCCCTGATGAAGACATCATGTCCATAAAAGCAAAAGATCATGAAGAGCCTATTCACACTGAAGGGCCCGACCCGGAGGAAGAATGGATTATGATGTTTGATGGGGCTGTTAACATGAATGGTCGTGGTGTTGGTGCAGTACTCATTACACCTAAGGGAGTTCACATGCCCTTCTCGGCAAAACTCACTTTCAACTGCACTAACAACGAAGCTGAATACGAAGCTTGCATTATGGGTCTTGAGGAAGCCATTGACCTCAAGATCAAGACATTGACCGTATTCGGAGATTCAGCTTTGGTAGTCAATCAAACCAACGGCAAATGGTATACACACCAGGATCATCTGATACCTTACAGGGATTATACAAGGAGGTTATTGACTTTCTTTACAACAGTCAAGCTTGAGTATATCCCCCGGGACGAGAATCAATTTGCAGATGCTCTTGCTACCATTTCATCCATGATCAAAGTTCAAGATGCCAACTTTGTACCTCAAATTTCAGTGTCCAGACTTGACAGACCAGCATATGTGTTCGCAGCAGACGTTGTCAAAGATGATAAGCCTTGGTTCCATGATATTAAGTGTTTCTTGGGGGATCAAACATACCAACCTGGGGCATCTTCCAATGATAAGAAGACTTTGAGAAGGCTTGCTGGTAGTTTCTTCCTGAACATTGATGGTTCCCTATACAAAAGAAACTTTGATATGGTACTCCTCAGATGCGTTGATAAGACAGAAGCAGACTTGTTAATGCATGAAGTGCACGAAGGATCCTTTGGTACCCATGCGGGAGGGCATGCCATGGCCAAGAAGTTGTTGAGGTCGGGCTATTACTGGATCACAATGGATGCTGACTGTTGTGCCTATGCCAGAAAGTGCCATAAATGCCAGATTTATGCGGATAAGGTGCATGTGCCTCCCAATCCTTTGAATGTGATGTCTTCACCCTGGCCCTTTGCTATGTGGGGCATTGACATGATTGGTAAGATTGAGCCAACTGCTTCGAATGGCCACAGATTCATCCTGGTTGCCATTGATTATTTCACCAAGTGGGTTGAAGCAGCTTCATATGCCAATGTTACAAGACAAGTGGTAGCCAGATTTCTGAAGAGAGATATCATCTGTCGATACGGAGTTCCCGAGCGAATCATTACTGATAATGGTTCCAATTTAAACAACAAGATGATGGTTGAACTGTGCCGGGACTTCAAGATTCAACACCACAATTCTTCTCCTTACAGGCCAAAGATGAATGGCGCAGTTGAGGCAGCTAATAAGAACATCAAGAAGATTGTGCAGAAGATGGTAATCACCTACAAAGACTGGCATGAAATGCTACCGTTTGCCTTGCATGGGTACCGCACGTCAATCAGAACATCCACTGGGGCAACACCGTATCAGCTTGTGTACGGTATGGAAGCAGTCCTACCTGTTGAAGTTGAATTACCCTCCCTACGGGTACTAATGGATGTTAAGCTGAACGAAGCAGAATGGGTCCGGTCCCGATATGAACAGCTGAGTCTGATTGAAGAGAAAAGATTGGCTGCAATTTGTCATGGGCAGTTGTATCAAAAAAGAATGAAGAAAGCTTTCGATCAGAAAGTCAGGCACCGAGAGTACCAAGTAGGAGATCTTGTGCTGAAGAGAATCCTCCCTCCTCATACAGACCACAGGGGCAAGTGGACTCCAAATTATGAAGGACCATTTGTAGTAAAGAAAGTTTTCTCGGGTGGAGCACTGATGCTCAACACTATGGATGGTGAAGACTTCCCGTCCCCTGTGAATTCAGATGCAGTTAAAAAATACTTCGCGTGAAAATGACCCGCTGGACACAAAAACAGAATGTAAGTCCAGGCAAAAATAGGGCATCCCGGCGAGTCAAAAACAGAATAAAAGACTCGGGCAAAAATAGGGGAAAATAAACAAAAATGTGTACACCCACTGAGTTGAAAAGCCGCATTGGACAGCTCAGGCAAAAATGGGTATCCCGATGGATTGAAAACCCGAAAGGGCGATCCATGCAAAATAAGGGAATAAGCGAACAACTGCATTTTGAATTCGTCTGTATCGTTTACAAATTGGTATGCTTCGAAAGGATCAAGCTTCAATCAGAATTAGCCTCCTTCAGAAAGCAAGATGAGAAGAACGTCAAAAGTCATACGAGTCATAGTAAAGAGGAAGCTCCTTAAAGCGTCATCAACATTGCCAGCATTTTGTTTCTCAACTTGTAACAATCTCCTCATTTCAGGGGATATGTTTCTTTGACTGTATCTCGCCAATTCAGGGCATATGAATTAATAAAATCAGATTTTCAGTCATGTCTCGTCTTGTACATTTTTTATTTTGCAAAGATGTCTGATGTCTTAAGAGAAAAAACTAATTGCATAGAATACAGATGTTTATCTTCAAAAATAAAAACACGTGCTTGCAGGAAGTATACTTACTCCCAAAAGTGTCTAACTCCTATGACGGAATCCAGTAAAGGATACCTCGAGATTACTTGTACGTTTCCCTATCTTTGCAGGATTGCAGGTATCCAGAACGCAGCTTGGGGCATGAAAGCTTCAGCCCAGCAAGCTGGCAGATCAATGCTCGCTCGGTCTTAACACTTGAAGTGTTTTCTCCCCAGCCGAGTTGCCATTCCTTCCTCAGCCGAGTACAAAAGTCAAGGAACCATCTCCCCACAAAGCTCCAGCCTCTATCCAGAAGAGCAGCGCACGAAGGAATCACAACAGAGTAAAGAAAGCTGCTACAAACCCCAGCTGGGTCCCTCATTACTGAGACAGGTCTATCAGTGATCTGAATCCCCAGGCAATAGCATCAAATGACCTCATCCCCAGCTGGAATGTCCATTTCAAGCAGATTGGTCGGAGATCTTCGTGGCGACGGGATCCGAATCCCGGTTTGGCACCTTTTGCATAATCATGGCATTCGCATCATATTCACCCATAATCATAAGCAAACATTGTTGAATATTGACACTGGTGAATATTGACACTGGTGAATATCAAACACTGGTGAATATTGACAATCCATCAACATACAGGAAACTTCCCCCAAATCCCCAGCGGAGTTTCCCCAGCAAAATCAGCTGCCTCACATTCAAAAACACCAATATATACTCTCTTTGGCACCCGTCCGTGTCAATACTCCCCAGTAAAGTCACCCGAACACTCTGTGCAAACAGTACCACTCGTATTACAGATACTTTTTGACACCCGTCTGTGTCATAACCCCAGCAGAAAGCCAAAGATGTCCTCTTTGCACTCACATATACTTACATATGACAAACCTTTGACGCCCGTCCGTGTCATATCCCCGGCGCAGTCGCCTACACTTTGTATATCAGATATTTGTTCATATCACACTCTTCTCCTTTTGACCCTCGTCCGTGTCACTCTCCCCAGCAGTTAAACACTCATCTATACACCACTCACACTTATGCTGATACTCGTCCGTATCTTATATATACCACTTATATCCCCTCAGATTCAACACTCGTCCGTGTTCTTTGTTAACCAGATGGTACTCGTCCGTATCATCATCTCAGAGCATGCGTCAAGCGTTTGTTTCTACCTGATACTCGTCCGTATCATAGTCTTAAGGATGCTCGTCCGCATCTTTAATCGATACACTGTGCCCAACACTCATGTCTTTTTAAATATAGACACTCGTCTGTGTCTACCATTCCCCAGAAGAGTCCCTTCAGATTCAACACTCGTCCGTGTTCTCTGTTAACCAGTTGATACTCGTCCGTATCATCCTCTCTGAACACGTGTCAGTATTTGTTTCTACCCGATACTCGTCCGTATCGTAGTCTTAAGGATGCTCGTCCGCATCTTTAATCTATACACAAACATCTAAACACTTACCCTTTTATTTCTTGGATGTAAACACTCGTCCGTGTTTACTACTCCCCAAGAGATCGCCAACAAAGCAATTTTCTTTTTATCTGACATTCGTCCTGTGTCACGATAAACCCTGAGAGCAGCCGTACCCTGCTAGGTGGTCGTCCTCCACCTCTTGATGGTCGTCCTCCATCATGCTCATCCGATGGCCGTCCCCATCGTTGATTTTCTATCCGACATTCGTCCTATGTCGTGATATTTAGCAGCCGTCTCCTGCTAGGTGGTCGTCCTCCACCTTTTGATGATCGTCCTTCATCATTTTATCCAATGGCCGTCCCTATTGTTGGTTTTGGTTATCTGGCATTCGTCCTATGTCATGATAAACCTTGAGAGCAGCCGTCCCCTGCTAGGTGGTCGTCCTCCACCTCTTGATGGTCGTCCTCCATCATGCTCGTCCGATGGCCGTCCCCGTCGTTGACCTCTTATCCGGCATTCGTCCTATGTCGCGATATTTTCGGCAGCCGTACCCTGCCTAGTGGTCGTCCTCCACCTTAGATGACCGTCCCTCATCTTATCCCCAACAGAGAAGCCGTCCCCTGCTAGGTGATCGTCCTTCACCTTTGATGACCGTACCTCATCATCTGTTTATTTCATTTATTCTTTAACCCGATGGCCGTCCCTGTCGTGGTCCCTTTTTCTTTTTCCTGATGATCGTCCTTCATCAGTTTAGCCCGATGGCCGTCCCCATCGTTGGTTACTTTACTTTATGAACTTGATGGTCGTCCCCGTCATGTTTCATTAACCCCCAAAGAATCTTACAGCTTTATCTTGATGGCCGTCCCCATCATAATTCTTTTTATCCCCAGCATGTCGGCCGTCCCCGTCATTGCTTTATTTCCCGCACCCTTCCAGTATGTCGGCCGTCCCCATCATTGCTCTTTACCCAGCAGTCGTCCTCTGCTCGACGGTCGTCCTCCGTCGCTCACACTTTACAATATACTTTATTTTCTTTTATAATCTATGTCCCTTTTCTTCTTCATTCTGTGAGTGCAAATTTTGGACTGTCTTTGGTATTCAACCACAAGTTATCTCGCTTGCCTATTAAGCCGTTGCTTACATCCTGCACAGCTAACTCATGTTTGAATAGGGGCAGCTGTAAACACCCCAAATTTGCCCTCACCCATTCACACCATGGCTTGTGATCATTTCATATGCATAAACTCAATCATAGCATCTCATATCACAGTTTTGATTCACTGCATAGATTCAAAGTCATCTGCATCTAGGGTTTGTGATCTGAACAATCCAAGAGCCTCTTGAGCCACTCCAAGGGTCATCAATCACTTCAAGGGGGTCCACGTGTGTTCAAGCATCATATTATATCCTCTCAAAGTCAAGAATGTCAAAGAATCACAAGAACTGGAAATGGTGTGGATGCAGAGCCAGGTTTAACTGCACAAATGACCTAAAATTAGGGTTTTGGTTTCAGAGGCCATAACTCCAAATTTTGTGGTCATTCTTGTTTCTATTGGTCTCTATATGGTATAGGGAGTATGCATATCAATTTTCATGAAGAAATTCCATGGGGAAGTCATCTGATCAAGAGTTGACTTTTCAGACAAGTCAGTGCAAAATCAGGGCATCTGAAACCCCAAATGACCCAACCAAGGGGTGATCTCCATCATTTTGAGTGCATATGATCTTTATTTGATCATATAAGAAGTTGGAAGTTTACAAAATTCAAGAATTTCAAGTTTTTGCAAAGTTGACTTTTTGGGGCAAGTTTGACTTTCAAGGAATTTGTCATTTTAGGCAACTTTTCAATCCTTACTTTTTGGTCCAAAAATGCTTCAAATGGAAAAACTTTGGTCATGAAAGTTGTATATTAGATCTTTCCCTTTTCAAAAAGTACAAGAACATGATCTAATTCATTTTGGATCAAAAGTTATGGTTCATCAAAGTTGGCTAAAATCACTAAAATTCAAATTATGCACCAAATGAGAAACTTGCAAAATTTTGTACCAAGGCAATTTGTGACTTCTAATTGATGTCAAACCATTACACAAACATCACATGTGACCTAAAAATCAGAATGGACCAAGAGTTTCTCATTTGTTTGGCCTTTGGAGCAAGATATTTTCATGAAAAGCAAAAGCAAAGTCAAGTTGCAAAAGCTCATGATCACTTCCCATCCACTTGATGCCTTGGATGCTGAACCACCCTAGCCTTTCCCCTCACCATGCTGCGTAGCCCACAGCCCTTGTACTTGGCTAGAACAAGACCCATGCCTTCTCTTACACAAAGTTGACATTTTGCAAAAGCCACCATACCAATCAATAAAGGGCATGTCACATCTTCTGACCAATCAGCATTGTTTATACAAACAATTTGCAAGCCAAACATCATAACACACAAGCCTGAAACACACTAGAACTCAGCATTCACAAACTCACTCCAACTGGCATTTTTCTTCGAAACTCTCTCTACAAACCTCAAACACAAAAACAAACTTCACAAACAATCTCAACTCACTTCACTGATCACAAACCAACCATTGTTTTGGCCTGAAACCTCCCACATCACAAATACGATTTTCTCATTCCCTTGGCATGAGCTCCTGCCAACTTGCTCTAGAGGCCACACAAACTCCAACTAAGTGTCAAAAGCTTCAAAGGAAGATCATTGGGACTTGTTTGAGCCAAAGAACAAGCCAGAAAGCTCCTGAATCGAAAGCTCAATCTCAGGTAGCTTCATGAACTTTTTTTCCAGAACTTGCTTTTTAAGTTTCTAAATGATAAAGCATGCTTCCCTGAGTTCTCTGAACTTGTTACTTTTGAAAAAGATGGAGAAATGAGGTTGTATGATGTTTCTGAAATTTTGACAGTTTTTGATGTTTGATTCGAATCTTGTTTGTGTGTTGAAATAAATAATTTTTGTTGCTTGAATCTTGTTTAGAATGAGTTAAGCTTTGATTCTGGAGAGTTTGGCATGTTTTCATGGCGTATTGAGAGAGATTGGGAGATGACCTAGCCGGAGAAGACGACCGGAACAGTGTTCCGGTCGTCTGAAAGTCATTAGGGTTTGTTTAATTAGGGTTAAGTGTAATTAAGTCAGTTTGAATTTGGTCCGTCCGTTCGCGCGCGCAGTCAGCTCCCGCGTCCCTGGGTTTGAATCTCAGCCATTAGATTGGCTGACTTTCTCTTTTTTCCATTTAATTTCATTTTTATTTTATTTGTTTCATACTTAATTTCTCCAATTTATTAAAAATAGCAAAAATGCTTTAAAAATTCTGAAATTTTTTTCACAAGTTATTATTTAATTTCAGAAACCAAAAATATTTTTTACTTTTATTTTTAGCATTAAAAAAGTATTTTTAAATATTTAAAAATTTCTTTTTTAATTAATTAATGAGAATTAATTAATTAAAAATACTTTTAGGTATTTAAAAATCACCAAAAAATTCATGAAACCTTTAAAAACATTTAGAAACATTGTCCAACCCTCAAACCAAATTTATTTTTTGATCTTGATGCATTTTGAGAATTTTTCATGGAATTAAAATCATTTTGATGCATTATTTTGATCCAAACTTCCAAAAATCACTTCTGCCTAACCATGATGAGTTGGACTTTGATTCTTTTTGCATTGTGTTTAGCATGTCATGTTGTTTGTGAGGTTAAATTGGCATGATTTGATCTTTCATTTTCCATTTTTTTTGGCATTTTTCTTGTTAAGGAACCCTAAAACCCTAGAAAACTTAGGAAAATCATAACTTGAATTAGGTTAAGAGTTGGAACTTCTCCTTTGGACAGTGAATTAGTATAGGATTAGGGGTCCTTTAAGGGCATTTTCAATTTTTTTTGTAATGTTGTTTGCTTCTGATTTTGGTTTTTGTTTGATGTATTGTTCATAAACCCTAATTTGGGCTTCCTTTTGCATTCATCTTGCATTTGTTTGCATAACATGACTTGCCATGACATTTTATGCATCCATTTGGTTCATTAGACATCTTAAGACATATTGGAAGCATGTTTGATCATTGCATCTTGCATTTGCCATGTTGTATGCCATCTGCATGTCATAACTTTTCATGTATGTTCATGTTTCTTAACTTGTTTCATTTGCATCCATGAGCTTGTATGATCATCCCCATGCCTTGTCACATGTTTGTAGCATCTTATATCATCATTATCATCTCATATGTGCTTCTGGTTTTGGTTCACATCATACCATTTCATTTCATTTTGCATTGCATTGCATTTCTTTCACTAACTTTTCAGGTGGTAAGTGACTTTGAGAAGTGAATTTGCCTTCACTTCTCATAACTTCTCTTCACCTCCTTTTACATCCTTGCTGCATTTTTTGTGTGTCTGTGAGTTTGAGCTTTCTCATCCTTCTTCTTCTCACTTTCTTTCTTCAAGTGACTTGACTTCTTGAATGAAGCAAGTTACCTTGCTTCTCCTGATCCTTTCATCTGCTTCATGGTGGTTCCATTGAAGACTTCTCTTGAAAACCTCACAAACCTTAGGAACAACCATGTATGACAATGATTAGGGTTTTGTTTAGTCTCCCCTCTTAGTTTTTACCTTTGTGTCTCATTGAGTCTTCTCTTCTCACCTCATAATCAAGGACTAAACCATAAAGGCTTTAAGGCTTTGTGATTAAGTTTATGCCTGCATCCTTCTATTAGGATGGAGTGTATAACTTTAATCCTAAGTGTTAAACCCTTAATGTGTTTAACTCCTTTAATCAAATCACTTAATAATTATCAAGACATCAAGCTTGTAACTTGGGCCTTGCATTAGGGTTCTAATTCTTCCTTAATTGGTTAAGAAGGACTAACCCTGGTGTTAATGGACAAGTCCCCCTCAAGTTGTCTTATAAACCCTAAAACTCACTTCATCATCATATCATTAACTAAAATCCACTCAATAAAGGCTTTGTTTTGTCCTGAGTTTAATCCCTAATCATGGATTAAGTTGAGGAGTTTTCCTCAGCTTAAACATTCTCATATATTATCCTTCTATTAGGATGGTGTAATGAGTCTGTTTAATCCCTGATTATAGCTTAATCTCATTACTCAACACTAAACAAAAAAAACAAAAACATCTAAGTAATAACAAGTAGGTTAATGATCTTAATCCTATACCAAAGGTGTCTAAGTGTGAGAAGCTGACTTCACACTTAAGGTATTCTCATTACCCCTAATCAGAGGGAAGATGTGATGAGTTTACTAAATCCATTGGTTTAGACTTAAGCTCATTAACTTATGACAAAATCCAAAAACAATAAAAGACTGAAAACACAAAAACAAACAATAATCGTCTCCTCCGGGATTCTTTTCTCATCTCATTCACTCATAAACGAGAACTTGCTTCTTCCATCTAATGCAAGACAGTTTGCATTTGTGCCAGACAGATCATACACTTGAGCATTGACAAGCAAGCAGTTCACGAGTCAATTCATCTTTCAGTCTCTTTGGGTCGAACTACGGTGTTCTGACTTCCTCATTGCACGAGAGGATACGTAGGCATAACTTAACAGTTATCGAACAAAAGTCTCTGTATATTCCCCCTCTTTCCAGCTTCATTCTTTTAAGCCTCATAGTCATGAGCAATTCATTTTCATCCTCACACTGACACTGTACATTTATACACTTCATTTCTTTTACACTGACACCTGTACATTTTGTTTTCCAGCCCTTTTACACACAGATTGCACTGACACTACCCCTTTTAAAACACAAATCTTTCAAGCGTGGATCCCGTCGAGTACGGCAGACAATCTGGGTGCTAATACCTTCCCAGGTTGTAACTAACCCCCTTTCTCAGTCTCTCTGGTTCGCAACCGTCTTATCCATTCTTTTTCTAGGTCTATGCATCATTGCCTTTCCTCCAGGATAAAAATGCCTAGCTGGCGACTCTTTTCTTCTCTAGTGAGTTCACTGCTGTGTGTTCTCATTGTCCCTCTCGCCGACCGTTCGCGTCTGTACCTTTATTTGGGCCATTCCCCATTTATCGGGAGCGACACATAGCCTATAAGTTTTGACTCCTTCAGGATATCCCATGAACATACATTTCAGAACTCTAGGTTCGACCTGGTCTTGCCTAATGTGAGCATACGCTACACAACCAAATTCTCTCAGTTTGTCGAGATCTGGTGGATGTCCCGACCAAATTTCTTCAGGTGTCTTCATATCTAACGCAGTCGAAGGACATATGTTTATCAAATATGTTACCGTCGAAACAACCTCATCCCAAAACAACCTCATCCCAAAACACCTTCTATAATCCATCAGTAACCAACATACATCTAAACCTTTCAAGGATTGTTCGATTGAATCTCTTAGCTAGACCATTTTGCTAAGGAGTACCTGCTACAGTTTTATGCCTTGCAATCTCAGACTCGACATAGTAACTGTCGAAAGCTTCATTGCAGAATTCAAGGTCATTATCAGTTCTCAACCTCTTAACTTTTCTACCAGTTTGAGTTTCGACCAGAACCTTCCAAGTCTCGAAATTCTCAAAAGTTTCATCCTTCGTCTTCTGAACGAATACCCACACTTTCTAGAATAGTCATCAACTATGGATAGAAAATATCTTGCACCTGAATATGAAGGATTCCTTGTAGGCCCCAAAAGATCAGCATGTATGTAATCAAAGGATCCATGTGTTCTTTGTATACATTTGTTAAACTTCACCCTACAGGATTTACCAAATGCACAAGGTTCACAAAACTCAAACAACTTGAATTTGTCACCACCTAGCAGGTTTTGTTTCCTTAGTTCGACCAGGCCTCTCTTGCTGACATGGCCCAATCTCATGTGTGTTGCACCCCAAAATTTGCCCTCACAATACAAGACTTTGTGTTCTAAGAAGGTTCACAAGGTTCACAAGATTCACAATGCTTTCAATACCTTTATTGAGGTTCATGAAGTCTACAAGTTACTTCTTGGAGGTTCACAAGGTTCACAAGCTTCTCAACATCTTCAAGACCTTTCATGAAGTTCATGAAGTCTACAAGTCACTTCTTGAAGGTTCACAAGGTTCACAAGATTCACAATGATTACAAAGCTCTCCTGAGGTTCATGAGGTCTACAAAGCCACTTCATGAGGTTCACAAGGTTCACAAGATTCACAATACCTCCCATGAGGTTCACAAGACATTTTATGATGGTTCACAAGGTTCACAAGGTTCACAATTGGTCAGAAGAGTTGACAAATCCCTCAGACAATGCACCTCCTAAGCAGTGCATCCAAAACTAGGGTTTTGACTTTAATCAGGCTAAATGGACTGCCAATACCTCAAGTGAGTTTCATAACATCTTATATGTGTGTAAGAACCCCCATGTCAAGTTTCAAGACTTTTCTCAAAAGTTTGCTCAGTCAGATGATCAGATAAGTCAAAATCAGTCAGTGCAGTTAAAAAGTCAAACTGAGGTCAACTGTGGTCAAACCAAAGTCAAACTTCATGATTTTTTGCCAACATCAAGTATATGAAGTAAAATTCATCATTTGATCAAGGTTTGATCATGATTCATCAAGGAGATTCCAGATCATCAATAATCAGGAGTTTCTAAATTAGGGTTTCCTTAGTAAAAGTCAACTGAACTTTGACCAGCCATAACTTTCACATACTTCATCACCAAGTCTCCATCCAAATCTCATTTTTAAGGAAATTGAATTCTCTACAACTTTGATGTTGAAAGTTAAGCCCAAAAATGCTTCATTTGGAAGATATGACCTAAGACATTATAGGTCATTTCAAAAGTCAACAAAAAGTCAACAACTTCAAAAGGGCATAACTTGAGATTGGTAAATTATATGGACCTGAAACCAATGGGGTTGTTTAGAGGACTCTTCAAGCTTTCCAAAATGTCCAAGAACACCCTCATACCTTTAAAATTGAGGGAGATGTGCCCTTACAAAGTTGGGAAATTTTGTGATGGTTTATGTTGAAAATGGAGGTCTAAAAGCAATTCTTTCCAAATGGGCTGGCCAAATTATGACCCAACCCATACAACAACATCATGCACGAAATTTCCATCATATTTTCATAATTTTTATTTTATTTAATTAATTTATTATGATTTTTTATTCTTAAAATCATTTTAAATTTAAATAAAATATTAAATGTGAAGATTTAATTGATTTATTGATTCTAGAATATCATAAAGTCAGCATGGAACAAATTGGTGCAAGAAAGATATGGAATGGCTTGAAATAGAAAGCATTGGTACAAAAATATTGAACTTTCAAAGCATGATCAATCTCAATCTTTTTAAATCAAATCTTTCACATAACCATTGAAGTTTTTGACCTAGATTGATTCACCTATAAGTATTGATCATAATGCAAACCCTAGGACACGAATTTCCAGCATCAAAAGGTAGGTTTCACTTCAAAAAATTTCAAGCAAAAGTCATATTCGGATTCTTCAATCCAAGGCACTAGAAGGTAAAATAAAGACATGGCTAGCTTCCCTGGACATCACTGATTGTAAAGCATCAATCATATGCATCAATACCATCTCATATTGCCCTACCCGAATCAAACTTTGCCTTGAATTTCAATTTTTCGATTCTACTTATTTGTACATTATTAATGAATTTTGTTTGTGCTTTTGTGTTTGTGAGGTTCCAAGGAACGATTCTGGACAATTAGATTGAAGCTCCATGACCTATATCACCCGCGGCCATTATTAGGGTTTAGAGCTCAATTTTAGGGTTTAATGCTTGAACAAATATAAATGAATTATGGACACATAAGAATGTTCTATGAGACCTAAGGATCATAAAACTGTAATCAATTTCATGAATCATTACTGTTTGGTGTAAGTTTGATTTTCGCAGGTCAAGAAGCATGAAGAACTCGCAGGTAAATTCGTAGCTAAATTCGTAGGTAAAAACGCAGGGCAGGAGGTTGAAGAAGGAACTCTGGCGCGCATTTGAAAATTCAAATGTTATTGCAAATATTTTATGAATTATGTTTGATCCATTTATCACAAGCGCGCTTGTGGTTCAGTGGTAAGATTGATGCGTGTATATTGTGAAGTCCCTGGTTCGATACTTGGCTGGTGCATTGTTTTTTTGTTATTTTTTCAGGTCAAAAGCAAATTCAATATATTATTATTTCTTGCCATTCAGCTAACAGTTAGGCTCTCCCAGCCAGGTGGTAAAGCATGCGCGTGAATGATCAAGAGGTCCTGGGTTCAAATCCCACCCCAGGCCTTTTGTTTTCATTATTTTTCTGGATTTTTCAAAGCAAAGCACAAAACGAATTCTTCCCCCTTCATTGTTGCCTGCGTGGGGGCTAGCCTGGTGGTTATTGCTGTTGCTTGCAAGTGTGAGGTCTTGGGATCAAATCCCAGCAGGTTTTTTTTTCTATTTTCTTATTTTTTTTCTTATTATTGTTTTGATTAATATTTTATTTTAAAGAAAAAAAATCCAAAAAAATTCAAAATAATATATTGATATTAGGTTAAACTCATTTTTGTTTTCTTTTCTTAAAAAATAATAATTTGTTAACATTGTTAAATTGTATATGTCATTATTTCAATATTCTAAAAATTGTATATATGCCCTATTTAATTAAATGAATTGTTAATCAAACCCTAAAAAATATTTTTCTAACAAAAATCCTAATTTATTTTCTAAGTACCAATTAAAACCTAATTGTTTTTATTTTCTAATTTATGATGTAATTATCATTATACATGTTTATTTAAAATAATTCTAACTTATTTGTAAATATATTTTTTTAATCCAAATTATCTTTCTTTCAATATATGTTTAAGAGACAATTTCATAATTATATTTTTGTATATGTTTAAAATTTATTGTAAATATACTAATTAGTAGAAACTAAATTTTGTAAATATAAATAAAATTAAATTTTTGTAAATATGATTAATTTTATGAATATAATATTTAAAACTTATTTTCTCCTTATAATGTGTAAATATTTTTTTTATAATTGTTAATATATATTCATAAATAATTAAATTCTTATAAATAATTAAAACTTATAATTATATTATGCTTAGAAATTTTTCTTATTATATATTTAAAATTTAACTTTGTGTTCATATCATTATAATATTATTTCTATTTATTTTTACTTTAATTATTGTTATTAACCCTACTATTATTTATTATTATATTATATTTTCATTATCATGTCTCTAACCTTGTTTATTTTTCTAATTATTATTATTATTATTTTATTTTCACTAACCTTTTTTTTTTAATTATATTTATTACTAACCCTTATTATTTTTTATTTATTATTTATTGCTTATATTTTTATTTATTTTTGCTCTTTATTTATTTTGCTATTTATTATTTATTATAATGTAAATGCTCCTGGATGTAAATTTTGTAATTATTTAATTATTTCTATGGTTAGTAAATTAGGGAGTGCAAAACATGTATTCAATTTTAAAATTAACTTAGATAATTTTAAATCATAAGATAATTAAATTAAACACTCACACACGTAAGTCGATTTTAATCGCCGTCTCACTTTCTAAGGTTATCCCTCAAGTTGCCTACTAATAAGGTCAAGTGGGGTGTATAAAGCAAGTCCCTTTAAAAAAGAAAAATCATCAAGTCCCTCATGGTTGCCTTTACGAATCGAGTCCCTTCGAATGATGATGATAGTCCCTCCTATATGCTTATTACACCCCACAGTTGCCTTTATAAAACAGAATGTCCCTCACATGTCCCTTACATCCAAGGTAATGACTACTTACTCCTTAATAGTAGGGATAGTCTTACCAATGAAAGGATAAAGAACAAGAAAGACTTAAAACTTTAGGGTAGGTTCCTCTTATGTACTTGCTCACTTCAAAAACTTTCCAAACTCTTCACAATTTCAAACAAATTTTCAAAAACAAGTTTTTACACATCCGTACATGGATTATTATTAACTATTCTGAAAATTTTTCTATTCACACACTACACTTTCAAAAACAATTCAAAAGTGAGCTAAGTAACTAAGAGCCCATGGATAACCATGGATGTAAAGGGTGCTAACACCTTCCCTTTACATAACCTACCCCCCGGACCCAAAAATATCTCTTAAGGTCTTTCCTGTTCTTTTATACCCTTTCCTTTTGGATAAAATAAAAGTCGGTGGCGACTCTTGCTATCCGCAACATAACTAAAGTCAGTTCTCCCACCGTGTTACAGAACTGGCGACTCTGCTGGGGATCTATTTTAAGAGGGGTACCCTTAGGAATTAAGATCACTTTGAATTGCTTGCCTTGTTTGATTTATGTTATCTTGTTGGGGTGCTCTTATGTGTGAAAGGTCCTAACCCGGATCTAGTGTACCTTAGGTAAATGGCAATAGACCAAGGAAACTGTACGACGTATATCGATACGGTTGATCTGGTGGCCATAGTTAGTGCGACTTCTTGGTTGGTGCTTATGTTCCTTAAGTCAAGTTGAGGATAATATGAGGCTGCCATATGTTGTCAATGCACTAACTAACTTTTAGAACCCTAGTTAACTCATCTTGGCCTTTAGAAAGTAGTGAGGTAACCGGCTTTGGTGCAGACTGAAGTTGGTTGACACTCGATGCTACACTCATTGAGATCTTAAACTTGGAGGGTTTTGGTTGGCAAGTAAGTTTCCTTCTGAACAACCACCCTTGTGAAGGATCAATGATATTGAGATCCCTTAGAACCTGGTTACTTTTGTAGGACAGGATGAACCATCTAACTTCAGGGGAGAGTACTTACCTTTGAACCTCATGCAAGCCTTTAAACCTAGGGCTATGGTGTGACTTGTTTGTGTGTGCCACATGTTTGTGATTGAGCATAACATCATGACATCATCATGCATCATAAGCATATCATTTTCACTAACCATTTCAAGGACCAAAGGATTTATCTTTGTTCTTTGTTGCAGGTCATGGCTTCTGCTCGTAGAAACACCATCAGGATCAACTTTGTGGGGATACCTACTAAGCTTAAAGAGTTGGTTTCTCAAGTGTCTGATCATTCCCAGTTCATCAAAAGACATGGTCACCTATTGGATCTAGTCACTTCAGGGTTCAATGAAGACATGATGAGTGTTCTGTTTCAGTTCTTTGATCCTAAACATCACTGCTTTACGTTCCCCGACTATCAGCTGGTTCCTACAATGGAAGAGTTCTCTAAACTTCTGGGTATACCTGTTCTTGATCAAAGACCCTTCACAGGCTTGGAGAAAGAGCTTAAACCAGAGGTTATTGCTGCAGCCCTACATCTGAAGAAGTCTGACATTGTTCTAGAAACGAGAAGTGGAGTCAAGGGTATTCTGGCCAAGGTGCTAATGGATAAGGCTCAAATGTTCTTGAAGGCCATGAGTTATGATGCTTTTGAGGAGATCTTAGCCTTGCTGATATATGGCTTAGTATTGTTCCCCAATCCAGATCAGTTCATAGATGTTCATGCCATCAACATCTTCCTGAATCACAATCCAGTGCCTACATTGCTTGGAGATATCCTACATTCTCTTCACACCCGTACTACGAGGGCAAGAGGAACTTTGATGTGCTGCATACCTTTACTTTCTAGGTGGTTTATTTCTCACCTTCCTCGCTCAGTAATGAAGAATGAGCAAGGGTTCAGATGGTCCAAGAGGATCATGTCACTTTCTCACTCAGACATTCATTGGAGCTCCAGATCTATGGAGAATGTCACCATCATTGACCGTTGTGGGGAGTTTCCTAATGTGCCACTTCTAGGCATAAGAGGAGGCATCACCTACAACCCCTCTCTAGCTTTACGACAGTTTGGTTACGCCCGAAGTGATGGTCCACATGACATGTTGATTCAGGGCATTGTGTTTGATTACGACAACGATCTTCAGGGTTACCGTCAGAGATTCATACGAGCTTGGGGAAAGGTAAATAGGATTGACAGCAAGACACTGGAGCCTAAGTACATTATTCCTATGGAGGCTTATCTCAGATGGGTGCGATCTCGTGCTCAGACACTCATGATGCCATATCCTGCCGTCCTACCAGTTACCATGGAACCTGTTGCTGAAGGAGACACAGCTTATACCATCCTTCACCCAGACATGCCTACTGATAAGGAAGACTTGCAGAGATCATGGATCCAACTGAAGGAGCAAAGGGATACTTTCGAGGCTCATTACAAAGCAAGCCAAGAAAAGATCCTGGAACTAACAAAGCTACTTCATGAGGAGCGCAATCTAAACTCATACCTCAACACAAAGAGGAAACGTCCATGGGAGACTTAAAACCCCATCTTTTGTACTTATTTCACTTTCATTTTTTGTAAGCCTAAAAGGCAAAACAAGTTATTACTAATAAAAAGTTACTTTCTTGTTTGTTTAAGCAAATTTAAATCCTGCGGTCCTTGAAAACATTGCATATGCATTCCCATATCATTTCATTGCATCACAGGTTTATAATTGTGCACAGGTTTCTCATCTTCTCGCTGTTTATTTCAGCAATGGCTCTTGAACAATCAGTTAAGGATCTCCAGGCACAGAATGCACAATTCCAAGAGCTGATCCTGAACCTATCCAAGGGGCAGGATGAATTGAAGACACTGCTGGCCAAGAAGACTAAGAAGGCTAGAAGGTCTGCTGGGTTGCTCAACATGGGAAGAAGGTTCAAAGGTCCTGTCAAGACCAAGGAACAGGTTGAAGACTATGAATCTGAGGAATCTGAGAAAGAGGGAGGCAGTCTCCACAACACTATGGGGGACTCTGATTCTGAGGCTAATTACTACCATGAGCCTAATGAAGACAAATTCAAGATGCTGGTGGATAGAATGGATGCTATGGAATTACAGAAATCATCTGGGCTGGATTTTGAGGATTTGAGTTTGATATCTGGGGTTGTGATACCCATTGGTTTCAAGGTTCGTACCTTTGTTGTTTATGATGGGGTCTCTTGTCCCAAGCTGCATTTGAGGTCGTATGTCAGAAGGATTCAACCTCATACTGCTGATAAGAAGTTGTGGATCCATTTCTTTCAAGAGAGCTTATCTGGAGCTCAGCTGGAGTGGTATTATCAATACAATGCTGACTTAGCCCCCACTCGCATGCAGCTTCAGAGCATGTATATGGGTGCCAAAGAAAGTTTTAAGGAGTATGCCCAGAAGTGGAGAGATTTAGCTGGAAGAGTTCAACCCCCTTTGACTGACAGGGAGCTGGTTGATATGTTCATGTGTACGCTGAATGGTCCGTTTTACAGTCATCTCATTGGAAGCTCATCATCTGGCTTCACTGAGTTGATCATGACAGGAGAGCGGGTAGAGAATGGTATCAAGAGTGGTAAGATCCAAGTGGGCACTTCTTCATCAGGTGCTGCAAAGAAGCCTCCCACTGGGAAGAAAGAATCTAATGCTGTTTATGGTCAACCTAATCGTAACAGAAGACATCAGTCTGTTAGTGCAGTGCATATTTCAAATCCAACTCTTGCACCAACAGAGCAGCCTCAGGGCAACCAACAGAGGGCTAGAAGGCAGTTCACGAAGATCAACATGTCAATGGCTCAGGCATTGCAACATTTGTTGAAGGCTGAACTTATTACCCTGAGGGAGGCTCCTCAGAATCCCAATGTTACCTCTCCCAAGTACAATCCCAATGCACGATGTGCATATCATTCAAACTGTCCAGGACATGATACTAATAACTGCTGGGTTTTGAAGAACAAAATTCAAGATATGATTGATGCTGGAGAAATTGAGTTTGATCCACCAGGTGCTCCAAATGTGATTACAGCTCCAATGCCAAATCACGAGAAGACTGTCAATGTCGTTGATGAAGACCTGCATGTCTATTCAGTAATGGAGTTGACCACACTACTGTCTGTTATCAAAAAGAGGTTAGTACAAGCTGGGATCTTTCCAGGTTGTCGTGAAGATTGTCTGTATTGTACCTATAAGCCGGATAGTTGCTTCATTTTGAGAGATGGCATTCAACGTCTCATGGATAAGTATACTATAGTGTTTGAAAGAAGACCAGCATCTGTAGAAAGTATGGTGGATCATCTGACTCGGAGTAAGAAGATTGAAGAGGTTGATATGGTTGACAAAGTACCGGTAAGAATCACTTCAAAGGGTCCCATTAAAATCACTCATCAGGGCCCAATCAAGATTACCGCTGAAGGTCCTGTGAAAGTTGTTGCTGAAGCCAGAGTGGCTCCTCTGATCATTACCACTCCTGGTCCTATTCCTTATACATCTGACAAAGCTGTGCCTTGGCACTATGGGTCTGACGTTTACATCCATGGTGTTAAGCAGGAGCCTTTACCTGATGTGCCTGTTGACATTGATAATATTGCTGGATCTAGCAAGATCACTCGTAGTGGAAGAGTCTTCTCTCCTCCAGTTGCTTCTAAGAGTGCAGTTACTCCTGCTGCTACTTCCACCACTGATGCTCGGGGCAAAGGTCCTGTTATTGAGCCTGTATCTACTGATGTGCCAGCTGCTGATGATCTCTCTAAGCAGATGGAAGAAGTACTGAAAATCATTCGCAAGAGTGATTATGACATTGTTGATCAGTTAGGGCATACCCCCTCAAAGATTTCTATGCTCTCCCTATTATTATGTTCTGAGGCTCATGCCAAGTCATTGATCAAGTTTCTGAAGATGGCTCATGTACCCAGTGCAATTTCTGTTGACCAATTTGAGAACTGTGTTACCCACCTGACCTATGACAATGGGTTAGGATTTTCTGATGCTGACTTGACCCCTGCCAAGAGGGATCATAACAGGGCCTTGCATATTTCAATTGAATGCAGGGGCACTACCCTGTCTCATGTGCTGATAGACAATGGTTCCTCTTTGAATGTGTTGCCTAAGGAAGTCTTGAACAAGCTGAGTCCTGAAGATGCTGTGCTAAAGCCCAGTAATATTGTGGTGAAGGCTTTTGATGGTTCTAGAAGAGTGGTACATGGGGAAATTGATCTTCCAATCCAAGTTGGTTCTCAGGTGTTTACTGCTACATTTTATGTGATGGATATTCGTCCTTCGTACTCTTGTCTGCTTGGTCGTCCCTGGATCCATGGGGCAGGTGCTGTGACCTCTACATTGCACCAAAAGTTGAGATATCCGGTGAATGGAAAGGTTGTTACTGTCTATGGAGAAGAAGAATACTTTGTCAGCCATGTAAACACTTTCAAGTATCTGGAAATGGAAGGTGAATACATTGAAACTCCGTGTCAGACATTTGAAGTGGTTCCCTGGGTTGTTAATGATTATGTAGCTCCTCCTGTTGTGAAGAAAGTTCCTGTGGTCACCAGAAAGCCTCCAACAATGGCAATGGCCTCCCTCAATGATGCTAGAGCTGTGGTGGATGAAGGTGGTTGTACTATTTGGGGTCAGCTTCCTGATATTCCATACAAGTCTGACAAGTTTGGTTTGGGTTTCACTGCAGAGTCCCAGAAGGCTGTTCGTCGTGCTCGTGCCGCCCGTGTCACTAATCAAGGGGTTGTGAAGGACCAGATTAATGTTGTGGGAGATCAAGATGAAGACTACAACTTGGATGCATGGATTTTTCCTACTGTGGGTGCTGGACTCAATAATTGGAAAGCTGAAGATGTTATCCCTATCTCCTTTAGTCAGGAGTAAATACTATTACTGTGTTATGTTTTTAAATTTGTAATTTCTGAACAATAAAACTTTCAAGCCATGTGCCTTACCCGGGGCACAATGGTGTGCTTGTTACGGGCTGTCATTTCATTTGCATACTTCATTCAATAAAATCAGTGGACGTTTCGTTTTCGTAAATATTGTGTTCCTTGTCTTTCTTTTCTTTTCTTTTTTTGCTTTATCATCTATGTGTTCTTACACACACCCACATCACTAAAATGCAGATCCTCATCCACTCTGGATCCTGTTGATAACAGTTCTACTATTGCCAATTATAATTTCGAGAATCCGATCTATCAAACTGAAGACGGAAATGAGGACGATTGTGAAATACCTGTAGAGCTTGCTAGGTTGTTACAATAAGAAGAAAAAGCTATACAGCCACATGAAGAGCCAGTCGAAGTTGTGAATCTGGGAACTGAAGAAAACAGAAAAGAGGTCAAGGTAGGGGCTGATTTAGAGGACAGTGTCAAGAGCAGGTTGATTCAGATGTTACGTGACTATGTGGAGATCTTTGCTTGGTCTTATGAAGATATGCCAGGGTTGGATACAGACATTGTGGTTCACCGTTTACCAGTGAAAGAAGATTGTCGTCCAAAGAAGCAGAAGGTTCGTCGTATGCGTCCTGAAATGTCAGAAAAGATCAAGGAAGAGGTAATGAAACAGTTCAATGCAGGGTTCTTAGCAGTGACTTCTTATCCTCAGTGGGTTGTAAATGTGGTACCAGTTCCTAAGAAAGATGGTAAGGTACGTATGTGTGTAGACTACAGAGATTTGAACAAGGCCAGCCCTAAAGATGACTTTCCACTCCCTCATATTGATATTCTGGTAGACAACACTGCTCAGCATAAGGTATTCTCTTTTATGGATGGTTTCTCTGGTTACAATCAAATCAAGATGGCACCTGAAGATATGGAGAAGACAACATTTGTGACACAGTGGGGCACCTTTTGCTATAAAGTGATGCCATTTGGTTTGAAGAATGCAGGGGCAACATATCAGCGTGCTATGGTGGCTTTGTTTCATGATATGATTCATCATGAGATAGAGGTATATGTAGATGATATGATAGCCAGATCTCATAATGAAGAGCAACATCTTGATCATCTGCACAAGTTGTTTGAGAGGTTGAAGAAATACAAGTTGAGATTAAATCCAAACAAGTGTACTTTTGGAGTTAGATCTGGAAAGCTCCTGGGTTTCATTGTCAGTGGAAAAGGTATTGAAGTGGATCCTGCAAAAGTGAAATCTATACGAGAGATGCCAGCTCCCCGTACTGAGAAGGAGGTTAGAGGTTTCTTGGGACGATTGAACTACATTGCAAGATTTATTTCCCAATTAACTACCATCTGTGAGCCAATCTTCAAGCTGTTGAAGAAAGATCAGGTGATGGAATGGAATGATGAGTGCCAGACTGCCTTTGATGAAATCAAGAGATATTTGCTAGAACCTCCAATTTTGATGCCACCAGTTGATGGAAGACCCTTGATTATGTACTTAACAGTGTTAGATAATTCAATGGGGTGTGTGTTGGGGCAACATGACGAGTCTGGTCGAAAAGAGCAGGCAATATACTACCTTAGCAAAAAGTTTACCGACTGTGAAACAAGATACTCACTGCTCGAGAAAACTTGCTGCGCTTTGGCATGGGCTGCTCGCCGACTAAGACAGTATATGTTGACCCATACTACCTTGTTGATTTCGAAGATGGATCCAATCAAGTATATATTTGAGAAACCTGCTCTCTCCGGAAGAATTGCAAGATGGCAAATGATCTTGACAGAATATGATATACAGTATACTACTCAGAAGGCCATTAAAGGAAGTGTTGTTGCTGATCATTTGGCTCATCAAGCAGTGGATGATTATCAGTTAATGAATTTTGAGTTCCCTGATGAAGACATTATGATTATTACCAAAGAACCTGGACAATATGACGGACCTGAACAAGGATCCCGATGGACTATGGTTTTTGATGGTGCCTCTAATGCACTTGGTAATGGTGTTGGTGTTGTGATTAGTTCCCCTGAAGGTTGTCATACCCCGATTACTGCTAGACTTTGTTTCCATTGTACCAATAACATGGCTGAATATGAGGCATGTATCCTGGGTATTAAAGCTGCTATTGATATGAAGATTCAGTTCCTTGATGTGTATGGAGATTCAGCCCTGGTAGTAAGTCAGATTAAAGGAGATTGGGATACCAAGCATGATAACCTCATTCCTTACAGAGAGCATGTGTTGTCTTTGATCCCACATTTCAAAGAGATTACCTTTGAGCACATTCCACGGAGAGAAAATCAGTTGGCAGATGCTTTGGCCACCATGGCATCTATGTTTGAGATTAGCTGGGATGATGAAGCTCCCAAGATTACTATTGATAGATTTGAAAAGCCTGCATACTGCAATGAGATTGATACAGAAGGGGCAGAGGATAAGCCTTGGTTCTATGAAGTGAGAAGATACCTCGAAGCTCAGGAGTTCCCTGAAGGGGCATCTGTCAAAGATAGGAAGTTTTTGAGAAGGTTTGCTGCTAAGTTCTTTTTGAGTAATGGGATTCTGTACAAGCGTAATCATGATTCAACTATGCTTCGTTGTGTGGATAAGAAGGAAGCAACTGAGATTATGGAAGAGATGCATGATGGGACCTTTGGCACTCATTCTAGTGGTCATACTATGGCAAAGAAGATTTTGAGAGCAGGTTACTATTGGTCTACCATGGAAGCTGATTGCTATCAACACTCCAGAACATGTCACAAATGTCAAATCTACGCTGATAAAGTTCATGTACCTCCATCTCCATTGAATGTGTTGACTGCTCCTTGGCCCTTTGCCATGTGGGGCATTGATATGATTGGTGAGATCAAGCCTACTGCTTCTAATGGGCATCGTTTCATCCTGGTTGCTATTGATTACTTCACGAAGTGGGTAGAGGCAGCTTCATTTGCATCTGTTACTAAGAATGTTGTGGCTCGGTTCATTAAGAATAATCTCATATGTAGGTATGGCATCCCTGAGAGGATTATCACTGATAATGGCTCTAATCTGAACAACACTATGATTACTGATCTCTGCATGCAATTCAAGATTAAGCATCACAACTCTTCTCCTTATCGTCCAAAGATGAATGGGGCAGTTGAAGCTGCTAATAAGAACATTAAGAAGATTGTACAGAAGATGACTGTTACTTACAAGGATTGGCATGAGATGTTACCATTTGCTCTTCATGGTTATCGTACCACAATACGTACTTCAACAGGGGCAACCCCATTCTCCTTAGTCTATGGTATGGAAGCGGTTCTGCCCATTGAAGTTCAGATTCCCTCCTTAAGAATTATGAAGGATGCAGGCTTGGATGAAGATGAGTGGATTCAGACTCGACTGGACCAGATAAATTTGATTGATGAGAAGAGGTTAGCAGCAGTTTGTCATGGCCAGATGTACCAAAAACGAATGATCAAAGCTTTTAACAAGAAGGTTAAGCCAAAGGTATATCAGGCTGGTGACTTGGTAATCAAGCGTATCATATTACCACAGGGTGATCCTAGGGGCAAGTGGACTCCAACATATGAAGGACCATTTGTAGTCAAAACAGTGTTCTCAGGAGGTGCCATGATACTGACTACAATGGATGGTGAAGACTTCCCACAGCCTGTAAACGCAGACATAGTTAAAAAATACTACGCATAAAAAGAGACCCGCTAGGTTGACAGGCCTAGGCAAAAATAAGGGCATCCCGGCAAACCAAAAGGGTTTGGGCAAAAATTAGGGATATATATAAAAAGATGTACACCCGGCAAGTCGAAAACCTGAAAAGGCGGCTTGGGCAAAAAAGGGTATCCCGGTGGATTGAAAACCTGAAAGGGCAATCCAGGCAAAAGTTAGGGATTAAAGCGTATGACTATGTCTCGTTTGGATCACCCATGAAACTGCAACCAGTTGTACTACTTATTCAAGCTCGAACAGATAAAGCTCAATCCAATCGTTTCCGTCTGAACAATAGAAGATGAGATACTTGAAGATAATGGCAATAGTAGAATTGAAACTCAATAGGATTATTTCCCACATAGCTGACTCTCTTTGTTTTGTAAAAAACTTTACGACAAAATCCTCTTACTAGGGTTTATGTCTCCTTGTACAAACTTACCCGTGTATGGGTCACCTTTTGATATAAATAAATTCCATCTTTTGAATCCAGATTTACTTTTACCCTATTTACATAAGCGAAACGTCCATTGATTATGTTCGAATGTATGTATGCTTTTGAATATGATTAATGTTTACCAAAAATGCATGTATGTTTTTAATATGATTGATGTTTACCAGAAATGCATGAAAATGCAGTAATAGTATTTACTAAGGACGAACGAGGGGAGGATTTCAACGAAGCTTCGCCGGTTCACCTTTACAAGACAGTTACAAACTCTCAGTAGGACGAATCCATCTTCATAAAGCCTTATCTCCCCTGGAATTTATATCCATCTCTTTTATCCTCATACGGATATTTGGGAAATTACTTTCCAATAAGAGTACGACGAACGAAGACGGGATGTTATATCTACTCTACCATCAAACGAAGACGAAGGTTATATATACCTTACTATCCCAGCATACGGGAGGTGATATCTATCCCCAGCATACGGGAAGTTATCTATACCCTGTTATCCCCAGCAGACGGAGGATTATATATTCTTCAACAACGAATCGGGATTTATTTTCCCTGGCCAGCAGTTGTTATACAAAGATATCCAGACGCTTCTGGCAGTATCATATCATACATACATCATTTACATCATACCATAGCATATATATCCATAGACATATAGTACATTACCTAAGTGCATCATATCATACATGTATACATAAAGCATAAACTAATGTTATTATACAGAATGCTACCTTGTTTTCAGGTTAATTACCCAACAAACAAACTTATGATCATCAGGACTGCTTTATCCTCCTGACAAGCTTCTTATTACTTTGGGACTGCTTTATCGTAACCTCAGGGTTACTTTATCCTCCTGATAAGCTTCTTATTACTTTGGGACTGCTTTATTGTCACCTTAGGGTTACTTTATCCTCCTGATAAATTCTCATGACTTCAAGACTGCTTTAGAGTTATCATTATTGATTGCTCTATCCTCCTGAAATCACATTATTATTTCAAGACTGCTTTAGAGTTATCATTATTGATGGCTCTATCCCCCTGAAATCATTACTTCAAGACTGCTTTAGAGTTATCATTATTGATTGCTCTATCCTCCTGAAATCACATTATTATTTCAAGACTGCTTTAGAGTTATCATTATTGATGGCTCTATCCTCCTGAAATCATTATTTCAAGACTGCTTTAGAGTTATCATTATTGATGGCTCTATCCTCCTGAAATCATTACTTCAAGACTGCTTTAGAGTTATCATTATTGATTGCTCTATCCCCCTGAAATCACATTATTATTTCAAGACTGCTTTAGAGTTATCATTATTGATGGCTCTATCCTCCTGAAATCATTACTTCAAGACTGCTTTAGAGTTATCATTATTGATTGCTCTATCCTCCTGAAATCATATTATTACTTCAAGACTGCTTTAGGGTTATCATTATTGATTGCTCTATCCTCATGAAGACATGCTGTTACATCAGTATTACTCCAGTATCCTGAAAGCATATCATCAATACCTCAGGACTGCTCCAGACTCCTGACAGCTTTCATTATACCTCCATATTTTGGACTGCCTTATCTTCCAAGAAATATATCTGAAGAACTTTCCCCTAGTGGCATCTTTAAGCCCACTCAATCATATTCAACTAGCCATCTGTACCACTCTAATGCACTGGTGAGTGCAAATTTTTGGGCTTTTGTGTTCAATCCCCTTCAACCTTCCAGGCCACGACTGGCACATATACCAATCTAACCCCTCAGGTTTCAGAAAATTGAACAGGGGCAGCTGTTGCACCCCAAAATTTGCCCTCACAATACAAGACTTTGTGTTCTAAGAAGGTTCACAAGGTTCACAAGATTCACAATGCTTTCAATACCTTTCTTGAGGTTCATGAAGTCTACAAGTTACTTCTTGGAGGTTCACAAGGTTCACAAGCTTCTCAACATCTTCAAGACCTTTCATGAAGTTCATGAAGTCTACAAGTCACTTCTTGAAGGTTCACAAGGTTCACAAGATTCACAATGATTACAAAGCTCTCCTGAGGTTCATGAGGTCTACAAAGCCACTTAATGAGGTTCACAAGGTTCACAAGCTTCACAATACCTCCCATGAGGTTCACAAGACATTTTATGATGGTTCACAAGGTTCACAAGGTTCACAATTGGTCAGAAGAGTTGACAAATCCCTCAGACAATGCACCTCCTAAGCAGTGCATCCAAAACTAGGGTTTTGACTTTAATCAGGATAAATGGACTGCCAATACCTCAAGTGAGTTTCATAACATCTTATATGTGTGTAAGAACCCCCATGTCAAGTTTCAAGACTTTTCTCAAAAGTTTGCTCAGTCAGATGATCAGATAAGTCAAAATCAGTCAGTGCAGTTAAAAAGTCAAACTGAGGTCAACTGTGGTCAAACCAAAGTCAAACTTCATGATTTTTTGCCAACATCAAGTATATGAAGTAAAATTCATCATTTGATCAAGGGTTGATCATGATTCATCAAGGAGATTCCAGATCATCAATAATCAGGAGTTTCTAAATTAGGGTTTCCTTAGTAAAAGTCAACTGAACTTTGACCAGCCATAACTTTCACATACTTCATCACCAAGTCTCCATCCAAATCTCATTTTGAAGGAAATTGAATTCTCTACAACTTTGATGTTGAAAGTTAAGCCCAAAAATGCTTCATTTGGAAGATATGACCTAAGACATTATAGGTCATTTCAAAAGTCAACAAAAAGTCAACAACTTCAAAAGGGCATAACTTGAGATTGGTAAATTATATGGACCTGAAACCAATGGGGCTGTTTATAGGACTCTTCAAGCTTTCCAAAATGTCCAAGAACACCCTCATACCTTTAAAATTGAGGGAGATGTGCCCTTACAAAGTTGGGAAATTTTGTGATGGTTTATGTTGAAAATGGAGGTCTAAAAGCAATTCTTTCCAAATGGGCTGGCCAAATTATGACCCAACCCATACAACAACATCATGCACGAAATTTCCATCATATTTTCATAATTTTTATTTTATTTAATTAATTTATTATGATTTTTTATTCTTAAAATCATTTTAAATTTAAATAAAATATTAAATGTGAAGATTTAATTGATTTATTGATTCTAGAATATCATAAAGTCAGCATGGAACAAATTGGTGCAAGAAAGATATGGAATGGCTTGAAATAGAAAGCATTGGTACAAAAATATTGAACTTTCAAAGCATGATCAATCTCAATCTTTTTAAATCAAATCTTTCACATAACCATTGAAGTTTCTGGACACATAAGAATGTTCTATGAGACCTAAGGATCATAAAACTGTAATCAATTTCATGAATCATTACTGTTTGGTGTAAGTTTGATTTTCGCAGGTCAAGAAGCATGAAGAACTCGCAGGTAAATTCGTAGCTAAATTCGTAGGTAAAAACGCAGGGCATGAGGTTGAAGAAGGAACTCTGGCGCGCATTTGAAAATTCAAATGTTATTGCAAATATTTTATGAATTATGTTTGATCCATTTATCACAAGCGCGCTTGTGGTTCAGTGGTAAGATTGATGCGTGTATATTGTGAAGTCCCTGGTTCGATACTTGGCTGGTGCATTGTTTTTTTGTTATTTTTTCAGGTCAAAAGCAAATTCAATATATTATTATTTCTTGCCATTCAGCTAACAGTTAGGCTCTCCCAGCCAGGTGGTAAAGCATGCGCGTGAATGATCAAGAGGTCCTGGGTTCAAATCCCACCCCAGGCCTTTTGTTTTCATTATTTTTCTGGATTTTTCAAAGCAAAGCACAAAACGAATTCTTCCCCCTTCATTGTTGCCTGCGTGGGGGCTAGCCTGGTGGTTATTGCTGTTGCTTGCAAGTGTGAGGTCTTGGGATCAAATCCCAGCAGGTTTTTTTTCTATTTTCTTATTTTTTTTCTTATTATTGTTTTGATTAATATTTTATTTTAAAGAAAAAAAATCCAAAAAAATTCAAAATAATATATTGATATTAGGTTAAACTCATTTTTGTTTTCTTTTCTTAAAAAATAATAATTTGTTAACATTGTTAAATTGTATATGTCATTATTTCAATATTCTAAAAATTGTATATATGCCCTATTTAATTAAATGAATTGTTAATCAAACCCTAAAAAATATTTTTCTAACAAAAATCCTAATTTATTTTCTAAGTACCAATTAAAACCTAATTGTTTTTATTTTCTAATTTGTGATGTAATTATCATTATACATGTTTATTTAAAATAATTCTAACTTATTTGTAAATATATTTTTTTAATCCAAATTATCTTTCTTTCAATATATGTTTAAGAGACAATTTAATAATTATATTTTTGTATATGTTTAAAATTTATTGTAAATATACTAATTAGTAGAAACTAAATTTTGTAAATATAAATAAAATTAAATTTTTGTAAATATGATTAATTTTATGAATATAATATTTAAAACTTATTTTCTCCTTATAATGTGTAAATATTTTTTTTATAATTGTTAATATATATTCATAAATAATTAAATTCTTATAAATAATTAAAACTTATAATTATATTATGCTTAGAAATTTTTCTTATTATATATTTAAAATTTAACTTTGTGTTCATATCATTATAATATTATTTCTATTTATTTTTACTTTAATTATTGTTATTAACCCTACTATTATTTATTATTATATTATATTTTCATTATCATGTCTCTAACCTTGTTTATTTTTCTAATTATTATTATTATTATTTTATTTTCACTAACCTTTTTTTTTAATTATATTTATTACTAACCCTTATTATTTTTTATTTATTATTTATTGCTTATATTTTTATTTATTTTTGCTCTTTATTTATTTTGCTATTTATTATTTATTATAATGTAAATGCTCCTGGATGTAAATTTTGTAATTATTTAATTATTGCTATGGTTAGTAAATTAGGGAGTGCAAAACATGTATTCAATTTTAAAATTAACTTAGATAATTTTAAATCATAAGATAATTAAATTAAACACTCACACACGTAAGTCGATTTTAATCGCCGTCTCACTTTCTAAGGTTATCCCTCAAGTTGCCTACTAATAAGGTCAAGTGGGGTGTATAAAGCAAGTCCCTTTAAAAAAGAAAAATCATCAAGTCCCTCATGGTTGCCTTTACGAATCGAGTCCCTTCGAATGATGATGATAGTCCCTCCTATATGCTTATTACACCCCACAGTTGCCTTTATAAAACAGAATGTCCCTCACATGTCCCTTACATCCAAGGTAATGACTACTTACTCCTTAATAGTAGGGATAGTCTTACCAATGAAAGGATAAAGAACAAGAAAGACTTAAAACTTTAGGGTAGGTTCCTCTTATGTACTTGCTCACTTCAAAAACTTTCCAAACTCTTCACAATTTCAAACAAATTTTCAAAAACAAGTTTTTACACATCCGTACATGGATTATTATTAACTATTCTGAAAATTTTTCTATTCACACACTACACTTTCAAAAACAATTCAAAAGTGAGCTAAGTAACTAAGAGCCCATGGATAACCATGGATGTAAAGGGTGCTAACACCTTCCCTTTACATAACCTACCCCCCGGACCCAAAAATATCTCTTAAGGTCTTTCCTGTTCTTTTATACCCTTTCCTTTTGGATAAAATAAAAGTCGGTGGCGACTCTTGCTATCCGCAACATAACTAAAGTCAGTTCTCCCACCGTGTTACAATGTGCCATAATTTTGTCTTCGACAACAGTTCCGTGGATGCAACATTTGTCGAACCACTTAAAACTTCAGCCTCAAGAGTATACAAGCCTTATTTCTTCACGCCTCTTAAGACTTCCTTCGACCGCTTCATGACTCTTAGGATACTTTTATCTCCTTGAAAGACATATCCCTTATTGTCAAATTCACCAAGAGAAATCAAATTTCTCTTCAAGTCAGGTACATACTGGTAACACGGTGGGAGAATTGACTTGGTGTTTTTGTTTGACAAAAACAGTGTTGTGGATTGCAAGAGTTGTAACACCCCCTTTCTATACCCCCAAATAATTAATTAAATCATTTAGGCATATGTTAAAAATTTCATCAGAGTATAATTGAACATGGTATAAAAGAGGCATGTCACATTATGCTTGAAATTAAAAACATACAACACCTGCTCATTTAAAGATATGCAACGATGGGGTAGTTTTCAACATAGGAAATTTAATCCTTACACCCATATCTCCAAAGATATAATTACACAGCGGAAACTAAATCAACAACATCAAACATATATATTTCCATTCATATATATATATATATATATATATATATATATATATATCAACAAGTTTGATGCCAACAACAATATTCATGTTTATACAAAACATCCATCCAACAGATACATGTACACAATGCATCATAAAAATGGCACTAAGCTAACCTAACTACCCGGTGCTACATATCAGAGCCAACCGACCAAAAGATGAAGACGAGCTTCACAAAAATTGTCATCCAGCAACCTACTCTGCAATGCCTCATAGAGCATCATAAAACAGCAAAAGGGTGAGAAACATTATCATAATAATATTGCATATAATTATATATCTCAACATATAAAAATGCACATAAAAAATATTCTCACCACAATTCATACCTCATCACCTATACACATCGCAACGTGTACATACACACATCAAGCATGTTCATCATGCACCAATTCACTAATTCACATAAACTTACATTATTTATGTTTATTCCTCAATTCTATTCATTCCGCATAAACATACGTCTAGCTATGTTTAATCACATATATACATTACAAATGTATAAATCACATACATATACATATATCAAACATGCATATATACAAACAAGTATGTTTCATCACACATACTATCATCTCCATAATACTCCAAATAAAAATATGCACATTCATGTTTATTTCTGCATATCATAATTAAAATGATAAAATGTAACTCATAGAGACCGACACACGACTCTATGCAGATGCAAATGCGGTACCGACTCAACATTTCAGCAGGTTCACTCAGGAACCAAATGGAATCATCGCTTGTTACCCAAAGTAACTCCCCGTCGGGCACACGATGTTCCCCATTGCTCACACCTCACATGGGCACACAATGTTTAGGGATTGCTCACACCCCACACGGGCACACAATCCGATTGCTCACCCACACGGGCATACAATCAATGTGAATAAATCACCCATCGTTCACACCCTACACGGGCACACGATGTTTCTGGATTTCTCACACCCCACACGGGCACACAATCCGATCGCTCACACCCCACATGGGCACACGATCTTGTTGTAGTCATTGCTCACACTCCACATGAGAACACGATGCTACAACGGATTCACAAAGAATCCCACAACACAATAATGCATACATTATGCTTACATGCAAAATGACACACAACATTCTTGAAAATGCATACATATTCACAATATAATTATGCATTCATCTCATACATTTAACATACATTCACATTTAATTCAAGCAATGTATCTACTTGCCAAATGGCCACAACACAACAATCAAACCCACAATTCCATAATTAACATAATTACGTTTTATCGGAAACGCCGGGTAAAAGTCGGCTAAAAATTACTTTTCTTAGCATCATTAGTTTCTACGCGTTTCTAGCTTCGAATCGATATAAGGATAAGTAAAAACGGATACCCGAAACTAAAGCTATGGATTAAAACACATAACCCCGCAAAACCTACAGGCTCGCTGAGCGACCACTGCGATTTCCAGAATTTCCAGCAGCATAACAGTCAACTTTAAACATCCCAAAACTCCAAAATACTTCCATAAACATGATCAACAACATATTCTAGCTATCATACTTCGGCTATAACGATTTCCAACCGATTAATCCATAAATTTCTCACATTTCTCTCAAACCCTAACTATTCATCTTCTCTAACTTCTACCAAATCAAAAACCCACAAAATCTAACACATACATAATCATATACAAGATTAAGATAACAATGCTTATCACTCTTACTCAATTATACCGATTCCTATGAGCAATCTTGAAGCTTTTCCAACTTTCCTTTTTTTCTCTTCTTTTCTCTTCTCTCCCTTTTCTTTATTCTCTTTTTCTTTCTCTTCTTACTAACTTTCTATTTCACTCTTTCTCACTCTCTTATATTCTTTTCTCTCTATTTCTACACTTAACTCTATTCTTTCTATTTCTTTCCAACCAAATATCATTCTCTCACAAAAATACAATTCTACTAATTTCTAACTCATCATTAATTAACAAATATCTAAAATACCCTATAATCCAATTTTACCCGAAAATTCACAAAACGGTAAAATCTCACAACATATCATATTAATTCCTCAACATAAAATATCATGATGATAATTTCACAAATAAAACAATTATCATACAAATGAAACAAAAGACTCCACAAAAATTTGGGAAAATCAAATCGGGGCGTTACAACTCTCCCCACTTTAGAAATTTTCGTCCTCGAAAATATTACCTGATCCAAACAACTCCGGATACGACTCGCGCATCCTCCTCTCCAATTCCCAAGTCATATTTCCTTCCGCAACACCTCCCCACGCCACTTTCACAAGCTCAATATCCTTTCCTCTTAGCTTCTTAATTTCACGATCCAAAATCCTAACCGGCAAAGCTTCCACCGTAAGGTTATCTCTTACTTCAACCCCGTCCATAGGAATAACATGTGACGGATCCGGAACATACTTCCGAAGTTGCAAAACATGGAACACATCATGCAAATTCGAAAGATTCGGAGGCAATGCCACACGATAAGCCACAACACCCACTCGTGCAGTAATCTGATACGGTCCAATAAAACGAGAAGTCAACTTCTTCGACTTCAAAGCACGACCCACACCCGTAACCGGTGTAACTCTCAAGAACACATGGTCTCCTTCCTTAAACTCAAGATACTTCTTTCTCTTGTCATGATAACTCTTTTGCCTACTCTAAGAAGCTCTCATCTTCTCCCGAATCAACTTTACTTTTTCCGTCATTTGTTGTACCATCTCCGGTCCAACTACCGTTCTCTCCCCGGTTTCATGCCAACATAAAGGTGTTCGACATCTCCGACCATACAAAGCCTCAAATGGTGCCATACCAATACTCGAATGAAAACTGTTATTGTATGTGAACTCAATCAACGCTAAATAACTATCCCAAACATCGCCTTGTTCTAGCATACAAGCACACAACAAATCCTCTAACTATTGAATTGTCCTCTCGGTTTGACCGTCCGTTTGCAGATGGTAAGCCAAACTAAATCTTAGCTTAGAACCCAAAGCCTTTTGCAAACTCTCCCAAAACCTCGATGTAAATCTAGGATCTCTATCTGATACAATACTCTTAGGAACTCCATGCAACTTCACAATCACATAAACATAAATCTCAGCTAGCTTCTTCAAAGAATAACTAATATCAATCGGAATAAAGTGAGCGGATTTAGTGAGTCTATCGACAACCACCCAAATAGCATTATGACCTCTTTGCGTATTCGGCAAACCCGTAATAAAATCCATCGATATACTATCCCATTTCCATTCCGGAATATCCAACGGTTGCATCAAACCACTAGGCTTCTGATGTTCCACCTTAGACTTCTGACAAGTCAAACACGCATACACAAAATGAGCTACATCTCTCTTCAACCCGAACCACCAAAAGATCTTTTTCAAATCTTGATACATCTTATTCGCTCCCGGATGTATACTTAAATTACTCCAGTGTCCCTCTTCCAATATCATCTTTTTCAACTCCTCATCATCGGGAATACAAATACGACCACGGAATCTCAAAACTCCAAAATTATCAACCTTGAAATCCTCATTCTCATTCATCATCAAATCAACAAATTTCAAATCCAACTTTTGCTTTTCACAAATGGTTGTAAGAAAATCATTCGTAACACGTAGCATACCAAGTCTCACGCTTCTCGGCGTCATCTCGCAAACCAAACTCAAGTCTCTAAAATTCTCCAAAAGTTTCCATTCTCTTATCATCAATGCGGACATATGTAACAACTTACGACTCAAGGCATCAGCTACCACATTCACCTTACCCGGATGGTAATTCAAACCAAAATCATAATCCTTCAAAAGTTCTAACCATCTCCTTTGTCTCATGTTCAATTCCTTTTGATCGAATAAATACTTCAAACTTTTGTGATCACTAAAAACTTCAAATCTTGCACCATAAAGATAATATCTCCAAATTTTTAGAGCCAAAACCACGGCCGCCAATTCCAAATCATGCGTAGGATAATTCCTTTCATGCACCCTCAATTGTTTTGAAGCATAAGCTACAACTTTTCCATCTTGCATCAAAACACCACCTAACCCAAACAATGAAGCATCACAAAACACCACAAATGGTTCCGTCGGATTCGGAAAAATCAAGATTGGAGCCGTTGTTAACCTTCTCTTAAGTTCCATAAAACTCTCTTCACAATGAATATCCCAAATGAAAGCTTTTCCTTTACAAGTCAACTACGTTAACGGAAGTGCCAACTTTGAAAATCCTTCAATAAACCTCAAATAATAACCTGCCAAGCCTAAAAAGCTTTGAATCTCCGTAACCAATCTAGGAACTTCCCATTGCATTACCGCATCAATCTTGGATGGATCAACACTAATACCACCATCAAAAATAACATGCCCAAGAAAGCTTACCTTCGACAACCAAAACTCGCACTTTGACAACTTAGCATACAATTGTTTCTCTTTCAAAATATGTAACACAATCCTTAAATGCTCTTCATGCTCTTCTTGAGACTTAAAATAAATCAAAATGTCGTCGATGAACACAACCACAAAATGATCCAATTGTTCATGAAAAATACGATTCATGTATTCCATAAACACACCTGGCGCATTAGAAACTTCGAATGGCATCACGGAATACTCGTAATGACCATACCGTGTCCTAAAAGTCGTCTTTTGAATATCCTCCTCTTTCACATGAATCTGGTGATATCCTGATCTCAAATCAATCTTACTAAAAACACGCACGCCAACCAATTTGTCCATCAAATCATCGATCCTCGGAAGCGGATACTTGTTCTTAATTGTCACCTTGTTTAACTGTCGATAATTAATACATAACCGCATACTTCCATCCTTCTTCTTTACCAACAATACCGGCGCACCCCAAGGAGAAACACTCGGCCTAACAAACCTATTATCCAACAAGTCATTCAACTGCTTCTTCAATTCTACCAACTCTGAAGCTGACATGCGATACGGTGCCATCGAAATCGGTCTAGTACCCGAAACTAGATCAATAGAAAACTCAACTTCTCTTTCTGGCGGTACATCCTTAATATCATCCGGAAACACATCTGGAAAATTACACACCACTGGAAACCTATTTATCTCAACTTCGCTTTCCACTGACAACGATGCAAACAAACCAAACAATTGAACTTCGTTCACTAAAAGTTTCTTCAACTCTTTCGTGGATAGGAAACTTTCTTCTTCATCATCCAAAGAAGGAAACCTTACTAACTTATGATAACAATCTATATGAACTCAATTAAATTGCAACCAGTTCATACCCAAGATCACGTTCAAACCTTCCAACGGCAAACAAACTAAATCCATAACAAAATCTTTACCATACATGGTCAAAGAACAACTTACACACACCAAAGAAGTAGTTACTGACCCTGAAGCAGGAGTCTCAATAACCATCTCACCACCCCAAGAAGACATAAACAAATTCAAACGCTTAGTGCACTCATGAGAAATAAACGAATGAGTCGCTCCCGTATCAATAATAGTCACTAAAGGTGTACTATTAATAAAGCATGTACCTTTAATCAAACGGTCTACACTAGTAGTATCCTTCCCTGCTAATGCAAACACCTTTCCACCCGCCTGAGCTTGCTTCGGCTTAGTACACTTAGTACTAATGTGACCAACTTCCCCACAATTGAAGCACTTCACAACATTCCTCCTACACTCGGTAGTAGCATGTCCAAGACCTCAACAGTTTGAACATTTCACAATATTCTTCCCACACTCAAAAGACTTGTGGCCTAGATCGCCACACTTGTAACACTTAACGGGACCAAAACTCCCTCCACCAGATCTCCTATCAAATTTTCCCCTATGTTTTCCTTTATCAGCGGGTGTCACATACGGTCCACTTCTAGCATGTTGCTTCCCTTTCCTCTCATTCACACTCTTGTAATGTGTAGAACGAGCTTTGCTATCTTCTTCAAAGATTCTACAACATTCAGCCAAATCTGAAAACCTTTTAATCCTATGACATCCCACGGCTTGCTTAATCTCAAGACGCAAGCCATTCTCATTCTTAATGCACTTAGAAAACTCAGCACTAGCAGCAGCATAATGAGGATGAAACCGAACCAATTCCACAAACTTAGCAGTATAGTCAACCACTGACATACTACATTGCTTCAGCTCAAGGAATTCCATCTCCTTCTTTCCCTTCACACTCTCAGGGTAGTACTTCCCTAAGAACTCAATACGAAAAATTTCCCAAGTTATCTCTTCATCCTCCTCCTCAAGACCTTGACTTCTACCGACCCACCAATCATCGGCTTCTTCCTTCAGCATGTGAGAACCAAGCCTCACCTTACTCTCTTCAGCACAATCCATGACTCTGAAGATTCTTTCAATCTCCTTCAACCAATTCTGAGCACCATCAGGATCGAATCTTCCTTTGAAGACTGGCGGTTGATTCTTCCTGAACTCATCATTCACATTCACATTTGGCGCTCCCTGCACCGCCCTAGCCATTGCTTCCAAAGCAGCATCCATATCATTGTCATTTCTACCAGCCATATTCTGATTGTTCCCAAAGATAACAACAATATTAAACAAAAGTTCAATCATAACAACATCAAGACAGACACAACTGACTCGAACACTGGCTCTGATACCACTTAATGTAACACCCCGTTCTATACCCCCCAAATAATCAATTAAATCATTTAGGTACATGTTAAAAATTTCATCAGAGTATAATTGAACATGGTATAAAAGAGGCATATCACATTATGCTTGAAATTAAAAACATACAACACCTGCTCATTTAAAGATATGCAACGATGAGGTAGTTTTCAACATAGGAAATTTAATCCTTACACCCATATCTCCAAAGATATAATTACACAACGGAAACTAAATCAACAACATCAAACATATATATTTCCATTCATATATATATATATATATATATATATATATATATATATCAACAAGTTTGATACCAACAACAATATTCATGTTTATACAAAACATCCATCCAACAGATACATGTACACAATGCATCACATAAATGGCATTAAGCCAACCTAACTACCCGGTGCTACATATCAGAGCCGACCGACCAAAAGATGAAGACGAGCTTCACAAAAATTGCCATCCAGCAACCTACTCTGCAATGCCTCATAGAGCATCACAAAACAACAGAAAGGTGAGAAACATTATCATAATAACATTGCATATAATTATATATCTCAACATATAAAAATGCACATAAAATATATTCTCACCATAATTCATACCTCATCACCTATACACATCGCAACACGTACATACACACATCAAGCATGTTCATCATGCACCAATTCACTAATTCACATAAACTTACATTATTTATGTTTATTCCTCAATTCTATTCTTTCAGAATAAACATACGTCTAGCTATGTTTAATCACACATATACATTACAAATGTATAAATCACATACATATACATATATCAAACATGCATATATACAAACAAGTATGTTTCATCACACATACTATCATCTCCATAATACTCCAAATAAACATATGCACATTCATGTTTATTTTTGCATATCATAATTAAAATGATAAAATGTAACTCATAGAGACCGACACACGACTCTATGCAGATGCAAATGCGGAACCGACTCAACATTTCAGCAGGTTCACTCAGGAACCAAATGGAATCATCGCTTGTTACCCAAAGTAACTCCCCGTCGGGCACATGATGTTCCCCATTGCTATCACCCCACATGGGCACACAATGTTTATGGATTGCTCATACCCCACACGGGCACACAATCCGATTGCTCACACCCCACACGGGCACACAATCAATGTGAATAAATCACCCATCACTCACACCCCACACGGGCACACGATGTTTCTGGATTGCTCACACTCCACACGGGCACACAATCCGATCGCTCACACCCCACATGGCCACACGGTCTTGTTGTAGTCATCGCTCACACTCCACATGAGCACACGATGCTACAACGGATTCACAAAGAATCCCACAACACAAGAATGTATACATTATGCTTACATGCAAAATGACACACAACATTCTTGAAAATGCATACATATTCACAATATAGTTATGCATTCATCTCATACAATTAGCAAACATTCAAATTTAATTCAAGCAATGTATCTACTTGCCAAACGGCCACAACACAACAATCAAACCCACATTTCCATAATTAACATAATTACGTTTTATCGGAAAAGTCGGGTAAAAGTCGGCTAAAAATTACTTTTCTTAGCATCATTAGTTTCTACGCGTTTCTAGCTTCGAATCGATATAAGGATCACTAAAAACGGATACCCGAAACTAAAGCTATGGATTAAAACACATAACCCCTCAAAACCTACAGGCTCGCTGAGCGCCCTCTCGCTCGCTGAGCGAGAATCACCCTGGAACTTTCGCTGAGCGAGGGGTAGCTCACTGAGCAACCACTGCGATTTCCAGAATTTCCAGCAGCGTAACAGTCAACTTTAAACATCCCAAAACTCCAAAATACTTCCATAAACATGATCAACAACATATTCTAGCTATCATACTTCGGCTATAACGATTTCCAACCGATTAATCCATAAATTTCTCACATTTTCTCTCAAACCCTAACTATTCATCTTCTCTAACTTCTACCAAATCAAAAGGCCACAAAATCTAACACATACATAATCATATACAAGATTAAGATAACAATGTTTATCACCCTTACCCGATTATACCGATTCCTAGGAGCAATCTTGGAACTTTTCCAAATTTCCCTCTTTTCTCTTTTTTTCTCTTCTCTCCCTTTTCTTTCTTCTCTTTTTCTTTCTCTTCTTTACTAACTTTCTATTTCACTCTTTCTCACTCTCTTATATTCTTTTCTCTCTATTTCTACACTTAACTCTATTCTTTCTATTTCTTTCCAACCAAATATCATTCTCTCACAAAAATACCAATTCTACTAATTTCTAACTCATCATTAATTAACAAATATCTAAAATACCCTATAATCCAATTTTACCCGAAAATTCACAAAACGGTAAAATCTCACAACATATCATATTAATTCCTCAACATAAAATATCATCATGATAATTTCACAAATAAAACAATTATCATAAAAATGAAACAAAAGACTCCATAAAAATTTGAGAAAATCGAATCGGGGCGTTACAAGAGTCGCCACTGACTTTTATTTTATACAATACGAAAGGTTATAAAATAACAGGAAAGACCTTTTAAAAAGATTTGAGTTCGGGGGGTAGGTTATACAAAGGGAAGGTTTTAACACCCTTTGTATCCATGGTTATCCATGGGCTTATAGTTACTTAGCTCACTTGTTTATTTGAAAAGTGTGAAGTGTGTGTTTAGAAATTTTCATAAGTCTTTGTAATGATCCTCGTATGGATGTATACAAAGTCTTTAGTTTTTTTAAATTTTTTGAAAGTGAGGTGTGAAAAAGAGTTTTTTGAAATATGAGCAAGTAACTAAGAACTACCTACCCTAGACTGGTCTTTCATGTTTCTTTATTTCCTTTCAAGGGTAAGTGAAATTCTGGTATGACAGACTCAGATGTCGAATATGATGTTGAGACATCTTATCTGTTACTTATAAACATGGTAAGGCATACATATCAGTACTTAAATAATTCTGATATATCAGAGTCAAACATGCTTCAGGATGTTGGGACATCTGATAGGACATTCAGTTCAGGTACTGCATAAAACATAAAGGATATAAAGAACACAGCAGAATTTGTTAACCCAGTTCAGTGTATAACCACACTTACATCTGGAGGCTACCAAGCCAGGAGGAAATCCACTATAAGTAATATTAATTCTAGACTTAAACCACCCTGTTTAATCTATCACTTAATAACTACCCAATGCAATTTCTACCTAAGACACAACTTAGATAAGAGTACCCTACTCACTCCCCCTCAATCACCCAGTGATCAAGTTTACAAGTTTAATAAAGTTGAAGACATTCTTCAAACAATACAACTTGATCTTACTTCACAGTTTCAATCAAGTCACAAAACTTCTCTTGCTTACAAGCTTCGAGAATCACAAGTGAAACAGCCATAATAGAGTTACTTGTTATGCACGGCTGACACAAGGACACAACCCTAATAATGTTTACATTTTCGGTTGATTGGGTTGATTCTAAACTAGGTTACAAGGTTTCTTTTATAACCTATTCCCAACTGGATTTGGGCCTAAACAATCACAACAATAGCTGCTACAGATATGCAGAAATATCTGCTACAAATATGCAGAAATATCTGCTACAAATATTCCAAAAGATCTTCAACTTCTAAAATATCTCTAAATATAGAAACCTATATTTTTCAATATTTGTCTTCAATTTAAATTGAGTCTTTAAGATCTTCTAGATCAGCACCACATATGATTGCATAATATCTCCAGAATATTCTGCATAATTCAGATATGATAAATCCAATGTCATCACCTTGAATTAGGGTTTGTTACTTCCTAGATTCTAGGTGATTTTGTTCTTCTGATTAATCTGAATCTTCATAACAAAACTCCCTACAGATGCGCCTTGTTCTGTTTTTATCCATCCATAATTAATTCCAGATAACTCTCCTTAAATATCTCAGATCAGTTAGTTATTAATTAATTCTGGTAACAGGTCTGAGATGTCTCAACATCATTTGGGACATCCTGAAAAACTGAACTTACTTCATTTACTGATACAATGTCACAACATCTGATGGGACATCCTGTAAACTGAACTTATTCCATCAACTGATACAATGTCCTAACATCTGGTGTGACATCCTGATATCTTGACTTAAGTTCATTAACTGTTACTCTGTTTGACAGTGTCACAACATTTGGTGTGACATCCTGAACTAAGTTCAACACTTCTTCTTTGATATCTATATGTAACATATGACAGTAATGTTGTCATGACAGTTGCAGATGTTTCAACATTCTCTTTGACATCTGTCATGACATTTGCAGATGTTTCAACATTCTCTTTGACATCTGTCATGACATTTGCAGATGTTTCAGCATCTTCTTTGACATCTGTCTGTAGCATATGACAGTAATTCTGTCATGACATTTGCAGATGTTTCAACATCTTCTTTGACATTTGTCTGTAACATTCTGTCATGACATTTGCAGATACTTCAACATCTTCTTTGACATCTGACTGTGACATATGACAACATCTGTTGGGACATCCTGAATTAAGTTCTTATACTCTGTTTGATAATGTCCCAACATCTGATAGGACATTCTGAACTGAATTCAACATCTTCTTTGACAACTTCCACATTTATCTGTGCCACCATGTCAGGACATCATGTTTGACATGTTCTTCCAGAATCTATACCATGTTAATATGGAACTTCTTATTCAACATTTTCCAGCCATATTAGTTTTACCAAACATAATGCCAATCATAGAATAATAGCATTAACAATCTCCCCCTTTGGCTTATTTTGGCTAAAACTAATTTACATACAAGTGTAGTAGTACCTTATGTAGAAGTTCCTTAACATCACATCTTCATATCAGACCTCACACTATTACTTCTCCCCCTTTTTAGCCATAAAAAGACAAAGGTACCATAATAAAACATAAACTTGAAACACACACAAGCTTCACAATTCCTCAAGAATCAAACATAAACTGCAAAGAGCAGCTTTATATAATATAGCCTTCTAGACTCTTAGGATTCTCCTTATCTGATTAAGGTATTACTCCCCCTTAACACCACAAAATCAAGTGCACATACTTGTAACACACTCCCCCTATCTAGGATACTCCATGCTTCTCTGTACATTGATGAAAGGAAAACATAAGACGCATCTTCATGTCTTCAAGAGCTCACCCTCTGTTCAATTCCCAATTGAACACATTCACTTCTTGTACCAAAGCATACCTGATCCCTTTCTGGGTTTGTAGTTACCACATACTACACAAGATGAACATCTTCTAGCACACAGGTTCTTGACACTAAGCCTTTACACACCAAAGGCCATACAATCCAGATAAAACACATCCAAACTAATTATGAAATTAGAATGAATGTCCACAAAGAAACTTCCAAGCAATCAATACCTGATATACTTCTGGTGGATCAACAGAGATGTGCTCTTCAGTTGAGGCCTTGAGCTGGTCCTCAGATGTTTCAACATCTATTGGGACATCCTGTTGAGCAGGAGTGTCCTTTGCAGCCTGAGTTTGTTGATCTTCTTGTGGGACTGGCATAGTGTTCAGAGAGATAGATATGCCACTTACCACTCTTTGCTCAGATAGGATCTTGATTACCAACTCCTTTATGAAATCATCCACATATTCAGAAGCTTTTGGAGTGTTGTACAATGGTGAAGGTATGCCTTTGGTCTTGCTGAAAACTTGATATTTTTGAAGTTCTTGGCTTTTTAGCACGAGGAACACTTCCAGTCTCTTCTACATGTTTCTTCCAATATAGATCATCTACTTCATCATTCTCCCATATGATTAGGTAGTCTAATAATAGAAACCATGTAGATAAACACCCCAGATAATGTACTAACACTTAGTTAGAACAATTTTCATACACCAAGACCTTATCACCATGATCCTAGATGTGCTCCACCAACTGGACTTACTATAGCATAGTAATCCAAGAACTGAAAATCTTCAACTACACTGTGCCACCAGTTAGAATCAGAAATTCAGAAAGAGTGATAAACTCTCATCCACCTTCAAGAAGAATAAATCCTCTTGAGTCTTCAACTCATCACTCCTCTGCCCAAGAGCAATTTGTTCCAAGACAATCCTCAAGAACAACCAGCTGCCACACTCTGATTATCTTGATTCTTCGAATCTACTTTAAAGATCAACCAATTACCACATTTTGATAACCTTCTTTATAAATCCTCATATGAAAAATCCAATTGCCACTTTTGTCTTCTTCACGTTTATAATAAATCTTCCAAAGATATCCTGATCAAAAAGGTTGATCTTCACCAATTAGACTCTGATGTTGAACTAGATGTTTAAACATTATTAGCCCACATCCATCTGTTAAATTCAGTTCCTTCTTCTGCCACTTGAAAGAACCTCCTTCCTTTATAGAACAAGAGTTCCATGCTCTCATAGACTTGATTTATCCATCAAGTTTGAGTAAACAACCTCCATTCTATTGGTTTTGCAGAAGTTCTTACCAATAACACATATTGATGAGAAACTTCCAATGTTTCTCCAAAGTCTTCAAACCTGCCACTGTCTGATTATTCAGAAGGAATAGTTAAGAACTACACCTCAAAACTATACCAAGGATGCTACCTTTCCTTGAGTAAGGCAGTCTAAACAAATTTATGATATCTCCACCTATCTTAACTCCATGATGAGCATTCTGGACTACACCTAGATCAGAAATAAACCAATCCAAGTAGTTACCAAGATTATGATATGTTCATGGTCTTTCATCTCCATCTTTAGCATCAACAATATCCAGACAAGTTCTTGCCAAGAAACTTTCCAGAATTACATAACTCCTGTCACACAGGACTGAAGCCAATGTTACAGCTTATGCAATACCTCTCCCATGATTCTGCACAAACTCTGATGATAAGATGTTCCAACATCTTTTTGAACATCACCAATCTTGAATCACAAGGATAATCAATCAAATATTTGTGAATTCCACAAACAACAATTGATCTTAAATCCTTGTATAATACCTTATCAGATAGTTCTACACAATCTGATCTTTTACTTTTGAAGGATTTTAAGGTTAGCTCCAGATAAGATTAGCAAGATCTCCTCATGTCATGGATAAACAATACTCCAGCTGAGCATGTACTCCACTAATTCTCAATTTCACACCCCTGATGAACATACAAAGAGCACAACTGATAAATATCCACACTTGATTTTATATTCCAAAACAGATGCTCTTAGTTTGCTTGCTACAAAGGGTTTATACTGCCACTATCCATGACTAGTAGTGGAAGAGACTACCAGTTCAACAACCATTCTGATCAGACTTCCCAATCTGACATTCTTCCCTTGCTTCTAGCAATTGTTGGTCACATTGCTATCTTTAATCATGACCAAAGTCATGCATTTATCACCCACATTTGTAAATACATTTAGAAGCTTCTTCATCTTCAGATTCACCATTAGATTCATCAGTATTCTGAGCAACCTCTTCCAGCTCCAGCCTTTGAAATACTTCCTCAAGCTTTTTCTTCCTGGAATCCAGATTTTTGTAAGAGTTCTTCAGATCTGCAATCAAGGCAGCTTTGGATATGGGAGTCTTTGCTTTTGAAGGTCCAGCAGATGTCCTAGTGGAAGCTTCAACATCAGCAGCATGATGGCTCAAGAAAAGTTTGTAATGGAAGGCTAGAGGACTTTTTCTTTTGCATACTGAATCCTTCTCAGTGAGGATACCTGGATACTGGCTTAGTATGATTCCACATAGCAGAGAGGGAAAAGCAATGGGAAGCTTTGTTGCAGATGTTCCAACATGCTTCAATGTCTGATCAAAAATATAAGCCCCAAAGTCCAGCTTTGCTTGGGTGCCCACAACATATATGAACCTGCTCAATTCAGTTGCTATCGAGGAGGTATGGTTGGTAGGGACCCAATTTGAAGTGCCAATCCTATGCAGCATTGCATACTTCCTTGTCAGCAAGCTAACAAAAAATTTCCCCTTGACTGGCCAAGCTTTGAATTGATTAGTAGTGATGACCTTGCACACATGGTTATTTATCTTTCCCAGCTCATTAGGTCCATCAGATTCTCTTCCTAGGTAGTGGTTGAAAACCCTAGAAGATAATTCCACACATCTCCCTCTTACATACACCTTTCTGAAGTCATCTGATTTACCATCATCACAGTCCTCTTGAAGGTTGACAATGAATTCTTCAGTGCACTCAAGTGCATTTCTGCCCAGCTCTCTTTCAAGTGCTACCCTTCTTTGGTATACAAATTTCCATCTGCTCACACTTGACACATGATGGAATGAAACATTGTCCAGAGGAGCTTCTGGAACAGCAGAGGTGGACCTTGAGGGTGCTGGTTTCTTCTTTGGTTGGGATGTTGGGACATCCTCTTCAACATCTGAATCTGGTGGAGTTACAGCTTTCCTCTTTTGGTTATTCACCTTGCTCCATTGTTTAGTAGGACCAAGTATCACTTTGACCTTGTCTTTCTTTGGAGTAGGCTGCTTCTTTTCAGGAGTTGAATGTCATGCAGTCTTCTTTTCCTTTCTAGCCCTAAGCCTTTTGGCTATGCTAGGGTCCACAGAAGCAATGATCTCTGTGTCAGAGTCATTATCTAAGTCTTCAACATGTAGCATAGACGCCTCCTCTTCCAGGTTAGGAGTAGGTTCCAAACATATGTGATCATCACACATTTGTCTAGCACCCAAAGCATCCATCATCACACCAGTTTCCTTCTTCTAGAACACAAAACTAAGCTTGGTTCATAAACTGTTGATGTGTAGTGTGGTGTCAAGCCATTAGGATTGACATATCAATTCAGCTTCTTTCTTGATGAAACTTCCTTCAGTTCATGATTTAGACAATCATAAACATGTATCTTCACAGGAGAGATTTTCTCCAGCTATACCTAAACAACATAGGACACCATAACCAGGAAGGATATCCTCATTAGGTCACCATAAATAAGCTTAAGAGATAACTTATCAAGATTTTCACTCCCGCATGAAAGATTTGATAATTATACTCTTTTGTTTTGGCTCCAACCTCTTCTTTCATCAAGAACCACAACATTCTGAACTAAGTGTTCTCCAGTTCTCACAGAAAACAAAATACAAGCCTCCTTCAAATATAGAATTCTCTGAACCAAGATGTCAGGACATTCTGTTTGACATCATAGCTACACAACAATTCACCAGCAAATTTCCAGCCCTGATAACACCAGACTGGTCCAATATACACCATATGATGAATAGTCCATCCTCCACTTCTAGGGACCATTCAAACACCAATATGAACCTCTCAAGTTCAAACAGCTTTTCATTATATCCTCCTTCTTCCTTTACCATGAACCAGAAAGTATCCCCCTTAGATCTCATCCAGAAACAGACCAGGATGCCTGCTCTGATACCAATTGAAATTCTGGTATGACAGACTCAGATGTCGAATATGATGTTGAGACATCTTATCTGTTACTTATAAACATGGTAAGGCATACATATCAGTACTTAAATAATTCTGATATATCAGAGTCAAACATGCTTCAGGATGTTGGGACATCTGATAGGACATTCAGTTCAGGTACTGCATAAAACATAAAGGATATAAAGAACACAGCAGAATTTGTTAACCCAGTTCAGTGTATAACCACACTTACATCTGGAGGCTACCAAGCCAGGAGGAAATCCACTATAAGTAATATTAATTCTAGACTTAAACCACCCTGTTTAATCTATCACTTAATAACTACCCAATGCAATTTCTACCTAAGACACAACTTAGATAAGAGTACCCTACTCACTCCCCCTCAATCACCCAGTGATCAAGTTTACAAGTTTAATAAAGTTGAAGACATTCTTCAAACAATACAACTTGATCTTACTTCACAGTTTCAATCAAGTCACAAAACTTCTCTTGCTTACAAGCTTCGAGAATCACAAGTGAAACAGCCATAATAGAGTTACTTGTTATGCACGGCTGACACAAGGACACAACCCTAATAATGTTTACATTTTCGGTTGATTGGGTTGATTCTAAACTAGGTTACAAGGTTTCTTTTATAACCTATTCCCAACTGGATTTGGGCCTAAACAATCACAACAATAGCTGCTACAGATATGCAGAAATATCTGCTACAAATATGCAAAAATATCTGCTACAAATATTCCAAAAGATCTTCAACTTCTAAAATATCTCTAAATATAGAAACCTATATTTTTCAATATTTGTCTTCAATTTAAATTGAGTCTTTAAGATCTTCTAGATCAGCACCACATATGATTGCATAATATCTCCAGAATATTCTGCATAATTCAGATCTGATAAATCCAATGTCATCACCTTGAATTAGGGTTTGTTACTTCCTAGATTCTAGGTGATTTTGTTCTTCTGATTAATCTGAATCTTCATAACAAAACTCCCTACAGATGCGCCTTGTTCTGTTTTTATCCATCCATAATTAATTCCAGATAACTCTCCTTAAATATCTCAGATCAGTTAGTTATTAATTAATTCTGGTAACAGGTCTGAGATGTCTCAACATCATTTGGGACATCCTGAAAAACTGAACTTACTTCATTTACTGATACAATGTCACAACATCTGATGGGACATCCTGTAAACTGAACTTATTCCATCAACTGATACAATGTCCTAACATCTGGTGTGACATCCTGATATCTTGACTTAAGTTCATTAACTGTTACTCTGTTTGACAGTGTCACAACATTTGGTGTGACATCCTGAACTAAGTTCAACACTTCTTCTTTGATATCTATATGTAACATATGACAGTAATGTTGTCATGACAGTTGCAGATGTTTCAACATTCTCTTTGACATCTGTCATGACATTTGCAGATGTTTCAACATTCTCTTTGACATCTGTCATGACATTTGCAGATGTTTCAGCATCTTCTTTGACATCTGTCTGTAGCATATGACAGTAATTCTGTCATGACATTTGCAGATGTTTCAACATCTTCTTTGACATTTGTCTGTAACATTCTGTCATGACATTTGCAGATACTTCAACATCTTCTTTGACATCTGACTGTGACATATGACAACATCTGTTGGGACATCCTGAATTAAGTTCTTATACTCTGTTTGATAATGTCCCAACATCTGATAGGACATTCTGAACTGAATTCAACATCTTCTTTGACAACTTCCACATTTATCTGTGCCACCATGTCAGGACATCATGTTTGACATGTTCTTCCAGAATCTATACCATGTTAATATGGAACTTCTTATTCAACATTTTCCAGCCATATTAGTTTTACCAAACATAATGCCAATCATAGAATAATAGCATTAACAGTAAGTTTATCCTTATTATTAAGGAATACGTAGTCATTTACCTTGGATTCATTAAGGGACGGGCGTAGGGTCATTGTATGGTCAACGAAGGCAACTTGTAGGGGTGTCTTTAGCAATTCATAGGGACTATCATCATTTGTTTGTAGGGACAAGATCAATATTTCGTAGGCAACTTCGAAGGGACTTATGATCTTTTAAATCTGAAGGGACTTGATGGGCTAAAGACGTAATCTAATATGTGTCTAGCGGTATCTTAACTGCAAGCGCACAGCCTATCGAAGTAATATTTAAGATTATCGATCCCACAGGGACTTTATGATTACTTAGTGCTAGAGGGTTTACTAGTTTAGCTAAGGTGAATGGTTGTCACGATTTTTGGTTGTTTTTAAGGATTAAAGGCGGGAATTAAATTTTAGTTTAATAAAATAATAAGGCGGTCGGTATGTAATTAAGTTAACTTAGGCGGGTTAATCTAACTTAGGCTTATAAGAATGATTCACTTAATCTATTCTGTAGAGGTTATCAGTTTAAATATCTTTAACTCACACTCTCGTGGTCTTATCTCAGATCTTACTCCTAAAGCCCTATGCCTGCTCTCGCTAGCCCATAAGTGTTTAGAAATAATTTTTGGAAACTTAATAATTCTAATTCATTTTAAAGCGCTCTCGCTGTGTTTAAATTAAATGCCTAACTTTAGCTATCTGGTTAAAATCTCACACTCTCGTGGTCTCGACCTAACCTATTACACTTTCCTTACTCTCGTAACAAAAAGATTAATTTTATAATAAAAAGTCACAGCCAGAATTTTAAGTTCTTAATTATTTTAAGCCTAGAATTGATTTTACCGATTTAGTGTATTTTAATTACATACCGCCTAAAGTGTTTAGCTACTCATAATTGTTGTACCAGACAGATGCAGAAACAGAGGAATCCAAATTAAAATAAGCATTATAAAGAAATAAAAATAAATTCTTAACATTAATATAAATGCGAATTAATTAAAAACCTGAATAACAAATATAATGTCAAACTCCTTCTTCCACAATCTGGCAAGCTCGGAGTGCGGACCGGAATCGGAAATAAAATTACAAAAACGAAAATGCTGAAGGCTTGAAAGAAATTAAATAATAACAATTTCCTAATGTTGGAAATTGTTATTTGATTTGGTTGGGATATAAAAATTAAAACAAGAACAGAAACATTTGCTGGAAAAATAAATGAAATAGGGTGCAATGGAAATACGGCAGAGCTTCCGCAAGAAAAATTAAAAATAAAACTCTGTGTTTTCTACTTTGAAATAAAGCTATTTATAGAGATCATAATTTGGGCTTGGCAGTTGGAATAATGCGCGGGCTTCGTAGTTGCTGAGAGAATCCAGGGAAAAGTTGAGTTACTGGGTCTGCGGAAGAATAGGAAAAATTTATGACTTCACGTAGCACGTTCATGACCAATTCTTACCAAGTAAACCTATTTTCCCCTTGTCACGTTCGTGACAAGGGTGTCACGTTCGTTACCCTTGTATTTAGCGCGTCACGGCCGTGAGGGATTGGTGACGACCGTGACTGCTCCTTTTAGCGTGTCACGGTCGTGACTCCATGGTGACGGTCGTGACAATTACAAATTATGCAGATTATGCAGAATTCCTCTCTTCTTCTTCTTTTCATGGTTGTTTTTGCTCATTTCACTTTTGGCTTATGATTTAGCTCTATAATTGATATACCTGCAAAATGACAAAGAAAACTCGAAGAATCGGGTGTTAAAACGATAAATGTGCGATAAAACGGCATTGAAACATAGTAATAAAACGATACTTTTTCTTGTTATCAAACTTCCCCAAACTTAAACCTTTGCTTGTCCTCAAGAAAATAGTCGGTTGAAAAATGATCGGACAGGTTTCCATCGACGCACACACATAACAAACCATACGAGAAATCGTTTTGCCAGATAGACCGGTACTAGAATAAAACACTAACGATACACTAATGACACAAGCAACAAGCTAAGTCGTTGACTTCCCGTTAAACAAAACATTCGGTAATTGCGTTACGATTCCACCTAGAGTCTTTCGATCTTATTTCACCCGGTTTCATTCTAGCGCAATCACATTAAGCCCTTTGCCTTAGCACGCACGTAGTGGAGTAGCCGGTTAGTGACTTTGATCCTTTATAAGCACGGGGTCTGGTACACGAATGTGGCAACCCTACATATATTATCTGATTTGGAGGTTGTGGGGGATCGAGCCATAGCACGCCCTACCAAGTTCAGAACCAGGTACCTTTGAACCAACCCGCAATGGACTCCTTCTCATATTTCTCGTTTCTTATATGCGACCGTGTACTTTGGTGCAATTTCTTTTTATTGGCATCGAGATATGAAGGATCATTATAGATTTAGGCATCAAACACTTATGTTCATCGGCTCCCCACGTGGTTTGTGTTCAGACGGTGCTGACTGCTAGTATAAGCTACTAGGGGTTACTTTAGAACTGAAACTTAAGGTGTAGTCGTAATAATTATCGGAACGGAATGCTTAAGTAGGAAGTCTAAGGTGTCAAGATTGTATTGATCTTGTTGAATCGTTCTCAGCTTCCTAACTATGATTTCATAGGTAAGTCGGGTATGCGAAGATAAAAATATAAAAATTTTCGGTATGGCTAAATAAACGGGGGAAATTCGAAACTAAAGAAATAGCACATAATATTACTTTATTTCATTAAAATACGAAAGGGAAATACAACGGAATGGAAAGTGCGGAAAGGGAAATGCGGAAAAAGGAAAGGTATCTCTCCCACACTATATCAGACATTGTCCTCAATGTTGTGATATAATAGCGGGTAAAATACAATACAAACAACGGAAATGGAAAAACATAAACAAAAACATAAACTAAGGCTGCTGACGACCATGGCCTCAGCTTCTGGTGCAGGAGCGTCTGGACGGAGTCGCTTCAGGATCAGAACCGGTGCCAGTGAGAGCAGTGATATCAATTCGCAAAGCCTCTAGCTTACTAAAAATCTCTCCAAGCTTCTCATCAGTCGTCCTCTGGTTGGTGGCAACAGCTAAAAGTAGTGCATCATGTTGCTCTTTTTGCCTTCGCTCGAGTGCGGCATTCATCTGATTTTGCTGATGAATCGCACGGAGGACGTCCTCAAGTGTGATGTCGAGTAAAGGTGGTTGTCGGGTGGAGGACTCAGGAATGTCCTGTACAGGCTCAGCTGCATCCATGGTATCCTGCATCTCGTCCACCGGTGGATCGGCCTGTTCATCAATAATGGGGACGTGGCCTGCAGCATCCGATAAAGCAAATAGCTAGTTGGCTCGGTTGGACGGATCGATGCGGTCACGTCACGGCAAGGTGATGTGGTGATAAACGGTGCCTTGGATAACAGGGTTGAACCTGCCATCCTCTCTCTGAGAAATCAAGTGGGCGGACCTGCAATAGTTCTTTGTAAGCAACTCTGCGGCTCTGCGAGGCAAATGGATAATCAAGTCACCAAGCTCCAGCTGAATGGCGAGGGTGGTGACAATCCCGCCTATGTAGAAGGGGGTTGCGCCTCGTTGCGCTACAGACTGGATATGTGATAAAAGGAATGGGGCAGCATTGATGCGCTCATCATTTAAGGCACAGTGCAAGAACAAGAGCTCCTTAGAGTTAAGCTTGTGATTGCTCTCTCTTGCAAAAATAGTATTGCAGATGATGCGATGAAAGTATCGGATCGCCGGGTTATGGATGTGGGTAGCATTCAGACTCTGAAAGGCAGTAGCACGGGTGTTGGTGATGTCGTGCCATAAGGTGAAAGCGGTTTCGCTGAAGTTGTCCGGCACGCGGAGATGAGCATCGTCGCCGTGATCGAAACCTAACAGTTCGGCGATCCTTGTTTGTGTAATTTCGAACTCTCGGCCGAGCATTCTGAATTTAGCAATGCCGGTGAGTTGGCTTGATGAACCGGGAGGTGTAACATATTGAAACGAACTCAGAAATTCCAATGTGAGGAGTTCGAATGTCGGCTGTGGTTGACTGCACAAGTGCCACAAACCAACATGCCTAAGCAGGAGCTTCACGCCGTTGAGCAGTCCCAACTCCCTCAAGCAGTCAATGTCGACATACCGAGTGGGTTGGACGCCACGGTTCTGAAACCTGATGAACTTTTGTCTTTGAGTTTCTCCATGTTCACCATCTCTAAATTGAATTTCTTCCATTGCATGCAAGTACGGGAATGAGAGATGAGAGGTTTTTGAGTTTTGTGAGAAAAATGAAAAATGTGAAGAATTTGGTTCTGATTATAGTGTAAGAAGTGAATGTGAGGGGTTTGGAATAAATGGAGAGGTTATTGGAATTTATTGAGGGTAATGGAAAGTTACGGGATAGTGAGGAGATAATGGGGGGTTTCTAATTTTTGTGGAAGTGGAAAAGTGGTTCCTGCGAAGAAGAACGGTTCTGTTTCTCAGAATTCGTATAACAGGGTCGTCACGGTCGTGATGGGTGAGTGACGGTCGTGACGCGCTAATTAGCTGGTCACGATCGTGAGAGAATGATGACGACCGTGAGGGATTAAAATCTTATAATATTTTCTTCACAGAATGCATTATCTCACACGTTCAATGCAATTTTTTTGTTTTCTTTATTATCACTTCTTATTTAATTTCAACACAAACACTATATAATATTAGATCAACATATATTAGCAGCAAATTCATCACACGAGAAATCATAAAATATTAATCAATTTAAATATAACAGTAACTAATGGAAATCATAGAAATTGATTAAATTGGAAAATGGTAAAACTAGGAGTGCTTTGCTTTTGATATAATTGAAGGAAAATTACATTAATAAAAATAAGGTACGAAAATGTTTGCAAAATGTGAAAACTAACTAGAAACAAAAACAAGAAGTAAAATAAGTTAAATCACTACAGCATTTTTCAAAAGTGCTTCTTCAAATCTTCAATTGCGGAGTTTAGGTGGTAGAATTGCTCACACGCTATGTCAGTTAAACCTATAATGTCCAATCGCATGCTTTTAATCTCATCTTTAACAGTATTAATATCGGCTTGGTAAACTTCAAGAGTATTCATAATTTTCTTCAAGTTGTCAGCATATTCTACTTGATTTACTTCGGGGGTTTCAATCACTTCATCAGTGTGTGCAATGTCATGGTAACCAGGAGGTGTCTCAGGGTCACTTTCTACATCGGTCATTATATCATCCCTTATCTTGTAAGATTGTGGTGTTTCAGGAGTGGATGGATAGTCAGGAGGGGTAAGCTCATAAAGCCAATTATCTTTATTATGAACACTGACTCTAGCATGGTTTGGTAGTGTGAACAGGGTTACTACTTCATTCCTGATTAGGTACTCGTAAGGTGGTTGTCCTAAATTTCTTATGATATGGCGGTTAAAGCAAAAGTTCAGATTCATAGGACGGATGGTACCTAAACGGTTACACCTGTGTAATTGGTGTAAACACCCCAAATTTGCCCTCACCCATTCACACCATGGTTTGTGATCATTTCATATGCATAAACACAATCATACCATCTCATATCACATTTTTGATTCACTGCATAGATTCAAAGTCATCTGCATCTAGGGTTTGTGATCTGAGCAATCCAAGAGCTTCTTGAGCCACTCCAAAGGTCATCAATCATTTCAAGGGGGTCCATGTGTGTTCAAGCATCATATTATATCCTCTCAAAGTCAAGAATGCCAAAGAATCACAAGAACTGGGTTTGGTATGGAAGCAGAGTCAGGTTTGACTGCACAGATGACCTAAAATTAGGGTTTTGGTTTCAGAGGCCATAACTTCAAATTTTTTGGTCATTCTTGTTTCTATTGGTCTCTATATGGTATAGGGAGTATGCATATCAATTTTCATGAAGAAATTCCATGGGTAAGTCATCTGATCAAGGGTTGACTTTCTGGACAAGTCAATGCAAAATCAGGGCATCTGAGGCCCCCAATGACCCAACCAAGGGGTGATCTTCATCATTTTGAGTGTATTTGATCTTTATTTGATCATGGAAGAAGTTAGAAATTCACAAATTCAAGAATTTGAAGTTTTTGCAAAGTTGACTTTTTTGGGCATGGTTGACTTTTAATGAAATGTCATTTTATGCAACTTTTTCAACCCTTACTTTTTGATCCAAAAATGCTTCAAATGGAAAAACTTTGGTCATGAAAGTTGTAGATTAGATTTTTCCCTTTTCAAAAAGTACAAGAACATGACCTAATTCATCTTGGATCAAAAGTTATGGTGCATCAAAGTTGGCAAAAATCACTAAAAATCAAATTATGCACCAAAAGAGAAACTTGCAAAATCTTGTACCAAAGGCATTTGTGACTTCTAATTGTTGTCTAACCATTACACAAACATCACATGTAACCTAAAAATCAGAATGGGCCAAGGGTTTCTCATTTGTTTGGCCTTTGGAGCAAGATATTTTCATAAAGATTCAAAAGCAAGCAAGTTGCAAAAGCTCATGATCACTTCCATCCACTTGCTGCCTATGTTGCTGAACCACACTAGCCTTTCCCTCACACCATGCTGCGCAGCCCACAGCCCTTGTACTAGCCTAGAACATGACCCATGCTTCTCTTACACAAGAGTGGACATTTTGCAAAAGTAGCTACACCTATCACAAAAGCACAAGTCACATCCTCTGACCAATGGCATTTGTTTATACAAAGAAAATGCAAGCCAAACCACACAAGAGGCCAGCCTGAAACTCACCAGAACTCAGCATCCACAAACTCTCTCCAACTTGCATTTTCCTTCGAATCCCATCCCACAAGCCAAAAACCTTCAAACAAGCTTCACCAACCTTCTCACCATGCTTCACTGAACCCAAACCAACAAGACACAAGCCTGAAACCAGCAAGAACTCAACTCTCTCATTTTTCACTCTCAAAGCCAAAGCCTTCGAAACTCTTCACATAGGCCACAAACACTTGAACAAACTTCACAAACCTTCTCAAATCATCATCCTGATCACAAAGAACCCCTCACCCTTGCCTGAAACTGCCTGAATCACAAACACAACTCTCACCTGAGCTTGAACAGAACTTGTTCAATCTCCCAAACCAGCCAGCATAAACTCCTTCTAAGCATCCAGACATCATCAAGGGGCCATAAGGAGTGGATTTCATAAGGAGGGGAGATCAGAAAGCTGCAAAGTTGAAAGCTTCGAAACTCAGGTAGCTCAAGAACTTTTTTTCCAGAAATGATTTTTTAAGTTCCTAAGCTGTTCTATATGCCTCCCTGATCATGAATATGTCTTTGGTTTTGAAAATGGTGGAGAGATGAGAGTTTAACCTGCTTCTGAAACTTTTTGCCCTAGATTTTGTTTGATTCGATTCAGCCATTTTAGGAGTGATAAATATGTTTTGATTGGGGGTTTTGATTCGTGACTGAGTGGGGATCATTTCTGTTTAATTAGATTTCATTTTAGAAGCGTTTAGAGTGAGTTTGAAGTTTTGGATGATCGGAGAAGACGACCGGAACACTGTTCCGGTCGCCTGAAAGTAATTAGGGGTGTCATTAGGGCATAATCATTAATTAGCCAGGTTTGAATTCCAGCCGTGGGATCTGGCGCCAAGTCAATGCGCGCGTGTTTCAGTTTGAATCTGGTCCCTAGGATTTGATTACTTTTCCTTTTTCAGTTTAAATTTCATTTTATTTTCATATTATTTCATTTAATTTCCACAATTTATTAAAAATAGCAAAATTAATTTAAAAAATCTGAAATTTTTTGTACAAGTTATTATTTAATTTTAGAACACAAAAATATTTTTATTTTCATTTTTAGCATTAAAAAAGTATTTTTTAATATTTAAAAGTTTCTTTTTAATTAATTAATGAGAATTAATTAATTAAAAATACTTTTAGGTATTTAAAAATCACCAAAAAATTCATGAAACCTTTAGAAACATTTAGAAACATTGTCCAACCCTCAAACTAAATTTCTTTTTTGATCTTGATGCATTTTGAGAATTTTTCATGGAATTAAAGTCATTTTGATGCATTATTTTGATCCAAACTTCCAAAAATCATTTCTGCCTAACCATGAAGAGTTGGACCTTGATTCTTTTTGCATTGCATTGTGTTTGGCATGTAGTTTGTGATATTAAATGGCCATGATTTGATCTTTCATTTTCAATTTGTTTGATAATTTTCTTGTTTAAGAACCCTAAAACCCTAGAAAACTTAGAAAAATCATATCTGGAATTAGGTTAAGAGTTGAGACCTCTCCTTTGGGAAGTGAGTTAGTATAGGTTTAGGGATCCTTTGAGTGCATTTTCAATTTTTTGTAATGTTGTTTGCTTCTGATTTTGGTTTTTGTTTGTTGTATTGTTCATAAACCCTAATTTGGGCTTTCATATGCATCCATCTTGCATTTGCATTCATGCCTTGACTTGCCATAGCATTTTATGCATTCTTGTGATTCATGGAACATATTAAGACATATTGAAAGCATGTTTGATCATTGCATCTTTCATTTGCCATGTTGTATGCCATATACATCTCATAACTTTTCATGTATGCTCATGTGTCTTAACTTGCTTCATTTGCATTCATAAGTTTGTATGATCATCCACATGTGTTGTTTTTGGTTTGTAGCATCTCATAGCATCATTAACATCATGTATGTGCTTCTGGTTTTATTTTCATCATGCCATTGCATCCCATTTTGCATTGCATTGCATTCCTTTCACTAACATTTCAGGTGGTAAGTAACTTTGAGAAGTGGATTTGCCTTCACTTCTCATACTTTCTTCTCATCTCTCTCTTGAATCCATGCTGCATTTTTTCATGTGTTTGAGTTTGAGCTTGTTCATCCTTCTTCTTCTCACTTTCTTTCTTCAAGTGACTTGACTTCTTAAATGAAGCAAGTTACTTTGCTTCTCTTGATCCTTTCATCTGCTTCCTGGTGGTTCCATTGAAGATTTCTCTGGTAAACCTCACAAACCTTAGGAACAACCAAGCATGACAATGATTAGGGTTTTGATTAGTCTCCCCTCTTAGTTTTACCTTTGGGTCTCTTTTGAGTCTTCTCTTCTCATCTCACAATCAGGGACTAAACCCTAAAGGCTTTAAGGCTTTGTGATTAAGCTTATGCCTGCATCCTTCTATTAGGATGGAGTGTATAACTTTAATCCTAAGTGTTAAACCCTTAATGTGTTTAAATCCTTTAATCAATTCACTTAATAATCATCAAGACATCAAGCTTGTAACTTGGGCCTTGCATTAGGGTTCTAATTCTTCCTTAATTGGTTAAGAAGGACTAACCCTAGTGTTAATGGACAAGTCCCCCTCAAGTTGTCTTACAAACCCTAAAATTCACTTCATCATCATACCATTAAATAAAATCCACTTAACCAAAGGCTTGTTTTGTCATGAGCTTAATCCCTAATCATGGATTAAGTTGAGGAGCTTTCCTCAGCTTAAACATTCTCATCTATTATCCTTCTATTAGGATGGTGTAATGAGTCGGTTTAATCCTTGATTATGGCTTAATCTCATTACTCAACACTAAACAAAAACACCAAAAACATCTAAATAATCACAAGTAGGTTAATGATCTTAATCCTACTCCATGGTGATTAAGTGTGAGAAGCTGACTTCACACTTAAGGTATTCTCATTACCCTTAATCAGAGGGAAGATGTGATGAGTTTACCAAATCCATTGGTTTAGACTTAAGCTCATTAACTTATGACAAAATCCAAAAAAACAATAAAAGACTGAAAAACACAAAAACAAACAATAATCGTCTCCTTTGGGATTCTTTTCTCATCTCATTCACTCATAAACGAGAACTTGCTTCTTCCGTCTAATGCAAGACAGTTTGCACCTGAGCCAGATAAGTCATACACTTGAGCATAGGCAAGCAAGCAGTTCACAAGTCAATTCATCTTTCAGTCCCTTTGGGTCGAACTACGGTGTTCTGATTTCCTCATTGCACGAGAGGATACGTAGGCATAACTTAACAGTTATCGAACAAAAGTCTCTGTATATTCCCCCTCTTCCAGTATCATTTTCTTAGCCTCATGATCTTGAGCATTTCACTCCTGTTCTTACACTGACACTTCACTTATATACTTCACATTTCCTTTACACTGACACCTGTACATTCTTTTCCAGCTCTTTTATACACAGATTGCACTGACACTACCCCTTTAAAACACAAATCTTTTAAGCGTGGATCTCGTCGAGTACGGCGGACAATCTGGGTGCTAATACCTTCCCAGGTTGTAACCAACCCCCTTTCTCAGTCTCTCTGGTTCGCAACCGTCTTATCCATATCTTTCTAGGTCTATGCAGCATTGCCTTTCCTCCGGGATAAAAATGCCTAGCTGGCGACTCTATTCATCTCCAGTGAGTTCACGGCTGTGTGTTCTCACTGTTCCCTTCGCCGACCGTTCGCGTCTGTACCTTTATTTGGGCCATTCCCCATTTATCGGGAGCGACAGCTTGGCGACTCTGCTGGGGACCCTTATACTGCAACCAGGGCTTCTGGTTCTTTTTGTGGGTTCCTCCTAGCGCTTGATTGATTTGTGTTTACTGGGGTGTTATGTGCTTATTTGTGTTTGTATTTTTGTATTTATTTTTGCTTTATGTACAGTTGCTTTACTGCTTCCTTTATAGCTTTGCATTATCATACTGTCATACTGTGCTGCTGGCTGGATTTGTTTGTTTGCTTTGGTGGGTGGGTGTTCCATTGAGAGTTAAGGTCCTATACCTGGGACCTGAGTGACACCTAGGCTAGAGTGGTTCATATTCTTTCCCATTCCATCTCGGTCTGATGCGGGAATATGAAACACAGTTCAGATATGGGTTTCTTCTTGAGAACTCTGTGTTGCAGATTTCCTGCAATGCTAGGGCTATCTGGGAAGCCTGCTAAGTCTGGATAACCTTTTAGTATTGACCTTCAGAAACTGAGGTGAATTAGAGGAGGAACTTTTATGGTTATTGTAAACACTGTACCTCCGGGTTAGAAGTGTTTACACTTCTCATAACTGATCCAAGTCTGAGGATCCTTGTTTTAGAACACCACCTGTGAGGGGGTTGGGCTGTTTACAGGTTTGCAGGTACCCTTGGCCTCAGCATACCCTGTTACTTTGATTTGATTAAGAATACTCCATGTTGGAACAGTTCTTGTGATTCTAAACCCTGGACATGTGACTCTTTATTTGAGTCCCCCACCTTTGTTACTGGATTTATAGACCTCCATCTGGATTTCTTGAACATACCTGGACTTATATCAGAGCATTTGATCAGATCCAACTCAGTCACAAACCCTTGCATATCATTTGCATACATCCTCATTGCATCATTTTGACATTTGTTTATTTGTTTTTCAGGGTATCCACCTTTATTTTGGCTTGGTTTTGACCCCATCATCAGTATTGACTTATCTTCATCATCATCTGCTTCAGCTATCAGCTATCTGCTTCAGTCACCTGCATCACCCAATCAGTGGCCCATTTTTCAGTGTCATCATCAGCACCTGTCTCCACTCATCCTCAACATCATGGCACCTAAAAATAGTAACATCTCCTACCACTTCTTCCAGCCAGAGCTAGCTGACATCAGGAGGATTCAGACCCTGATCACTCCAGACCATATACCACTGTTCAGGGAACATTATGGAGATATACTTGATGTGGTTATGGATTTGGACCCTTCACAGAGGAGCCTGATTCATACTTGCCTTCAGTTTTATGATCCCCCACTGAGGTGTTTCACTTTTCAGGACTTTCAGCTGGGCCCTTTATTGGAAGAATACTCATCATTGGTTGGTATACCTATCAGGGGTGGAGTCCTTTTCAACCCTGAGATGGTCTTTCCTGGTAATGAAGAGGTAGCAAAGGCATTGCATCTGGAACCAGTTCTGATTGGGCAGCATATGACTACTAAGGCTGGAATCCCTGGCCTGCATCTGGATTTCTTGATCTCTCAAGCTACCCTGAAAGCTTCTTTAGGAGAGTGGAAAGCAGTCTGTGCTTTATTGGCCCTGAGCATATATGGGATTATATTATTTGCAGATGAGCCTAGATTCATTAGCAAGAATGCAATCCATCTTTTCATCCTGAGGAACCCAGTGCCCACTTTATTGGGGGATTTTTACTACTCAGTGCACCAGAGGAATGAAAAGCATAGGGGAAGATTAGTGAGGTGATGTGCTCCTTTGTTCCATACTTGGCTTCTCAGGCATTTACCCAAGACAGATGCATTTTTGAACCCTCATCAACAGAGGAACTGGGCTAGAAGACTCACTGCTCTGACTTCAGCCGATATCAGGTGGTGCACTCAAAGCACAAAGGGCAGGGATATCATCACCAGTTGTGGGCATTTTCCCAATGTACCCCTGATAGGAGCTAAGGGTAGCATTAATTACAATCCTCTGCTGCTCAAAAGACAACTGGGCTATGCATTAGTCCACACTCCTAAGGCACAAGACTTGGCTGAGACTCTTTATTGTGAGAACAAGCCTAATCTGGCTATTGTTAGGAAGGCAGCCTGGGCCTGGGATAATGTTCAAACTAAGGGAGTAACCATTCTAGGAAAGTGCAACAATGTAGCATCAGCACAGTACCATGAGTGGTCCCATGCCAGGGCTCAATTCTCTGGAATGCCCTTTACCATGGAGGATATGCCTGGATCATCCTCAGCACCACCCCCTGCCACTGTCAGTTTGGAGGAGTTTGAGGGTTTGAAAGAGAGAAATGAGAAGTTGACTCAGGCTTTGCAGAAGACCCTCCGGGAGAGGAGTAATGGTAGGATGGATATTGAGAGGTTAGAGAAGTTGAGAGTGGAGCATCTGGCTAAAATTGAGAAGTCTGAGGATTACATCAAGAAGTCTAGGGCTGGAGAACAAATTCTGAAGAATGCTTGCAAGGAAGCCCAGTTCCAGAAAGCCAGGACTGACTTGTATCTGAAGGAGAGTCAAGCTAGGTGGGTCAGGATCACCGAAGCTCGTACTCTGGAGGACAAGAGGGTCCAAGACAAGATAGAGCAGTTGGAAGCTAGTGCAAAAGAGCAGCAGGAAGCCCTGGCAGCAGCCCAGAGGGAGATATCAGAGCTGAAGATCAAAGCTGGAGTGAAGAGGTCAAAGGACTAAAGTCAACACAAGAAGCTAACTGCAGCTGTTACTACCTGGAACCTCCTTATCAGGAATCTCACGGAGCGTCCAACTGATCCTGTGACTGAAGCACTTCTCAAGGAAGTTCAGGAGGATGAGTTCGGTCTTGGTGTTTGATTTTTGCTTGTTGTTGCTTTCATTCCATGTACTTTTATTTTCTTGTAATATATTTTGACCCCTCAGAGGGCTTGTTTTTGTAAACAAACTATGTACCATTTGTCTTTTGTGATATATGTATCAGTTTGTTCCATCCGAGTTTACTTCAAAAGCAACATCAACAGCATCTTCAAGGGTCTGGAAGGGTCAAAACTGAATGCCAAGCCGGATACCTTGAAAACAAATAAGCATACTGCATTGCATGCAAACCCTTTGTTTGTTTTGTAGGTTTTTGTTTTATTGTTGCTAACTCTGTTGTGATGTTCAGGAACTATTGCTCGACGACGGGTATTTCCCCTCAACCGTCCACACCGATATCCAACCCGTAACAACCTTCCGGGCATACAAATGGATCAGGTACAACAGGACCTTGCAGAGGTCAGAAATCAAATGGCAAACGAAAGATTGGAAATGAGAACCCAGATGACGCAATTTATGGAAGTGATTAACAACATGGCTCAGAGCCAAGAAAGATTGAGAGCAATGGTGGAAAGGCAGAATCAAGAAGATCCCCATATAGGGACTGCTGGCACAAGCAACAATGAGAGGGTCCAACCTCATGTCAATCCCCCTGTATTTGGCCCCCACCTTCATCCAGAGGTCAACATTCCTGCTAATGTTCAAGGGACTGCCACTGCAGGCAGAGTACTGCAAGAAGACCCCCAGGAGGATCAGTTCACGGTAATGGGTGCTGGGGAGGAAGCTTATGACAGAAGGCTGGATGAGATAGCTGAGAAATTAAGATCCTTGGAGTCTCAAAACTCTTTGGGTTTTGATGTTATGGACATGGGCTTGGTAGACGGGGTCAGGATTCCCCATAAGTTTAAGCCTCCTTGTTTTGAAAAATACAATGGGACTTCCTGCCCGCGAACTCACTTACAATCCTTTTTGGGGAGGTTGAAAGCATATACCGTGGACGAGAAGCTCTGGATGTTTTATTTTGAGGACAGCTTGACGGGAGCTTCAAGAGAATGGTACTCTCATCTGACTAGAGCGACCATCAGGTGTTGGAAGGACTTGGCAGAGGCCTTCATCAGACAATACCAGTACAATTTGGATATGGCACCCAACAGGACCCTCCTAATGGGAATGTCACAGTCGTCTAGAGAAAGTTTCCGAGAGTATGGCCAGAGATGGAGGAAATTGGCTGCTGCTGTTCAGCCACCTATGTCAGAGAGGGAGATGGCAGATATGTTTATGAACACCCTCCAAGGAACATACATTGACAGGCTAGCTGCTTTCTCTTCCACTAGCTTCGCAGATGTTGTCATAGCTGGAGAGAGAATTGAGAGCCTGTTAAAGATGGGCAAGATTTCTGACAACGGTGCCAGCTCATCCAGCAACACAAGAAAGCCTTTTGCAGGCCCGAGAAGAACTGGTGAAACCAATGCTATCCATGCCAACAGGGGCAGACCCCAGTATGTTCATAGGTCTGTGGCAGCAGTCACCATTCCCGCTCCAGCTCATCCACAACCAGCTTATCAACCTCCGCAACAAAATTATCAGCAACAACCTCAGTACCAGCAACAAACTCAGTATCCTCCGAGAAACTACAACAACACCAGCAACACTATTGCCACAACTCCTGAAACTCAACCTGGTTGAGCTAAGGACGTTGGCACCTCCAGATCCTAATAGTCTACCCAGAAATTATGACTCCAACGCCAGATGTGCTTTTCATTCAAACGCGCCTGGCCACAGTACAGAAAAGTGCAGAGCCTTGCACATGAAGGTACAAGACCTGGTAGACTCTAAAGCTCTGAACTTCGCACCACCACCCAATGTTAACAAGAACCCTATGCCAAACCATGGTGGCCCCAGAATCAATGCTATTTAAGAAGACAAGCCGTCTTATTTAATAACCAGTGTGGGTCAGATTCGGACACCGTTGGTAGAGATTAAGGCTCAACTCCTCGAATGTCAAATGTTCCCGGGATGTGAGTTAGGGTGTGCTTACTGCAACATTTCAGTGAATGGGTGTGATAACTTGAGGGATGGCATAGATGGTCTCATCCGGAGTGGCCTACTTCAAATTACAACGTCAATTCCAACCAATCCAGCAATCTCATCAGCAACAATTCCAGTATCTCCTACAACTGCAACAACCATTGTTCCCGACAACTCCGCAGCTTCATCAACAAATGTTTCATCTGTCATTTCAACTGACCAGATATCAGCAAACATTCCTTCTACAACTTCAGCACCATTTCATTTTGAATCTCCTACAACAACAACACCCATCCTTCCAACAATGTCTCCTACAACATCAGCAACAAGCCATGAAGATGTCTCAACAGTTACGATCTATTATGATCCTGAAAATGACTCCGTCTACAACTCACAAAGTGCTACTCCCATCAGAGCACCAGTCACAATATATTATGATCCACAGACTATCACAGTCCCTTCCGCAGCTGCAATCAGTCCAGTCACTATCACAGTGCCTGGGCCAGTACCTTATGAAAGCAGTAATGCCATCCCCTGGCATTACGGCTCTGATCTATACTGCGAAGGACAAAAAATCACTTTTGAATCATCAACCCCTGCACCACAGATAGACAATGTGGGAGGAGGCGGAGGCTTCACTCGAAGCGGACGTCTCTTTGCTCCACAAATTCAGAGACCCACTACCGAAGCAGAAGCTGCTGCTAAGGCAAAAGGGAAAAGCTTGGTGCAGGAAGAGCAAATTAGTAAGGAAGCTTTGAAAACACCCTTTGATCAGGAAGTTGATGAATTCATGAGAATCATCAAGAAAAGTGATTACAAAATAGTGGATCAGCTTCATCAGACGCCTTCCAAGATCTCAATCCTATCATTGCTTATGTGCTCCGAAGCCCATCGGAACGCACTACTAAAAGTCTTGCACGCAGCTTATGTGCCTGAAGAGATCACAGTCAATCAGTTGGAAGCTGTGGTAGGAAATGTTAATGCTAGTCATGGACTAGGGTTCACCAACACTGATTTGACTACGGAAGGCCGCAATCATAAAAAGGCTTTGCACATTACCATGGAATGTAAAGGTGCAGTCCTTTCCCATGTGCTGGTAGACACGGGGTCATCCCTTAATGTCTTACCTAAAAAAGCCCTCGTGAAGCTAGAGTATGACGGACTGGCATTACGACCCAGCAACCTGGTGGTGAGAGCCTTTGATGGTTCTAAGAGATCGGTTCTGGGTGAGATTGAGTTGCCTATAACGATTGGCCCACAAACTTTCAAAACGACCTTCTATGTGATGGATATACAGCCTGCCTACAGCTGTCTATTGGGTAGGCCATGGATTCACGCCGCTGGCGCCGTGACCTCAACCCTTCACCAGAAGTTAAAATTCGAGTGGGAGGGTCAAGTCGTTACTATCTGTGGAGAGGAGGATATTTTTGTCAGCCATCTGGCTACCTACAAATATATTGAGATGGATGGGGAGATCCACGAAACAATGAGTCAGGGGTTTGAGGCCTTGAACGTAAATGAAACATCTGTTGTACCTGGAACCTCAATGACATCATACCAACAAGCCCGGAAGGTTGTTGAAGAAGGAAATGCCCAAGGCTGGGGCAAACTGCTACCTGTGGAGAAGAAAGAGGATAGATTTGGGTTGGGTTACAAACCAACTCAACAAGATCAAGCAGAGGCTGCAAAAGAGCCCAACTTTGTTAGTGGGGGGATGCTCACCCCTGATGCTGTCAACAATTTGGAAGACGAGGATGAAAGCGACCGCAACCTGGAGAGTTGGATCCGTCCAAAGATCCCGGGGAGCAGTATCTCGAACTGGTCTTCCCAGGAAATTATAAGAGTTACTCATGCAGAGTAATTATTATTTCCTGTATTTTTATAGCATGCATCAAAGTCTTGCATCTTGCCCAAGATGACAAGACTCATTTTGTAATCGGGCCATCTGTACTTTTTGTGCAACAAGATTAATCAATGAAATATCAGACATCTTTTGCAAATGAGTCTTTTTCTTTTCCGCTCACTGTTTTTCCATTCTTCTTTTTGTACAAAAAAAATAAATGGCAGTGTTTTCAAAATGACAACTTTATTTCACTTTTCTAAACAAGATTAAAATCAAATCACTAAAATGAAAAAACTGAACCCTTGCAGAGTGTGCCTTCCAGACAGCACCGACAACAGCACGGCTATGACTTCGTATGACTTTGACAATCCAATCAATCAAGCTGATGAAAGGGTTGAAGAAGAATATGAGCTTCCTGAAGAGCTAGCCAGGTTGTTGAGACAAGAGGAAAAGGTTATTACTCCTCACCAGGAGGAGGTGGAAACGATCAATCTTGGTACAGATGAAGACGTGAAAGAAGTTAAAATCGGGGCCTGCTTACAAGACTCAGTGAAGAGACAACTGATTGACCTGCTGCAAGAGTATGTGGACGTGTTTGCTTGGTCTTATCAGGATATGCCAGGGTTGGACACCGACATTGTTGTGCACAAGCTGCCTTTGAGAGAAGAATGCCCGCCGGTTAAACAGAAACTGCGCCGTACTCGCCCAGACATGGCAATGAAAATCAAGGAAGAGGTACAAAAGCAATGGGACGCCGGTTTCCTTGCCGTAACTAGCTATCCACCGTGGGTTGCTAATATAGTACCTGTGCCTAAAAAGGACGGCAAAGTAAGAATGTGTGTTGACTACCGGGATCTGAACAGAGCTAGCCCGAAAGATGATTTCCCTTTACCTCACATTGATGTATTGGTGGATAACACGGCTCAGTTCTCGGTATTCTCCTTCATGGATGGATTTTCAGGATACAACCAGATTAAAATGTCACCTGAAGACATGGAGAAGACAACCTTCATCACACCCTGGGGCACGTTTTGCTACAAGGTAATGCCATTTGGGCTCAAGAATGCCGGTGCGACGTATCAACGGGCTATGGTGACATTGTTCCACGATATGATCCATAAAGAAATTGAATGTTATGTGGATGACATGATTGCCAAGTCCCTCACTGAAGAAGATCATCTGGTAAATCTGCTAAAGCTGTTCAAGCATCTGAGGAAGTACCAACTGAAGTTAAACCCCAACAAATGCACATTCGGGGTGCGATCTGGTAAGCTGCTGGGTTTTATTGTGAGCGAGAAAGGGATTGAAGTTGACCCTGATAAAGTCAAAGCCATTCAAGAGATGCCTGCACCGAAAACAGAAAAGGAAGTCCGAGGGTTCTTAGGTAGATTGAACTACATTTTACGGTTCATATCTCACCTTACAGCAACCTATGAGCCTTTGTTCAAGCTGTTGAGGAAAGAACAAACGGTCAGGTGGAACGAAGACTGCCAAAGGGCTTTTGACAAGATCAAAGAATACTTGCAAGAACCACCAATCCTTATGCCTCCAGTTGAAGGAAGACCTCTGATAATGTACTTGACAGTATTAGAAGAGTCAATGGGGTGTGTGCTGGGCCAGCATGACGAGTCTGGTCGAAAAGAGTATGCAATATACTACCTAAGCAAAAAGTTTACCGACTGTGAACAACGTTATTCACTGCTCGAGAAAACTTGCTGTGCTTTAGCGTGGGCTGCTCGCCGACTGAGGCAGTATATGCTGACCCACACTACTTTGTTGATCTCAAAGATGGATCCAGTCAAGTACATTTTTGAGAAACCGGCTCTTACCGGACGGGTTGCAAGATGGCAAATGATCCTTACAGAGTATGACATCCAATACACATCTCAGAAAGCCATCAAGGGCAGTGTATTGTCTGAATATCTTGCTGAGCAACCTATTGATGATTACCAGCCTATGAGATTTGACTTCCCTGATGAAGACATCATGTTCATAAAAGCAAAAGATCATGAAGAGCCTGTTCACACTGAAGGGCCCGACCCGAAAGAAGAATGGACTATGATGTTTGATGGGGCTGTTAATATGAATGGTCGTGGTGTTGGTGCAGTACTCATTACACCCAAAGGAGTTCACATGCCTTTCTCGGCAAAACTCACTTTTAACTGCACTAACAACGAAGCTGAATACGAAGCTTGCATTATGGGTCTTGAGGAAGCCATTGACCTCAGGATCAAGACATTGACTCTATTCGGAGATTCAGCTCTGGTAATCAATCAGACCAACGGAAAATGGTACACCCACCAGGATCATCTGATACCTTATAGGGATTATACAAGGAGGTTATTGACTTTCTTTACAACAGTCAAGCTTGAGTATATCCCTCGGGACGAGAATCAGTTTGCAGATGCTCTTGCCACCATTTCATCCATGATCAAAGTTCAAGCTGCCAACTTTGTACCTCAGATTTCAGTGTCCAGACTTGACAGACCAGCATATGTGTTCGCAGCAGATGTTGTTAAAGATAATAAGCCTTGGTTCCATGACATTAAGTGCTTCTTGGAGGACCAAACATACCCACCTGGGGCATCTTCCAATGATAAGAAGACTTTGAGAAGGCTAGCTGGTAGTTTCTTTCTGAACACTGATGGTTCCCTATACAAAAGGAACTTTGATATGGTACTCCTCAGATGCGTTGATAAGACAGAAGCAGACTTGTTAATGCATGAAGTGCACGAAGGATCCTTTGGTACCCATGCGGGAGGGCATGCCATGGCTAAGAAGTTGTTAAGGTCGGGCTATTACTGGATCACAATGGATGCTGATTGTTGCGCCTACGCCAGAAAATGCCATAAATGCCAGATTTATGCGGATAAGGTGCATGTGCCTCCCAATCCTCTGAATGTGATGTCTTCACCTTGGCCTTTTGCTATGTGGGGCATTGACATGATTGGCAAGATTGAACCGACTGCTTCGAATGGCCACAGATTCATCTTGGTTGCCATTGACTATTTCACCAAGTGGGTCGAAGCAGCGTCTTATGCAAATGTCACAAGACAAGTGGTAGCCATATTTCTGAAGAGAGATATCATCTGTCGATACGGAGTTCCTGAGCGAATCATTACTGACAATGGTTCCAACTTGAATAACAAAATGATGGCAGAACTGTGCCGGGACTTCAAGATCCAACATCACAATTCTTCTCCTTACAGGCCAAAGATGAATGGCGCTGTTGAGGCAGCTAATAAGAATATCAAGAAGATTGTACAGAAGATGGTAGTCACTTACAAAGACTGGCATGAAATGCTACCATTTGCCTTGCATGGGTACCGCACGTCAATCAGGACATCCACTGGGGCAACACCGTATCAGCTTGTGTATGGTATGGAGGCAGTCCTACCTGTTGAAGTTGAATTACCCTCTCTGCGGGTACTAATGGATGTTAAACTAAGTGAAGCAGAATGGGTTCGGGCCCGATACGAACAGCTGAGTCTGATCGAAGAGAAAAGATTGGCTGCAATCTGTCATGGGCAGTTGTATCAGAAGAGAATGAAGAAAGCCTTCGATCAGAAAGTCAGGCACCGAGAGTACCAAGTAGGAGATCTTGTGCTGAAGAGAATCCTCCCTCCTCATACAGACCACAGGGGCAAGTGGACTCCAAACTATGAAGGACCATTTGTAGTAAAGAAAGTTTTCTCGGGTGGAGCACTGATGCTCAGCACTATGGATGGTGAAGACTTCCCGTCCCCTGTGAATTCAGATGCAGTTAAAAAATACTTCGCATAAAAATGACCCGCTGGACACAAAAACAGAATGTAAGTCCAGGCAAAAATAGGGCATCCCGGCGAGTCAAAAACAGAATGAAAGACTCGGGCAAAAATAAGGGAAAATAAACAAAAATGTACACCCGCTGAGTTGAAAGGCCGCATTGGACAACTCAGGCAAAAATGGGTATCCCGATGGATCGAAAACCCGAAAGGGCGATCCATGCAAAATAAGGGAATGAGCGAACAACTGCATTCTGAATTCGTATGTATCACCTACAACTTGGTAAACCTCTAAAGGATCAAGCTTCAATCAGAATCAGCCTTCTTCAGAAAGCAAGACGAGAAGAACGTCAAAAGTCATACAAGTCATAGCGAAGGGGAAGCTCCTTGAAGCGTCGTCAACATTGCCAGCACCTTTTTGTTTCTCAATTTACAACAATCTCCTCATTTCAGGGGATATGTTTCCTTGACTGTACCTTTCCAATTCAGGGCACATGAATTAATAAAATCAGATTTTCAGTCACGTTTCGTCTCGTCCGTTTTATTTTCACTTGCAAAATGTCTGATGTCTCCAAAAAATTTTGATTGCATGAATACAGATGCTTATCTTCAAAAATAAAAATACATGCTTGCAGGGAATATACTTACTCTCGGGAGTGTCTAAACTCTTATCATGGAAATCCAGTAAGGGATACTCCGGGATTACTTGTGCGTTTCTATCTTTGCAGGATTGCAGGTATTCAAAACACAACATGGGGCATGTAAGCTTCATCCCAGCAAACTGGCAAATCAACACTCAGTCTTAGCACCCGAAGTGCTTTCTCCCCAGCTGAGTTACCACTTGTTACTTCTCCCAGCCGAAGTGCCATTCATTCTTCCTCAGCTAAGCCAGGGAACCATTTCCCCACAGAGTTTCAGCCTCTGCCCAGAAGAGCAACGCATGAAGGAATCACAACAGAGTGACAAAAGCTTCTACAAACCCCAGCTGGGTCCCTCAGTACAAGGATAGGTCTATCAGCGACCCATATCCCCAAGCAGATATCATCTCATCAGGTCTACCAATGATCTCACCCCCAGCTGGGATGTCCGTTTCAAACAAGATCGGCCAGAGATCCTCGCAGTATCGGGATCCGAACCCCGGTTTGGCACCTTTCGCATGATCATGGCATTCGCATCATATTCACCCACAAAGCGTAGCATTCCGTCTAACACGGAGCATTATGGCAAAAAATCAAACATATAGCATAATCATAAGCCATGTTTGGAATCAACACTTGTGAATAATGACAATCCATCAATATACAGAATACTTTCCCCAAAATTCCCAGCGGAGATTCCCCAACAAAAGCAGTTGCCTCACATTCACAAACACCAGTATATATACTCTCTTTGGCACCCGTCCGTGTCAATACTCCCCAGTAAAGTCGCCTGAACACTCTGTGCAAACAATAACACTCGTATTACAGATACCCTTTTGACACCTGTCTGTGTCATAACCCCAGCAGAAAGCCAAAGACGTCCTCTTTGCACTCACATACACTTACATATGACAATCCTTTGACACCCGTCCGTGTCATATCCCCAGCGCAGTCGCCTACACTTTGTATATCAGATATTTGTTTATATTACACTCTTCTCCTTTTTACACTCGTCCGTGTCACTCTCCCCAGCAGTTAAACACTCAACCGTACATCACCCATGCTTACTACTCATGTTACTCTTATACAGATACTCGTCCGTATCTTGTATATACCACTTATATCCCCGCAGATTCAACACTAGTCCTTGTTCTTTGTTAACTCGTTGGTACTCGTCCGTACCATCATCTCAGAACATGCGTCAAGAGCTTGTTTCTACATGATACTCGTCTGTATCATAGTCTTAAGGATGCTCGTCCGCATCTTTAATCCATACACTATGTCAAACACTGTCGTCTTCTTGAATATAGACACTCGTCTGTGTCTACTATTCCCCAGAAGAATCCTCAGAATCAACACTCGTCCGTGTTCCCTGTTAACCAGTTGATACTCGTCTGTATCATCATCTTTGAACATGAGTCAGTATTTGTTTCTACCCGATACTCGTCCGTATCGTAGTCTTAGGGATGCTCGTCCGCATCTCTAATCTATACACATCTAAACACTTATACCTTTTGTTTCTTGGATGTAAACACTTGTCCGTGTTCACTATTCCCCAGTAGATCGCCAAAGCATTTTTCTCTTTTATCTGACACTCGTCCTGTGTCATGATAAACCCTGAGAGCAGCCGTACCCTGCTAGGTGGTCGTCCTCCACCTCTTGATGGTCGTCCTCCATCATGCTCATCCGATGGCCGTCCCCATCGTTGATATTTAGCAGCCGTCCCCTGCTAGGTGGTCGTCCTCCACCTCTTGATGATCGTCCTTCATCATTTTATCCAATGGTCGTCCCCATTGTTGATTTTGGTTATCTGGCATTCGTCCTATGTCATGACAAACCTTGAGAGCAGCCGTCCCCTGCTAGGTGGTCGTCCTCCACCTCTTGATGGCCGTCCTCCATCATGCTCATCCGATGGCCGTCCCCATCGTTGACCTTTTATCCGGCATTCGTCCTATGTCGTGATATTTTCGGCAGCCGTACCCTGCCAGGTGGTCGTCCTCCACCTTAGATGACCGTCCCTCATCTTAACCCAACAGAGCAGCCATCCCCTGCTAGGTGATCGTCCTTCACCTTTGATGACCGTACCTCATCATCTGTTTATTTCATTTATTCTTTAACCTGATGGCCGTCCCCATCATGGTCCCTTTTCTTTTTAACTCGATGGCCGTCCCCATCGTTGGTTACTTTACTTTATGAACTTGATGGCCGTCCCCGTCATGTTTCATTAATCCCCAGAGAATTTTACAGCTTTATCTTGATGGCCGTCCCCATCATAATTCTTTTATCCCCAGCATGTCGGCCGTCCCCGTCATTGCTTTATTTTCCGCACTTTTCCCAGCATGTCGGCCGTCCCCGTCATTGCTCTTTACTTAGCAGTCGTCCTCTGCTCGACAGTCGTCCTCCGTCGCCCACACTTTACAATATACTTTATTTTCTTTTACAATCTATATCCCTTTTCTTCTTCATTCTGTGAGTGCAAATTTTGGACTGTCTTTGGTATTCAACCACAAGTTATCTTGTTTGCCTGTTAAGCCGTCGCTTACATCCTGCACAGCTAACTCATGTTCGAATAGGGGCAGCTGTAAACACCCCAAATTTGCCCTCACCCATTCACACCATGGTTTGTGATCATTTCATATGCATAAACACAATCATACCATCTCATATCACATTTTTGATTCACTGCATAGATTCAAAGTCATCTGCATCTAGGGTTTGTGATCTGAGCAATCCAAGAGCTTCTTGAGCCACTCCAAAGGTCATCAATAATTTCAAGGGGGTCCATGTGTGTTCAAGCATCATATTATATCCTCTCAAAGTCAAGAATGCCAAAGAACTGGGTTTGGTATGGAAGCAGAGCCAGGTTTGACTGCACAGATGACCTAAAATTAGGGTTTTGGTTTCAGAGGCCATAACTTCAAATTTTTTGGTCATTCTTGTTTCTATTGGTCTCTATATGGTATAGGGAGTATGCATATCAATTTTCATGAAGAAATTCCATGGGGAAGTCATCTGATCAAGGGTTGACTTTCTGGACAAGTCAGTGCAAAATCAGGGAATCTGAGGCCCCCAATGACCCAACCAAGGGGTGATCTTCATCATTTTGAGTGTAGTTGATCTTTATTTGATCATGGAAGAAGTTAGAAATTCACAAATTCAAGAATTTGAAGTTTTTGCAAAGTTGACTTTTTTGGGCATGGTTGACTTTTAATGAAATGTCATTTTATGCAACTTTTTCAACCCTTACGTTTTGATCCAAAAATGCTTCAAATGGAAAAACTTTGGTCATGAAAGTTGTAGATTAGATTTTTCCCTTTTCAAAAAGTACAAGAACATGACCTAATTCATCTTGGATCAAAAGTTATGGTGCATCAAAGTTGGCAAAAATCACTAAAAATCAAATTATGCACCAAAAGAGAAACTTGCAAAATCTTGTACCAAAGGCATTTGTGACTTCTAATTGTTGTCTAACCATTACACAAACATCACATGTAACCTAAAAATTAGAATGGGCCAAGGGTTTCTCATTTGTTTGGCCTTTGGAGCAAGATATTTTCATAAAGATTCAAAAGCAAGCAAGTTGCAAAAGCTCATGATCACTTCCATCCACTTGCTGCCTATGTTGCTGAACCACACTAGCCTTTCCCTCACACCATGCTGCGCAGCCCACAGCCCTTGTACTAGCCTAGAACATGACCCATGCTTCTCTTACACAAGAGTGGACATTTTGCAAAAGTAGCTACACCTATCACAAAAGCACAAGTCACATCCTCTGACCAATGGCATTTGTTTATACAAAGAAAATGCAAGCCAAACCACACAAGAGGCCAGCCTGAAACTCACCAGAACTCAGCATCCACAAACTCTCTCCAACTTGCATTTTCCTTCGAATCCCATCCCACAAGCCAAAAACCTTCAAACAAGCTTCACCAACCTTCTCACCATGCTTCACTGAACCCAAACCAACAAGACACAAGCCTGAAACCAGCAAGAACTCAACTCTCTCAATTTTCACTCTCAAAGCCAAAGCCTTCGAAACTCTTCACACAGGCCACAAACACTTGAACAAACTTCACAAACCTTCTCAAATCATCATCCTGATCACAAAGAACCCCTCACCCTTGCCTGAAACTGCCTGAATCACAAACACAACTCTCACCTGAGCTTGAACAGAACTTGTTCAATCTCCCAAACCAGCCAGCATAAACTCCTTCTAAGCATCCAGACATCATCAAGGGGCCATAAGGAGTGGATTTCATAAGGAGGGGAGATCAGAAAGCTGCAAAGTTGAAAGCTTCGAAACTCAGTGTCGCTCCCGAGGATTTGCATCCTGGTACAAGCGCGAACGGTCGGCGAGAGGGACAATGAGAACACACAGCCGTGAACTCACTGGAGATGAAAAGAGTCGCCAGCTAGGCATTTTTATCCCGGAGGAAAGGCAATGCTGCATAGGCCTGGAAAAAGATGGATAAGACGGTTGCGAACCAGAGAGACTGAGAAAGGGGGTTGGTTACAACCTGGGAAAGTATTAGCACCCAGATTGTCCGTCGTACTCGACGGGATCCACGCTTTAGAAGATTTGTGTTTTAAAGGGGTAGTGTCAGTGCAATTTGTGTATGAAATAGCTGGAAAGAATGTACAGGTGTCAGTGTATGAGAAGTGTAAAGTGTAATAGATACAGTGTCAGTGTAGGAACAAAGATGAGATGCTCAAGAATATGAGGCTAAAGAATGAAGCTGGAAAGAGGGGGAATGAACAGAGACTTTTGTTCGATAACCGTTAAGTTATGCCTACGTATCCTCTCGTGCAATGAGGAAGTCAGAACACCGTAGTTCGACCCAAAGAGACTGAAAGATGAATTGACTGATGAACTGCTTACTTATCTATGCTCAAGTGTATGACCTGTCTGGCTCAGGTGCAAACTGTCTTGCATTAGACGGGAGAAGCAGGTTCTCGTTTATGAGTGAAGGAGATGAGAAAAGAATCCCGAAGGATACGATTATTGTTTGTTTTTATATTTTCAGTCTTTTATTGCTTTTTGAAGTTTGTCGTAGGATAATGAGCTTAAGCCTAAACCAATGGGTTAGTAAACTCATCACATCTTCCCTCTGATTAGGGGTAATGAGAATACCTTAAGTGTGAAGTCGGATTCTCACACTTAATCACCTTTGGTGTAGGATTAAGATCATTAACCTACTTGTGATTAATTAGATGTTTTTGTGATTTTTGTTTAGTGTTGAGTAATGAGGTTAAGCCATAATCAAGGATTAAACAGACTCATTACACCATCCTAATAGAAGGATAATAGATGAGAATGTTTAAGCTGAGGAAAACTCCTCAACTTAATCCATGATTAGGGATTAAACCCATGACAAAACAAACCTTTATTAAGTGGATTTTATTTAATGATATGGTGATGAAGTGAATTTTATGATTTGTAAGACAACTTGAGGGGGACTTGTCCATTAACACCAGGGTTAGTCCTTCTTAACCACTTAAGGAAGAATTAGAACCCTAATGCAAGGCCCAAGTTACAAGTGTGATGTCTTGATAATTATTAGATGGATTGATTAAGAGATTTAAACACTTAAAGGGTTCAAGACTTAGGATTAAAGTTATACACTCCATCCTAAGAGAAGGATGCAGGCATAAGCTTAATCACAAAGTCTTAAAGCCTTTAGGGTTTAGTCCCTGATTATGAGGTGAGAAGAGAGGACTCAAAGAGAGACACAAAGGTAAAACTAAGAGGGGATACTAATCAAAACCCTAATTCATTGTCATGCTTGGATGATCCTAAGGTTTGTGAGGTTTCCAAGAACAATCTTCAGAGGAGCCACCAGGAAGCAGATGAACAAGATCAAGAGAAGCAAAGTGACTTGCTTCATTCAAGAAGTCAAGTCACTTGAAGAAAGAAAGTGGGAGGAAGAAGAATGAGCAAGCTCAATCTCAAACACATATAAGAATGCAGCAATGGATGCAAGATAGATGAAAAGAAAAGTTATGAGAAGTGAAGGCAAATTCACTTCTCAAGTTTACTTACCACCTGAAATGTTAGAAGGAAATGCAATGCAATGCAATGCTAAATGACATGAAATGACATGATGCTAGACCAAACCAGAAGCATGTTGATGATGGAAATGATGCTATGAGGTGCTGCAAACATGAGGCAAAGCAATGGGGATGTCCATACAAGATTATGAATGCAAATGATGCAAGCTAAGGAGCATGAACAAACATGGAAAGTTATGAATCATACAAGACAAATGACATGGCAAATATGAGATGCAATGGTCAAAGATGCTTCCTATATGTCTTAAGATGTCAAATGAATCACAAGAATGCACAAAATGCAAAGACAAGTCATGTTATGCAAGGAAATGTAAGAAGGATGCAAGAGAAAGCCCAAATTAGGGTTCATGAATCAAACATCAAACAAAAATCCAAAACAGAAACAAAACCCTAAGATAAAAATGGAAAATGGCACCCAAAGAAACCCTAGGCCTATGATAAACCACTGCCCAAAGGGGAGCTCTCAACTCTCAACCAAACTCAAGATATGAATTTCCTAAGTTATTAGGGTTTTTTAGGGTTCTTAACAAAATAAATGCCAAACAATTTGAAAATGCAAGAACAATTCATGGCCTTTTTATCCCTGAAAATACATGCCAAACACAACACAATACAAGAAGAATCAATGTCTCAACCTTCTCCAATAGGCAGAAATGAATTTTTAAACTTATGATCAAAATAATGCATAAAAAATGATTTAATTCAATGAAAAATTCTTAAAATGCATCAAGATCAAAAAAGAAATTTGGTTTGAAGGTTGGACAATGTTTCTAAATATCTTAGAACATTTCATGAATTTTTTTGTAATTTTTAAATACCTAAAAGTATTTTTAATTAATTAATCCCCATTAATCAATTAAAAATAATCTTTTAAACATTTAAAAATACTTTTTTAATGATGAAAAATAAAATAAAAATATTTTTAGGTCATAAAAATTAATAAAACCTTAAGGAAAAAGTTTCATAATTTTTAAGATTTTTTTGCTATTTTAAATTAATTATGCAATTTAAATGAAAGAAAATGAATTAAAAATCAAAATAAATAAAAGTCAGAGGGATGGAGGGCCAGGATGAGCCTAGGTTTTGAATTGGTTGACTGGCGCGTGATCTTGTGGTGTGGATTGGTTCTGAGTTAATTACATTTAATTAAAACTAATAATAAAATTAGGGCTAATCAAAGAGATCCTGGCCTTTCCCTTGCGCGCGCAGTCAACAAGTCAATGGCAATCAATGGTCCAAATTCAAACTAGCATTAATTATGTGATTAGGGCACAAATGACTCTCAGGTGGCCGGAGAAGACTTCCGGTCGTCTTCTCCGGCCAGCTCTCACCTGAAAAATCTCCAAACCTCTCAAAACGTACCAAAAATGAAAACCAAGAACATGGAAATGATCCTCATCCTCTCACGAACCAAACCCCTCTCTCAAAACAAATTTATATTTCCTAAATCAACTGAATCGAAGAGAAAAAGTTCTAGGTCACGCAAGCTTCAGAAACAAATTAAATGCTCAAATCACAACCATTTTCAAAACCAATGGTACCAGAATGATCAGTGAAACAAATAGAACAAGTTTGTAACAAGCAAAATCATTTCTGGAAAAATAAATTTCAGGCTACCTGAGATTTGAAGCTTTCCACTTGAGGACTTTCTGGCCTTCTCTTTATGTGCAAACCACTCCTTAGGACCCCTTGATGATGTTTGAATGCCTTAGAACAATTTATGTAGGCTGGTTGATGAGTTTCGAAAGCTCCTGCTTCAAGCTCAGTCAACAATGGCTATGGTGATTCTGACTGATTCAGGCCACTGTGAATGATGGTTTATGGTCCAGATGATGTATGGAGAAGCTTTGCAAGGTTTGTTTGGCTGTTTATGGGCTAGGGAGGGAGATTCGAATGAATCTGCAGAATGAGGGTGAAGAATGGCAGTGGGGTGCTTTGGCTGTTTCAGGCTTATGCTTTGGGTGATTTCTACTCAATGATCCATGGTGAGTTGAATGGAGGAAAAGGTTTTTAGTGTTTGCTTGCTGTGGAAGGGAATTCGAAGGAAGTTGCAACTTGGAGTGTTTTTGTGAATGTGTCTAGTGTGATGGTTTCAGCCTTGCTTCTCCTTATGGCTAGCTTGCAAATTGATAACATAAACAAATCTGATTGGCTGGATGATGTGACTTGTGCTTTTGTGATTGGTAAGTTTGCTTTTGCCAAAAGTCAAAAATCTTGTAAGATAAGCATGGGCTTGATACTAGCTTGGTACAAGGCTAGGTCTGGCGCATCATGGTGTGGTGAGAGAGCCAGCAAGGTCCAAAGGCCAAGGCAGCAAGTTGAGGGAGCATGATCATGAGTTTTGCAACTTGTTGCTTTATGGTTCACATGTGAAGAAAACCTTGTTACACAAACCAAACCATAGGCAAACTTGATCCAATTATGATTTTCAGCACTTAGAGAATGTTTATGTGTTGGTTTGAAATGAATTAGAGGCTACATTTGGCTTTGGTTCAAGACTTTGCAAAATTTCCATTTGAAGCATGCCTTAGAAATTAATGATTTTTGCCAACTTTGCATTGCCATAACTTTTGATCCAAGAAGAGTTTGATCATGTTCTTGTACTTTTTGAAAAGGGAAAGATGAGATCTACAACTTTCATGACCAAAGTTTTTCCATTTGAAGCCTTTTTGGACCAAGAATCAAAGCTTGAAAATTGACCTAAAATGATGTATTCTTGAAAAGTCAACTATGCCCAAAAAGTCAACCTTTGCAAAAACCCTAAATTCTTGATTTCTATGAACTTCAACCTTCTTCCATGATCAAATAAAGATCATATACACTCAAAATGATGAATATTACCCATTGGTTGGGTCATTGGGGGCCTCAGATGCCCTGATTTTGCACTGACTTGTCTGAAAAGTCAACCCTTGATCAGATGACTTCCCCATGGAATTTCTTCATGAAAATTGATATGTATACTCCCTATACCATATAGAGATCAATGGAAACAAGAATGACCAAAAAACTTGGAGTTATGGCCTCTGAAACCAAAACCCTAATTTTCAGTCAACTGTGCAGTTCAAACTGGCTCTGCATCACCTCAAACCCTAGTTCTTGTGATTCCTTTGCAATTTTGACTTTGAGGAGATGAAATATGATATAAGAACACACATGGACCACTTTGAGTTGATTGGTGGCCTTTGGAATGGCTCAAGAGGCTTTGGGATTGCTCAGATCACAAACCCTAGGTGCAGATGCCTTGAAAGCTATGCAGTGAATCAAAAATGAGATGTGAGATGATATGATGGTGTTTATGCATATGAGATGATCATAAGCCATGGTGTGAATGGGTGAGGGCAAATTTGGGGTGTTTACAGCTGCCCCTATTCAAACATGAGTTAGCTGTGCAGGTTGTAAGCGACGGCTTAGCAGGCAAACAAGATAACTTGTGGTTGAATACCAAAGACAGTCCAAAATTTGCACTCACAGAATGAAGAAGAAAAGGGATATAGATTGTAACAGAAAAATAAAGTATATTGTAAAGTGTGGGCGACGGAGGACGACCGTCGAGCAGAGGACGACTGTTGGGTAAAGAGCAATGACGGGGACGGCCGACATGCTGGGGATAAAAGTAAAGCCAAGACGGGGACGACCGACTAGCTGGGGAAGATAAAAGGTAAAGCTAAGACGGGGACGGCCGACTAGCTGGAAAAATAAGATATCATGATGGGGACGGCCATCAAGATAAAGTTGTAAAATTCTCTGGGGATTAATGAAACATGACGGGGACGGCCATCAAATTCATAAAGGTAAAGTAACCAACGATGGGGACGGCCATCAGGCTAAAAAGAAACGGACCACGACGGGGACGGCCATCGGGTTAAAAGGAAAAGGGACCACGACGGGGACGGCCATCGGGTTAAAGAATGAATGAAATAAACAGATGATGGGGTACGGCCATCAAAGGTGAAGGACGATCACCTAGCAGGGGACGGCTGCTCTGTTGGGGATAAAAGAAATATGATGGGGACGACCATCAAAGGTGGAGGACGACCACCTGGCAGGGTACGGCTGCCGAAAATATCAACGATGGGGACGGCCATCGGATAGGAAAGGTCAACGATGGGGACGGCCATCGGACGAGCATGATGGAGGACGACCATCAAGAAGTGGAGGACGACCACTCAGCAGGGTACGGCTGCTCTCGAGGTTTGTCATGACATAGGACGAATGTCAGATAACCAAAATCAACAATGGGGACGGCCATTGGATAAAATGATGAAGGACGATCATCAAAAGGTGGAGGACGACCACCTAGCAGGGGACGGCTGCTAAAAATCAACGATGGGGACGGCCATCGGATGAGCATGATGGAGGACGACCATCAAGAAGTGGAGGACGACCACTTAGCAGGGTACGGCTGCTCTCAGAGTTATCATAACACAGGACGAGTGTTAGATAAAGGAAAATTTGTTGGCGATCTACTGGGGATATAGTAAACACGGACGAGCGTTTCCATCCAAGAAACAAAAGGTATAAGTGTTTGGTATTGTGTATAGATTAAAGATGCGGACGAGCATCCTTAAGACTATGATACGGACGAGTATCATGTAGAAACAAACTGACACATGTTCAGAGATGATGATACGGACGAGTATTAACTGGTTAACAAAGAACACGGACGAGTGTTGCATCCGAAAGAAACTTTCTGGGAATAACAGATACGGACGAGTATCTATATTCAAGAAGACATAAGTGTTTGACATGGTGTATGGATTAAGGATGCGGACGAGCATCCCTAAGACTATGATACGGACGAGTATCATGTAGAAACAAACACTAGACGCAATGTTCTGAGATGATGGTACGGACGAGTACCAACTGGTTAACAAAGAACAAGGACTACTGTCGAATCTGTGGGGATATGAGTGATGCTGTATACAAGATACGGACGAGTATCTGTATAGGTACCATGAGTAGTGAGTATTGTATTGTATAGATGTTTATCTGCTGGGGAGAGTGACACGGACGAGTGTCAAGAGAGAAAAGTAGAATATTAACAAGTATATGAGTTGATGAAAGTGTAAGTGACTGCGCTGGGGACATGACACGGACGGGTGTCAAAAAGGGTGTATATACAAGTATATGTGAGTGCAAAGAGGATGTCTTTGGCTTTCTGCTGGGATATGACACGGACGGGTGTCAGGACGTATCTGTAATAAGGATGATTTGTTTGTAAAGAGTGTTCAGGCGACCTGTTTGGGGAAGGATGACACGGACGGGTGCCAAAAGGTGTATATACTGGTGTTTGTGATTTGAGAGGCAACTGCTTTTGCTGGGACTCTGGGGGGATGTTTGTACAATGATGATGAACAGTTTATTATTCACAAGCGTTCAATTCACGACATGACTTATGATTATGCTATGCATTTGATTTTTGCCGTAATGCTCCGTATTAGACGGAATGCTACGCTCTGAGGGTATAATATGATGTGAATGCTATGATTATGCAAAGAGGCACCAATCCGGGATTCGGATCCCATTGCTGTGAAGATCTCTGGTTGATCTGCTTGAAGTGAACATCCCAGCTGGGGATGAGATCATTGGTAGATCTAATGATGTATCTGTTTGGGGATATAGGTCACTGATTGACATATCCTTGTAATACGGGACCCAGCTGGGGTTTGTAGAAGCTTTCTTCACTCTGTTGTGATCTCTTCATGCGTTGCTCTTCTGGATAGAGGTTGGAACTCTGTGAGGAGATGATTCCCTGACTCTTGCATTCTGCTGAGGGAGAATGGTTGGTGCTTCAACTGGGGAATGCTGTTGGTAACTCAGCTGGGGAGAGTAATGAGGGGCAACTCGGCTGGGGAGAAAACCTCCGGAGTGCTAAGCCTGTTAGTTGATTCGACAACCTTGCTGGGGAAAGCAATGGGGAGCAACTCAGCTGGGGATAGAGCATTTCGGATGCTGGGATTGAGTGTATGCTGATTTGGCAGCTCCGCTGGGGAAACGGGCACCTTCTAGTGCCATGTGGAAGATAGACCGAGTTGATAATGATTCGCCTACTTGCTGAGACGTAACCAGCATGCCCCAGGTTGCGTTCTGGATACCTGCAATCCTGCCACGGTAAGGAAACGTACAAAAAGGTCCCGAGGTATCCCTTACTGGATTCCGTCATAGGAGTTAAGTACTTTCGAGAATAATCACATTCCCTGTAAGCATGTGTTTTTATTTTTTAGAGAAGGGCATCTGTACTTATGCAATTGTATTTTTAGAGATATCAGACAACTCTTTGCAAAACATAAATGTAAAAACGAGACATGACTGAAAATCTGATTTCATTAATTCATGTGCCCTGAATTGGCAAGATACAGTCGAAGAAACATATTTCCTGAAATGAGGAGATTGTTACAAATTGAGAAATAAAGTGTTGGCGATGTTGACGACGCTTTCAAGGAGCTTCCTCTTCTGCTATGACTCGTATGACAATGACGTTCTTCTCGTCTTGCTTTCCGGAGAGAGTTGATTCTGATTGAAGCTTGATCCTTTAGAGGCTTACCAAGTTGTAGGTGATACAGACGAATTCAGAATGCAGTTGTTCGCTTATTCCCTTATTTTGCATGGATCGCCCTTTCGGGTTTTCCGTCCATCGGGATACCCATTTTTGCCTGAGCTATCCAATGCGGCTTTTCAACTCAGCGGGTGTACATTTTTCATTTATTTCCCTTACTTTTGCCCGAGTCTTTTATTCTGTTTTTGACTCGCCGGGATGCCCTATTTTTGCCTGGACTCACATTCTGTTTTTATGTCCAGCGGGTCATTTTATGCGAAGTATTTTTTAACTGCATCTGAATTCACAGGGGATGGGAAGTCTTCACCATCCACGGTGCTGAGCATCAGTGCTCCACCAGAGAAAACTTTCTTTACAACGAATGGTCCTTCATAATTTGGCGTCCATTTGCCCCTGTGGTCTGTATGAGGAGGGAGGATTCTTTTCAGCACAAGATCTCCTACTTGGTACTCTCGGTGCCTGACTTTCTGGTCGAAGGCCTTCTTCATTCACTTTTGATATAACTGCCCGTGGCAGATTGCAGCCAATCTTTTCTCTTCGATCAGACTCAGTTGCTCGAATCGGGACCGTACCCATTCTGCTTCACTCAGTTTAACATCCATTAATACCCGTAGAGAGGGCAATTCAACTTCAACAGGTAGGACTGCCTCCATACCATACACAAGTTGATACGGTGTTGCCCCAGTGGACGTTCTGATTGACGTGCGGTACCCATGCAAGGCAAATGGTAGCATTTCGTGCCAATCTTTGTAGGTGACTACCATCTTCTGCACAATCTTCTTGATATTCTTATTTGCTGCCTCAACAGCGCCATTCATCTTTGGCCTGTAAGGAGAAGAATTGTGATGTTGGATCTTGAAGTCCCGGCACAGCTCTGCCATCATTCTGTTGTTTAAATTGGAACCATTATCAGTAATGATTCGCTCGGGAACTCCGTACCGACAGATGATATCTCTTTTCAGGAATCTAGCTACCACTTGTCTTGTAACATTGGCATATGAGGCTGCTTCAACCCACTTGGTGAAATAATCAATGGCAACCAAGATGAATCTGTGACCATTTGAAGCAGTCAGCTCGATCTTGCCAATCATATCAATGCCCCACATAGCAAAGGGCCAGGGTGATGACATTATGTTCAAAGGATTGGGTGGCACATGCACCTTATCTGCATAAATCTGGCATTTGTGACACTTTCTGGCGTAAGCACAACAGTCTGCATCCATTGTGATCCAGTAATAGCCTGATCTTAACAACTTTTTAGCCATGGCATGCCCTCCTGCATGGGTACCAAAAGATCCTTCGTGCACTTCATGCATCAACAAATCTGCTTCCGTCTTGTCAACACATCTGAGGAGTACCATGTCAAAGTTCCTCTTGTATAAAGACCCATCAGTGTTCAGAAAGAAACTACCAGCAAGCCTTCTCAAAGTCTTCTTATCATTGGAAGATGCCCCAGGTGGGTATGTCTGATCCTCCAAGAAGCACTTAATGTCATGGAACCAAGGCTTATCGTCTTTGACAACTTCTGCTGCAAACACATATGCTGGTCTATCGAGTCTAGACACTGAGATCTGGGGTACAAAATTAGCCGTTTGAACTTTGATCATGGATGAAATGGTAGCAAGAGCATCTGCAAACTGATTCTCGTCTCGAGGGATATACTCAAGCTTGACTGTTGTGAAGAAAGTCAATAACCTTCTTGTATAATCCCTGTAAGGTATCAGATGATCTTGGTGGGTGTACCATTTCCCGTTGGTTTGATTGACTACCAAAGCTGAATCTCCGAATACGGTCAATGTCTTGATCCTGAGGTCAATGGCTTCCTCAAGACCCATAATGCAAGCTTCGTATTCAGCTTCGTTGTTAGTGCAGTTGAAAGTGAGTTTTGCCGAGAAAGGCATGTGAACTCCTTTAGGTGTAATGAGTACTGCACCAACACCACGGCCATTCATGTTAACAGCCCCATCAAACATCATAGTCCATTCTTCCTCCGGGTCAGGCCCTTCAGTGTGAATAGGCTCTTCATGATCTTTTGCTTTAATGAACATGATGTCTTCATCAGGGAAGTCAAATCTCATAGGCTGGTAGTCATCGATGGGTTGCTCAGCAAGATATTCAGATAGTACACTGCCCTTGATGGCTTTCTGAGATGTGTACTGTATGTCGTATTCTGTGAGAATCATCTGCCATCTTGCAACCCGTCCGGTAAGAGCTGGCTTCTCGAAAATGTACTTAACTGGATCCATTTTTGAGATTAATAAGGTAGTGTGGGTCAGCATATACTGCCTCAGTCGGCGAGCAGCCCACGCTAAAGCACAACAAGTTTTCTCGAGCAGTGAATAACGCTGTTCACAGTCGGTAAACTTTTTGCTTAGGTAGTATATCGCATACTCTTTTCGACCAGACTCGTCATGCTGACCTAGTACACACCCCATTGACTCTTCTAATACTGTCAAGTACATAATCAGAGGTCTTCCTTCTACTGGAGGCATAAGGATTGGAGGTTCTTGTAAGTACTCTTTGATCTTGTCAAAAGCCTTCTGGCAATCTTCGTTCCACCTGACCGTTTGTTCCTTTCTTAACAGCTTGAACAAGGGTTCACAGGTTGCTGTAAGGTGAGATATGAACCTCGAAATGTAGTTCAATCGACCTAAGAACCCTCGAACCTCTTTCTCAGTTCTTGGTGCAGGCATCTCTTGAATAGCTTTGACTTTATCAGGGTCAACTTCAATCCCTTTCTCACTTACAATAAAGCCCAGCAGCTTACCGGATCGCACCCCGAATGTGCATTTGTTGGGGTTCAACTTCAGTTGGTACTTCCTCAGACGCTTGAATAACTTGAGCAGATTCACCAGGTGATCTTCCTCTGTAAGGGACTTGGCGATCATGTCATCCACATAACATTCTATTTCTTTATGGATCATATCGTGGAATAATGTCACCATAGCCCGTTGATATGTGGCACCAGCATTCTTCAGTCCGAATGGCATCACTTTGTAGCAGAACGTGCCCCAGGGTGTGATGAATGTTGTCTTCTCCATGTCTTCAGGTGACATCTTGATCTGATTATATCCTGAAAATCCGTCCATGAAGGAGAATACTGAGAACTGAGCCGTATTATCCACCAATACATCAATGTGAGGTAGAGGGAAATCATCTTTCGGGCTGGCTCTGTTCAGATCCCGGTAATCAACACACATTCTTACTTTGCCGTCTTTCTTAGGCACAGGTACTATGTTAGCAACCCACGGCGGATAGCTAGTCACAGCAAGGAACCCGGCGTCCCATTGCTTTTGTACCTCTTCCTTGATTTTCATAGCCATGTCTGGGCGAGTTCGGCGCAACTTCTGTTTGACCGGTGGGCATTCTTCCCTCAAAGGCAGCTTGTGCACAACAATGTCGGTATCCAACCCTGGCATATCTTGATACGACCAAGCAAACACATCAACATACTCTTGAAGCAGATCTATCAGTTGTCTCTTCACTGAGTCTCGCAGGCGGGCCCCGATTTTAACCTCTTTCACGTCTTCATTGGTACCAAGATTGATCACTTCAACCTCCTCCTGGTGAGGGGTAATAACCTTTTCCTCTTGCTTCAACAACCTGGCTAGCTCTTCAGGAAGCTCATATTCTTCGTCAACCCCTTCATCAGCTTGATTGATCGGATTGTCAAAGTCATACGATGTCATAGCCGTGCTGTTGTCGGTGCTGTCTGGAGGGCACTCTCTGCAAGGGTTAAGTTTGTTCATTTTAGTGATTTGATTTTAATCTTGCTTTAGAAAAAGTGAAATGAAGTTATCATTTTGAAAACACCGCCATTTATTTTTTGTACAAAAAGAAAAATGGAAAAACAGTGAGCAGAAAAGAAAAAGACTTGTTTGCAAAAAGATGTCTGATATTTCATTAATTTAATCTTGTTTGCACAAAAGTACAGATGGCCCTGATTACAAAATGAGTCTTGTCATCTTGGGCAAGATGCAAGACTTGGATGCATGCTATAAAAATACAGGAAATAATAATTACTCTGCATGAGTAACTCTTATAATTTCCTGGGAAGACCAGTTCGAGACACTGCTCCCCGGGATCTTTGGACGAATCCAATTCTCCAGATTGCGCTCCTCTTCCAGCTCGTCTTCCAGGCAGTTGATAGCATCGGGGGTAAGCATCCCCCCACTGACAAAACCAGGCCCTGCAGCAGCCTTTGCTTGATGTTGAGTTGGTCTGTAACCCAACCCAAATTTGTCCTTCTTCTCCTCCACAGCCAAGACCTTGCCCCAGCCTAGGGCAGTTCCTTCTTCAACAACCTTCCGGGCTTGTTGGTAAGATGACATGGAGATCCCCGACACAGCAGATGCTTCATTGACGTTCAAGGCTTCAAAACCTTGGCTCATTGTTTCATGGATTTCCCCATCCATCTCAATGTACTTATAAGTAGCCAGATGGCTAACAAATATATCCTCTTCCCCACAGATTGTGACAACTTGACCTTCCCACTCGAATTTTAACTTTTGGTGAAGGGTAGACGTTATTGCGCCGGCGGCGTGAATCCAGGGTCTACCCAACAAACAGCTGTAGGCGGGCTGAATGTCCATCACATAAAAGATAGTTTTAAAAGTCTGTGGGCCAATTGTCACAGGCAGCTCAATCTCTCCCAGAACCGATCTCTTAGAACCATCAAAGGCTCTTACTACCAGGTTGCTGGGTCTCAATGCCAATCCATCATATTCAAGCTTCACCAGAGCCTTCTTTGGTAAGACATTCAGGGAAGAACCTGTGTCCACCAGCACATGAGAAAGGACAGCTCCTTTGCATTCCATGGTTATGTGCAAGGCTTTGTTGTGGTTGCGGCCATCCGCTGTCAAGTCAGAATTGGTAAACCCTAGCCCATTGCTAGCAGTAACATTTCCAACCACGGTTTCCAATTGGTTGACAGTAATCTCCTCAGGCACGTAAGCTGCGTGCAGGACTTTGAGTAGTGCATTCCGATGGGCTTCGGAGCACATAAGCAGTGAGAGGATGGAGATTTTGGATGGCGTCTGGTGAAGCTGATCCACAATTTTATAATCACTCTTTTTGATGATCCGCATAAACTCATCAACTTCCTGATCAAATGGAGTTTTCAGGGCTTCTTTGGCAGCTGGATCTTCCTGCACCGGGCCTTTACCCTTTGCCTTGGCAGCAGCTTCTGCTTCGGCAGTAGGTCTTTGAACTTGTGAAGCAAAGAGACGTCCGCTTCGAGTGAAGCCTCCGCCTCCCCCCACATTATCTACCTGTGGTGCAGGTGTGGATGTTTCAAGAGTGATTCTTTTTCCTTCGCAGTACACGTCAGAGCCATAGTGCCAGGGGATGGCCCTATTACTTTCATATGGTACTGGTCCAGGCACCGTGACAGTGACTGGACTGATTGCTGCTGTTGAAGGGACTGTAATTGTTTGCGGATCATAAAAGATTGTAACTGGTGCTCTAGTGGGAGCAGCACCTTCTGAATGGTAAGCAGAGTTATTTTCAGGATCATAGAATATGGTAACAGTAGAGACATCTTCATGATTGATTGCTGGCGTTGTAGGAGGTGTTGTTGGAAGGACTGTTGTTGTTGTTGACGGAGATTCGAAATGGAATGAAGCTGAAGTTGTAGCAGGAGAAACTGTTGAAAACTGATCATTTGGAAGGACAGGTGAAGTACTTGTTGATGGTGCTGGTGAATTGTCGGGGACAATAGTTGCTGTATTTGTAGGAGGGTCTGAAACCGTTGTTGATGAAGTTGTTGGGTTTGTTGGGAATGATGTAGTGATCTGTAGCAGGCCACTCTGAATAAGGCTGTCAATGCCGTTCCTCAGGTCCTCACACCCATTCCATGAAATATTGCAATAGGGGCACCCTAGTTCACACCCCGGAAATATATTACTTTCACGGAGTTGAGCTTTGATTTCCACCAATGGTGTCCTGATCTGATCCACACTAGTTATCAAATAAGACGGTTGGTGTTCTTCAATAGCGTTAATTCGGGGACCACCATGATTTGGCATTGGGTTTTTATTGACATTGGGCGGAGGTGCAAAATTCAGAGCCTTGGAGTCTACCAAGTCTTGTACCTTCATATGCAGAGCCCTGCATTTTTCTGTACTGTGACCAGGTGCGTTCGAATGAAAAGCACACCTAGCATTGGAGTCATAGTTTCTTGGTAGACTGTTGGGATCCGGAGGTGCCAACGTTCTTAGCTCAACCAGGTTGAGTTTCAGAAGTTGTGGCAGCAAGGCAGCATACGGCATTGGGATCGGGTCGATCACTCGGTTAGCTTGGGATGGCCTTTGCTGGAATGGCCTCTGTTGATTATTGTTGTTGGAGTTGTTGTTGTTGTAGTTTCTTGGAGGATATTGATTCTGCTGATGATACTGAGGTTGTTGTTGGAAGTTCTGTTGAGGAGGTTGATAGACTGGCTGTGGATGAGCTGGAGCAGGGATAGTGACTGCTGCTATTGACCTCTGAGCATATTGGGGCCTACCCCTGTTGGTGTGAATGGCATTGGTCTCGCCAGTTCTTCTCGGGCCTGCAAAAGGCTTTCTTGTACCACTGGACGAGCTTGCACCGTTGTCTGAGATCTTTCCCATTTTCAACAGGCTTTCAATTCTCTCCCCAGCTATGACAACATCTGCGAAGCTGGTGGAAGAGAAAGCAGCCAACCTGTCAATATACGTTCCCTGGAGAGTGTTCATAAACATGTCTGCCATTTCTCTCTCAGACATTGGTGGTTGAACAGCAGCAGCCAGTTGCCTCCACCTTTGGGCATACTCTCGGAAACTTTCCCTTGACGATTGCGACATTCCCATTAGGAGAGTCCTGTTGGGTGCCATGTCTAAATTGTATTGATACTGTCGGATGAAGGCTTCTGCCAGGTCCTTCCAGCATCTCACAGTTGCCCTTGTCAAATGGGAATACCACTCCCTCGAAGCTCCAGTCAAGCTATCTTCGAAGTAGAACATCCAAAGTTTCTCATCCATTGTATAGGCCTTCAGCCTTCCCAGAAATGATTGCAAATGAGTCCGGGGGCATGAAGTCCCATTATACTTTTCGAAACAAGGAGGCTTGAACTTATGGGGGATCCTGACCCCTTCTACCAAACCCATGTCCATGACGTCGAACCCCAAAGAATTTTGAGATTCTAAGGACCTCAACTTCTCAGCTATTTCATCCAGCCGCCTATCATAAGTTTCCTCTCCAGCACCCATTACTGTAAATTGGTCCTCCTGAGGGTCTTCTTGAAGTACTTTGGCTGCAGTGGCTGTTCCTTGAATGTTTGCAGGAATATTGATCTCAGGATGTAGATGTGGGCCAAACACATGGGGGTTAACATGTGGTTGCACCCTTTCATTGTTACTTGTGCCAGCAGTCCCCACATGGGGCTCATCTTGATTCCTCGCTTCTACCAAAGTTCTGAGCCTCTCTTGGCTTTGAGCTAAGTTGTTCATCACTTCCATGAACTGGGTTATCTGGGTTCTCATTTCCAGTCTTTCGTTTGCCATCTGGTTTCTGACCTCCGTAAGGTCTTGTTGCATCTGATCCATCTGAATTCCCGGAAGGTTGTTTCTAGTTGGGTACCTGTGAGGCCTGTTGAGAGGAAATACCCGGCGGCGAGCAATAATTCCTGAATATCACAACAGAGGTTAGCAACAACAAAACAAAAACCTACAAAACAAACAAAAGGGTTAGCATGCAATGCAGTTATGCTTATTTGTTCTCAAGGTATCCGGTTTGGCCTTCAGTTTTGACCCTTCCAGACCCTTGAAGATGCTGCTGTTGAAGTTGCTTTTGATGTGAACCCAGATAGAAACCAACACAAATATATTACAAAGGTGAAATAATACAATTTGTTCATTTTACAACACCGGCCCTCAAAGGGGTCAAAATACATCACAAAAAGCAAAAGTACGTGGAAAAGGAACAACAACAAGCAAATGATCAAACTCCAAGGCCAAACTCATCCTCACGAACTTCCTTGAGAAGTGTTTCGGTCACAGGATCAGCCGGATGCTCCGTAAGATTTCTGATGAGAAGGTTTCTTGCTGCAACAGCTGCAGTTAACTTCTTGTTCTGACTTTGGTCCTTAGACCTCTTCACTCTAGCTCTGATTTCTAGCTCTGATATTTCCTTCTGGGCTGCTGCCAGGGCTTTTTCCATCTGCTCCATCTTGTCCTGAACTCTCTTGTCTTCTAGAGTACGGGCCTCAGTGATCCGGACCCACCTGGCCTGACTCTCTTTCAAATACAAGTCTGTTCTTGCTCTCTGAAACTGGGCTTCTTTACAAGCATTCTTCAGAATCTGTTCACCAGCTTTGGACTTGTTGATATAATCTCCAGACTTCTCAATCTTGGTCAAGTGTTCCACCCTCAACTTCTCCAATCTCTCAATCTCCCTCATGCCTTCACTCCGTTCCCGGAGGGTCTTCTGCAAAGCCTGGGTTAGCTTCTCATTTCTTTCCTTCAAGCTCTCAAACTCTTCCAAACTGATGGTGGCAGGGGGTGGTGCTGAAGATGACTCAGGCATGTCTTCTATGGTAAAGGGCATTCCAGAGAATTGGGCCCTAGCATGGGACCACTCATAATATTGGACTGATGCCACATTATTGCACTTCCCCAGAATGGTGATTCCCTTGGTTTGAACATGATCCCAGGCCCAGGCAGCCTGCCTAACAAAAGCCAAACTAATCTTGTTCTCACAGTAGAGGGTCTCAATCAGGTCCTGTGTCTTAGGAGTATGGACCAATGCATAGCCCAATTGCCTCTTGAACAGCAGAGGGTTGTAATTGATACTTCCCTCAACTCCTATTAAGGGCACATTGGGAAAGTGCCCACAGCTGGTGATCATATCTCTGCCCTTGGTGCTTTGAGTACACCATCTGATGTCTGCTGAAGTGAGAGTAGTGAGCCTCTTAGCCCAGTTGCTTTGCTGATGAGGATTTAGAAATGCATCTGTCCTGGGTAGATGCCTGAGAAGCCAAGCATGGAATAATGGAGTACAAATCCTCACTAATCTTCCCCTCTGCTTCTCATTTCTCTGATGTACTGAGTAATAGAGATCACCCAGTAAAGTTGGCACAGGGTTCTTCAGGATGAACAAGTGGATTGCATTCTTGCTGATGAATCGAGGCTCATCTGCAAACAACACAACTCCATATACACTTAAGGCCAACAAAGCACAAACAGCTTTCCACTCCCCCAAGGTGGCCTTCAGACTAGCTTGAGAAATTAAGAAGTCCAGATGAAATCCAGGGATCCCAGCTTTAGAGGTCATATGCTGTTCAATCAAAACAGGCTCCAGGTGCAAAGCTTTTGCTATCTCTCCATTGCTGGGAAAGACCATTTCAGGGTTGAAAGGGATTTCTCTCTTGATAGGCAAACCAATCAAAAATGAGTATTCTTCTAAAAGAGGACCCAACTGGAAGTCTTGAAAGGTGAAACATCTCAATGGGGGGTCATAAAACTGAATACAGGTGTGGATGAGGCTCCTCTGTGAAGGGTCCAGATCCATAACCATGTCCAGTATATCTCCATAACTCTCCCTGAACAAGGGTATGTGATCTGGAGTGATCAGGGTTTGGATCCTCCTGATGTCTGACAAGTCTGGTTGGAAGAAATGATAGGTGATGTTGCTTTTCTTTGGAGCCATGATGCTGAAGACCGAGTAGAGTGCTGATGAAGATGCTAAGGAGTGGGCCACTGGCTGGCTAGTGCAAGTAACTGAAGTATATGGCTGACAAACTGAAGTAAGTGCTGATGCAGATGGGTCAATACTGCAGATGGGGTCAAAACCAAAACCAGATGAAGGTGGATACCCTGAAACACAAATAAGCACATGTTAAAATGATGCAATGAGTATGTATGCAAATGATATGCAAAGGGTTTGTGACTGAGCTGGATCTGATTAACTGCCTTGGTATAGATCCATGTGTGTTCAAGAATTCCAGATGGAGGTCTATAAATCCAGTAACCAGGGTGGGGGACTCAAATAAAGAGCCACATGTCCAGGGTTTAGAATCACAAGAACTATCCAACATGGAGCACTCTTAACAAAGTCAAAGTAGCAAGGTGTTCTGAGGTCAAGGTACCTGCAAACCTGTAAACAGCCCAACCCCCTCACAGGTGGTGATCTAGAACAAGGATCCTCAGACTTGGATCAGTTATGAGAAGTGTAAACACTTCTAACCCGGAGGTACAGTGTTTACAAAAACCATAACAATTCCTCCTCTAATTCACCTCAGTTTCTGAAGGTCAATACTAAAAGGTCATCCAGACTTAGCAGGCTTCCCAGATAGCCCTAGCATTGCAGGAAATCTGCAACACAGAGTTCTCAAGAAGAAACCCATATCTGAACCGTGTTTCATATTCCCGCACCAGACCGAAATGGAATGGGAAAGAATATGATTCACTCTAGCCTAGGTGTCACTCAGGTCCCAGGTATAGGACCTTAACTCTCAATGAATCACCCACCCACCAAAACAAGAAACCAGATCCAGCCAGCAACAATGACAGTATGATATAAATAAATGCAATAAAGAAAGCAGTAAAGTAACTGTACATAAAGCAATAAACAAAAATAAATACAAGCACAAACAAGCACATAACACCCCAGTAAACACAAATCAAACAAGCGCTAGGAGGAACCCACAAAAAGAACCAGAAGCCCTGGTTGCAGTATAAGGATTCCCCAGCAAAGTCGCCAAGCTGTCGCTCCCGAGGATTTGCATCCTGGTACAAGCGCGAACGGTCGGAGAGAGGGACAATGAGAACACACAGCCGTGAACTCACTGGAGATGAAAAGAGTCGCCAGCTAGGCATTTTTATCCCGGAGGAAAGGCAATGCTGCATAGGCCTGGAAAAAGATGGATAAGACGGTTGCGAACCAGAGAGACTGAGAAAGGGGGTTGGTTACAACCTGGGAAGGTATTAGCACCCAGATTGTCCGTCGTACTCGACGGGATCCACGCTTTAGAAGATTTGTGTTTTAAAGGGGTAGTGTCAGTGCAATTTGTGTATGAAATAGCTGGAAAGAATGTACAGGTGTCAGTGTATGAGAAGTGTAAAGTGTAATAGATACAGTGTCAGTGTAGGAACAAAGATGAGATGCTCAAGAATATGAGGCTAAAGAATGAAGCTGGAAAGAGGGGGAATGAACAGAGACTTTTGTTCGATAACCGTTAAGTTATGCCTACGTATCCTCTCGTGCAATGAGGAAGTCAGAACACCGTAGTTCGACCCAAAGAGACTGAAAGATGAATTGACTGATGAACTGCTTACTTATCTATGCTCAAGTGTATGACCTGTCTGGCTCAGGTGCAAACTGTCTTGCATTAGACGGGAGAAGCAGGTTCTCGTTTATGAGTGAAGGAGATGAGAAAAGAATCCCGAAGGATACGATTATTGTTTGTTTTTATATTTTCAGTCTTTTATTGCTTTTTGAAGTTTGTCGTAGGATAATGAGCTTAAGCCTAAACCAATGGGTTAGTAAACTCATCACATCTTCCCTCTGATTAGGGGTAATGAGAATACCTTAAGTGTGAAGTCGGATTCTCACACTTAATCACCTTTGGTGTAGGATTAAGATCATTAACCTACTTGTGATTAATTAGATGTTTTTGTGATTTTTGTTTAGTGTTGAGTAATGAGGTTAAGCCATAATCAAGGATTAAACAGACTCATTACACCATCCTAATAGAAGGATAATAGATGAGAATGTTTAAGCTGAGGAAAACTCCTCAACTTAATCCATGATTAGGGATTAAACCCATGACAAAACAAACCTTTATTAAGTGGATTTTATTTAATGATATGGTGATGAAGTGAATTTTATGATTTGTAAGACAACTTGAGGGGGACTTGTCCATTAACACCAGGGTTAGTCCTTCTTAACCACTTAAGGAAGAATTAGAACCCTAATGCAAGGCCCAAGTTACAAGTGTGATGTCTTGATAATTATTAGATGGATTGATTAAGAGATTTAAACACTTAAAGGGTTCAAGACTTAGGATTAAAGTTATACACTCCATCCTAAGAGAAGGATGCAGGCATAAGCTTAATCACAAAGTCTTAAAGCCTTTAGGGTTTAGTCCCTGATTATGAGGTGAGAAGAGAGGACTCAAAGAGAGACACAAAGGTAAAACTAAGAGGGGATACTAATCAAAACCCTAATTCATTGTCATGCTTGGATGATCCTAAGGTTTGTGAGGTTTCCAAGAACAATCTTCAGAGGAGCCACCAGGAAGCAGATGAACAAGATCAAGAGAAGCAAAGTGACTTGCTTCATTCAAGAAGTCAAGTCACTTGAAGAAAGAAAGTGGGAGGAAGAAGAATGAGCAAGCTCAATCTCAAACACATATAAGAATGCAGCAATGGATGCAAGATAGATGAAAAGAAAAGTTATGAGAAGTGAAGGCAAATTCACTTCTCAAGTTTACTTACCACCTGAAATGTTAGAAGGAAATGCAATGCAATGCAATGCTAAATGACATGAAATGACATGATGCTAGACCAAACCAGAAGCATGTTGATGATGGAAATGATGCTATGAGGTGCTGCAAACATGAGGCAAAGCAATGGGGATGTCCATACAAGATTATGAATGCAAATGATGCAAGCTAAGGAGCATGAACAAACATGGAAAGTTATGAATCATACAAGACAAATGACATGGCAAATATGAGATGAAATGGTCAAAGATGCTTCCTATATGTCTTAAGATGTCAAATGAATCACAAGAATGCACAAAATGCAAAGACAAGTCATGTTATGCAAGGAAATGTAAGAAGGATGCAAGAGAAAGCCCAAATTAGGGTTCATGAATCAAACATCAAACAAAAATCCAAAACAGAAACAAAACCCTAAGATAAAAATGGAAAATGGCACCCAAAGAAACCCTAGGCCTATGATAAACCACTGCCCAAAGGGGAGCTCTCAACTCTCAACCAAACTCAAGATATGAATTTCCTAAGTTATTAGGGTTTTTTAGGGTTCTTAACAAAATAAATGCCAAACAATTTGAAAATGCAAGAACAATTCATGGCCTTTTTATCCCTGAAAATACATGCCAAACACAACACAATACAAGAAGAATCAATGTCTCAACCTTCTCCAATAGGCAGAAATGAATTTTTAAACTTATGATCAAAATAATGCATAAAAAATGATTTAATTCAATGAAAAATTCTTAAAATGCATCAAGATCAAAAAAGAAATTTGGTTTGAAGGTTGGACAATGTTTCTAAATATCTTAGAACATTTCATGAATTTTTTTGTAATTTTTAAATACCTAAAAGTATTTTTAATTAATTAATCCCCATTAATCAATTAAAAATAATCTTTTAAACATTTAAAAATACTTTTTTAATGATGAAAAATAAAATAAAAATATTTTTAGGTCATAAAAATTAATAAAACCTTAAGGAAAAAGTTTCATAATTTTTAAGATTTTTTTGCTATTTTAAATTAATTATGCAATTTAAATGAAAGAAAATGAATTAAAAATCAAAATAAATAAAAGTCAGAGGGATGGAGGGCCAGGATGAGCCTAGGTTTTGAATTGGTTGACTGGCGCGTGATCTTGTGGTGTGGATTGGTTCTGAGTTAATTACATTTAATTAAAACTAATAATAAAATTAGGGCTAATCAAAGAGATCCTGGCCTTTCCCTTGCGCGCGCAGTCAACAAGTCAATGGCAATCAATGGTCCAAATTCAAACTAGCATTAATTATGTGATTAGGGCACAAATGACTCTCAGGTGGCCGAAGAAGACTTCCGGTCGTCTTCTCCGGCCAGCTCTCACCTGAAAAATCTCCAAACCTCTCAAAACGTACCAAAAATGAAAACCAAGAACATGGAAATGATCCTCATCCTCTCACGAACCAAACCCCTCTCTCAAAACAAATTTATATTTCCTAAATCAACTGAATCGAAGAGAAAAAGTTCTAGGTCACGCAAGCTTCAGAAACAAATTAAATGCTCAAATCACAACCATTTTCAAAACCAATGGTACCAGAATGATCAGTGAAACAAATAGAACAAGTTTGTAACAAGCAAAATCATTTCTGGAAAAATAAATTTCAGGCTACCTGAGATTTGAAGCTTTCCACTTGAGGACTTTCTGGCCTTCTCTTTATGTGCAAACCACTCCTTAGGACCCCTTGATGATGTTTGAATGCCTTAGAACAATTTATGTAGGCTGGTTGATGAGTTTCGAAAGCTCCTGCTTCAAGCTCAGTCAACAATGGCTATGGTGATTCTGACTGATTCAGGCCACTGTGAATGATGGTTTATGGTCCAGATGATGTATGGAGAAGCTTTGCAAGGTTTGTTTGGCTGTTTTTGGGCTAGGGAGGGAGATTCGAATGAATCTGCAGAATGAGGGTGAAGAATGGCAGTGGGGTGCTTTGGCTGTTTCAGGCTTATGCTTTGGGTGATTTCTACTCAATGATCCATGGTGAGTTGAATGGAGGAAAAGGTTTTTAGTGTTTGCTTGCTGTGGAAGGGAATTCGAAGGAAGTTGCAACTTGGAGTGTTTTTGTGAATGTGTCTAGTGTGATGGTTTCAGCCTTGCTTCTCCTTATGGCTAGCTTGCAAATTGATAACATAAACAAATCTGATTGGCTGGATGATGTGACTTGTGCTTTTGTGATTGGTAAGTTTGCTTTTGCCAAAAGTCAAAAATCTTGTAAGAGAAGCATGGGCTTGATACTAGCTTGGTACAAGGCTAGGTCTGGCGCATCATGGTGTGGTGAGAGAGCCAGCAAGGTCCAAAGGCCAAGGCAGCAAGTTGAGGGAGCATGATCATGAGTTTTGCAACTTGTTGCTTTATGGTTCACATGTGAAGAAAACCTTGTTACACAAACCAAACCATAGGCAAACTTGATCCAATTATGATTTTCAGCACTTAGAGAATGTTTATGTGTTGGTTTGAAATGAATTAGAGGCTACATTTGGCTTTGGTTCAAGACTTTGCAAAATTTCCATTTGAAGCATGCCTTAGAAATTAATGATTTTTGCCAACTTTGCATTGCCATAACTTTTGATCCAAGAAGAGTTTGATCATGTTCTTGTACTTTTTGAAAAGGGAAAGATGAGATCTACAACTTTCATGACCAAAGTTTTTCCATTTGAAGCCTTTTTGGACCAAGAATCAAAGCTTGAAAATTGACCTAAAATGATGTATTCTTGAAAAGTCAACTATGCCCAAAAAGTCAACCTTTGCAAAAACCCTAAATTCTTGATTTCTATGAACTTCAACCTTCTTCCATGATCAAATAAAGATCATATACACTCAAAATGATGAAGATTACCCATTGGTTGGGTCATTGGGGGCCTCAGATGCCCTGATTTTGCACTGACTTGTCTGAAAAGTCAACCCTTGATCAGATGACTTCCCCATGGAATTTCTTCATGAAAATTGATATGTATACTCCCTATACCATATAGAGATCAATGGAAACAAGAATGACCAAAAAACTTGGAGTTATGGCCTCTGAAACCAAAACCCTAATTTTCAGTCAACTGTGCAGTTCAAACTGGCTCTGCATCACCTCAAACCCTAGTTCTTGTGATTCCTTTGCAATTTTGACTTTGAGGAGATGAAATATGATATAAGAACACACATGGACCACTTTGAGTTGATTGGTGGCCTTTGGAATGGCTCAAGAGGCTTTGGGATTGCTCAGATCACAAACCCTAGGTGCAGATGCCTTGAAAGCTATGCAGTGAATCAAAAATGAGATGTGAGATGATATGATGGTGTTTATGCATATGAGATGATCATAAGCCATGGTGTGAATGGGTGAGGGCAAATTTGGGGTGTTTACACTCAGGTAGCTCAAGAACTTTTTTTCCAGAAATGATTTTTTAAGTTCCTAAGCTGTTCTATATGCCTCCCTGATCATGAATATGTCTTTGGTTTTGAAAATGGTGGAGAGATGAGAGTTTAACCTGCTTCTGAAACTTTTTGCCCTAGATTTTGTTTGATTCGATTCAGCCATTTTAGGAGTGATAAATATGTTTTGATTGGGGGTTTTGATTCGTGACTGAGTGGGGATCATTTCTGTTTAATTAGATTTCATTTTAGAAGCGTTTAGAGTGAGTTTGAAGTTTTGGATGATCGGAGAAGACGACCGGAACACTGTTCCGGTCGCCTGAAAGTAATTAGGGGTGTCATTAGGGCATAATCATTAATTAGCCAGGTTTGAATTCCAGCCGTGGGATCTGGCGCCAAGTCAATGCGCGCGTGTTTCAGTTTGAATCTGGTCCCTAGGATTTGATTACTTTTCCTTTTTCAGTTTAAATTTCATTTTATTTTCATATTATTTCATTTAATTTCCACAATTTATTAAAAATAGCAAAATTAATTTAAAAAATCTGAAATTTTTTGTACAAGTTATTATTTAATTTCAGAACACAAAAATATTTTTATTTTCATTTTTAGCATTAAAAAAGTATTTTTTAATATTTAAAAGTTTCTTTTTAATTAATTAATGAGAATTAATTAATTAAAAATACTTTTAGGTATTTAAAAATCACCAAAAAATTCATGAAACCTTTAGAAACATTTAGAAACATTTTCCAACCCTCAAACCAAATTTATTTTTTGATCTTGATGCATTTTGAGAATTTTTCATGGAATTAAAGTCATTTTGATGCATTATTTTGATCCAAACTTCCAAAAATCATTTCTGCCTAACCATGAAGAGTTGGACCTTGATTCTTTTTTCATTACATTGTGTTTGGCATGTAGTTTGTGAGATTAAATGGCCATGATTTGATCTTTCATTTTCAATTTGTTTGATAATTTTCTTGTTTAAGAACCCTAAAACCCTAGAAAAATTAGAAAAATCATATCTTGAATTAGGTTAAGAGTTGAGACCTCTCCTTTGGGCAGTGAGTTAGTATAGGTTTAGGGATCCTTTAAGTGCATTTTCAATTTTTTGTAATGTTGTTTGCTTCTGATTTTGGTTTTTGTTTGTTGTATTGTTCATAAACCCTAATTTGGGCTTTCATATGCATCCATCTTGCATTTGCATTCATGCCTTGACTTGCCATAGCATTTTATGCATTCTTGTGATTCATGGAACATCTTAAGACATATTGAAAGCATGTTTGATCATTGCATCTTTCATTTGCCATGTTGTATGCCATATACATCTCATAACTTTTCATGTATGCTCATGTGTCTTAACTTGCTTCATTTGCATTCATAAGTTTGTATGATCATCCACATGTGTTGTTTTTGGTTTGTAGCATCTCATAGCATCATTAACATCATGTATGTGCTTCTGGTTTTTTTTTCATCATGCCATTGCATCCCATTTTGCATTGCATTGCATTCCTTTCACTAACATTTCAGGTGGTAAGTAACTTTGAGAAGTGGATTTGCCTTCACTTCTCATACTTTCTTCTCATCTCTCTCTTGCATCCATGCTGCATTTTTCATGTGTTTGAGTTTGAGCTTGTTCATCCTTCTTCTTCTCACTTTCTTTCTTCAAGTGACTTGACTTCTTAAATGAAGCAAGTTACTTTGCTTCTCTTGATCCTTTCATCTGCTTCCTGGTGGTTCCATTGAAGATTTCTCTTGTAAACCTCACAAACCTTAGGAAAAACCAAGCATGACAATGATTAGGGTTTTTATTAGTCTCCCCTCTTAGTTTTACCTTTGGGTCTCTTTTGAGTCTTCTCTTCTCATCTCACAATCAGGGACTAAACCCTAAAGGCTTTAAGGCTTTGTGATTAAGCTTATGCCTGCATCCTTCTATTAGGATGGAGTGTATAACTTTAATCCTAAGTGTTAAACCCTTAATGTGTTTAAATCCTTTAATCAATTCACTTAATAATCATCAAGACATCAAGCTTGTAACTTGGGCCTTGCATTAGGGTTCTAATTCTTCCTTAATTGGTTAAGAAGGACTAACCCTAGTGTTAATGGACAAGTCCCCCTCAAGTTGTCTTACAAACCCTAAAATTCACTTCATCATCATACCATTAAATAAAATCCACTTAACCAAAGGCTTGTTTTGTCATGAGCTTAATCCCTAATCATGGATTAAGTTGAGGAGTTTTCCTCAGCTTAAACATTCTCATCTATTATCCTTCTATTAGAATGGTGTGTAAACACCCCAAATTTGCCCTCACCCATTCACACCATGGCTTGTGATCATTTCATATGCATAAACACAATCATAACATCTCATATCCCATTTTTGATTCACTGCATAGATTCTAAGTCATCTGCATCTAGGGTTTGTGATCTGAGCAATCCAAGAGCTTCTTGAGCCACTCCAAGGGTCATCAATCACTTCAAAGGGGTCTATATGTGTTCAAGCATCATATTATATCCTCTCAAAGTCAAGAATGCCAAAGAATCACGAGAACTGGGTTTGGTATGGAAGCAGAGCCAGGTTTGACTGCACAGATGACCTAAAATTAGGGTTTTGGTTTCAGAGGCCATAACTTCAAATTTTTTGGTCATTCTTGTTTCTATTGGTCTCTATATGGTATAGGGAGTGTGCATATAAATTTTCATGAAGAGATTCCATGGGGAAGTCATCTGATCAAGAGTTGACTTTTCAGACAAGTCAGTGCAAAATCAGGGCATCTGAGGCCCCCAATGACCCAACCAAGGGTTGATCTTCATCATTTTGAGTGTATTTGATCTTTATTTGATCATGGAAGAAGTTGGAAGTTCACAAAATTCAAGAATTACAAGTTTTTTCAAAGTTGACTTTTTTGGGCAAGGTTGACTTTTAATGAAATGTCATTTTATGCAACTTTTTCAACCCTTACTTTTTGATCATTAAATTTCAAGTTATGCACCAAATGAGAAAAACTTTTTCAAGCCATGATTCATGATCCAAAAATGCTTCAAATGGAAAAACTTTGGTCATGAAAGTTGTAGATTAGATCTTTCCCTTTTCAAAAAGTACAAGAACATGACCTAATTCATCTTGGATCAAAAGTTATGGTGCATCAAAGTTGGCTAAAATCATTAAATTTCAAGTTATGCACCAAATGAGAAATTTGCAAAATCTTGTACCAAAGGCATTTGTGACTTCTAATTCATGTCAAGCCATTACACAAACATCACATGTGACCTAAAAATCAGAATGGGCCAAGGGTTTCTCATTTGTTTGGCCTTTGGAGCAAGATATTTTCATGAAGATTCAAAAAAGAACCAACTTGCAAAAACCATCATCACACTTCACCCACTTGCTGCCTATGTTGCTGAACCAGCCCTAGCCTTTCCCCTCACCTTGCTGCGCAGCCCACACCCCTTGTACCAAGCTAGAGCTTGACCCATGCTTTCTCTTACAAAAAGTTGACAATTTGCAAAAAGCACCATACCAATCACAAAAGCACAAGTCACATCATCTGACCAATAAGATTTGTTTATGTGGATCAAATGCCAGCCATTTCACATAACAAGCAAGCCAAAAACACACTAGAACTCAGCATCCTCATTTTTCACTCCCTTGAGCAAAAACCTTCGAATCTCTTCATACAAGCCTCAAACACAAAAAGAAACTTCACAAACAATCTCCACTCACCTCACTGATCAAAAACCACCCATCATCATGGCCTGAAACCCCTTGAAACCAAAATACGATTTTCATACTCCCTTGGCATGAGCTTCTGCAAACTCACTCAAAAGGCTGTTTAAACTCCAACCAAGTGTCAAAAGCTTCAAAGGGGGATCATTGGGACCTGTTTGAGCCAAAGAACCATCCAGAAAGCTCCTGAATCGAAAGCTCAATCTCAGGTAACTTCATGAACTTTTTTTCCAGAACTTGCTTTTTAAGTTTCTAGATGGTAAAGCATGCTTCACTGATCACACTGAACTTGTTACTTTTGAAAAAGAGTGAGAAATGAGCCTGTATGATGTTTCTGAAATTTTTGCAGTTTTGAATGTTTGATTCGAATCTTGTTAGTGTGTTGAAATAAATGATTTTTGTTGCTGGAATCTTGTTTAGAATGAGCCAAGGTTTGATTCTGGAGAGTTTCGCATGATTTCATGGCGTATTGAGAGAGATTAGAAAATGACCTAGCCGGAGAAGACGACCGGAACAGTGTTCCGGTCGCCTGAGAGTCATTAGGGTTTGTTTAATTAGGGCTAAGTGTAATTAAGTCAGTTTGAATGTGGGCCGTCCAAACCCGCGCGCAGTCAACTCCCGCCCTTGCCAGTTTGAATCTCATGCGTTGGATCTGATTACTTTCTATTTTTCAGTTTAAAATTCATTTTATTTTCATATTATTTCATTTGTTTTCCATAATTTATTTAAAATAGCAAAAATTATTTAAAAATTATGAAATTTTTTGTCAAGAGTTTCATTAATTTTTAATATCCAAAAACATTTTTATTTTCATTTTTATCATTAAAAAAGTATTTTTAAATATTTAAAGGTTTCTTTTAATTAATTAATGAGAATTAATTAATTAAAAATACTTTTAGGTATTTAAAAATCATCAAAAAATTCATGAAGCATTTAAAAACATTTAGAAACATTGTCCAACCTTCAAACCAAATTTATTTTTTGATCTTGATGCATTTTGAGAATTTTTCATTGAATTAAAATCATTTTGATGCATTATTTTGATCTAAACTTCAAAAAATCATTTCTGCCTAACCATGAAGAGTTGGACCTTGATTCTTTTTGCATTGCATTGTGTTTAGCATGAAGTTTGTGAGATTAAATGGCCATGAATTGATCTTTCGTTTTCCATTTGTTTGGTGATTTTCTTGTTAAGGAACCCTAAAACCCTAGAAAACTTGGAAAAATCATATCTTGAATTAGGTTAAGAGTTGAAACCTCTCCTTTGGGCAGTGGGTTAGTATAGGATTAGGGGTCCTTTGAGTGCATTTTCAATTTTTTTATAATGTTGTTTGCTTCTGATTTTGGTTTGTGTTTGATGCTTTGATCATAAACCCTAATTTGGGCTTCCATATGCATCCATCTTGCATTTGCATTCATACCTTGACTTGCCGTGGCATTTTATACATCCATGTGATTCATTTAACATCATAAGACATATTGAAAGCATGTTTGATCATTGCATCTTTCATTTGCCATGTTTTATGCCATATGCATTCCATAACTTTTCATGTATGTTCATGTGTCTTAACTTGTTTCATTTGCATCCATAAGTTTGTATGATCATCCCCATGTGTTGTTTCTGGTTTATAGCATCTCATAGCATCATTAACATCATGTATATGCTTCTGGTTTGTTTTTTTATCATACCATTTCATCTCCTTTTGCATTGCATTGCATTTTCTTTTCTAACCTTTCAGGTGGTAAGTGATTTTGAGAAGTGAATTTGCCTTCACTTCTCATACTTTCTTCTCATCTCCCTCTTGCATCCATGCTGCATTTTGTATGTGTTTGAGTTTGATCTTGCTCATTCTTTTTCTCCTTACTTTCTTTCTTCAAGTGACTTGACTTCTTGAATGAAGCAAGTTGCTTTGCTTCTCTTGATCCTTACATCTGCTTCCTGGTGGTTCCATTGAAGATTTCTCTTGAAAACCTCACAAACCTTAGGAACAACCATGCATGACAATGATTAGGGTTTTGATTAGTCCCCTACTTAGTTTTACCTTTGTGTCTCTCTTTGAGTCTTCTCTTCTCATCCCATAATCAAGGACTAAACCATAAAGGCTTTAAGGCTTTGTGATTAAGTTTATGCCTGCATCCTTCTATTAGGATGGAGTGTATAACTTTAATCCTAAGTGTTAAACCCTTAATGTGTTTAAATCCTTTAATCAAACCACTTAATAATCATCAAGACATCAAGCTTGTAACTTGGGCCTTGCATTAGGGTTCTAATTCTTCCTTAATTGGTTAAGAAGGACTAACCCTAGTGTTAATGGACAAGTCCCCCTCAAGTTGTCTTACAAACCATAAAAATCACTTCATCATCATATCATTAAATAAAATCCACTTAATCAAAGGCTTGTTTTGTCATGAGTTTAATCCCTAATCATGGATTAAGTTGAGGAGCTTTCCTCAGCTTAAACATTCTCATCTATTATCCTTCTATTAGGATGGTATAATGAGTCTGTTTAATCCCTGATTATGGCTTAATCTCATTACTCAACACTAAACAAAAACACCAAAAACATCTAAATAATCACAAGTAGGTTAATGATCTTAATCCTGCACCAAAGGTGATTAAGTGTGAGAATCTGACTTCACCCTTAAGGTATTCCCATTACCCCTAATCAGAGGGAGGATGTGATGAGTTTACTAACCCATTGGTTTAGGCTTAAGCTCATTTTCTTATGACAAACTCCAAAAAGCAATAAAAGACTGAAAACACACAAAAAACAAACAATAATCGTCTCCTTCGGGATTCTTTTCTCATCTCATTCACTCACAAACGAGAGCTCGCTTCTTCCGTCTAATGCAAGACAGTTTGCACCTGAGCCAGACAGGTCATACACTTGAGCATAGACAAGTAAGCAGTTCACAAGTCAATTCATCTTTCAGTCTCTTTGGGTCGAACTACGGTGTTCTGACTTCCTCATTGCACGAGAGGATACGTAGGCATAACTTAACAGTTATCGAACAAAAGTCTATGTATATTCCCCCTTTTTCCAGCATTATTCTTTAAGCCTCATGATCTTGAGCATCTTATTCTTGTTCTTACACTGACACTTCACTTATATACTTCACACTTCTGCTACACTGACACCTGTACATTCTTTTCCAACTATTTTATACACAGATTGCACTGACACTACCCCTTTAAAACACAAATCTTTTAAGCGTGGATCCCGTCGAGTACGGAGGACAATCTGGGTGCTAATACCTTCCCAGGTTGTAACCAACCCCCTTTCTCAGTCTCTCTGGTTCGCAACCGTCTTATCCATATCTTTCTAGGTCTATGCAGCATTGCCTTTCCTCCGGGATAAAAATGCCTAGCTGGCGACTCTATTCATCTCCAGTGAGTTCACGGCTGTGTGTTCTCATTGTCCCTCTCGCCAACCGTTCGCGTCTGTACCTTTATTTGGCCCGGTCCCATCTATCGGGAGCGACAGCTTGGCGACTCTGCTGGGGACCCTTATACTGCAACCAGGGCTTCTGGTTCTTTTTTGTGGGTTCCTCCTAGCGCTTGATTGATTTGTGTTTACGGGGGTGTTATGTGCTTGTTTGTGTTGTATATTTGTATTTATTCTTGCTTTATGTACAGTTGCTTTACTGCTTTCTTTATAAGCTTTGCATTATATCATATTGTCATACTGTGCTGCTGGCTGGATCTGTTTGTTTGCTTGGTGGGTGGGTGTTCCATTGAGAGTTGAGGTCCTATACCTGGGACCTGAGTGACACCTAGGCTAGAGTGGTTCATATTCTTTCCCATTCCATCTCGGTCTGGTGCGGGAATATGAAACACGGTTCAGATATGGGTTTCTTCTTGAGAACTCTGTGTTGCAGATTTCCTGCAATGCTAGGGCTATCTGGGAAGCCTGCTAAGTCTGGATGACCTTTAGTATTGACCTTCAGAAACTGAGGTGAATTAGAGGAGGAATTTTTATGGTTATTGTAAACACTGTACCTCCGGGTTAGAAGTGTTTACACTTCTCATAACTGATCCAAGTCTGAGGATCCTTGTTTTAGAACATCACCTGTGAGGGGGTCGGGCTGTTTACAGGTTTGCAGGTACCCTTGGCCTCAGCATACCCTGTCACTTTGATTTGATTAAGAATACTCCATGTTGGAACAGTTCTTGTGATTCTAAACCCTGGACATGTGACTCTTTATTTGAGTCCCCCACCTTGGTTACCGGACCTATAGACCTCCATCTGGAATTCTTGAATATACCTGGACTTATATCAGAGCACTTGATCAGATCCAGCTCAGTCACAAACCCTTGCATATCATTTGCATACATCCTCATTGCATCATTTTGACATTTGTTTATTTGTTTTTCAGGGTATCCATTTTCATTTTTGGCTTGGTTTTGACCCCATCATCAGTATAGACCTATCCTCATCAGCATCTGCTTCAGCTATCAGCTATCTGCTTCAGTCACCTGCACCAGCCAATCAGTGGCCCATCTTTCAGTGTTATTCTCAGCATCTGTCTCAGCTCTTCCTCAACAACATGGCACCTAAAAAGAGTAACATCTCCTACCACTTCTTCCAGCCTGAGCTAGCTGACATCAGGAGGATTCAGACCCTGATCACTCCAGACCATATACCACTCTTCAGGGAACACTATGGAGATATACTTGATGTGGTTATGGATTTGGACCCTTCACAGAGGAGCCTGATTCACACTTGCCTTCAGTTTTATGATCCCCCACTGAGGTGCTTCACTTTTTAGGACTTTCAGCTGGGCCCTTTATTGGAAGAATACTCATCATTGGTTGGTATACCTATCAGGGGTGGAGTCCCTTTCAACCCTGAGATGGTCTTTCCTGGTAATGAAGAGGTAGCAAAGGCTTTGCATCTGGAACCAGTTCTGATTGGGCAGCATATGACTACTAAGGCTGGAATCCCTGGCCTGCATCTGGATTTCTTAATCTCTCAAGCAACCCTGAAGGCTTCTTTGGGAGAGTGGAAAGCAGTCTGTGCTTTATTGGCCCTGAGCATATATGGGATCATATTATTTGCAGATGAGCCTCGATTCATTAGCAAGAATGTAATCCATCTTTTCATCCTAAGGAACCCAGTGCCCACTTTATTGGGGGATTTTTACTACTCAGTGCACCAGAGGAATGAAAAGCATAAGGGAAGATTAGTGAGGTGCTGTGCTCCTTTGTTCCATACTTGGCTTCTCAGGCATTTGCCCAAGACAAATGCATTTTTGAATCCCCATCAGCAGAGGAACTGGGCTAGAAGACTCACTGCTCTGACTTCAGCTGATATCAGGTGGTGCACTCAAGGCACAAAGGGCAGGGATATCATCACCAGTTGTGGGCATTTTCCCAATGTACCCCTGATAGGAGTTAAGGGTAGCATTAATTACAATCCTCTGCTGCTCAAAAGGCAACTGGGCTATGCACTGGTCCACACTCCTAAGGCACAAGACTTGGCTGAGACTCTTTATTGTGAGAACAAGCCTAATCTGGCTATTGTTAGGCAGACAGCCTGGGCCTGGGACAATGTTCAAACTAAGGGAGTAACCATTCTGGGGAAGTGCAACAATGTAGCATCAGCACAATATTATGAGTGGTCCCATACCAGGGCTCAATTCTCTGGAATGCCCTTTATCATGGAGGACATGCCTGGATCATCCTCAGCACCACCCCCTGCCACTGTCAGTTTGGAGGAGTTTGAGGGTTTGAAAGAGAGAAATGAGAAGTTGACTCAGGCTCTGCAGAAGACCCTCCGGGAGAGGAGTGATGGTAGGTTGGACATTGAGAGGTTAGAGAAGCTGAGAGTAGAGCATCTGGCTAAAATTGAGAAGTCTGAGGATTACATCAAGAAGTCTAGGGCTGGAGAACAAATTCTGAAGAATGCTTGCAAGGAAGCCCAGTTCCAGAAGGCCAGGACAGACTTGTATCTGAAGGAGAGTCAAGCTCGGTGGGTCAGGATCACCGAAGCCCGTACTCTGGAGGATAAGAGGGTCCAAGACAAGATAGAGCAGCTGGAGGCTAGTGCAAAAGAGCAGCAGGAAGCTCTGGCAGCAGCCCAGAGGGAGATATCAGAGCTGAAAATCAAAGCTGGAGTGAAGAGGTCAAAGGACCAAAGTCAACACAAGAAGCTAGCTACAGCTGTTACTACCCGGAACCTCCTTATCAGGAATCTCACGGAGCGTCCAGCTGATCCTGTGACTGAAGCACTTCTCAAGGAAGTTCAGGAGGATGAGTTTGGTCTTGGTGTTTGACTATTTGCTTGATGCTGCTTTCATTTTATGTACTTTTATTTTCTTGTAATGTATTTTGACCCCTCAGAGGGCTTGTATTTGTAAACAAACTATGTACCATTTGTCTTTTGTGATATATGTATCAGTTTGTTCCATCCGAATTTACTTCAAAAGCAACATCAACAGCATCATCAAGGGTCTGGAAGGGTCAAAACTGAATGCCAAGCCGGATACCTTGAAAACAAATAAGCATACTGCATTGCATGCTAACCCTTTGTTTGTTTTGTAGGTTTTTGTTTTATTGTTGCTAACTCTGTTGTGATGTTCAGGAACTATTGCTCGACGCCGGGTATTTCCACTCAACCGTCCGCACCGATATCCAACCCGTAACAACCTTCCGGGCATACAAATGGATCAGGTATAACAGGACCTTGCAGAGGTCAGAAATCAAATGGCAAACGAAAGATTGGAAATGAGAACCCAGATGACGCAGTTTATGGAAGTGATGAACAACATGGCTCAGAACCAAGAAAGATTGAGAGCAATGGTGGAAAGGCAGAATCAAGAAGATCCCCATATAGGGACTGCTGGCACAAGCAACAATGAGAGGGTCCAACCTCATGTCAATCCCCCTGTATTCGGCCCCCACCTTCATCCAGAGGTCAATATTCCTGCTAATGTTCAAGGGACTGCCACTGCAGGCAGGGTACTGCAAGAAGACCCCTAAGAGGATCAGTTCACAGTAATGGGTGCTGGGGAAGAAGCTTATGACAGAAGGCTGGATGAGATAGCTGAGAAGTTAAGATCCTTGGAGTCTCAAAACTCTTTAGGTTTCGATGTTATGGACATGGGCTTGGTAGACGGGGTCAGGATTCCCCATAAGTTTAAGCCCCCCTGTTTTGAAAAATACAACGGGACTTCCTGCCCACGGACCCACTTACAATCCTTTCTGGGAAGGTTGAAAGCCTATACCATGGACGAGAAGCTCTGGATGTTTTATTTTGAGGATAGCTTGACGGGAGCTTCAAGAGAATGGTACTCTCATCTGACAAGAGCAACTATCAGGTGTTGGAAGGACCTGGCAGAGGCCTTTATCAGACAGTATCAGTACAACTTAGATATGGCACCCAACAGGACCCTCCTAATGGGAATGTCACAGTCATCAAGAGAAAGTTTCCGAGAGTATGCCCAGAGATGGAGGCAATTGGCTGCTGCTGTCCAGCCACCGATGTCAGAGAGGGAGATGGCAGATATGTTTATGAACACCCTTCAGGGAACATACATTGACAGGCTAGCTGCTTTCTCTTCCACTAGCTTTGCAGATGTTGTCATAGCTGGAGAGAGAATTGAGAGCCTGTTAAAGATGGGCAAAATTTCTGACAACGGTGCCAGCTCGTTGTAAACACCCCAAATTTTCCCTCACCCATTCACACCATGGCTTGTGATCATCTCATATGCATAAACACAATCATATCATCTCACATCTCATTTTTGATTCACTGCATAGTTTCTAGGGCATCTGCACCTAGGGTTTGTGATCTGAGCAATCCCAAAGCATCTTGAGCCATTCCAAAGGCCACTAATCAACTCAAAGGGGTCCATGTGTGTTCTTATATCATATTCCATCTCCTCAAAGTCAAAATTGCAGAGGAATCACAAGAACTAGGGTTTGAGGTGATGCAGAGCCAGTTTAGACTGCACAGTTGACTGAAAATTAGGGTTTTGGTTTCAGAGGCCATAACTCCAAACTTTTTGGTCATTCTTGTTTCCATTGGTCTCTATATGGTATAGGGAGTATGCATATCAATTTTCATGAAGAAATTCCATGGGGAAGTCATCTGATCAAAGGTTGACTTTTCAGACAAGTCAGTGCAAAATCAGGGCATCTGAGGCCCCCAATGACCCAACCAATGGGTGATCTTCATCATTTTGAGTGTATATGATCTTTGTTTGATCATGGAAGAAGTTTGAAGTTCATAAAAATCAAGAATTTAGGGTTTTTGCAAATGTTGACTTTTTGGGCATAGTTGACTTTTCAAGAATGCATCATTTTAGGTCATTTTTCAAGCCATGATTCATGATCCAAAAATGCTTCAAATGGAAAAACTTTGGTCATGAAAGTTGTAGATCTCATCTTTCCCTTTTCAAAAAGTACAAGAACATGATCAAACTCTTCTTGGATCAAAAGTTATGGCAATGCAAAGTTGGCAAAAATCACTTATTTTCAAGATATGCACCAAGTGTGAAAATTGCAAAATCATGTGTTAAGTCAAATTGCAACTTCTAATTGGTATCAAACCAGCACATAAGCATTCTCTAAGTCCTAAAAATCAAGTTTGAACCAAGATCACATGTGTTTAGTTCATGTAACAAGGCATTTTTATCATGAAAGTCCATAAAGCAACAACTTGCAAAAGCACTCATAACACTTCACCAACTTGTCACATTGGGTGCTGAACCAAGCTGACTCTTTCCCCTCATTTTGCTGCGCATAGCCCATGCCTTGTACCAAGCCTAGATCAAGCCATGCTTTCTCTTACAAAGAAATGGACATTTTGCAAAAGTAAACTTACCAATCACTATAGGCCAGGTCACATCATCTGACCTATAGGAATATAATACAATATCCCTTGGCAAGCCAAAGATATGAGAAGGCAAGGCTGAAACATCTCATACACACACCAACACAAGAACACTCCACTTTTGCTTTTGCCTTCGAAACTCTCTGCCCAGCTCACATACATCCAAACCATCTTTACCAATCATATCACCATGTCTCATTGAGCCCAAAGAAACCAAGAACCAAGCCTTAAACAAGCTACAACATCACTGCACCATTTTGACACCAGCTTGCAGTTTCATTCGAAACTCTCATCCTAGCTCACAAACAGTCAAACAAACTTTGTAAAGCTTCTCCATTCACCCTCAGGATCACAAACAACCATTCATCATGACCTGAAGCTCTCTATTTCACCATTGCCATTTCTGACCAAGCTTGAGCAGAAGCTTTCGAATCTCACTATCCAGCCAGCTTAAACTCTCTTTGAGCATTCAAACATCTTCTGGGGACCAAGTGGAGTAGTTTGCACTGAAGGAAGTGGCCAGAAAGTCTTCAAACTGAAAGCTTCAAATCTCAGGTAGCTTGAAAATTATTTTTCCAGAAATCATTTTTCTTGTTACAAACTTGTTCTTTGTGTTGTCCTGATCATGAATATGCTTTTGGTTTTGAAAATGGCTTTGATTTGAGAGTTTAATTTGTCTCTGAAACCTGCGTGCCCTAGAACTTTTTCTCTTCGATTCAGTTTGTTTAGGAAGAATAAATTTGTTTTGAGAGAGGGGTTTGATTCGTGAGAGGTTGAAGAACATTTCCATGGTTTTAGATTTCATTTTAGTGACCTAGGGAAGGATTTGGAAGTTTTCAGGGGAGAAGGTCACCGGAGAAGACGACCGGAGCTCGTCTCCGGTGACCTGAAAGTCATTAATGGGTAATTAGGGTTAGGGCTTCAGGTTTGAATTTCAGGCGTTGGATGAGTTGACCAGGTCTTTTCCCGCGCGCATCCAATGGCCCAGATCTTGTCATTAACTTAATTAGGTTTAATTTATTTAATTAATTAAGTTTAGCCCAGTTTGAATGTGGCCCATTGGATCTGGCGCGCAGTCAACCCTCTCATTTCCAGATTGAATCCTGGCCTTCCATGCTGCATACTTTCATTTTATTTAATTTTTATTTCATTTTCTTTCATTTAATTTGCACAATTATTTTAAAATAGCAAAAAATACATAAAAATTATGAAACTTTTTCCTCTGAGTTTTATTATTTTTTATGACACAAAAATATTTTTATTTTATTTTTTATCATTAAAAAAGTATTTTTAAATATTTAAAAGATTGTTTTTAATTGATTAATGGGAATTAATTAATTAAAAATACTTTTAGGTATTTAAAAATTACAAAAAAATTCATGAAATGTTCTAAGACATTTAGAAACATTGTCCAACCTTCAAACCAAATTTCTTTTTTGATCTTGATGCATTTTAAGAATTTTTCATTGAATTAAATCATATTTTGTGCATTATTTTGATCACAAGTTCAAAAATTCATTTCTGCCTATTGGAGAAGGTTGAGACATTGATTCTTTTTGCTTTGTCTTGTGTTTGGCATGTAGTTTCTAGGGTAAAAAGGCCATGATTTGATCTTGCATTTTCCAATTGTTTGACATTTCTTTTGTATAGAACCCTAAAAAACCCTAATAACTTAGAAAATTCATAACTTGAGTTTGGTTGAGAGTTGAGAGCTCCCCTTTGGACACTGGTTCATTATAGGTTTAGGGTTTCTTTGGGTGGCATTTTCCATTTTTTATCTTAGGATTTGCTTCTGTTTTGGGTTTTTGTTTGATGTTTGATCCATGAACCCTAATTTGGGCTTTCTTTTGCATCCTTCTTGCATTTCCTTGCATAGCTTGACTTGTCATTGCATTTTGTGCATTCTTGTGATTCATTTGACATCTTAAGACATGTATAAAGCATGTTTGATCATTGCATTACATATTTGCCATGTCATTTGTCTTGTATGATTCATAACTTTTCATGTTCATTCATGCTCCTTAACTTGCATCATTTGCATTCATAATCTTGTGTGAGCATCCCCATGCCTTGCCTCATGTTTGCAGCATCTCATAGCATCATTATCATCATCAACATGCTTCTGGTTTGGTCTAGCATCATGTCATTTCATTTCATTTAGCATTGCATTGCATTTCTTTCTAACATTTCAGGTGGTAAGTAAACTTGAGAAGTGAATTTGCCTTCACTTCTCATAACTTTTCTTTTCATCTCTCTTGCATCCATTGCTGCATTTCTATTTGTGTTTGAGATTGAGCTTGCTCATTCTTGTTCCTCCCACCTTCTTTCTTCAAGTGACTTGACTTCTTGAATGAAGCAAGTCACTTTGCTTCTCTTGATCTTATTCATCTGCTTCCTGGTGGCTCCTTTGAAGACTTGTTCTTGAAAACCTCACAAACTTTAGGATCAACCAAGCATGACAATGAATTAGGGTTTTGACTAGTCCCCCCATAGTTTTACCTTTGTGTCTCTCTTTGAGTCCTCTCTTCTCACCTCATAATCAGAGACTAAACCATAAAGGCTCTAAGACTTTATGATTAGGGTTATGCCTGCATCCTTCTCTTAGGATGGAGTGTATAACTTTAATCCTAAGTATTAAACCCTTAATGTGTTTAAATCTCTTAATCAATTCACATAATAATCATCAAGACATCAAGCTTGTAACTTGGGCCTTGCATCAGGGTTCTAATTCTTCCTTAAGTGGTTAAGAAGGACTAACCCTAGTGTTAATGGACAAGTCCCCCTCAAGTTGTCTTACAAACCCTAAAAATCACTTCATCATCATATCATTAAATAAAATCCACTTAATCAAAGGCTTGTTTTGTCATGAGTTTAATCCCTAATCATGGATTAAGTTGAGGAGCTTTCCTCAGCTTAAACATTCTCATCTATCATCCTTCTTTTAGGATGGTGTAATGAGTCTGTTTAATCCTTGATTATGGCTTAACCTCATTACTTAACACTAAACAAAAACCATAAAAACATCTAAATAATCACAAGTAGGTTAATGATCTTAATCCTACACCAAAGGTGATTAAGTGTGAGAATCTGACTTCACACTTAAGGTACTCTCATTACCCCTAATCAGAGGGAAGATGTGATGAGTTTACTAACCTATTGGTTTAGGCTTAAGCTCATTATCTTATGACAAACTTTCAAAAGCAATAAAAGACTGAAAATACAAAAACAAACAATAATCGTCTCCTCCGGGATTCTTTTCTCATCTCATTCACTCACAAACGAGAACTTGCTTCTTCCGTCTAATGCAAGACAGTTTGCATCTGTGCCAGACAGATCATACACTTGAGCATAGACAGCAAGCAGTTCACAAGTCAATTCATCTATCAGTCTCTTTGGGTCGAACTACGGTGTTCTGACTTCCTCATTGCACGAGAGGATACGTAGGCATAACTTAACAGTTATCGAACAAAAGTCTCTATATATTCCCCCTCTTTCTAGCCTTATTCTTTAGCCTCATGATCATGAGCATTTCACTCCTGTCCTTACACTGACACTTCACCTATACACTTCACTTACACTGACACCTGTACATCCTTTTCCAGCTCTTTTATGCACAAATTGCACTGACACTACCCCTTTAAAACACAAATCTCTTAAGCGTGGATCCCGTCGAGTACGACGGACAATCTGGGTGCTAATACCTTCCCAGGTTGTAACCAACCCCCTTTCTCAGTCTCTCTGGTTCGCAACCGTCTTATCCATCTTTTTCTAGGCCTATGCAGCATTGCCTTTCCTCCGGGATAAAAATGCCTAGCTGGCGACTCTTTTCATCTCCAGTGAGTTCACGGCTGTGTGTTCTCACTGTTCCTTTCGCCGACCGTTCGCGCTTGTACCTGGATGCAAATCTTCGGGAGCGACAGCTTGGCGACTCTGCTGGGGATCCTTATATTGCAACCAGGGCTTCTGGTTCTTTTTGTGGGTTCCTCCTAGCGCTTGTTTGATTTGTGTTTACTGGGGGTGTTATGTGCTTGTTTTTGCTTGTATTTATTTTTGTTTATTGCTTTATGTACAGTTACTTTACTGCTTTCTTTATTGCATTTATATATATCATACTGTCATTGTTGCTGGCTGGATTTGGTTTTTGTTTTGGTGGGTGGGTGTTTCATTGAGAGTTAAGGTCCTATACCTGGGACCTGAGTGACACCTAGGCTAGAGTGAATCATATTCTTTCCCATTCCATTTCGGTCTGGTGCGGGAATGTGAAACACGGTTCAGATATGGGTTTCTTCTTGAGAACTCTGTGTTGCAGATTTCCTGCAATGCTAGGGCTATCTGGGAAGCCTGCTAAGTCTGGATGACCTTTTAGTACTGACCTTCAGAAACTGAGGTGAATTAGAGGAGGAATTGTTATGGTTATTGTAAACACTGTACCTCCGGGTTAGAAGTGTTTACACTTCTCATAACAGATCCAAGTCTGAGGATCCTTGTTCTAGATCATCACCTGTGAGGGGGTTGGGCTGTTTACAGGTTTGCAGGTACCTTGACCTCAGAATACCCTGTTACTTTGACTTTGTTAAGAATGCTCCATGTTGGATAGTTCTTGTGATTCTAAAACCCTGGACTTGTGGTTCTTTATTTGAGCCCCCCACCCTGGTTACTGGATTTATAGACCTCCATCTGGGATTCTTGAACACACATGGACTTATGTCAGGGCATTTTGATCAGATCCAGCTCAGTCACAAACCCTTGCATATCATTTGCATACATACCCATTGCATCATATTAACATTTGCTTATTTGTGTTTCAGGGTATCCACTTTCATCTGGTTTTGGTTTTGACCCCATCTGCTATATTGACCTATCTCCACCAGCACTTGCTTCAGCCTGTCAGCCATATACTTCAGTTACTTACACTAGCCAGCCAGTGGCCCACTCCTCAGCATCTTCATCAGCACTTATCCTACTCAGTCTCAGCATCATGGCTCCAAAGAAAAGCAACATCACTTATCATTTCTTCCAACCAGACTTATCAGACATCAGGAGGATCCAAACCCTGATCACTCCAGATCACATACCCTTGTTCAGGGAGAGTTATGGAGATATACTTGACTTGGTTATGGATTTGGACCCATCTCAGAGGAGCCTCATCCACACCTGCATTCAGTTTTATGATCCCCCATTGAGGTGTTTCACCTTTCAAGACTTTCAGTTGGGTCCTCTTCTGGAAGAATACTCATCATTGATTGGTCTGCCTATCAGGAGAGAAATCCCTTTCAATCCTGAGATGACTTTCCCAAGCAATGGAGAGGTAGCAAAAGCTTTGCACCTGGAGCCTGTTTTGATTAAGCAGCATATGACCTCTAAAGCTGGGATCCCTGGATTTCATCTGGACTTCCTTATTTCTCAAGCTAGTCTGAAAGCCTCCCTGGGGGAGTGGAAAGCTGTTTGTGCTCTGTTGGCCTTAAGTGTATATGGAATTGTGTTGTTTGCAGATGAGCCACGATTCATTAGCAAGAATGCCATCCATTTGTTCATCCTGAAGAACCCAGTGCCAACTTTGCTAGGAGATCTCTATTACTCAGTACATCAGAAGAATGAAAAGCAGAGGGGAAGGCTAGTGAGGTGTTGTGCTCCATTATTCCATGCTTGGCTTCTTAAGCATCTACCCAGGACAGATGCATTTCTAAATCCTCATCAGCAAAGCAACTGGGCTAAGAGGCTCACTACTCTCACTTCAGCAGATATCAGATGGTGTACTCAGAGCACCAAGGGCAGAGAAATCATTACAAGCTGTGGGCACTTTCCCAATGTGCCTTTAATAGGGGTCAAGGGAAGTATCAATTACAACCCTCTGCTATTCAGGAGGCAATTAGGCTATGCACTGGTCCATACTCCCAGGGGGCAAGACTTGGTTGAGACCCTCTACTGTGAGAACAAGATTAGTCTGGCAACTGTTAGGCAGGCTGCCTGGGCCTGGGATCATGTTCAAACCAAGGGAATCACCACTCTGGGGAAATGCAATAATGTGGCATCAGTCCAATATTATGAGTGGTCCCATGCCAGGGCCCAATTCTCTGGAATGCCCTTCACCATAGAAGACATGCCTGAGTCATCTTCAGCACCACCCCCTGCCACCATCAGTCTGGAGGAGTTTGAAAGCTTGAAGGAAAGAAATGAGAAGTTAACCCAGGCTTTGCAGAAGACCCTCCGGGAGAGGAGTGAAGGTGTGAGGGAGATTGAAAGATTGGAGAAGTTGAGGGTGGAACACTTGACTAAAATTGAGAAGTCTGGAGATTATATCAACAAGTCTAGGGCTGGTGAACAGATTCTGAAGAATGCTTGTAAAGAAGCCCAGTTCCAGAGAGCAAGAACAGGCTTGTATTTGAAAGAGAGTCAGGCCAGGTGGGTCCGGATCACTGAGGCCCGTACCCTGGAAGACAAGAGAGTCCAGGACAAGATGGAGCAGATGGAAAAAGCCCTGGCAGCAGCCCAGAAGGAAATATCAGAGCTAGAAATCAGAGCTGGAGTGAAGAGGTCTAAGGACCAAAGTCAGAATAAGAAATTGACTGCAGCTGTTGCAACAAGAAACCTTCTCATCAGAGGTCTCACGGAGCATCCGGCTGATCCTGTGACCGAAGCACTTCTTAAGGAAGTTCGTGAGGATGAGTTTGGCCTTGGAGTTTGATCATTTGCTTGTTGTTATCCCTATTCCATGTACTTTTGCTTTTTTGTGATGTATTTTGACCCCTTTGAGGGCTTGTGTTGTAAAATGAACAAGATGTATTATTTCACCTTCTGTAATATATTTGTGTTAGTTTCCATCTGGGTTTATTTCGAAAGCAACTTCAACAGCATCATCTTCAAGGGTCTGGAAGGGTCAAAACTGAAGGCCAAACCGGATACCTTGAGAGCAAATAAGCATAACTGCATTGCATACTAACCCTTCTGTTTGTTTTGTAGGTTTTGTTTTATTGTTACTAACCTCTGTTGTGATATTCAGGAATTATTGCTCGCCGCCGGGTATTTCCTCTCAACAGGCCACACAGGTACCCAACTAGAAACAACCTTCCGGGAATTCAGATGGATCAGATGCAGCAGGACCTTACGGAGGTCAGAAACCAGATGGCCAACGAAAGGTTGGAGATGAGAACGCAGATAACACAGTTCATGGAAGTAATGAACAACTTAGCTCAAAGCCAGGAGAGGCTCAGAGCTTTGGTAGAAGGGAGGAATCAAGAGGAACCCCATGTGGGGACTGCTGGCACAAGTAACAACGAGAGGGTCCAACCTCATGTCAATCCCCCAGTTTTTGGACCCCATCTCCATCCAGAGGCCAACATCCCTGTCAATATACAAGGGACTGCCACAGCAGGGAGGGTACTACAGGAAGACCCTCAAGAAGACCAGTTCACAGTAATGGGTGCTGGAGAAGAGGCTTATGATAGACGATTGGAAGAAATAGCTGAGAAGTTGAGGTCCTTAGAATCTCAAAACTCTCTGGGGTTCGACGTCATGGACATGGGTTTGGTAGAAGGGGTCAGGATCCCCCATAAGTTCAAGCCTCCTTGTTTCGAAAAGTATAATGGGACTTCATGCCCCCGGACTCATCTACAATCATTTCTGGGAAGGCTGAAGGCCTATACAATGGATGAGAAATTGTGGATGTTCTATTTTGAGGATAGCTTGACTGGAGCGTCAAGAGAATGGTACTCTCACTTGACAAGGGCAACAATTAGATGCTGGAAGGACCTGGCAGAGGCCTTCATCAGACAGTATCAGTATAATCTAGACATGGCATCCAACAGGACTCTCCTGATGGGAATGTCACAGTCTTCGAGGGAGAGTTTCCGAGAATACGCCCAAAGGTGGAGGCAATTGGCTGCTGCCGTTCAACCACCTATGTCTGAGCGGGAAATGGCAGACATGTTTATGAACACTCTCCAGGGAACGTATATTGACAGGTTGGCTGCTTTCTCCTCCACTAGCTTCGCAGATGTTGTCATATCTGGGGAGAGAATTGAAAGCTTGTTAAAAATGGGAAAAATCTCAGACAACGGTGCAAGCTCGTCCAGTAGTACAAGGAAGCCTTTTGCAGGCCCGAGAAGAACTGGCGAGACCAATGCCATCCATTCAAACAGGGGTAGGCCCCAATATGCTCAGAGAACAATAGCAGCAGTCACCATTCCTGCTCCAGCTCATCCACAGCCAGTCTATCAACCTCCGCAACAAAACTTCCGACAACAACCTCAGTATCACCAGGATCAGTATCCTCCAAGGAACTTCAACAACAACAACACCAACAACAATCAACAAAGGCCATTCCAACAGAGGCCATCCCAAGCTAATAGAGTGATCGACCCGATCCCAATGTCGTATGCTGCCTTGCTGCCACAGCTTCTGAAACTCAACCTAGTTGAGCTAAGAACGTTGGCACCTCCGGATCCCAACAGTCTACCAAGAAACTATGACTCCAATGCTAGGTGTGCTTTTCACTCAAACGCACCTGGTCACAGTACAGAAAAATGCAGGGCTCTGCATATGAAGGTACAAGACTTGGTAGACTCCAAGGCTCTGAATTTTGCACCTCCGCCCAATGTCAATAAAAACCCTATGCCAAACCATGGTGGTCCTCGAATTAACGCTATTGAAGAAGACCAACCGTCTTATTTAATAACCAGTGTGGATCAGATCCGGACACCATTGGTGGAAATCAAAGCTCAACTCCGTGAAAACCAGATATTTCCGGGGTGTGAACTAGGGTGCCCCTACTGCAATATTTCATGGAATGGGTGTGAGGACCTGAGGAATGGCATTGACAGCCTTATTCAGAGTGGCTTGCTACAGATCACTACATCATTCCCGACAAATCCGGCAACTTCATCAACAACGGTTTCAGAACCTCCTGCAACCGCAGCAACTATCGTTCCCAACAACTCACCAGCAACATCAACAAGTGCTTCACCTGTCCTTCCAAATGATCAGTTTTCAACAGTTTCTCCTGCTACAACTTCAGCTTCATTCCATTTCGAATCTCCATCAACAACAACATCAGTCCTTCCAACAACACCTCCTACAACACCAGCAATCAATCATGAAGATGTCTCTACTGTTACCATTTTCTACGATCCTGAAAATAATTCCGCCTACCATTCAGAAGGTGCTGCTCCCGCCAGAGCACCAGTTACAATCTTTTATGATCCGCAGACAATTACAGTCCCTTCAGCAGCAGCAATCAGTCCAGTCACTATCACGGTGCCTGGACCAGTACCATATGAAAGCAATAGGGCCATCCCTTGGCACTATGGCTCTGACGTGTACTGCGAAGGGAAAAGAATCACTCTTGAAACATCAGCACCTGCACCACAAGTAGATAATGTGGGGGGAGGCGGAGGCTTCACCCGAAGCGGACGTCTCTTCGCTCCACCAGTCCAAAGACCTACAGCCGAAGCAGAAGCTGCTGCCAAGGCAAAAGGGAAGAGCCCGGTGCAGGAAGATCAAGCTGTTAAAGAAGCCTTGAAGACGCCGTTCGATCAAGAAGTTGATGAGTTTATGCGAATCATCAAAAAGAGTGATTACAAAATTGTGGATCAACTTCACCAGACGCCATCCAAAATCTCTATCCTCTCACTGCTTATGTGCTCCGAAGCCCATCGGAATGCACTACTTAAAGTCTTGCACGCAGCTTACGTGCCTGAAGAGATTACTGTCAACCAATTGGAAACCGTGGTTGGAAATGTTACTGCTAGCAATGGGCTAGGGTTTACCAATTCTGACTTGACAGCGGATGGCCGCAATCACAACAAAGCCTTGCACATAACCATGGAATGCAAAGGAGCTGTCCTTTCTCATGTGCTGGTGGACACAGGTTCTTCCCTGAATGTCTTACCGAAGAAGGCTCTGGTGAAGTTGGAATACGATGGTTTGGCATTGAGACCCAGCAACCTGGTAGTAAGAGCCTTTGATGGTTCTAAGAGATCGGTGCTGGGAGAGATTGAGCTGCCCGTGACAATTGGCCCACAGACCTTTAAAACTATCTTTTATGTGATGGACATTCAGCCCGCCTACAGCTGTTTGTTGGGTAGACCCTGGATTCACGCCGCCGGCGCAATAACGTCTACCCTTCACCAAAAGTTAAAATTTGAGTGGGAAGGCCAAGTTGTCACAATCTGTGGAGAGGAGGACATTTTTGTCAGCCACCTGGCAACCTATAAGTACATTGAAATGGATGGGGAGATCCATGAAACAATGAGCCAGGGGTTTGAAGCTTTGAATGTGAATGAGGCATCTGCTGTATCTGGTACTCCAATGTCATCATACCAACAAGCCCGGAAGGTTGTTGAGGAAGGAACTGCCCAAGGCTGGGGCAAACTGCTATCGGTGGAGAAAAAAGAAGACAAGTTTGGGTTGGGTTACAGACCAACTCAACATCAAGCAAAGGCTGCTGAAGAGCCTGGTTTTGTCAGTGGGGGGATGCTCACCCCCGATGCTATCAACTGTTTGGAAGACGAGCTGGAAGAGGAGCGCAATCTGGAGAATTGGATTCGTCCAAAGATCCCGGGGGGCAGTGTCTCGAACTGGTCTTCCCAGGAAATTATAAGAGTTACTCATGCAGAGTAATTATTATTTCCTGTATTTTTTATAGCATGCATCCAAGTCTTGCATCTTGCCCAAGATGACAAGACTCATTTTGTAATCAGGGCCATCTGTACTTTTGTGCAAACAAGATTAAATTAATGAAATATCAGACATCTTTTTGCAAACGAGTCTTTTTTTTCTTTTTGTTCACTGTTTTTCCATTTTTCTTTTTGTACAAAAATAAATGGCGGTGTTTTCAAAATGATAACTTCATTTCACTTTTTTCTAAAGCAAGATTAAAATCAATCACTAAAATGAACCAACTTAACCCTTGCAGAGAGTGCCTTCCTGACAGCACCGACAACAGCACGGCTATGACATCGTATGACTTTGACAATCCAATCAATCAAGCTGATGAAGGGGTTGATGAAGAATATGAGCTTCCTGAAGAGCTAGCCAGGTTGTTAAGGCAAGAGGAAAAGGTTATTACTCCTCACCAGGAGGAGATTGAGGTGATCAATCTTGGTACAGATGAAGACGTGAAAGAAGTTAGAATCGGGGCCTGCCTGCAAGACTCAGTGAAGAGACAACTGATAGATCTGCTTCAAGAGTATGTTGATGTGTTTGCTTGGTCGTATCAAGATATGCCAGGATTGGATACCGACATTGTTGTGCATAAGCTGCCTTTGAGGGAAGAATGCCCACCGGTCAAACAGAAGCTGCGCCGAACTCGCCCAGACATGGCTATGAAAATCAAAGAAGAGGTACAAAAGCAGTGGGACGCCGGGTTCCTTGCTGTGACTAGTTATCCGCCATGGGTTGCTAACATAGTACCTGTGCCTAAGAAGGACGGAAAAGTTAGAATGTGTGTTGATTACCGGGATCTGAACAGAGCCAGCCCGAAAGACGACTTTCCATTACCTCACATTGACGTATTGGTGGATAACACGGCTCAGTTCTCGGTATTCTCCTTCATGGACGGATTTTCAAGATACAACCAGATCAAGATGGCACCTGAAGACATGGAGAAGACAACATTCATTACACCTTGGGGCATGTTCTGTTACAAAGTGATGCCATTCGGACTGAAGAATGTTGGTGCAACATATCAACGGGCTATGGTGACATTATTCCACGATATGATCCATAAGGAAATAGAATGTTACGTGGATGATATGATCGCCAAGTCCCTTACAGAGGGAGATCACCTGGTGAATCTGCTGAAGTTGTTCAAGCGTCTGAGGAAGTACCAACTAAAGCTGAACCCCAACAAATGCACATTCGGGGTGCGATCCGGTAAATTGCTGGGCTTTATTGTAAGCGAGAAAGGGATTGAGGTTGACCCTGATAAAGTCAAGGATATACAAGAAATGCCTGCACCGAAAACTGAGAAAGAAGTTCGAGGGTTCTTAGGTCGATTGAACTACATTTCAAGGTTCATATCTCACCTCACGGCAACCTGTGAACCCTTGTTCAAGCTGTTAAGAAAAGAACAAACGGTCAGGTGGAACGAAGATTGCCAGAAGGCTTTTGACAAGATCAAGGAGTATTTACAAGAACCTCCAATCCTCATGCCTCCAGTTGAAGGAAGACCTCTAATTATGTACTTGACAGTATTAGAAGAGTCGATGGGTGTGTGTTGGGCCAGCATGACGAGTCTGGTCGAAAAGAGTATGCAATATACTACCTAAGCAAAAAGTTTACCGACTGTGAACAGCGTTATTCACTGCTCGAGAAAACTTGCTGTGCTTTAGCGTGGGCTGCTCGCCGACTGAGACAGTATATGCTGACCCACACTACCTTGTTGATCTCAAAGATGGACCCAGTTAAGTACATATTCGAGAAGCCAGCTCTTACCGGACGGGTTGCAAGATGGCAGATGATTCTCACAGAATACGACATACAGTACACATCTCAGAAAGCCATCAAGGGCAGTGTACTATCTGAATATCTTGCTGAGCAACCCATTGATGACTACCAGCCTATGAGGTTTGACTTCCCTGATGAAGACATCATGTTCATTAAAGCAAAAGATCACGAAGAGCCTATTCACACTGAAGGGCCTGACCCGGAGGAAGAATGGACTATGATGTTTGATGGGGCTGTTAACATGAATGGCCGTGGTGTTGGTGCAGTACTCATTACACCTAAAGGAGTTCACATGCCTTTCTCGGCAAAACTCACTTTCAACTGCACTAACAACGAAGCTGAATACGAAGCTTGCATTATGGGTCTTGAGGAAGCCATTGACCTCAGGATCAAGACATTGACCGTATTCGGAGATTCAGCTTTGGTAGTCAATCAAACCAATGGAAAATGGTACACCCACCAGGATCATCTGATACCATACAGGGATTATACAAGGAGGTTACTGACTTTCTTTACAACAGTCAAGCTTGAGTATATCCCTCGAGACGAGAATCAGTTTGCAGATGCTCTCGCTACCATTTCATCCATGATCAAAGTTCAAACGGCCAACTTTGTACCTCAGATTTCAGTGTCCAGACTCGACAGGCCAGCATATGTATTTGCAGCAGATGTTGTCAAAGATGATAAGCCTTGGTTCCATGACATTAAGTGCTTCTTGGAGGATCAAACATACCCACCTGGGGCATCTTCCAATGATAAGAAGACTTTGAGAAGGCTTGCTGGTAGTTTCCTTCTGAACGCTGATGGGTCTTTATACAAAAGGAACTTTGACATGGTACTCCTCAGATGTGTTGACAAGACGGAAGCAGATTTGTTGATGCATGAAGTGCATGAAGGCTCTTTTGGTACCCATGCTGGAGGACATGCAATGGCTAAGAAGTTGTTAAGATCAGGCTATTATTGGATCACAATGGATGCAGACTGTTGTGCCTACGCCAGAAAATGCCACAAATGCCAGATCTACGCAGACAAAGTGCATGTGCCTCCGAATCCTTTAAACATAATGTCTTCACCGTGGCCCTTTGCTATGTGGGGCATTGATATGATTGGCAAGATTGAGCCAACTGCTTCGAATGGTCACAGATTTATCCTGGTCGCCATCGACTATTTCACCAAGTGGGTTGAAGCAGCCTCATATGCAAATGTTACAAGACAAGTGGTAGCCCGATTTCTGAAGAGAGATATCATTTGTCGGTATGGAGTGCCCGAGCGAATCATTACCGATAATGGTTCCAATCTAAACAACAAAATGATGGCAGAGCTGTGCCGGGACTTCAAGATCCAACATCACAATTCTTCTCCTTACAGGCCAAAGATGAATGGCGCTGTTGAGGTAGCAAATAAGAATATCAAGAAGATTGTGCAGAAGATGGTAATCACATGCAAAGACTGGCACGAAATGCTACCATTTGCTTTGCATGGGTATCGCACATCAATCAGAACGTCCACTGGGGCAACACCGTATCAGCTTGTATATGGTATGGAAGCAGTCCTACCTGTTGAAGTTGAATTACCCTCCTTACGGGTATTGATGGATGTTAAACTGAATGAAGCAGAATGGGTTCGGTCCCGATTCGAACAATTGAGTCTGATCGAAGAGAAAAGATTGGCTGCAATCTGCCATGGACAGCTATATCAGAAGAGAATGAAGAGAGCCTTCGATCAGAAAGTCAGGCACCGAGAGTACCAAGTGGGAGATCTTGTGCTGAAAAGAATCCTCCCTCCTCATACAGACCACAGGGGCAAATGGACTCCAAATTATGAAGGACCATTCGTTGTAAAGAAAGTTTTCTCTGGTGGAGCACTGATGCTCAGCACCATGGATGGTGAAGATTTCCCATCCCCTGTGAATTCAGATGCAGTTAAAAAATACTTCGCATAAAATGACCCGCTGGACATAAAAACAGAACGTGAGTCCAGGCAAAAATAGGGCATCCCGGCGAGTCAAAAACAGAATAAAAGACTCGGGCAAAAATAAGGGAAATAAACAAAAAAATGTACACCCGCTGAGTTGAAAAGCCGCATTGGACAACTCAGGCAAAAATGGGTATCCCGATGGATTGAAAACCCGAAAGGGCGATCCATGCAAAATAAGGGAATAAGCGAACAACTGCATTCTGAATTCGTCTGTATCACCTACAACTTGGTAAGCTCCAAAGGATCAAGCTCCAATCGGAATCAACTCTCTCCAGAAAGCAAGACGAGAAGAATGTCATGGTCATACGAGTCATAGCAGAAGAGGAAGCTCCTTGAAAGCGTCGTCAGCATCGCCAACACTTTGTTTCTCAATTTGTAACAATCTCCTCATTTCAGGAGATATGTTTCTGTGACTGTATCTTGCCAATTCAGGGCACATGAATTAATAAAATCAGATTTTCAGTCATGTCTCGTTTTTACATTTATGTTTTGCAAAGAGTTGTCTGATATCTCTAAAAATACAATTGCATAAGTACAGATGCCTTTCTCTAAAAATAAAAACACATGCTTACGGGGAATGTGATTATTCTCGAAAGTACTTAACTCCTATGACGGAATCCAGTAAAGGATACCTCGGGACCTTTTGTGCGTCTCTTTATCTTTGCAGGATTGCAGGTATCCAGAACGCAACCTGGGGCATGCAAGTTACGTTTCGGCAAGCTGGTGAATCATTATCAACTCGGTCTATCTCCCACGTGGCACTGGAGGGTGCCCATTTCCCCAGCAAAGTTGCCAAATCGACATGCACTCAATCTCAGCATCTGAAATGCTCTATCCCCAGCTGAGTTGCCTCTTGTTGCTCTCCCCAGCTGAGGTGCCTCTCGCAATCCCCCAGCCGAGTTGCCATGTCATCCTCAGTTGAATACAGAAGTCAGGGAACCATCTCCCCACAGAGTCCCAGCCTCTATCCGGAAGAGCAACGCGCGAAGAAGTCACAACAGAGTACAGAAAGCTTCTACAAACCCCAGCTGGGTCCCATATTATAAGGATATGTCAATCAGTGACATATATCCCCAAGCAGATACCTCATTAGATCTACCAATGATCTCACCCCCAGCTGGGAGGTCCATTTCAAGCAGATCGACCAGAGATCTTCGCGGCAACGGGATCCGAATTCCGGATCTGTGCCTCTTTGCATAATCATGGCATTTGCATCATACTATCCCCCAGAGCGTAGCATTCCGTCTAATACGGAGCATTACGGCAAAAATCAAATGCATAGCATAATCATAAGCCATGTTCTGAAGTAACACTTGTGAATAATAACCGTTCATCATCATTGTACAGAAAAACTCCCACCAGGGTCCCAGCAAAAGCAGTTGCCTCTCCAATCACAAACGCCAGTATCTACTCCTTTTGGCACCCGTCCGTGCCATCTTTCCCAGTAAAGTCGCCTGAACACTCTTTACAAATAGGATCACCCGTATTACAGATACTTTCTGGCACCCGTCCGTGTCACAAATCACCAGCAGAAAGCCAAAGACATCCTCTTTGCACTCACATATACCTACATACACTTTCTTGACACCCGTCTGTGTCATATCCCCAGCGCAGTCGCTTACACTTTCATCACCCATACACTTGTTAATATTATACTTTTCTCTTTTGACACCCGTCCGTGTCACTCTCCCCAGCAGATAAACACTCATCTATACATTATACAATACTCACTACCCATTGGTACACTTATACAGATACTCGTCCGTATCTTGTATACATCATCACTCATATCCCCGCAGATTCGACGGTAGTCCTTGTTCTTTGTTAACCAGTTGGTACTCGTCCGTATCATCATCTCAGAACATTGCGTCTAGTGTTTGTTTCTACATGATACTCGTCCGTATCATACTCTTAGGGATGCTTGTCCGCATCTTTAATCCACACACCGTGTCAAACACTTATGTCTTCTTGAATATAGATACTCGTCTGTGTCTACTATTCCCCAGAAGGATTCTTTCAGATGCAACACTCGTCCGTGTTCTTTGTTAACCAGTTGATACTCGTCCGTATCATCGTCCCTGAACATGTGTCAGTTTGTTTCTACGTGATACTCGTCCGTATCATAGTCTTAAGGATGCTCGTCCGCATCTTTAATCTATACATAATACCAAACACTTATACCTTTTGTTTCTTGGATGTAAACGCTCGTCTGTGTTTACTATTCCCCAGTAGATCGCCAACAAAGCATTTTCTTTTATCTGACACTCGTCCTGTGTCATGATAACCCCGAGAGCAGCCGTCCCCTGCTGAGTGGTCGTCCTCCACTTCTTGATGGTCGTCCTCCATCATGCTCATCCGATGGTCGTCCCCATCGTTGACATTTTAGCAGCCGTCCCCTGCTAGGTGGTCGTCCTCCACCTTTTTGATGATCGTCCTTCATCACTTTATCCAATGGCCGTCCCCATTGTTGATTTTGGTTATCTGGCATTCGTCCTATGTCATGAGAAACCTCGAGAGCAGCCGTCCCCTGCTGAGTGGTCGTCCTCCACTTCTTGATGGTCGTCCTCCATCATGCTCGTCCGATGGCCGTCCCCATCGTTGACCTTTTCTATCCGATGGCCGTCCCCATCGTTGATATTTTCGGCAGCCGTACCCTGCCAGGTGGTCGTCCTCCACCTTTGATGGCCGTCCCCATCATATTCCTTTTATTCCCAACAGAGCAGCCGTACCCTGCTAGGTGATCGTCCTTCACCTTTGATGGCCGTACCCCATCAGCTGTTTATTTCATTTATTCTTTAACCCGATGGCCGTCCCCGTCGTGGTCCCTTTTCCTTTTAACCCGATGGCCGTCCCCATCGTCGGTTACTTCACCTTTATGAGCTTGATGGCCGTCCCCGTCATGTTTCATTAATCCCCAGAAAATTTTACAGCTTTACCTTGATGGCCGCCCCCATCATAATTTCTTTTCTTTTCCCAGCTAGTCGGCCGTCCCCGTCTTGGCTTTACCCTCTATCCCCAGCATGTCGGCCGTCCCCGTCATCGTTTTGTTTTCCGCACCTTTACAATATACTTTATTTTCCTCTTACAATCTATATCCCCTTTCTTCTTCATTCCGTGAGTGCAAATTTTGGACTGTCTTTGGTATTCAACCACAAGTTATCCTGTTTGCCTGTTAAGCCATCGCTTACATCCTGCACAGCTAACTCATGTTTGAATAGGGGCAGCTGTAAACACCCCAAATTTTCCCTCACCCATTCACACCATGGCTTGTGATCATCTCATATGCATAAACACAATCATATCATCTCACATCTCATTTTTGATTCACTGCATAGTTTCTAGGGCATCTGCACCTAGGGTTTGTGATCTGAGCAATCCCAAAGCATCTTGAGCCATTCCAAAGGCCACTAATCAACTCAAAGGGGTCCATGTGTGTTCTTATATCATATTCCATCTCCTCAAAGTCAAAATTGCAGAGGAATCACAAGAACTAGGGTTTGAGGTGATGCAGAGCCAGTTTAGACTGCACAGTTGACTGAAAATTAGGGTTTTGGTTTCAGAGGCCATAACTCCAAACTTTTTGGTCATTCTTGTTTCCATTGGTCTCTATATGGTATAGGGAGTATGCATATCAATTTTCATGAAGAAATTCCATGGGGAAGTCATCTGATCAAAGGTTGACTTTTCAGACAAGTCAGTGCAAAATCAGGGCATCTGAGGCCCCCAATGACCCAACCAATGGGTGATCTTCATCATTTTGAGTGTATATGATCTTTGTTTGATCATGGAAGAAGTTTGAAGTTCATAAAAATCAAGAATTTAGGGTTTTTGCAAATGTTGACTTTTTGGGCATAGTTGACTTTTCAAGAATGCATCATTTTAGGTCATTTTTCAAGCCATGATTCATGATCCAAAAATGCTTCAAATGGAAAAACTTTGGTCATGAAAGTTGTAGATCTCATCTTTCCCTTTTCAAAAAGTACAAGAACATGATCAAACTCTTCTTGGATCAAAAGTTATGGCAATGCAAAGTTGGCAAAAATCACTTATTTTCAAGATATGCACCAAGTGTGAAAATTGCAAAATCATGTGTTAAGTCAAATTGCAACTTCTAATTGGTATCAAACCAGCACATAAGCATTCTCTAAGTCCTAAAAATCAAGTTTGAACCAAGATCACATGTGTTTAGTTCATGTAACAAGGCATTTTTATCATGAAAGTCCATAAAGCAACAACTTGCAAAAGCACTCATAACACTTCACCAACTTGTCACATTGGGTGCTGAACCAAGCTGACTCTTTCCCCTCATTTTGCTGCGCATAGCCCATGCCTTGTACCAAGCCTAGATCAAGCCATGCTTTCTCTTACAAAGAAATGGACATTTTGCAAAAGTAAACTTACCAATCACTATAGGCCAGGTCACATCATCTGACCTATAGGAATATAATACAATATCCCTTGGCAAGCCAAAGATATGAGAAGGCAAGGCTGAAACATCTCATACACACACCAACACAAGAACACTCCACTTTTGCTTTTGCCTTCGAAACTCTCTGCCCAGCTCACATACATCCAAACCATCTTTACCAATCATATCACCATGTCTCATTGAGCCCAAAGAAACCAAGAACCAAGCCTTAAACAAGCTACAACATCACTGCACCATTTTGACACCAGCTTGCAGTTTCATTCGAAACTCTCATCCTAGCTCACAAACAGTCAAACAAACTTTGTAAAGCTTCTCCATTCACCCTCAGGATCACAAACAACCATTCATCATGACCTGAAGCTCTCTATTTCACCATTGCCATTTCTGACCAAGCTTGAGCAGAAGCTTTCGAATCTCACTATCCAGCCAGCTTAAACTCTCTTTGAGCATTCAAACATCTTCTGGGGACCAAGTGGAGTAGTTTGCACTGAAGGAAGTGGCCAGAAAGTCTTCAAACTGAAAGCTTCAAATCTCAGGTAGCTTGAAAATTATTTTTCCAGAAATCATTTTTCTTGTTACAAACTTGTTCTTTGTGTTGTCCTGATCATGAATATGCTTTTGGTTTTGAAAATGGCTTTGATTTGAGAGTTTAATTTGTCTCTGAAACCTGCGTGCCCTAGAACTTTTTCTCTTCGATTCAGTTTGTTTAGGAAGAATAAATTTGTTTTGAGAGAGGGGTTTGATTCGTGAGAGGTTGAAGAACATTTCCATGGTTTTAGATTTCATTTTAGTGACCTAGGGAAGGATTTGGAAGTTTTCAGGGGAGAAGGTCACCGGAGAAGACGACCGGAGCTCGTCTCCGGTGACCTGAAAGTCATTAATGGGTAATTAGGGTTAGGGCTTCAGGTTTGAATTTCAGGCGTTGGATGAGTTGACCAGGTCTTTTCCCGCGCGCATCCAATGGCCCAGATCTTGTCATTAACTTAATTAGGTTTAATTTATTTAATTAATTAAGTTTAGCCCAGTTTGAATGTGGCCCATTGGATCTGGCGCGCAGTCAACCCTCTCATTTCCAGATTGAATCCTGGCCTTCCATGCTGCATACTTTCATTTTATTTAATTTTTATTTCATTTTCTTTCATTTAATTTGCACAATTATTTTAAAATAGCAAAAAATACATAAAAATTATGAAACTTTTTCCTCTGAGTTTTATTATTTTTTATGACACAAAAATATTTTTATTTTATTTTTTATCATTAAAAAAGTATTTTTAAATATTTAAAAGATTGTTTTTAATTGATTAATGGGAATTAATTAATTAAAAATACTTTTAGGTATTTAAAAATTACAAAAAAATTCATGAAATGTTCTAAGACATTTAGAAACATTGTCCAACCTTCAAACCAAATTTCTTTTTTGATCTTGATGCATTTTAAGAATTTTTCATTGAATTAAATCATATTTTGTGCATTATTTTGATCACAAGTTCAAAAATTCATTTCTGCCTATTGGAGAAGGTTGAGACATTGATTCTTTTTGCTTTGTCTTGTGTTTGGCATGTAGTTTCTAAGGTAAAAAGGCCATGATTTGATCTTGCATTTTCCAATTGTTTGACATTTCTTTTGTATAGAACCCTAAAAAACCCTAATAACTTAGAAAATTCATAACTTGAGTTTGGTTGAGAGTTGAGAGCTCCCCTTTGGACACTGGTTCATTATAGGTTTAGGGTTTCTTTGGGTGGCATTTTCCATTTTTTATCTTAGGATTTGCTTCTGTTTTGGGTTTTTGTTTGATGTTTGATCCATGAACCCTAATTTGGGCTTTCTTTTGCATCCTTCTTGCATTTCCTTGCATAGCTTGACTTGTCATTGCATTTTGTGCATTCTTGTGATTCATTTGACATCTTAAGACATGTATAAAGCATGTTTGATCATTGCATTACATATTTGCCATGTCATTTGTCTTGTATGATTCATAACTTTTCATGTTCATTCATGCTCCTTAACTTGCATCATTTGCATTCATAATCTTGTGTGAGCATCCCCATGCCTTGCCTCATGTTTGCAGCATCTCATAGCATCATTATCATCATCAACATGCTTCTGGTTTGGTCTAGCATCATGTCATTTCATTTCATTTAGCATTGCATTGCATTTCTTTCTAACATTTCAGGTGGTAAGTAAACTTGAGAAGTGAATTTGCCTTCACTTCTCATAACTTTTCTTTTCATCTCTCTTGCATCCATTGCTGCATTTCTATTTGTGTTTGAGATTGAGCTTGCTCATTCTTGTTCCTCCCACCTTCTTTCTTCAAGTGACTTGACTTCTTGAATGAAGCAAGTCACTTTGCTTCTCTTGATCTTATTCATCTGCTTCCTGGTGGCTCCTTTGAAGACTTGTTCTTGAAAACCTCACAAACTTTAGGATCAACCAAGCATGACAATGAATTAGGGTTTTGACTAGTCCCCCCATAGTTTTACCTTTGTGTCTCTATTTGAGTCCTCTCTTCTCACCTCATAATCAGAGACTAAACCATAAAGGCTCTAAGACTTTATGATTAGGGTTATGCCTGCATCCTTCTCTTAGGATGGAGTGTATAACTTTAATCCTAAGTATTAAACCCTTAATGTGTTTAAATCTCTTAATCAATTCACATAATAATCATCAAGACATCAAGCTTGTAACTTGGGCCTTGCATCAGGGTTCTAATTCTTCCTTAAGTGGTTAAGAAGGACTAACCCTAGTGTTAATGGACAAGTCCCCCTCAAGTTGTCTTACAAACCCTAAAAATCACTTCATCATCATATCATTAAATAAAATCCACTTAATCAAAGGCTTGTTTTGTCATGAGTTTAATCCCTAATCATGGATTAAGTTGAGGAGCTTTCCTCAGCTTAAACATTCTCATCTATCATCCTTCTTTTAGGATGGTGTAATGAGTCTGTTTAATCCTTGATTATGGCTTAACCTCATTACTTAACACTAAACAAAAACCATAAAAACATCTAAATAATCACAAGTAGGTTAATGATCTTAATCCTACACCAAAGGTGATTAAGTGTGAGAATCTGACTTCACACTTAAGGTACTCTCATTACCCCTAATCAGAGGGAAGATGTGATGAGTTTACTAACCTATTGGTTTAGGCTTAAGCTCATTATCTTATGACAAACTTTCAAAAGCAATAAAAGACTGAAAATACAAAAACAAACAATAATCGTCTCCTCCGGGATTCTTTTCTCATCTCATTCACTCACAAACGAGAACTTGCTTCTTCCGTCTAATGCAAGACAGTTTGCATCTGTGCCAGACAGATCATACACTTGAGCATAGACAGCAAGCAGTTCACAAGTCAATTCATCTATCAGTCTCTTTGGGTCGAACTACGGTGTTCTGACTTCCTCATTGCACGAGAGGATACGTAGGCATAACTTAACAGTTATCGAACAAAAGTCTCTATATATTCCCCCTCTTTCTAGCCTTATTCTTTAGCCTCATGATCATGAGCATTTCACTCCTGTCCTTACACTGACACTTCACCTATACACTTCACTTACACTGACACCTGTACATCCTTTTCCAGCTCTTTTATGCACAAATTGCACTGACACTACCCCTTTAAAACACAAATCTCTTAAGCGTGGATCCCGTCGAGTACGACGGACAATCTGGGTGCTAATACCTTCCCAGGTTGTAACCAACCCCCTTTCTCAGTCTCTCTGGTTCGCAACCGTCTTATCCATCTTTTTCTAGGCCTATGCAGCATTGCCTTTCCTCCGGGATAAAAATGCCTAGCTGGCGACTCTTTTCATCTCCAGTGAGTTCACGGCTGTGTGTTCTCACTGTTCCTTTCGCCGACCGTTCGCGCTTGTACCTGGATGCAAATCTTCGGGAGCGACACTCGTCCAGCAATGCAAGGAAGCCTTTTGCAGGCCCAAGAAGAACTGGTGAAACCAATGCTATCCATGCCAACAGGGGCAGACCCCAGTATGTTCATAGGTCTGTGGCAGCAGTCACCATTCCCGCTCCAGCTCATCCACAACCAGCTTATCAACCTCCGCAACAAAATTATCAGCAACAACCTCAGTACCAGCAACAAACTCAGTATCCTCCGAGAAACTACAACAACACCAACAACAACAATCAGCAAAGACCATTCCGACAGAGACCCTCTCAGGCCAATAGGGTAATCGATCCGATCCCTATGCCCTATGCAACACTATTGCCACAACTCCTGAAACTCAACCTGGTTGAGCTAAGGACGTTGGCACCTCCAGATCCTAATAGTCTACCCAGGAACTATGACTCCAACGCCAGATGTGCTTTTCATTCAAATGCGCCTGGCAATAGTACAGAAAAGTGCAGAGCTTTGCACATGAAGGTACAAGACTTGGTAGACTCTAAAGCTCTGAACTTTGCACCACCACCCAATGTTAACAAGAACCCTATGCCAAACCATGGAGGTCCCAGAATCAATGCTATTGAAGAAGACAAGTCGTCTTATTTAATAACCAGTGTGGGTCAGATTCGGACACCGTTGGTAGAGATTAAAGCTCAACTCCTCGAATGTCAAATGTTCCCGGGATGCGAGTTAGGGTGTGCTTACTGTAACATTTCAGTGAATGGTTGTGATAACTTGAGGGATGGCATAGATGGTCTCATCCAGAGCGGCCTGCTTCAAATTACAACATCAATTCCGACAAATCCAGCAATCCCATCAGCAACAATTCCAGTATCTCATACAACTGCAACAACCATTGTTCCCGACAACTCTTCAGCTTCATCAACAAATGTTTCATCTGTCATTTCAACTGACCAGATATCAACAAACATTCATTCTACAACTTCAGCACCACTTCATTTTGAATCTCCTACAACAGCAACACCCATCCTTCCAACAATGTCTCCTACAACATCAGCAACAAACCATGAAGATGTCTCAACAGTTACGATTTACTATGATCCTGAAAATGACTCCGTCTACAACTCACAAAGTGCTACTCCCATCAGAGCACCAGTCACAATATATTATGATCCACAGACTATCACAGTCCCTTCCGCAGCTGCAATCAGTCCAGTCACTATCACAGTGCCTGGGCCAGTACCTTATGAAAGCAGTAATGTCGTCCCCTGGCATTACGGCTCTGATTTATACTGCGAAGGACAAAAAATCACTTTTGAATCATCAACCCCTGCACCGCAAATAGACAATGTGGGAGGAGGCGGAGGCTTCACTCGAAGCGGACGTCTCTTTGCTCCACAAATTCAAAGACCCACTGCCGAAGCAGAAGCTGCTGCTAAGGCAAAAGGGAAAAGCTTGGTGCAGGAAGAGCAGATTGTTAAAGAGGCCTTAAAAACACCCTTTGATCAAGAAGTTGATGAGTTCATGAGAATCATCAAGAAAAGTGATTACAAAATAGTGGATCAGCTTCACCAGACGCCTTCCAAGATCTCAATTCTGTCACTACTCATGTGCTCCGAGGCTCATCGGAACGCACTACTAAAAGTCTTGCACGCAACTTATGTGCCTGAAGAGATCACAGTCAATTAGTTGGAAGCTGTGGTAGGAAATGTTAATGCTAGTCATGGATTAGGGTTCACTAACACTGATTTGACTACGGAAGGCCGCAACCATAACAAGGCTTTGCACATTACCATGGAATGTAAAGGCGCAGTTCTTTCCCATGTGCTGGTAGACACAGGATCATCCCTCAATGTCTTACCTAAAAAAGCCCTTGTGAAGCTAGAGTATGACGGACTGGCATTACGACCCAGCAACCTGGTGGTGAGAGCCTTCGATGGTTCTAAGAGATCGGTTCTAGGTGAGATTGAGTTGCCTATAACGATTGGCCCCCAAACTTTCAAAACGACCTTCTACGTGATGGATATACAGCCTGCCTACAGCTGTTTATTGGGTAGGCCATGGATTCACGCCGCTGGCGCCGTGACCTCAACCCTTCACCAGAAGTTAAAATTCGAGTGGGAGGGTCAAGTCGTTACTATCTGTGGAGAGGAGGATATTTTTGTCAGCCACCTGGCTACCTACAAATACATTGAGATGGATGGGGAGATCCATGAAACAATGAGTCAGGGGTTTGAGGCCTTGAACATAAACGAAACATCTGCTATACCTGGAACCTCAATGACATCATACCAACAAGCCTGGAGGGTTGTTGAGGAAGGAAATGCCCAAGGCTGGGGCAAACTGCTACCTGTGGATAAGAAAGAAGATAGATTTGGGTTGGGTTACAAACCAACTCAACAAGATCAAGCAGAGGCTGCAAAGGAGCCCAACTTTGTTAGTGGGGGGATGCTCACCCCCGATGCTGTCAACAATTTGGAAGACGAGGATGAAAGCGACCGCAACCTGGAGAGTTGGATCCGTCCAAAGATCCCGGGGAGCAGTATCTCGAACTGGTCTTCCCAGGAAATTATAAGGGTTACTCATGCAGAGTAATTATTATTTCCTGTATTTTTATAGCATGCATCAAAGTCTTGCATCTTGCCCAATATGACAAGACTCATTTTGTAATCGGGCCATCTGTACTTTTTGTGCAACAAGATTAATCAATGAAATATCAGACATCTTTTGCAAATGAGTCTTTTCTCCTTTCTGTTCACTGTTTTTCCATTTTTCTTTTTGTATAAAAAATAAATGGCAGTGTTTTCAAAATGACAACTTTATTTCACTTTTCTAAACAAGATTAAAATCAAATCACTAAAATGAACAAACTGAACCCTTGCAGAGTGTGCCTTCCAGACAGCACCGACAACAGCACGGCTATGACTTCGTATGACTTTGACAATCCGATCAATCAAGCTGATGAAGGGGTTGAAGAAAAATATGAGCTTCCTGAAGAGCTGGCCAGGTTGTTAAGACAAGAGGAAAAGGTTATTACTCCTCACCAGGAGGAGGTTGAAACGATCAATCTTGGTACAGATGAAGACGTGAAAGAAGTTAAAATCGGGGCCTGCTTACAAGACGCAGTGAAGAGACAATTGATTGACCTGCTTCAAGAGTATGTGGACGTGTTCGCTTGGTCTTATCAAGATATGCCAGGGTTGGATACCGACATTGTTGTGCACAAGCTGCCTTTGAGAGAAGAATGCCCGTCGGTTAAATAGAAGCTACGCCGTACTCGTCCAGACATGGCAATGAAAATCAAGGAGGAGATACATAAGCAATGGGACGCCGGGTTCCTTGCCGTAACTAGCTATCCACCGTGGGTTGCTAACATAGTACCTGTGCCTAAGAAAGACGGCAAAGTAAGAATGTGTGTTGACTACCGGGATCTGAACAGAGCCAGCCCGAAGGATGATTTCCCATTACCTCACATTGACGTATTGGTTGATAATACGGCTCAGTTCTCGGTATTCTCCTTCATGGATGGATTTTCAGGATACAATCAGATTAAAATGTCACCTGAAGACATGGAGAAGACGACCTTCATCACACCCTGGGGCACTTTCTGCTACAAGGTAATGCCATTTGGGCTCAAGAATGCCGGTGCGACGTATCAACGGGCTATGGTGACATTATTCCACGACATGATTCATAAAGAGATAGAATGCTATGTGGATGACATGATCGCCAAGTCCCTTACTGAAGAAGATCATCTGGTAAATCTGCTAAAGCTATTCAAGCGTCTGAGGAAGTACCAACTGAAGTTGAACCCCAACAAGTGCACATTCGGGGTGCGATCTGGTAAGCTGCTGGGTTTTATTGTGAGTGAGAAAGGGATTGAAGTTGACCCTGATAAAGTCAAAGCTATTCAAGAAATGCCTGCACCAAAGTCTGAAAAAGAAGTTCGAGGTTTCTTAGGTCGATTGAACTACATCTCAAGGTTCATATCTCACCTTACAGCAACCTGTGAGCCTTTGTTCAAATTGTTAAGAAAAGAACAGACGGTCAGGTGGAATGAAGACTGCCAGAAGGCTTTTGACAAGATCAAAGAATACTTACAAGAGCCTCCAATCCTTATGCCTCCAGTTGAAGGAAGACCTATGATAATGTATTTGACAGTATTAGAAGAGTCAATGGGGTGTGTGCTGGGCCAGCATGACGAGTCTGGTCGAAAAGAGTATGCAATATACTACCTAAGCAAAAAGTTTACCGACTGTGAACAACGTTATTCACTGCTCGAGAAAACTTGCTGTGCTTTAGCGTGGGCTGCTCGCCGACTGAGACAGTATATGTTGACCCACACTACCTTGTTGATCTAAAAGATGGACCCAGTCAAGTACATATTCGAGAAACCAGCTCTTACCGGACGGGTTGCAAGATGGCAAATGATCCTTACAGAGTACGACATCCAATACACATCTCAGAAAGCCATCAAGGGCAGTGTATTGTCTGAATATCTTGCTGAGCAACCTATTGATGATTACCAGCCTATGAGATTTGACTTCCCTGATGAAGACATCATGTTCATAAAGGCAAAAGATCATGAAGAGCCTGTTCACACTGAAGGGCCCGACCCGGAAGAAGAATGGACTATGATGTTTGATGGGGTTGTTAATATGAATGGTCGTGGTGTTGGTGCAGTACTCATTACACCTAAAGGAGTTCACATGCCTTTCTCGGCGAAACTCACTTTCAACTGCACTAACAACGAAGCTGAATACGAAGCTTGCATTATGGGTCTTGAGGAAGCCATTGACCTCAGGATCAAGACGTTGACTGTATTCGGAGATTCAGCTCTGGTAATCAATCAAACCAACGGAAAATGGTACACCCACCAGGATCATCTGATACCTTACAGGGATTATACAAGGAGGTTATTGACTTTCTTTACAACAGTCAAGCTTGAGTATATCCCTCGAGACGAGAATCAGTTTGCAGACGCTCTTGCCACCATTTCATCCATGATCAAAGTTCAAGCTGCCAGCTTTGTACCTCAAATTTCAGTGTCCAGACTTGACAGACCAGCATATGTGTTCGCAGCAGATGTTGTTAAAGATAATAAGCCTTGGTTCCATGACATTAAGTGCTTCTTGGAGGATCAAACATACCCACCTGGGGTATCTTCCAATGATAAGAAGACTTTGAGAAGGCTTGCTGGTAGTTTCTTCTTGAACACTGATGGTTCCCTATACAAAAGGAACTTTGATATGGTACTCCTCAGATGCGTCGACAAGACAGAAGCAGATCTGTTAATGCATGAAGTGCACGAAGGATCCTTTGGAACCCATGCTGGAGGGCATGCCATGGCCAAGAAGTTGCTAAGATCGGGTTATTACTGGATCACAATGGATGTTGATTGTTGTGCCTACGCCAGAAAATGCCACAAATGCCAGATCTATGCAGATAAGGTGCATGTGCCTCCCAATCCTTTGAATGTAATGTCTTCACCTTGGCCCTTTGCTATGTGGGGCATTGACATGATCGGCAAGATTGAACCAACTGCTTCAAATGGCCACAGATTCATCTTGGTTGCTATTGACTATTTTACCAAGTGGGTTGAAGCAGCTTCCTATGCCAATGTTACAAGACAAGTGGTAGCCAGATTTCTAAAGAGAGATATCATCTGTCGATACGGAGTTCCCGAGCGAATCATTACTGATAATGGTTCCAACTTGAATAACAAAATGATGGAAGAGCTATGTCGGGACTTCAAAATTCAACATCACAATTCTTCTCCTTACAGGCCAAAGATGAATGGCGCTGTTGAGGCAGCTAATAAGAATATCAAGAAGATTATGCAAAAGATGGTAGTCACATACAAAGACTGGCATGAGATGCTACCATTTGCCTTACATGGGTACCGCACGTCAATCAGAACGTCCACTGGGGCAACACCGTATCAGCTTGTGTATGGTATGGAAGCAGTCCTACCGGTTGAAGTTGAATTACCCTCTATGCGGGTACTAATGGATGTTAAACTAAGTGAAGCAGAATGGGTTCGGGCCCGATACGAACAACTGGGTCTGATCGAAGAGAAAAGATTGGCTGCAATCTGTCATGGGCAGTTATACCAGAAAAGAATGAAGAAAGCCTTCGATCAGAAAGTCAGGCACCGAGAGTACCAAGTAGGAGATCTTGTGCTGAAAAGAATCCTCCCTCCTCATACAGACCACAGGGGCAAATGGACTCCAAATTATGAAGGACCATTCGTAGTAAAGAAAGTTTTCTCTGGTGGAGCACTGATGCTCAGCACCATGGATGGTGAAGATTTCCCATCCCCTGTTAATTCAGATGCAGTTAAAAAATACTTCGCATAAAAGACCCGCTGGACATAAAAACAGAATGTAAGTCCAGGCAAAAATGGGGCATCCCGGCGAGTCAAAAACAGAATAAAAGACTCGGGCAAAAATAAGGGAAAATAAACAAAAATGTACACCCGCTGAGTTGAAAAGCCGCATTGGACAGCTCAGGCAAAAATGGGTATCCCGATGGATTGAAAACCCGAAAGGGCGATCCATGCAAAATAAGGGAATAAGCGAACAACTGCATTCTGAATTCGTCCGTATCGTTTACAACTTGGTAAGTTTCGAAAGGATCAAGCTTCTATCAGAATCAACATTCTTCAGAAAGCAAGACGAGAAGAGCGTCAAAAGTCATACGAGTCATAGCAAAAGAGGAAGCTCCTTAAAGCGTCATCAACATTGCCAGCATTTTGTTTCTCAATTTGTAACAATCTGCTCATTCCAGGGGATTTGTTTCTTTGACTGTATCTCGCCAATTCAGGGCATATGAATTAATAAAATCAGATTTTCATTCATGTCTCGTCTTGTACATTTTTATTTGCAAAAAAATGTGTCTGATGTCTTAAAGAAAAATTGATTGCATAAAATACAGATGTTTATCTTCAAAAATAAAGTCACATGCTTGCAGGAAATATACTTACTCTCAAAAGTGTCTAAACTCCTATGACGGAATCCAGTAAAGGATACCTCGGGATTACTTGTGCGTTTCTCTATCTTTTCAGGATTGCAGGAATCCGGAATGCAACTTGGGGCATGAAAGCTTCACTCCGGCAAGTTGACAAATCGACACTCAACGCCCAAAGTGTTTTCTCCCCAGCTAAGTTGCCACTAATTACTTATCCCCATCAGAGTTGCCAGGCATCACAGAAGGCGCCCATATCCCCGGCTGAGTCAAGAATCCACCTCAACAGAATTTCTAGGGAGGTCCTTCAATGATCTCTCTTTCTCCCCAGCCGAGTTGCCATTTCATCCTCAGCCGAGTACAAAAGTCAGGGAACTATCTCCCCACAAAGCTTCGGCCTCTATCCAAAAGAGCAATGCGTGAAGGATCACAACAGAGTGAAGAAAGCTTCTTCAAACCCCAGCTGGGTCCCTCAGTACAAGGATAGGTCTATCAGCGACCCATATCCCCAAACTAATGCTTCTCATCAGATCTACCAACGATCTCACCCCCAGCTGGGATGTTCATTTCAAGAAGATCGACCGAAGATCTTCGTAGCAACGGGATCCGAATCCCGGTTTGGTATCTATGCATAATCATAGCATTCGCATCATATTCACCCACAAAGCGTAGCATTCCGTCAAGTACGGAGCATTACGGCAAAAATCAAACATATAGCATAATCATAAGCCATGCTTTGAATCAACACTTGTGAATAATGACAATCCACCAATATACAGAATACTTTCCCCAAAATCCCCAGTGGAGATTCCCCAGCAAAATCAGTTGCCTCACAAACACCAGTATATATACTCTCTTTGGCACCCGTCCGTGTCAATACTCCCCGGTAAAGTCGCCCGAGCACTCCTTACAAACGAAACCACTTGTATTACAGATACTTTTTGACACCCATCTGTGTCATAACCCAGCAGAAAGCCAAAGACGTCCTCTTTGCACTCACATATACTTACATATGATGATCCTTTGACACCCGTCCGTGTCATATCCCCAGCGCATTCGTATATCAGATACTTGTTCATATTACACTCTTCTCCTTTTGACACTCGTCCGTGTCGCTCTCCCCATCAGTTAAACACTCATCTGTACACCACTCACTCTTATACAGATACTCATCCGTATCTTGTATATACCACTTATATATCCCCACAGATTCAACACTAGTCCTTGTTCTTTGTTAACTCGTTGGTACTCGTCCGTACCATCATCTCAGAGCATGCGTCGAGAGTTTGTTTCTACATGATACTCGTCCGTATCATAGTCTTAAGGATGCTCGTCCGCATCTTTAATCCATACACTGTGTCAAACACTTTTGTCTTCTTGAATATAGATACTCGCCTGTGTCTACTATTCCCCAGAAGAGTCCCTTCAGATTCAACACTTGTCCGTGTTCCCTGTTAACCAGTTGATACTCGTCCGTATCATCATCTTTGAACACGTGTCAGTATTTGTTTCTACCCGACACCCGTCCGTATCGTAGTATTAGGGATGCTCGTCCGCATCTTTAAATCTATACACAATACCAAACACTTATACCTTTTGTTTCTTGGATGTAAACACTCGTCCGTGTTTACTATTCCCCAGTAGATCGCCAGCAAAGCAATTTTTTCCTTTTTATCTGACACTCGTCCTGTGTCATGATAAACCCCGAGAGCAGCCGTACCCTGCTAGGTGGTCGTCCTCCACCTCTTGATGGTCGTCCTCCATCATGCTCATCCGATGGCCGTCCCCATCGTTGTTATTTAGCAGCCGTCCCCTGCTAGGTGGTCGTCCTCCACCTTTTGATGATCGTCCTTCATCATTTTATCCAATGGCCATCCCCATTGTTGATTTTGGTTATCTGACATTCGTCCTATGTCATGACAAACCTTGAGAGCAGTCGTCCCCTGCTAGGTGGTCGTCCTCCACCTCTTGATGGTCGTCCTCCATCATGCTCATCCGATGGCCGTCCCCATCGTTGATCTTTTATCCGGCATTCGTCCTATGTCGTGATATTTTCGGAAGCCGTACCCTGCCAGGTGGTCGTCCTCCACCTTAGATGACCGTCCCTCATCTTATCCCCAACAGAGCAGCCGTCCCCTACTAGGTGATCGTCCTTCACCTTTGATGACCGTACCTCATCATCTGTTTATTTCATTTATTCTTTAACCCGATGGTCGTCCCCATCGTGGTCCCTTTTCTTTTTAACCCGATGGCCGTCCCCATCGTTGGTTACTTTACTTTATGAACTTGATGGCCGTCCCCATCATGTTTCATTAATCCCCAGAAAATTTTATAGCTTTATCTTGATGGCCTTCCCCATCATAATTCTTTTGTCCCCAGCATGTTGGTCGTCCCCGTCATTGCTTTGTTTTCCGCACCTTTTCCCGGCATGTCGGTCGTCCCTGCCATTGTTTTTTACCCAGCAGTCGTCCTCTGCTCGACGGTCATCCTCCGTCGCTCACACTTTACAATATAATTTATTTTCTTTTACAATCTATATCCCTTTTCTTCTTCACTCTGTGAGTGCAAATTTTGGACTGTCTTTGGTATTCAACCACAAGTTATCTTGTTTGCCTGTTAAGCCGTCGCTTACAACCTGCACAGCTAACTCATGTTTGAATAGGGGCAGCTGTAAACACCCCAAATTTGCCCTCACCCATTCACACCATGGCTTGTGATCATTTCATATGCATAAACACAATCATAACATCTCATATCCCATTTTTGATTCACTGCATAGATTCTAAGTCATCTGCATCTAGGGTTTGTGATCTGAGCAATCCAAGAGCTTCTTGAGCCACTCCAAGGGTCATCAATCACTTCAAAGGGGTCTATATGTGTTCAAGCATCATATTATATCCTCTCAAAGTCAAGAATGCCAAAGAATCACAAGAACTGGGTTTGGTATGGAAGCAGAGCCAGGTTTGACTGCACAGATGACCTAAAATTAGGGTTTTGGTTTCAGAGGCCATAACTTCAAATTTTTTGGTCATTCTTGTTTCTATTGGTCTCTATATGGTATAGGGAGTGTGCATATAAATTTTCATGAAGAGATTCCATGGGGAAGTCATCTGATCAAGAGTTGACTTTTCAGACAAGTCAGTGCAAAATCAGGGCATCTGAGGCCCCCAATGACCCAACCAAGGGTTGATCTTCATCATTTTGAGTGTATTTGATCTTTATTTGATCATGGAAGAAGTTGGAAGTTCACAAAATTCAAGAATTACAAGTTTTTGCAAAGTTGACTTTTTTGGGCAAGGTTGACTTTTAATGAAATGTCATTTTATGCAACTTTTTCAACCCTTACTTTTTGATCCAAAAATGCTTCAAATGGAAAAACTTTGGTCATGAAAGTTGTAGATTAGATCTTTCCCTTTTCAAAAAGTACAAGAACATGACCTAATTCATCTTGGATCAAAAGTTATGGTGCATCAAAGTTGGCTAAAATCATTAAATTTCAAGTTATGCACCAAATGAGAAATTTGCAAAATCTTGTACCAAAGGCATTTGTGACTTCTAATTCATGTCAAGCCATTACACAAACATCACATGTGACCTAAAAATCAGAATGGGCCAAGGGTTTCTCATTTGTTTGGCCTTTGGAGCAAGATATTTTCATGAAGATTCAAAAAAGAACCAACTTGCAAAAACCATCATCACACTTCACCCACTTGCTGCCTATGTTGCTGAACCAGCCCTAGCCTTTCCCCTCACCTTGCTGCGCAGCCCACACCCCTTGTACCAAGCTAGAACTTGACCCATGCTTTCTCTTACAAAAAGTTGACAATTTGCAAAAAGCACCATACCAATCACAAAAGCACAAGTCACATCATCTGACCAATAAGATTTGTTTATGTGGATCAAATGCCAGCCATTTCACATAACAAGCAAGCCAAAAACACACTAGAACTCAGCATCCTCATTTTTCACTCCCTTGAGCAAAAACCTTCGAATCTCTTCATACAAGCCTCAAACACAAAAAGAAACTTCACAAACAATCTCCACTCACCTCACTGATCAAAAACCACCCATCATCATGGCCTGAAACCCCTTGAAACCAAAATACGATTTTCATACTCCCTTGGCCTGAGCTTCTGCAAACTCACTCAAAAGGCTATTTAAACTCCAACCAAGTGTCAAAAGCTTCAAAGGGGGATCATTGGGACCTGTTTGAGCCAAAGAACCATCCAGAAAGCTCCTGAATCGAAAGCTCAATCTCAGGTAACTTCATGAACTTTTTTCCAGAACTTGCTTTTTAAGTTTCTAGATGGTAAAGCATGCTTCACTGATCACACTGAACTTGTTACTTTTGAAAAAGAGTGAGAAATGAGCCTGTATGATGTTCCTGAAATATTTGCAGTTTTGAATGTTTGATTCGAATCTTGTTAGTGTGTTGAAATAAATGATTTTTGTTGCTGGAATCTTGTTTAGAATGAGCCAAGGTTTGATTCTGGAGAGTTTGGCATGATTTCATGGCGTATTGAGAGAGATTAGAAAATGACCTAGCCGGAGAAGACGACCGGAACAGTGTTCCGGTCGCCTGAGAGTCATTAGGGTTTGTTTAATTAGGGCTAAGTGTAATTAAGTCAGTTTGAATGTGGGCCGTCCAAACCCGCGCGCAGTCAACTCCCGCCCTTGCCAGTTTGAATCTCATGCGTTGGATCTGATTACTTTCTATTTTTCAGTTTAAAATTCATTTTATTTTCATATTATTTCATTTGTTTTCCATAATTTATTTAAAATAGCAAAAATTATTTAAAAATTATGAAATTTTTTGTCAAGAGTTTCATTAATTTTTAATATTCAAAAATATTTTTATTTTCATTTTTAGCATTAAAAAAGTATTTTTAAATATTTAAAGGTTTCTTTTAATTAATTAATGAGAATTAATTAATTAAAAATACTTTTAGGTATTTAAAAATCATCAAAAAATTCATGAAGCATTTAAAAACATTTAGAAACATTGTCCAACCTTCAAACCAAATTTATTTTTTGATCTTGATGCATTTTGAGAATTTTTCATTGAATTAAAATCATTTTGATGCATTATTTTGATCTAAACTTCAAAAAATCATTTCTGCCTAACCATGAAGAGTTGGACCTTGATTCCTTTTGCATTGCATTGTGTTTAGCATGAAGTTTGTGAGATTAAATGGCCATGAATTGATCTTTCATTTTCCATTTGTTTGGTGATTTTCTTGTTAAGGAACCCTAAAACCCTAGAAAACTTGGAAAAATCATATCTTGAATTAGGTTAAGAGTTGAAACCTCTCCTTTGGGCAGTGGGTTAGTATAGGATTAGGGGTCCTTTGAGTGCATTTTCAATTTTTTTATAATGTTGTTTGCTTCTGATTTTGGTTTGTGTTTGATGCTTTGATCATAAACCCTAATTTGGGCTTCCATATGCATCCATCTTGCATTTGCATTCATACCTTGACTTGCCATGGCATTTTATGCATCCATGTGATTCATTTAACATCATAAGACATATTGAAAGCATGTTTGATCATTGCATCTTTCATTTTCCATGTTGTATGCCATATGCATTCCATAACTTTTCATGTATGTTCATGTGTCTTAACTTGTTTCATTTGCATCCATAAGTTTGTATGATCATCCCCATGTGTTGTTTCTGGTTTGTAGCATCTCATAACATCATTTACATCATGTATATGCTTCTGGTTTGTTTTTTTATCATACCATTTCATCTCCTTTTGCATTGCATTGCATTTTCTTTTCTAACCTTTCAGGTGGTAAGTGATTTTGAGAAGTGAATTTGCCTTCACTTCTCATACTTTCTTCTCATCTCCCTCTTGCATCCATGCTGCATTTTGTATGTGTTTGAGTTTGAGCTTGCTCATTCTTTTTCTCCTTACTTTCTTTCTTCAAGTGACTTGACTTCTTGAATGAAGCAAGTTGCTTTGCTTCTCTTGATCCTTACATCTGCTTCCTGGTGGTTCCATTGAAGATTTCTCTTGAAAAACTCACAAACCTTAGGAACAACCATGCATGACAATGATTAGGGTTTTGATTAGTCCCTTACTTAGTTTTACCTTTGTGTATCTCTTTGAGTCTTCTCTTCTCATCCCATAATCAAGGACTAAACCATAAAGGCTTTAAGGCTTTGTGATTAAGTTTATGCCTGCATCCTTCTATTAGGATGGAGTGTATAACTTTAATCCTAAGTGTTAAACCCTTAATGTGTTTTAATACTTTAATCAAACCACTTAATAATCATCAAGACATCAAGCTTGTAACTTGGGCCTTGCATTAGGGTTCTAATTCTTCCTTAATTGGTTAAGAAGGACTAACCCTAGTGTTAATGGACAAGTCCCCCTCAAGTTGTCTTACAAACCATAAAAATCACTTCATCATCATATCATTAAATAAAATCCACTAAATCAAAGGCTTGTTTTGTCATGAGTTTAATCCCTAATCATGGATTAAGTTGAGGAGCTTTCCTCAGCTTAAACATTCTCATCTATTATCCTTCTATTAGGATGGTATAATGAGTCTGTTTAATCCCTGATTATGGCTTAATCTCATTACTCAACACTAAACAAAAACACCAAAAACATCTAAATAATCACAAGTAGGTTAATGATCTTAATCCTGCACCAAAGGTGATTAAGTGTGAGAATCTGACTTCACCCTTAAGGTATTCCCATTACCCCTAATCAGAGGGAGGATGTGATGAGTTTACTAACCCATTGGTTTAGGCTTAAGCTCATTTTCTTATGACAAACTCCAAAAAGCAATAAAAGACTGAAAACACACAAAAAACAAACAATAATCGTCTCCTTCGGGATTCTTTTCTCATCTCATTCACTCACAAACGAGAGCTCGCTTCTTCCGTCTAATGCAAGACAGTTTGCACCTGAGCCAGACAGGTCATACACTTGAGCATAGACAAGTAAGCAGTTCACAAGTCAATTCATCTTTCAGTCTCTTTGGGTCGAACTACGGTGTTCTGACTTCCTCATTGCACGAGAGGATACGTAGGCATAACTTAACAGTTATCGAACAAAAGTCTCTGTATATTCCCCCTTTTTCCAGCATTATTCTTTAAGCCTCATGATCTTGAGCATCTTATTCTTGTTCTTACACTGACACTTCACTTATATACTTCACACTTCTGCTACACTGACACCTGTACATTCTTTTCCAGCTATTTTATACACAGATTGCACTGACACTACCCCTTTAAAACACAAATCTTTTAAGCGTGGATCCCGTCGAGTACGGCGGACAATCTGGGTGCTAATACCTTCCCAGGTTGTAACCAACCCCCTTTCTCAGTCTCTCTGGTTCGCAACCGTCTTATCCATATATTTCTAGGTCTATGCAGCATTGCCTTTCCTCCGGGATAAAAATGCCTAGCTGGCGACTCTATTCATCTCCAGTGAGTTCACGGCTGTGTGTTCTCATTGTCCCTCTCGCCGACCGTTCGCGTCTGTACCTTTATTTGGCCCGGTCCCATCTATCGGGAGCGACATGGTGTAATGAGTCGGTTTAATCCTTGATTATGGCTTAATCTCATTACTCAACACTAAACAAAAACATCAAAAACATCTAAATAATCACAAGTAGGTTAATGATCTTAATCCTACTCCATGGTGATTAAGTGTGAGAAGCTGACTTCACACTTAAGGTATTCTCATTACCCCTAATCAGAGGGAAGATGTGATGAGTTTACCAAATCCATTGGTTTAGACTTAAGCTCATTAACTTATGACAAAATCCAAAAAAACAATAAAAGACTGAAAACACAAAAACAAACAATAATCGTCTCCTTCGGGATTCTTTTCTCATCTCATTCACTCATAAACGAGAACTTGCTTCTTCCGTCTAATGCAAGACAGTTTGCACCTGAGCCAGACAGGTCATACACTTGAGCATAGGCAAGCAAGCAGTTCACAAGTCAATTCATCTTTCAGTCCCTTTGGGTCGAACTACGGTGTTCTGACTTCCTCATTGCACGAGAGGATACGTAGGCATAACTTAACAGTTATCGAACAAAAGTCTCTGTATATTCCCCCTCTTCCAGTATCATTTTCTTAGCCTCATGATCTTGAGCATTTCACTCCTGTTCTTACACTGACACTTCACTTATATACTTCACATTTCCTTTACACTGACACCTGTACATTCTTTTCCAGCTCTTTTATACACAGATTGCACTGACATTACCCCTTTAAAACACAAATCTTTTAAGCGTGGATCCCGTCGAGTACGGCGGACAATCTGGGTGCTAATACCTTCCCAGGTTGTAACCAACCCCCTTTCTCAGTCTCTCTGGTTCGCAACCGTCTTATCCATATCTTTCTAGGTCTATGCAGCATTGCCTTTCCTCCGGGATAAAAATGCCTAGCTGGCGACTCTATTCATCTCCAGTGAGTTCACGGCTGTGTGTTCTTACTGTTCCCTTCGCCGACCGTTCGCGTCTGTACCTTTATTTGGGCCATTCCCCATTTATCGGGAGCGACAATTGGTATCTAAGTCCTAAGGCATCAGCAATCATGGTGACAAGACCTCCTACCAATATGGGTAGATCAGGTTCTTCTTGGATTCGGGTGAAGGTTTGCATCATGAAAGGCACACCATTGACTGGCTGTCCATTAGTCAGACATGACATAATGAATATCTCATCTTTAGATACTCCAGTATGGTTTTCTTCTTTCCCAAAGAAGGTGTGGGCAAGGGTCTTATGGAAATAGCGGATAGCAGGGTTATGTATCTCATCATTGTTCATGTTATTTGGCTCAGGATGGTAATTTCCGGTTAAGGTTCCCCAAAAGAAGTCCAGCTCAATGTCCATCAATTCTACCTGTGTGGTAGTAAAAGCAAAGTGTCCACTAGGGAATCCTAATAAGTCAGCTAGTTCTTTATGGTTAAAGTCATATTTTATTCCGAATAGTCGGAAACGGATAAATCCTTTCCTGAATCCAAAATCGCGCTCGGGTAAGTAAATTAAGGAGCTTAGGAACTCAAGGGTGAGCTCGCGGCAAGTCACAAACTTTTGTTTTATTAGTGCATTCTCCCATCCAAGTTGGTTAAACAAGTATAGGATGCTATCATGTATACCTAAGGTTTCCATAGTCAGATCATCCGGGTACAGAGTCAAATCCATTGGTCTCTATGATAACTCTTCAAATTTCATTCTTTGGTTCCTACCTCTAAATTTGGTTTCCATAATGTTTCTCGGTTGGTTAGCCATAGTTAGTGTATATATGGAGGAAACAAACCAGGGGGAGAAGGAAAGTGGAAAAGACTTTAGAAAATCTGTAAAAGTGATTTAAAAATTAAAATAAGGAAAATAAGAAAATAAATGCATAAATAAAGGCAATAATAATAATAATAATGAAATAAAACAAAAATGATAAAACAATAGAACGATAAATGATAAAATGATTAAATGATTAAATGGGTTGCCTCCCACTAAGCATTGTTTTTATCGTCAAAAGCCTGACGTAATGCTTAGGTGTATATTAATCAGGGAAATTAGTGGACAACTCTAAAAGCCTTAGACTATTTGCATAATCTCTATTTTCAACTTTATGGTAGTGTTTTAAACGTTGTCCGTTTACTGTGAACGGTTCACTATTCCTACCCTTAATTTCTATTGCTCCGCTCGGGAACACTCTAGTTATTTCAAAGGGTCATGACCATCTAGATTTTAGTTTTCCAGGAAAGAGCCTAAGTCTTGAATTAAATAGGAGTACAACGTCTCCCACACTAAATTCTTTCCTAGATAGGCGTTTATCGTGCCATCGCTTAGTTCTTTCTTTATATATCTTAACATTCTCATAAGCATCTAACCTTAACTCTTCTAATTCGTTAATATCGAGGATTCGCTTTTCTCCTGCAGCAGTACAGTTTATATTGAGAGTTTTGATCGCCCAATATGCTTTGTGTTCTAGTTCTACCGGGAGATGACAAGATTTTCCATATACTAATTTGAAAGGTGTAGTTCCTATGGGTGTCTTGTAAGCTGTCCTATAAGCCCATAAAGCTTCATTAATTTTAGATGACCAATCTTTCCGAGATATGGCAACAGTCTTTTCTAAGATTTGTTTAATTTCTCTGTTTGAGACTTCGACCTGTCCACTTGTTTGTGGATGATATGGTGTTGCTACACGGTGTCTGACTCCATACTTAGATAGTAATTTGTCAAATATTTTTGAAATGAAGTGCGAGCCACCGTCACTTATGACGAGTCTAGGCACACCAAATCTGGGAAAGATTATATTTTTGAAAATCTTTATTACTACTCGTGCGTCATTTGTAGGAGAAGCTATAGCCTCAATCCATTTTGAAACGTAATCGACAGCTACGAGTATGTAATTATTACCGAAAGATGATGGGAATGGTCCCATGAAATCTATTCCCCAGACGTCAAAGACTTCTACTTCTAATATTCCTTTTTGAGGCATTTCATCTCTTCTTGAAATATTACCGGTGCGTTGACACCGATCACAATTTATAACAACGATGTGGACATCTTTCCATAAATTAGGCCAGAATAGGTCGGCTTGTAAGATTTTTGCACAAGTCTTGGAAGTGCTTGCATGTCCACCATAAGGAGATGAATGGCAATGAGCAATGACATCTTCTATTTCTTCTTCGGGAATACATCGACGAAAGATTCCGTCGGGTCCTCTTTTGAACAATAATGGTTCATCCCAATAGTAGTGTTTGAGATTGTGAAAGAATTTCTTTTTCTGCTGATAGGTTAAGTCAGGTGGAAGAGCTCCTGCAGCTAGGTAGTTGACAATGTCAGCGTACCATGGCAGTCCTACAGTTGTTTGGATTGTTTCCACGGGTTCTGGTTCATCTATATCTAACTGAACTGGGTCGCTTCCTATTTGTGCTATCAGCTGTTCATACGGAAAATCATCGTTAATCGGCACTTGTTCGGGTTTAATACCTTCTATTCTAGATAAATGGTCCGCTACGACGCTTTCAGTACCTTTCTTATCTTTTATTTCAAGATCAAACTCTTGTAAGAGTAAAATCCATCTCAAGAGTCTTGGTTTAGCATCTTTCTTAGTTAATAAATATCTAATAGCAGCGTGGTCTGTGTAAATGATTATTTTCGCTCCCACTAGGTAAGAACAGAATTTGTCGAGCGCAAAGACAACTGCTAACAATTCTTTTTCAGTAGTGGCGTAGTTCATCTGAGCAGAATCTAAGGTTCTACTGGCATAGTAAATCGCATGAAGTTTCTTGTCCTTCCTCTGGCCTAGAACTGCGCCTACAACATAGTCACTCGCATCGCACATGATTTCGAAAGGTAATCTCCAGTCAGGGGGTTGCATGATTGGTGCGGTGATGAAGGCTATTTTTAGAGTTTCGAATGCTTTAAGACAATCTTCATTGAATATGAACTCAGCGTCTTTCATTAATAAACCGGTAAGAGGTTTAGTGATTTTCGAGAAATCTTTGATGAATCGTCGGTAGAAACCGGCGTGTCCTAAAAAGCTTCGTATTTCTCGAACGGTCTTAGGGGGTTGAAGATCTTTTATGACTTCTATCTTAGCTTTATCAACTTAAATTCCCTTGTCAGATATAACGTGTCCTAGTACGATTCCTTCTCTGACCATGAAATGACATTTCTCCCAGTTAAGCACGAGGTTTACTTTTACACATCTTTCTAACACCATTTCTAAATTTGATAGACATCCTTCAAAACTTTGCTCGCATACAGAGAAGTCGTCCATGAACACTTCCATGATGTTGTCTATGAAATCTGCGAAGATTGACATCATACATCTTTGAAAGGTTGCAGGAGCGTTGCATAATCCAAAGGGCATTCATCTATAAGCGAACGTTCCATAAGGGCATGTGAATGTAGTCTTCTCTTGATCATCTGGGTGGATAGGGATTTGGAAAAATCCTGAGTAACCATCAAGATAACAGAAATATGAATGCTTGGCTAATCGTTCTAACATTTGATCTATAAAAGGTAGTGGGAAATGATCTTTTCGAGTGGCTTTGTTTAGTTTACGATAATCGATGCACACTCTATGTCCTGTCACTACTCTTTGTGATATCGATTCGCCTTTAGCGTTTTTCACAACAGTGATACCTCCTTTCTTTGGTACTACATGTACTAGACTAACCCATTTACTATCAGAGATTGGATATATTATTCCAGCATCTAGTAATTTCTTAACTTCTTCCTTTACTACAGTGCTAAGGATTGGGTTAATTCTTCTTTGAGATTCTCTGGAGGTTTTGCAATCTTCTTCTAGCAGAATACGATGCATACAGATTGAAGGGCATATTCCTTTGAGATCAGATATGTTATATCCTAATGCAGTTGGATATTTCTTTAAGACATCTAAAAGTTTCTTTGTTTCAATTGTTCCTAAACTGGAATTGATTATAACTGGTCTTGTACATTCAGTGTCTAAGAATTCGTATCTTAGGTTCTTAGGTAAAGTTTTTAACCCTAATGTAGGTTTATTCTTACTTGGCATGGGATCCGGTGTAAGTGCTAAACTTTCGCTTAGACTATCATCCTGATATGGTTCACGCCAATTATCATCTTCGAAAATCGGAGGGATTTGAATTTTCATAATTTCAGAATAGGTGGTTTCTTTCATTTCCATTTCTCTTACACATTCGTCAATTACGTCCAATAGATAGCATGTATCCTCTATAGCTGGTGATTGTAAGAATTGTGTTAAAATAAATTCAACTTTCTCTTCACCTACTTCAAAGGTTAGCTTTCCTTTCTTTACGTCTATTATAGCTCCGGCGGTAGCTAAGAATGATCTTCCTAGTATGATAGGTGTAGTGGAGTCTTTAGAGATGTCCATGATTATGAAATCAGTAGGAATATAGAATTGTCCTATACGTACTGGGACGTTTTCTAGTATGCCTACAGGATATTTAATAGAGCGATCGGCTAGTTGAACAAACATTTTAGTTGGTCTTAGGTCTCCCATGTCTAGCCTTTTGCAAATCGTTAAGGGCATAACACTGATACTGGCTCCTAAATCGCATAGAGCTTTGTCAATGACGAATTTTCCTATTACACAGGGTATAGAGAAACTTCCTGGATCTTTTAGTTTATGAGGCATATTATTCTGAATTATTGCGCTACACTCAGCAGTAAGTGTAACGGTTCCGTTATCCTCTATCTTTTTATTATTGGATAAGATTTCTTTTAAAAACTTAGCATACGAGGGCATTTGAGTGATAGCTTCTGTAAATGGAATGGTAATATTCAATTGTTTCAGAAGTTCAACAAATTTCTTAAACTGGCCCATCGTCTTGGAATTGGTTAATCTTTGAGGGTATGGAATTGGTGGTTTATAAGGTGGAGGCACATAGGGCTTTTCTTTCTCCACTGCCTCTTGATTATTATCTTCCTTTTCTTCTGGTTCATTCACCATTTCAGTCGGTTTATCCGGTTTTTGGTACATGGCTGGATTGTCAAGTCTTGGATCGGTAGGTCCGTCAAGTTCCTTGCCACTTCTTAATATCACAGCATTGGCCTGTCCTTTCGGATTAGGTTGAGGTTGTCCAGAAAATACTCCAGCTGGTGCAGCGGTAGGTGCTTGTTGTTGAGCTACTTGTGAAATTTGAGTTTCAAGCATTTTGTTATGTGTAGCTAACACATCTACTTTGCTCACTAATTGCTTAATCTGCTCACTAGTGTGTATGTTTTGGTTTAAGAAGTCCTTGTTTGTTTGAGATTGGGTAGCTATGAAGTTCTTCATCATCAACTCAAGGTTCGATTTTCTAGGGACATTAGGAGCGGTCTTTTGATATCCTGGTGGTGTAGCTGGTACTTGACCTGGTGCGTATAAAGCATTGTTGTTCTTATAGGAGAAGTTCGGATGATTCTTCCAACCTGGGTTGTATGTGTTTGAGTATGGGTTTCCTTGAGCATAATTCACTTGATCTGTGGGAATTCCTGCTAATAGTTGACAATCAGGGACAGCATGTCCTGGAACTCCACATAACTTACAGTTAGGTGTTACTGCAGCCATGGTGGCTGTTGGTGTTATGGCCAAGTTGTCGATCTTTTGGTTTAGTTGGTCAAACTTTGCATTGACTTGGTCCATACTACTCACTTCGTACATACCTCCTTTTGTTGGTTTCTCAGTTGCGACTCTCTCGCTTCCCCATTGGTAATGGTTTTGAGCCATACTCTCGATAAGCGCATAAGCATCGTGATATTCTTTGTCCATTAGTGCGCCGCCTGCGGCAGCGTCAATTGTCATTCTTGTATTGTACAAGAGTCCATTGTAGAAGGTATGGATGACCATCCATTCTACTAATCCGTGATGTGGACAAAGTCTCAGCATATCTTTATAGCGTTCCCAAGCTTCGAAAAGTGATTCGTTTTCCTTTTGCTTAAATCCGTTGATCTGAGCTCTTAGCATAGCTGTCTTGCTAGGTGGGAAATATCTTGTCAAGAAGACTCTCTTTAGTTCCTCCCACGTAGTTACTGAATTTGAGGGTAGAGATTGAAGCCAGGCTCTCGCTCTGTCTCGAAGTGAAAAAGGAAAAAGACGTAGTCTGATAGCTTCTTGGGTAACTCCATTGGCTTTTACGGTATCTGTGTACTGCACAAATATCGAAAGATGAAGGTTTGGATCCTCGGTAGGATTTCTGGAGAATTGATTTTGTTGCACGGCTGATATCAGCGAAGGTTTCAGTTCGAAATCGTTTCGGTTGATAGCCGGTGCGGCAATGCTGGAATGCGGTTCAGCTTGCGAAGGACTAGCGTAATATTTGAGTGGATGATTCGGTTCTTCATCCATCTCTGCGTCCTTTGATGTTCCGATTGGTTTAGGTGGATCTATTTGAAGATCTGGAATGTTGTAATTTCGTTCGTAATCGAATATTCGTCTTCTTACGTGTAAGAAGCGTTCCGATTCTGGGATTAGAGGTTGCAAGTCTTTGCCTTGAGAGCGAGTACTTGGCATACACTCGGGAGATTAGATTAAGAAAATAAATAGCTGTTACCTTATTCTAGACAATGCTACTCTAAAGTGCACTAGTAACTAAATTAAGGTCCCCGGCAACGGCGCCAAAAACTTGATGGGCTAAAGACGTAATCTAATATGTGTCTAGCGGTATCTTAACTGCAAGCGCACAGCCTATCGAAGTAATATTTAAGATTATCGATCCCACAGGGACTTTATGATTACTTAGTGATAGAGGGTTTACTAGTTTAGCTAAGGTGAATGGTTGTCACGATTTTTGGTTGTTTTTAAGGATTAAAGGCGGGAATTAAATTTTAGTTTAATAAAATAATAAGGCGGTCGGTATGTAATTAAGTTAACTTAGGCGGGTTAATCTAACCTAGGCTTATAAGAATGGTTCACTTAATCTATTCTGTAGAGGTTATCAGTTTAAATATCTTTAACTCACACTCTCGTGGTCTTATCTCAGATCTTACTCCTAAAGCCCTATGCCTGCTCTCGCTAGCCCATAAGTGTTTAGAAATAATTTTTGGAAACTTAGTAATTCTAATTCATTTTAAAGCGCTCTCGCTGTGTTTAAATTAAATGCCTAACTTTAGCTATTTGGTTAAAATCTCACACTCTCGTGGTCTCGACCTAACCTATTACACTTTCCTTACTCTCGTAACAAAAAGATTAATTTTATAATAAAAAGTCACAGCCAGAATTTTAAGTTCTTAATTATTTTAAGCCTAGAATTGATTTTACCGATTTAGTGTATTTTAATTACATACCGCCTAAAGTGTTTAGCTACTCATAATTGTTGTACCAGACAGATGCAGAAACAGAGGAATCCAAATTAAAATATGCATTATAAAGAAATAAAAATAAATTCTTAACATTAATATAAATGCGAATTAATTAAAAACCTGAATAACAAATATAATGTCAAACTCATTCTTCCACAATCTGGCAAGCTCGGAGTGCGGACCGGAATCGGAAATAAAATTACAAAAACGAAAATGCTGAAGGCTTGAAAGAAATTAAATAATAACAATTTCCTAATGTTGGAAATTGTTATTTGATTTGGTTGGGATATAAAAATTAAAACAAGAACAGAAACATTTGCTGGAAAAATAAATGAAATAGGGTACAATGGAAATACGGCAGAGCTTCCGCAAGAAAAATTAAAAATAAAACTCTGTGTTTTCTACTTTGAAATAAAGCTATTTATAGAGATCATAATTTGGGCTTGGCAGTTGGAATAATGCGTGGGCTTCGTAGTTGCTGAGAGAATCCAGGGAAAAGTTGAGTTACTGGGTCTGCGGAAGAATAGGAAAAATTTATGACTTCACGTAGCACGTTCATGACCAATTCTTACCAAGTAAACCTATTTTCCCCTTGTCACGTTCGTGACATGGGTGTCACGTTTGTTACCCTTGTATTTAGCGCGTCACGGTCGTGAGGGATTGGTGACGACCGTGACTGCTCCTTTTAGCGTGTCACGGTCGTGACTCCATGGTGACGGTCGTGACAATTACAAATTATGCAGATTATGCAGAATTCCTCTCTTCTTCTTCTTTTCATGGTTGTTTTTGCTCATTTCACTTTTGGCTTATGATTTAGCTCTATAATTGATATACCTGCAAAATGACAAAGAAAACTCGAAGAATCGGGTGTTAAAACGATAAATGTGCGATAAAACGGCATTGAAACATAGTAATAAAACGATACTTTTTCTTGTTATCAGGACTTGATGATTTCTTTATTTGAAGGGACTTTGCTTTTAAGACACTCCATTTTCGAGGGACTTGACCATTTGTTTAAGGCAACCAAGAGGGGAACCCTAGGAAGTACAGATGGCGATCGTAGAACGATCGACTTACGTGTGTGAATCATGTTTTCAAATATTTATCTTGATAATTAATTTTCTAAGTCCATATTGATTTTCATTCAGTTCTTAGCACGCCCTAGATTACTAACCACGCAGTGAATATATACAAAAATTAAAGGCTGAAATTTAAAGGCAGAAAATAAAGATTCCTACACTATTACATGGCTTCGGGGCAGTTACATAATAATTAGGCGGAAAATAAAGCTAAATTATTACAAATGCGAAACAGTTACATAATAAGGCGAACAATAAATGAATAACATAAAAATAAATGAAACATAGAAAATAGGTTTGAAAATTAAGTTAAAGAAAACAAATTAGGGTTAAGGTTTGAAAAAAACTTTTAGGGGTTAAAGGTTTAGTGAAAAATTTAGGGTTTTGAGATAAAAATTAGGGCTAAATTTTAGGGTTCGAGGCAAAAAAAATTAGGGGAGTTAGTTATAAACCTAAACAAAACAAATTAATTTTCCTAAAAATGTAAACCTAAACCTAAAAAGAAATTATATATTAAAAATTAAAACTAATAAAAAAAATTATGAGATTTTAAAAAAAGGTTAATTAAAGGTTTTTTTAATAAAAAAAATAGGGTTAATTAAAAGTTTAAGGTTTAAGAAAATAGGGTTAACCATGTTTAAAAGAATAAATAATTGTTTAAACAAATTAAAGAAATTAAGAAAGAAATAAAATAGAATGAAAACCAATTTCCAAAACATACCCTAGGTTGGAGTTGAACCCACACCCTTGCCTTCAACACCTTCAGCCTCAGCCACTAGGCCATGTGCGCCTGCTGTTTATTAGTTCACAACAATACATAATATAATAAAAAAAGTTACATGAACAAATTATGAAAAAAATATGTTTGAAGGTTGGGTTCGAACCCACGCCCTCAAGGTTATAAGTCCAACACTCCAACCATCAGACCATCAGCGCACACGTGTTATCATCCTGAAACAAATACATAATATAAAATACCCAAAATTTGAATTTCATGTTGCGCGCCAACCATCTTCATCTTCTATCTTCAGCACTGCAACTTTTCCTGCGAAAATTGCTACAAGCTTTGCTGCGAAATTATTTTTGTAGGAAATCCTGCGTTTCTCAAACATCTCATATTATACAAAATTAGTCATCAATAATAACACCAATTGATTACCCATAGTTCATAGAATTCAATTATGTCATCCAAATATTTTTAGATGGCTTAAATTAAGAAGCCCTAATTTTGAGTGAAGAATCCTAGCCATGGTGAAATCCGATACCTGCAACAAAACTCCAAATAAAATATCCAAAAACATTCCATGATGTATTTTAAAAAATATTCAAGCATAAAAAACAAGTTATAGTTCTTGAATCATCAAAATTGAAAAACTCAAAACTTAAAAAATCCAATTCAGTTTATGCATATGGCTATGGTTTTGATGAAAGTATGGATTGAAACATGTTCAAGGAACATCAAGGAATGATTTGCAACCTTTGGAAAGTTTTGAAAGGGCTTTGAATGACAAAAACGAAAATTGGATTTCTTTGAAAAAAAGAGTTTTTGATGGTGCACTTTTAGTCTCAAAAATTCGCCCCCTTGCATTGACTTATTGTTATGAATATATAGTGAAGTGATTTAGGTCAAGAGAATGGGCCTTTGTGACGAATCTTTGAATTGCTTAAGGATGAAGAAATCAATTATCATAACTGTCCAAAAAATCAAATTAAATCATGCTAAATTGGTCTTGTAGGAATTTGGAGGATTTCAATCACTTTGAATACCATATATTTGATCCCAAAACAAATTTCAAATCACATCTTTGATTTTTTATCATTTATTTTAATTAAAAATGATTTTAAATGATTAAAATAAAAAATAATAAAAAATAAATAATAAAAATCAGAAAATATGGACATTGGGTCGTGAATGGACTTATCTTTGAGTTTGGATTGAAATATTGTAGGCCTATTTGGAAAGAATTGGAGTTATGGCCCTTTTTACTTCACACACCTCTTGAAAATTGCCCAACTTCAACAATGCATAACTTCCTCAATTTTCATCCCATGAAGGTCTTCTAGGATTATTAGAAAGCTTAGAGTGTCCTCTAATCAACCCTTTTGGTCCCATTTCCATATATTTTCGATTTTAAAATTATGAGCTTTTGAAAAAGTTGACTTTTTGTTAACTTTTAAAAGGACCTGTAATGTCTTGGCTCATATCTCTCAAATGAAGCATTTTTGGACTTGGCTTGTGAGACACAAAGTTGTAGAGAATTGAATTTACTTCAAACTGAGCTTTGGATGGGAAAGTTATGATGAGGTATGTGAAAGTTATGATTGGTCAAAGTTCATTTGACTTTTCCTGCACAAAACCCTAATTTTAGATCCATTGCTTAGGAGGAGGCTTTGCCTGATGAAACCTTGAATCCTTTTGAGAAATTGTGAATCTTATGACCATTAGGAGACCTCTTGAAATATATTATCTTGAATATGGGAGGTAAAATTTTGGGGTACAACAATACCTAACTTCAGTCAATAGTCTTATTGACTCATCATGGAGCTTGAATCTCACAGATCCAATACCTGCAATTTTATAAGCTTTGTTGTTTCCCAGCAACACTGATCAACCATCTTGATCACATAATTCCTCGAACAAGTCTTTATTTGGAGTCATGTGCCAAGTGAAACCTGGATCCATAATCCACTCTTTTCTTGAGTCGCCGCTCGAAACCACAAGAACATCAGATGAGTCAAAATCATCTTGAACAATGGTAACATTGCCATTATCATTACCTCCATGATCTTTTAGGTGTTTCGGACACACTTTTCAAATGTGACCCTCCTTCTTACAATGATAGAATCGAACACCAGATGCTTTACCACTATAAGACTTCTGCTGACTTTTGCCCTTCTTCTTGTCGAACTTACCATCCTTTCACAAGAATTTCGCCTTAACGACCAAACCTTCACCAACCATCGAAGGTTTATGATCCTTCCGTTCGTTCAAGTCCTTAAGGCAGATTGGACATCTTCAAAGGTCAGAGACTCTCTTCCATATAAGAGGGTTTCTTTGAAGTGATCATGTGTTCTGGGAAAAACGCATAACAACAACAACGCTTGATCTTCATCATCGATCTTCACATCAATATTTTCAAGATTAAGAATCAGCTTGTTGAACATATCCAACTGCTCAGCCAACACTTTGTTTTCACTCATCTTGAATGAATACAAGGCTTGCTTCAGGTATAGTCGATTCACCAACGATTAGGTCATGTATAAACCTTCAAGTTTCAACCATAACCCTGGCGTCGTCGTCTCCTTTGATACCTGTCGAAGAAACTTATCACCAAGGCTTAACAATATTGCGCTGTGTTCTTTCTCAATCATGACCGTCTTTTCAGCTACCGTCAACGCAATATTCATGGCCTTCTCTCCCTTCAACGCTTCCAAACAACCCTGCTAAACAAGTAGGGATTTCATCTTCAAGCGCCACAGACCGAAATCGTTCATTCTAGTGAACTTTTCAATCTCATACTTTGTTGAAGGTATCTTCTCCATGCTCACCGCACCAATTTGTTGTGAATTAGATACCTTAGAAACAAAGTATAATATGTTTCTTTTTGATAAAGAAACCCAAAAGGGTTAGGGTTTAGGGTTACCAAAGATAACAACAAATATTGGTTATAAACTGCTATTCTTTCCTTTCTCTTAAAACAAGATTACAAGTATACAAGAATAACAAATAACCTCTCTCACTTTTGAATTAGGGTTTTATCTTCCTATTTTCCCTTATACAAAATATGAGAGACTAGTATGCTATTTATAATAAAACTAACATACTAACCTTATAGACTTTTTAACAATTACCCATTACAAGCTAACTTAGGGTACAAGCTAACTTAAACAATTGGATCCATAACACCAGGCCCAATTAAACAATAACATGTGATCACACTTCGACGACATGCTATTCGTACTAGGGTTTGTTCCAATATTCCATAGGATTTTCAAGTTTAAATCATGGATGTTCAAGACCAAGTTTTGTTGCAAAACTTAGGACCAATTGGCACCCTCCATTCACCTTCAAGAAAGCTCAAGTAAATACCTCAGAGGATTAGATGCATTAAATTTCAAGATCAAGATTGAAATTTCAATTTTGATTTCATCTAAGTTTAGGATACTACAGGAAAAAAGGTCTTCTGCCACGCACCAAAAACCGCTGCAATATGCAAAATAACCATGGTTAAAAGCTTTGGCCACAGTTTGGCCACGAATAAGCGACTATGGGATATGCAGTTGTGGCCTAAACTATATGCCACAATTTTAGTGTTTGGGCCACGTTTTATTTACATATGTGGCTTGTATTGGCCATGATTTAGGTATTTATGTTAACGCCGCGGTTTACCATGCGCCGCGGTTATTAACTATGGCCAAATCTAGCCACGGTTGATATTTAGTATATGGTTATAATTTATGACCACTAAATAAAACCGCGGCTACATATTTCTCATGGTTTTACACCATTTAAGTAGGTCACAATTTCTTTTGTGCCGCATAATTATAACCATGTTGTTCTTCATGACATGGCATAAAGAACCATCTTAGATCAATATAAAGTCTTCCAACAAGAATTAAAATCTAATTATACAAGAAAATATAAAGCCACAATATCAAAATATTCATTATGAATTAAGAAAAAATTGAACTTGTAAATGAAATGAAACTGTAATTTATTCTGAGATTTATGAAAAGTCACAAGCATGTTTTGAAATAAATGTCTACTTTTGAAGACAATAATGGTATTTACACAATTGCAATGATAATAAAAAAAAGATATATCAATTGAAAATGAGTATTCCGAATTCTCATAATTGGGTTGGATAATTGGTCCTTCGGTCATGCTTTTCTTCAGTCTCATCACATGGTATACTTCAGCACTCCTAGCCGAATGTTATCGAATATGCGATCCTCATACCGGAAAAAGAAACTATACTTTCACGGAAGCGGTGTATTTTTTACCTCATAAGGTGAATTTTTTATGGTATCCTATGGAGTTAGATTCATTATATGCAAAATTAGAAATTAGTTAGATCATAGAAATATTCTGAAAATCAAATCAACACATACTCCATAACCATAGTACCTGGATTTCCATGATAATTTGAGAATATGAATACGCGAAAGCTATGTTTACAAGAGCTTGAAAAACTCCCCATACTTTTTGGGCTTCTGTCACAGTTCCAACGGTTACTCCTGTGAGACTACCTTTGATGGAACCATTTTCTGTTTCAAAACAAAATCAGTTTAAGGATATTATTTTTTTCTGCTATGAAATAATGTCATGAAATGAAGTAAATACAACCTGCAACTTTGGCGATTGCGAGACCAAGGCCAATGAAGGAGTAGGTGAAAGACATGATTGCTGCAACTATGGAGAGCTACCGCATTTTATGAAAATCTGGAACTTGAGAAAAGAAAATTTGGATTACTCCAAAACTGATCATGTATGGATTGCTTGAAATGTGACATCCATCTTTTCCTCCCGAGGAATGGAAACAGTGAGACCTTTTTATTGCCCCGTCTCAGACAAAACCAATTCAATTAAAACAAACACACTAACCATAATCAAACTAGATATTCTTCTCAATATTACAAATAAATCTTGAGGAAAATTTCATATATTACATTTTTTCTTTATATTAAAATTTTGTTTTCAAATAATGTAAAATATATATTTTTATTTTTATTTGCAATAAACAAATTTCACTTATATTAATTTATTTTGGAAGTATTTTAATTTAAAAATTTTACATTAAGAATATGCATGTGCCATATATGGTCCAAAAGATTGAAGTCTATCCAACTTTGATTTCTATACATGTATCCAACTCTGATTTCTATACATGTGAAACTAATCGTATCATAGTTATCTAATAATAGTACAATTATTTATTATTTTGTCACATTCTAAATCTACCTCTAAAAATAAAATAAGTTTTGAAATACTAAAATGTAAAAGTTAAGGTGTCAAGGTAGAAGTTAATTGAAAAAGAAATTAAATGAAAATCCGAAATAAAAATAAAAATTCAATGAAATTAAAAAAAACATGGAAATTTTCTAAAATGAGTTAAGATGATAAAATAATTTTTGTGGAATTTTCTAATGTGTTTTTGTATTTTTTTGAATTAAAATGAAAATATGTGAAAAGAAATAAAAAAAGGAAAAAGATGAGGGGGTGCGCACATAACAATTCTGAAGTTAAAAAAAGAAGTTGGGCTTGAAGAAGGGTGCAGATAGCAGGGATGTGCTAGGCCTAGAACACAATGAGGATGAAAGAGCATAGTATGGGACGCGGTCAACACAGTTGACTCGATCTGGATCGCTGATTCAATGGACCTCTAAGGTCTCCTTATCTAACGTTCAGGAAACGAAGGGGTATGATGTAACACCCCATTTCCACCCAGCAATTATATTAAAATCATAGTAGAAGATTCAATCAACAAGTAAACAAACAAGATGTCACATTTTTCAACTTTAAAAACAACTTCACTTATTTTCATCTATCAAGGATACATAACACTTTCAATTCAGAGGAACTATAATAACAACTTTATTTCATTATTCGAAACCAAAATAACTTTCACAACCACGCGGCGGATTCTCAAATATTCAACTATATATGATATAACATTTTTAACAGAAACAACTTAAACGACAACAAAGCAACTAAACGTTCATCCCCCCCAAGTGTTACGTATCAGAGCATCGACCGACTCGAACTATTGAAGATAATAATCTTCCTTCAAGCTAACCTACACGTTACCAACCAAGGGTAACATTCAAACAGAAAGGGTGAGTTATGATAATTATAAGCAGTATATGAAAAAAATTACAATGAATAAGGATCATAAGCAAAACACCACTTCACAACTTCAACCAAACATCAACACAAACAACTCAATGAAAATGCAACTTTAATGCGACTCGACTAATTATGCATGTGGTACCATCGGAGTAAAACTCCCAACTTAAATAATTGAGAGGTTATCGAGGCATCAAGGCATAAGCCTTCAACTTTCAACTTAAATTGTCAATCCAGACCAACATGGTGTGAGCAACGGCTCCGACAATGCAAATGACTTAAATGGCATACACGACTTTAAACTCAGACAACATAACAACAAGAGCAACTCAACAACGTTTACAACATAATCAACTTATATTCAACTTTGGCTTATAAAGCCTACAACATAGCAACTTTAAGATTTTCCGTAACCCGAACAACTTACCAACTCAGCTGTAAAAGTAACACCACTTTACAACTTAATTTCAACAAAACAACGCATCAAAATCCACTTTAATATTACCCGACTTACCCCGACAAAGTTCATTAAATTTCGAGCAACTCCGTTTTTCGCCTAATCCGGCTAAACCGACTAAACCGATATTGTTTTCTAACTTTCTGCGATTAGCACGATTTTATTACAAAACTTGAATTTTCTATGTTCTGTTAACAGTTATCTGTCATGGAAGATATACATCTACTATGTTTCTGTTAAATCCCTAAACCTGTAACTTCCTGCTAAAACTACATAACACATTGCTATTTTTAAAGTCCTATTTTTCCTACTATTTATGCTACATGTATTTACAATTCTAAGCCTCATTACCCATTTTATTTCTCCTTAAAATCTACTAATTCATAAATGAAATTGTATAATTTAGATTTAAGTCTATAATAGTTTAATTGGATTATTTATGAAGTTATTTAGAAAAAAATTGGAATTAAATAAAAAAACTAAATTCTTCCCACCAATGACAGGGTGGCCTGTGCCACCCATGTTTCTCCTAACTACATAGCCTGCGCCATAGTGTCGTACCTTGAAAAATACGATCCTCGCGAATGCGGTCGCGGCTGGGCCGACTTGAGAGTCGCCACCTGATTTTGATTTATTCCCAAAGAGGGAAAGGGAAAATATAGATAAAACACAGGAAGAAAGGATAAAGACAAGGTCGTCGAAACCATTGCCTAGGTTCGGAAGTCGGTTATGCAGGGGGAAGGTATTAGCACCCCCTACATCCATCGTACTCGATGGGAACTTTCTAAGTTGTCACGCGCGAAAGTATGTTTATGCCTAATGAATTACTTGCTAAAGGAGGAAAAGGATTCAAATTTTATTTATCTTTCTTTAGGAGTCGAATTGCACTAAAGACTATGGATAGTTTATTCCGAACCAACAAGCCAAGTGTCTTGCAATGGAATAATCGGAGCGAATAACGAGAGCTCGTAATCCTCCTTTCTACCACTTAAGGCTCGTGGCGTACAATTTCTCTCATATTATTAAAGTGTTTTAATACCTAAGACCACTTGACGTTGGATCAAGGGTTTGGATTTAAAGAAACATTTTGGTAGGTCGATTGCGAGGCATAAAGCGATCGCGAAGGGTGAGTGCAAAATGGAGGTTAAGGGTTAAATGGTTACGCAAAAAAAGATTCCTAATACTAAGCTAAGGTGAAGCCGTTGGAACTCGAATTAAACCGAAAGCGTCAAAATTTAGCTCTTTAACTGTCTTAGAATCGATTCAAAGTTAGAATCATTCTATGAGAAGTCGAGCGTTATTTTATAATCAAATAATTATTTAAATAAAAGAAATGCGGTAAAAGAATACAATTGGTCTCATATTGATCTAAATGACAACGATTTGTCGAAATCGAACATTTAGATCGTTTGTTATATCATCGACCATAAAACTAAAATAAAGTCGAAATAATAATAAAATAAGAGTTTGGCCTCATATTTAATTTAAATAACGTCAATTTATTTGAAATCAAATATTTAAATATTTATTCATCGGTCGGAATAAAATAAATTGAGATAATGAGAAATAATAAGAAAAATAAAAGTGTGGCCTCAAATTAGGGGATAACGTCGATTTATTAGAAATCGAATATCACCATTTATCATTGGCCGAAATAAGAATAAAGTCGATAAATGACAATGGATCTAAAATTAATTAGAAACCATAAAATAATAGAAAACGGACTCATATCAATTTGGACAACGTCGCAAAGTGGAATGTCACAAATTGGATAAAAATAATCATAGACCAAATAAAAATGCGAAATAAATCGATAAATCGATAAATAAATAGAAAATAGAAAAATGGCCTCAAATCGGTTTAGATAACGTCGCTTAATGGAATATCGATAAACCGTATTTTTATCATAGGCCCTAATAATGAATATAAAATAATGAGAGAATAATGAAATCGGTCTCAACTTAATGAATAACGTCGATTAAAATAATCGAGTATCACATTTTATCATTAACCGAATAATGGAATAATCGACTAAATAATAGCAAGAAAAATAAAAGTCGGCCTCATACCGGTATTGATAACGTCGAATCAAAAATGATTGAATATCAATACCATGATTATATCACCGGCCCGTTAAATCAATCGATAATAATAAATTTAAACAAAATAATTAGAAACTATTAGAAATAATAAGAAATAAAGTATGGTCTCATAACAATTCCGATAACGTCGGTTCGATACCGAATATCAAGAAATCGCATTTATATCATTGACCAAATAAAACTAAGACTTAATCACAAAAGGTCATAAAACTCTAAAACAATTTCATGAAAACAATAGAAAAGGGGTATAATACCAGATTGTGGGTGGACAACAGTAATTTACATGGGCTAGGCCCCCAAGGATCAACAAAAACTTGAAAAAAAACACAGTTTATAATTAAAACAAAGGATCATAAACTAAAAAAAACAAGTCTCCTAGACAAATAGGATTCGAACAAAAACCCACCCTAGAAGGAAATTCCCGGCGGCGTCCAGACCTCCTCAAGCCCAGATTCGTGATTCTCACGATCTACGCTCACGAATCCTCTTTGACCTAACTCCGTGATTCGCGCTTTCGACTCCGACTCGGCATTCTCGGTGCGTTCTGCACTTACGATCTGGTTTCCTGGATTCGCTCACTCCTCTCTCAGTTCTTTTGGTTTCAAACTCAGATCTGTCCTTCAAATCGTGTTAACGGTGATTTCGGTTTTGTACATTTGCTTGTTTTGGTTTATCCGTGGGTGAAAGTTTGTTGTTGATGACGGTATACTGAGGTAAAAATGGTGATGAATCGGTTTCTCAGAGTTTTCTTTTAATCTCCAATCACTCGTTTTCAGCCTTGTTTATTTATGGTGGCGATAAAGGATTTTGAGGTGAGGAGTTAATATGTTGTTTGAAGGTTTAAAGGGAGATGAGTTTCTTCTGTTCATGGAAAGTAGAAATATGGTTTGAAGGTCTGTGTATGAAGGATGATGGTGGTGGTGAGGAAAGTTTTGGGGGAAAGATTATGATTAAAAAAATGTTTATATTTTCCTGCGAGTTTCCTACCTTTTCTGCAAAATGAAAGTCCTCTTAAATAGAGATGTCGAAGGGTGTTGTGGGCATTTGATAGTGAAATTGGAATGGGATAATGTGAATCACGATGAGCTGTGATTCTATTTTTCAGATGAAAAAATCGTTACTGCGTGATGCGAGAATGGTGGGTGCGGGAGTGCATTGTTGCATTAATATTTGTCTTGTTTTGTGAGGTCTGTAGTATCCTATTGTAGCTAAAAAAATGTGGTGTTTTACTGATAATAATAAAAAGTGGGGTCACTTGGTTTATTATGTGAGTTGGCAGGTTGTGAACTTTTATTTATTTTGGAATTGAAACAACAAAGATAATTGACAAAAGTTATAAGGCAATAGTAACAAATAATAATAATAATATAAATAATAATAATAATATAAATAATAATAATAGAAAAATATAATAATAGTAAAAAGAAATAATAATAAAGGGAATGATACTGATAATAAAATAAAAGAATGAAAATAGTGAAAATAATTATAACACAGTAATAATAAAATAAAAGTAACGATGGCTTTTTAGAAACCCTTTTTTTTGTATAGAAGAAAGGAACTTATGAATTGATAACTTATATAAAAAATTTTTTTTGTGTAATAATGCTAATAATAAAAATAATAGTTGTGACAATGATAATAATAACAATATTTTTTAGTAATGGGCTTAGAAAAAGATAGTAAACCAATGGGCTTAAAGAATAGAATGTAAAAAATGTAAATTATGAATGATTTTTTTTTAAAAAAATAAACGAAGACAATGAAATGAATTACAAAATGAAAGGCAGATCCTCGCCTAACACAACGCCCTTTCTGAATCTGATCTCTCACACAGACCAAAAATAAATGACATATACATATTTTTTTGAATTTTCCAGACATCAGACAGAAAAATAAAGTAATACATATTTTTGGATTTTTAAATATTAGACAGAAAAAACTGGTACACACTTTGTTAGACAGAGAAATAAAACATATTTTGATCTAATTTTTGAATGTGATTAAACAGAAAATAAAAAGTGCAGGTAGGACAAATTTGGGGTACGACAGATGCCCCTATCTAATTGTCTTAAACTTGAAGTGAACCGCTGCGAGACGTTCGATTCTAAAGTAAAAGTCAATTAGATATAAGAAGACCCAAAATTTGTCTGATGCAAAAATGCAATGCAATGTTGAAAAATGAGATGCATGTATGGATGCAATTGCCGCGGATATAATGCAATTTGAATGCGATATGAAATATGATGACATAAAGTTTGCGGGAATGATGAAATGATTGAATGAAGAGAAAACACCGAAAACGGTAAGGTAAGAAAACTAGATGAATAAATAAGATATTTCTGAAAATCTGTCTGAACGACCTGGAATAATCAGGAATACTTGGAGTGAAAGGGGTTAAACCCTGGGAGAGGCATTAATGACATTTAGCAACGCTACAGATGCACCAGTACCAAACTTGGATATCAACGTCTGACACATCTAGAAAAGTATTAGATGCGGAATGAAACCAAATTATGAAGGTATGCCAAGGGAAACATCAAAATTTCAACGAGGCATTCACAGAGGTGATACTTGAAGTAAAGACTCAAGCCAAACTTCTCAGAGAGACAATTGAAAAGGGGTCCACGTCAAACTTCACACAGTTTGAAGAAAAAGAAAATATCCACGTCAAATTTTCTTAACAAGACAAATTTGAAGGAAAAAAAGGGTTCCACGCCAAACTTAACACAGTTTGAAGGAAAAGGGTTCCACGCCAAACTTAACACAGTTTGAAGGGAAAAAAGGGTTCCATGCCAAACTTAACACAGTTTGAAGGAAAAGAAAATATCCACGTCAAATTTTCTTAACAAGACAAATTTGAAGGAAAAAAAGGGTTCCACGCCAAACTTAACACAGTTTGAAGGAAAAGGGTTCCACGCCAAATTTAACACAGTTTGAAGGAAAAGGGTTCCACGCCAAACTTAACACAGTTTGAAGGAAAAGAGGTTCCACGCCAAACTTAACACAGTTTGAAGGAAAAGGGTTCCACTTCAAACTTAACACAGTTTGAAGGAAAAGGGTTCCACGCCAAACTTAACACAGTTTGAAGGAAAAGAAAATATCCACGTCAAATTTTCTTAACAAGACAAATTTGAAGGAAAAAAAGGGTTCCACGCCAAACTTAACACAGTTTGAAGGAAAAGGGTTCCACGCCAAACTTAACACAGTTTGAAGGAAAAGAAAAATATTCATGAAAGACAGGGTGACAGATACGACTGCTTTGGTAGGTGCCAAATGAGTTAGACTTTGATTTTAAGGTAAGATAACAAGACATCGAGAAATGCATATGAGCATGAAGTAAACTTCGTGCTATGCTCGATATGAAATTGTATGATGCAAATGGTGCAATGTTTGCAATGCAAATGCTGAGACCACGGGATAAGACTCTTTTGGAGAGGTGCGGCTGAAACAGCTGATTTCACAACACGGTGAACCTTGCCATTTATGCCCCTTGAAAGATATCTTGAACACAACTTCTATTACACTTGTTAAAAGTATCAGGATGATGATCCTGTTGAGAAAGAGTGATAATATTTTCTTGGGGATTGCTTGAAGTAGACTGTCCCATGTTGAATGATTCTGAAGTGACTGTTTGACTGGTCGCTTGAAATGCTTGCCCCAACACGAGTCTTGGAAAGATTCCTTGAAGAATATGATCTTTGGCTGTAAGGTGCCCCTGATAGAATCACTGGTCAAGTTCCTCAACTATTTAAAATCCCTTGATGATGAGTTCTTATTTGCAAATAAAATGTCCATTCAAAAATGTTAATTTTAATGCAACGCTCAAGCAAAAATTTGAAATCAAAATCATTAGTTGAATGATATTGGAGTAAATCAAATGAATCACTGGTAAGAATGCCATGTTTATTCAGACACCCAAAGTGAAAGATAATGCAAAAATGAAAAATAATGCAAAAGGTATGATACCAAAGTGAATGATTGGCAAATTTCAAGGGAGTCAGCTTACGCGGCCTTGTTGAGATATGCTTTCAAAACAAACCTAGCTTCAATTAGGTCTTTAAAGGGTGTAACGTGGTCTGGTTCACGGTTTATGAAACAAAAGGATATACGGCTCAAAATTTAATTTTTACCCCACCCATTCTCCATGATAATCTTCAGTCCTACGCTCAACTAATTCAACCTATGCATTCAGGTTATTTGAGGTTGCACCATTGAGGATGGCTCAAAAGACAAAGGATTATTGGATAGCAGTCATTGCTTCTTCACAACATTTTGTTGTCTTATTTTAAGAGGACTTTGGGTCAACTCGTCCTTGTATTTATTGAGGAATTTTGGTGACCTCTCATGATTTGAAATTCTTATTATCCCTAACTTTTGCCTGGACTGTATCTTTGATGTTTTCAGTCCACTGGGATGCTTTTATTTTTGCCTAAGTCGCCTTTTAGGTGTTGACTTAACGGCTTTTTCATTTTTGACTTGGACAATGACTGCCATTAACTTCCTCGACAATTGTGCGAAGGAAAACTTGGGCTTGAAAGCCTTATTGAACGGCGTAAGGAATGATCCTCCTGAAATTGAATGCATACTCGAACTAATTGAGAACTACCCTGCCCTGGGTTAATATTAAGGGTTTTTTCGTGTAGAAAGAAACTCCAACTTCTAGGCTCAAAGGGGTTGACAATGGATTAACTTCCTTATTTCTCCAGTGTTTAGGAGTTGAAACAATGCCTTTATATCATCAGCAAGGTTTTATTTTGAAAGCATACCATTCAACAATTTGGGTATTTATTCATCATCCTCCCTCCAATCATTACTTGCAATAGATGAAATGAGAGAAACAATGGTATATATTTTTTGGAATTTTTGAAAATGAAAAGCATAAATATGCACAAATATGAAAGTGAATGAATTGATTCAAAAACATGCGATGCTCATTTCATTAACATTAACATTAAAGAACAAACAAAGTCTTTAAACAAGTACACATAACATAAACAAGGAAAATAAAACTGAAAAGAAACAAGGCCTAGTGTTTAATCAGTAGCAAGAATGAGCTTTCCCGTCTGATCCACTGGCTTTAGGTAATAACTTGTGATTCTTCAATCAAATCTTCAGCCACTTTGTTTTTGCATGGGATCTATTTCAACCCTGGGAACCTTTCTCGGTGTGAAGGTGAGCAAGTCTCCCCTGACCAAGTCTTGAACACGAGCTTGGAAAGCAAAACAATTCTCAATATCATGACCTGCAGCTCCTTCATGGAATGGGCAATGGAGGTCACTCCTAAATCCTGGTGGAAGAGGATTTGGAGGGTTGAGAGGTCTAGTGGTAACAAGACCTTTTTTGCACAAGGAAGGGAAAATCTCAGCATACTTCATGGGAATAGGATCAATAGGAGTCCTGGGCCTGGGATTGCGAGTCTGATTCTGACCAATATTCCTTTGTGGATGAGCTCGAGCTGGTGGAGTATTAACCATATGAGCAACGGTGGCTACTTGGGCTTCACCATACTGTTGTTGCCTGTAGTAGGGTCTTCTTTCAGTGTTGATAGCATGAGTATCACCCTCTTTCTTCTTTTGAAAATTCCCGGAGGACTTTCTCGCAGCATTAGAAGCTTCGACACTTCCAAACTTGCCCTTTCTGATTCCTTCCTCTAGTCTTTCTCCAATAGTGACTAGGTCAGCAAAACTAGATGATACGCTACCTATCATACTTTCCTAGTACAGAGGTTGAAGAGTGTCCATGAACAGACCAGTCAGTTCTTTCTCCGCCAAGGGAGGCTCAACCTGAGCAGCTAGCTCTCTCCATCGTTGAGCGTACTCTTTGAATGATTCTTTTTCTTTCTGAGACATGTTTTGAAGCTGACGGCGGTCAGGTGCCATGTCCAAATTGTATTTGTATTGTCTTAGGAATGCATCAAGCAAATCCTGCCAGCATTGGATACGGCTTTTCTCGAGTCCCATATACCATTTCAAAGATGCCCCACTCAAGCTATCTTGGAAGCAATGGATGAGTAGTTTGTCTTTATCAGCATGGGCGGCCATTTTGCGGCAGTACATAATCATGTGGCTTTTTGGGCAAGTGTCTCCCTTGTATTTTTCAAATATTGGCATTTTGAACTTGTCTGGCATAACCAAATTCGAAACCAAGCACATGTCTGATGCGGCAGCGTTGAAGACATCAAATCCCTCGACAGCTCTTATCCTCTTTTCCAGAGTCATGCATTGTTCCCTAACATCCTCGATATTTCCAGCCTCTCCTTGTACTGAAGATGGTGGATTATGCACAAAGGGAGGATTCACATAAGCAGTTTGGGCAACAGTATGCACATTGGGTTGAGAATCAGTGAACACTCCAGGTTCGAAAAAGGTAGATGTACCAGTCATCTGAGTAGTTGCAAATGGTGGAGTATAACCTTGTGGCAATCCCAATTCTGGCCATGTGCTAGCGGGTCTTGAAGACTCTGCATTAATGACGAAACTACTGACTTCAGAGGAGACAGTCTTCTGAGCTTGAGTGTCCTTAGTAGCCAAGACTTGGAGCATTTCCATGATCTTGCTCACACTGCTCTTCAGGTCATCAATGTCTTCCCTGACTCGCTTATTGTGTTCTTCTCGTTCATCCATTCTTCTTCTTTCGTGGGCCCTAGTTCTGTATCTGCGTGGAGGAATCAGCTTGACGGGTACTCAACAACTCTGAAGACGAGAACAAATGAACATGAGGGACTATGAATGCAAAATGAATGCAAATATGAATGCAATGATATGCAAATAAAATGTGAAAAGATATTAAACATAAAGTCATGGTATCACAAGTCCAAAGTACGGATGGAGGATACTCAGATTACTTTCCTCACAAGGATTTTGCCGGGTAGGCTATAAAGTTTAAAGGAACCCCAAAGTTAACAATCCCTATGGTTGTTCATCACACACGCCAGAAGCATGACAGTTGATCGACTCCACCATATGAATCTCTTTTTGGGTGAGATCTTCGTATCGAGCCACGCGAGAGGGAAGTCTCTCGGTGCCCCATACTACGCGATCATCGACACGGGGTTTAAAACAAAGTCTCAGAGTTATGGACCTTCCTCAATTGTTTGATGCACGTGTCAACTTTTATATATCTTTGACAGTCAATCAACTCCATCGAGAAAAGTCTATTCTGAGTGAGGTCTTCATATCGAGCCACACGAGGGCGAACCCCGATGCCCCATACTACGCGACCATCAACCTATGTTTTAAGCCACACAACTTAAGGTTCTAAAGGCCCTCAGAGTCGACGACCCTAATGAAAATAACCGAGCACACGCGTCAAAAACTTGACGGTCATCATTGTTCTCATTAGAATCTACTCCAAGCGAGGTTTTCGTATCGACAACCCACGAGAGTGGTTCCCTCGGGAGCCCATACTACACAACCTCTTCTAGCTTAAGTTTATACTCAAAGACCCGGGTATAAAGCCTTTCACTCAAGTTTCCTTTGTAATCAAAGTATCGATCCAAGAACCACAAGGTATAATATGGAAAGCGATAAAGAAAGCGGTAAAAATAAACAAGTAAGTCATAAAGGAAAACATACAAACAAGCGTGAAGCAACCTAGATTAGGCTTGACTTGCATAGGGGTGAACCAGTCCCCAGCAGAGTCGCCAGCTGTTGTACCTTGAAAAATACGATCCTCGCGAATGCGGTCGCGGCTGGGCCGACTTGAGAGTCGCCACCTGATTTTGATTTATTCCCAAAGAGGGAAAGGGAAAATATAGATAAAACTCGGGAAGAAAGGATAAAGACAAGGTCGTCGGAACCATTGCCTAGGTTCGGAAGTCGGTTATGTAGGGGGAAGGTATTAGCACCCCCTACATCCATCGTACTCGATGGGAACCTTCTAAGTTGTCACGCGCGAAAGTATGTCTATGCCTAATGAATTACTTGCTAAAGGAGGAAAAGGATTCAAATTTTATTTATCTTTCTTTAGGAGTCGAATTGCACTAAGGACTATGGATAGTTTATTCCGAACCAACAAGCCAAGTGTCTTGCGACGGAATAATCGGAGCAAATAACGAGAGCTCGTAATCCTCCTTTCTACCACTTAAGGCTCGTGGCGTACAATTTCTCTCATATTATTAAAGTGTTTTAATACCTAAGACCACTTGAAGTTGGATCAAGGGTTTGGATTTAAAGAAACATTTTGGTAGGTCGATTGCGAGGCATAAAGCGATCGCGAAGGGTGAGTGCAAAATGGAGGTTAAGGGTTAAATGGTTACGCAAAAAACGATTCCTAATACTAAGCTAAGGTGAAGCCGTTGGAATTCGAATTAAACTGAAAGCGTCAAAATTTAGCTCTTTAACTGTCTTAGAATCGATTCAAAGTTAGAATCATTCTATGAGAAGTCGAGCGTTATTTTATAATCAAATAATTATTTAAATAAAAGAAATGCGGTAAAAGAATACAATTGGTCTCATATTGATCTAAATGACACCGATTTGTCGAAATCGAACATTTAGATCGTTTGTTATATCATCGACCATAAAACTAAAATAAAGTCGAAATAATAATAAAATAAGAGTTTGGCCTCATATTTAATTTAAATAACGTCAATTTATTTGAAATCAAATATTTAAATATTTATTCATCGGCCGGAATAAAATAAATTGAGATAATGAGAAATAATAAGAAAAATAAAAGTGTGGCCTCAAATTAGGGGATAACGTCGATTTATTAGAAATCGAATATCACCATTTATCATTGGCCGAAATAAGAATAAAGTCGATAAATGACAATGGATCTAAAATTAATTAGAAACCATAAAATAATAGAAAACGGTCTCATATCAATTTGGACAACGTCGCAAAGTGGAATGTCACAAATTGGATAAAAATAATCATAGACCAAATAAAAATGCGAAATAAATCGATAAATCGGTAAATAAATAGAAAATAGAAAAATGGCCTCAAATCGGTTTAGATAACGTCGCTTAATGGAATATCGATAAACCGTATTTTTATCATAGGCCCTAATAATGAATATAAAATAATGAGAGAATAATGAAATCGGTCTCAACTTAATGAATAACGTCGATTAAAATAATCGAGTATCACATTTTATCATTAACCGAATAATGGAATAATCGACTAAATAATAGCAAGAAAAATAAAAGTCGACCTCATACCGGTATTGATAACGTCGAATCAAAATTGATTGAATATCAATACCATGATTATATCATCGGCCCGTTAAATCAATCGATAATAATAAATTTAAACAAAATAATAAGAAATAAAGTATGGTCTCATAACAATTCCGATAACGTCGGTTCGATACCGAATATCAAGAAATCGCATTTATATCATTGACCAAATAAAACTAAGACTTAATCACAAAAGGTCATAAAACTCTAAAACAATTTCATGAAAACAATAGAAAAGGGGTATAATACCAGATTGTGGGTGGGCAACAGTAATTTACATGGGCTAGGCCCCCAAGGATCAACAAAAACTTGAAAAAAAACACAGTTTATAATTAAAACAAAGGATCATAAACTAAAAAAAACAAGTCTCCTAGACAAACAGGATTCGAACAAAAACCCACCCTAGAAGGAAATTCCCGGCGGCGTCCAGACCTCCTCAAGCCCAGATTCGCGATTCTCACGATCTACGCTCACGAATCCTCTCCGACCCAACTCTGTGATTCGCGCTTTCGACTCCGACTCGGCATTCTCGGTGCGTTCTGCACTTACGATCTGGTTTCCTGGATTCGCTCACTCCTCTCTCAGTTCTTTTGGTTTCAAACTCAGATCTGTCCTTCAAATCGTGTTAACGGTGATTTCGGTTTTGTACATTTGCTTGTTTTGGTTTATCCGTGGGTGAAAGTTTGTTGTTGATGACGGTATACTGAGGTAAAAATGGTGATGAATCGGTTTCTCAGAGTTTTCTTTTAATCTCCAATCACTCGTTTTCAGCCTTGTTTATTTATGGTGGCGATAAAGGATTTTGAGGTGAGGAGTTAATGTGTTGTTTGAAGGTTTAAAGGGAGATGCGTTTCTTCTGTTCATGGAAAGTAGAAATATGGTTTGAAGGTCTGTGTATGAAGGATGATGGTGGCGGTGAGGAAAGTTTTGGGGGAAAGATTATGATTAAAAAAAATGTTTATATTTTCCTGCGAGTTTCCTACCTTTTCTGCAAAATGAAAGTCCTCTTAAATAGAGATGTCGAAGGGTGTTGTGGGCATTTGATAGTGAAATTGGAATGGGATAATGTGAATCACGATGAGCTGTGATTCTATTTTTCAGATGAAAAAAATCGTTACTGCGCGATGCGAGAATGGTGGGTGCGGGAGTGCATGTTGCATTAATTTTTGTCTTGTTTTGTGAGGTCTGTAGTATCCTATTGTAGCTAAAAAAAATGTGGTGTTTTACTGATAATAATAAAAAGTGGGGTCACTTGGTTTATTATGTGAGTTGGCAGGTTGTGAACTTTTATTTATTTTGGAATTGAAACAACAAAGATAATTGACAAAAGTTATAAGGCAATAGTAACAAATAATAATAATATAAATAATAATAATAATAGAAAAATATAATAATAGTAAAAAGAAATAATAATAAAGGGAATGATACTGATAATAAAATAAAAGAATGAAAATAGTGAAAATAATTATAACACAATAATAATAAAATAAAAGTAACGATGGCTTTTTAGAAACTCCTTTTTTTTGTATAGAAGAAAGGAACTTATGAATTGATAACTTATATAAAAAACAATTTTTGTGTAATAATGCTAATAATAAAAATAATAGTTGTGACAATGATAATAATAACAATATTTTTTAGTAATGGGCTTAGAAAAAGATAGTAAACCAATGGGCTTAAAGAATAGAATGTAAAAAATGTAAATTATGAATGATTTTTTTTAAAAAAAATAAACGAAGACAATGAAATGAAATACAAAACGAAAGGCAGATCCTCGCCTAACACAACGCCCTTTCTGAATCTGATCTCTCACACAGACCAAAAATAAATGACATATACATATTTTTTGAATTTTCCAGACATCAGACAGAAAAATAAAGTAATACATATTTTTGGATTTTTAAATATTAGACACAAAAAACTGGTACACACTTTGTTAGACAGAGAAATAAAACATATTTTGATCTAATTTTTGAATGTGATTAAACAGAAAATAAAAAGTGCAGGTAGGACAAATTTGGGGTACGACACATAGCCCTCTAGGTAATGCACTATGGCATGCGCCATAGATACATCATGGCCACGAAGGCCTTTAATATGGTCTGTGCCATATAATGTTCCTCACACAAAGTTGTGTGGCCCCCACCACTAACCAAGCATTGCCTGCGCCATGTGCAACATGACCTACGCCACGTGTCAGCAAATTCCACTACCAATCCTGTTCGTCGTCCCCAAATCAGCATAATTTTCCAGAATCAAATACGACACCGTAACAACAACAACCAGCAACATAACAAAACAACTTTTTAAATCAACAAAATCGACAATCGGGCAACTAATTTTACAATCAACATTTCAATCTTAATATATAGATTTTCCACACAACATCAATAAAACCAATTAAACACAACAACCTAACTACCCAAATCACCGTATCGAAATTCATACCCGATTATAAGAATCAAACCCACCCTTACCTTAATCGGTGGCCACTACGAATCTCCGATCGACTTTCCGGACAACAACTTCTCGTAACCGCGTTATCCCAATTTTCCTCGTTCCCAATTTTACTCGTTCTAACTTTTCCACGTTCCACTTTTTCTCAACTTCTACTGATACTTCTTATCTTGACTAATTCTCCTTTTTATTAAAATAATAATAATAATCCAATTAACTAATGGGCCTAACTGCAATATCCCCTTAATTTGCTATTTCGAACACGTTTTCAAGCCCACTAATTAATCCACTACAACAACTATAATATTAACTCCGATAATATTTCTACGGCTTCCGACTTATTTTTCCGACTTAACAACTTAATTTATCATAATACCAAATTGACCGAATAATAATTCACGAATAAATGCTTATTCCCGACTTAATCGATTAACTTTCGATTATCAATCAAATGGTCCAATAATTCTAACAACATATCCAATAATACCCGGAGAATATTCCATAACGTATTCCACAACTTATATCAACTTAATTAATCAAATCCGACTTAAACCAGCTTATAATTATCTACATAATATTCCGATATTTTGGAAATCAACTTAAATACACAAATCAACACAACGCAATACACTTATATTTAATAAAATAATTAATTAAATAAACGGGCGTTACAATTCTCCCCCACTTAGAATACTTGCGTCCTCGAAAATTTATCCGATTCAACTACTCCAACTACTTATTCCATCCGACTAATCAACTCTCATATTCAAAGGCAACCCACATATAACACAAACAATAATACACAACTTCGATGGCAACCACAACACGAAGAACTCCTCAAGCAATACACTTGACAACTATCAATACAACACAACGGTAACCAACTTACAACTTAGGACACATCAACACAAGAACACACAACTTAAACACAACATATAATACAACCAAGCTACAAACATCGTTGTCATTCACATAAGAGCAATTGCACGACACCGCACCTTCGTTGCGTATTCTGATTAATTGGAAAATACCAAGTTTACCAAGTTTAACTCCAACTTACATTCACCAAAATCAATATATCATCAAAGCCCGCGACTTAATCCTTTGGAATTCTTTCCAATAGGTATTCTAACTCTTGTAGTTACCAAATACTCCAACTTAGATCCGTAGGATAACACCTCTGAACATTCAACACAATTAAAACTGAGACTACTTCCAATTATCATCAGCAAAGACTACAATTTTACCCTCTTTTATCAGCACATTCTCCAAAATCATCCTAAGCGTATAACAACATTACAATAACATATGGTACATGGGTCCAACGAAGTTCCACAAGATAACTTATATTCTTTGTTTCCAACTAATTCATCATAGAAAATTCTCGATTCCTACTCATACCGGCACAACCATTCACGATTCTTATCTGAATAATAACAACCAAACAACTCTTCTTATTCCAACCAAAGATCTCACTTTAATAAACCAACTTACAACTTTACTTCTCTTAATACCTGCAACTAAACTTTATCTGACAGTCTTGCCGAAGCACTGTGTTGTACCCAAAAATTTGCCCTCCCACAATCAAAGCAATGTGTCTCAAGAGTTTTCTCAATAATCATAAGGTTCACAAGGTTCACAATTAGTCAAAAGGATTGAAGGTTTCATCAGACAAAGCCTCCTCCTGAACAACGGATCTAAAACTAGGGTTTTGAATTTCTCCAAGATAAATGGACTTCCAAGGCTTCAAGTGAGCTTTATAACATCCCACATTCCCTAAAGGATCCTCATGTCAAGTTTCAAAGCTTTCCCAATAAGTTTGATCAGCCAGAGGTTCAGATATCCAAAAATCAGTTAACTTGGCAAAAAAGTCAACTGAGGTCAACTGTGGTCAACTTAAAGTAAAACTTCAAGATTTTTTGTCAACATCAAGATTATGAGGTGAAATTCATCATTTTATCAAGGGTTGATCATGATTCATCAAGAAAATCTCAGATCATCAAGAATCAAGAAGTTTCTAAATTAGGGTTTTCAAAGTTAAAGTCAACTAAACTTTGACCAATCATAACTCTCACATACTTCATCAGAAATTTCTCACCCAAAGCTCAGGAAATTTAATTCTCTACAACTTTGTGTCTCACAAGCCAAACCTAAAAATACTTCATTTGGAAGGTATGAGCTAAAACATTATAGGTCCTTTTGAAAGTCAACAAAAAGTCAACTTTTTCCAAAGCTCATAATTTGAAAATGGTAAAAGATATGGACATGGGACGAAAACGGTTGGTTAGAGGACACTCTAAGCTTTCTAAAAAGTCCAAGATCACCTTAATAGCATTAAAATTGAGGAAGTTGTTATTTGTCAAAGTTGGTTGATTTTTAAGGGGTGTTTGAAGCAAAAAAGGCCTTAACTTCAAATTTTTCCAAATGGGCCCATGAAATTGCAACCCAAACTCAAAGAGAAAGTCACGCACGACACAATGACCATTTTATCCTGATTTTTATAATTTATTTTATATTATTTTGGATTTTATTTATTAAAATTCAATTTTAATATAAATAAAATATGAAAAATCAAATAATGGATCAAATCTTTGTTCTAGAAGCTTTTACACAACATTTAAAGTGATTAGATGTCTTCCAATTTCGTGCAATACTATTTTGGAAGTGATTTATTCGATTTTTTTGACAAAATAGAAGTGAGATTTCTTCATGATCAAGTAACTCAAATCCATGAACAAAAGGCCCAAAATTTGACCTAGAATCATTCTATTATATAAACACAAGAAGGATACATGCTGAGGGACAATTTTCAGAACCAAAAACCACATTGTCACTTTCAAATTTTCCAAGAAAAGTTCAATTTTCGGTTTCTCATTTACATGTTGAATTAAGGTTTACCTACAAAAGCAGACTCGCAGGAAAATTCATAGCAATTTTCGTAGGAAATTTGGCAAGAACGAAGGTTGAAGATGAAGTCTTGGCGCGCACATGGTTTTTTGAAATTTCGTTGTAACTTATGTTTGTTTTGTTTCAATGGATATTCAGTTGTGTAGCTTGGCTCAACTGGCAGACGCACGTGCTCTGAATCCTCAGGACCTGGGTTCGATTCCCAGGTCCCCCCTTTTTCTTATATGCCTTATTTCTTTCAGCTTTATTAAAATATAATATGCAGGGTTTGTTTCTTATCACAACTGCACCAATGGCCTATCGGAAGTGTGCATGGATGATTAAAGGGGAAGTCCTTGGTTCGAACCAGGCCTCCGCCCCCTTTTTTTTTTATCAGCCAATTTTCTTCCTTTTCTTTTGTCATTTATTTTATTATTATTATTATTATTATTATTTTCTAATTAGTTTTTTTAATTATAACTAATCCTAATTAAATTAACTTAATTAATCCCTACAAAATTAAAAAAAAATCATAAATTATTCTTAATATTTTTTCATATAACATTTTTTATAATATTTAATTTATGAAGTTTTTTTTGATTAAATTTGTAAATTAATTTAATTAGGTTTAGGTTAATTTATCAAACCCTGATTTTTTAACCAACCCTAATTTTAAAACCCTAATCAAACCCTGATTTTCTTTAAAACCTAATTTTTCATTAAAAAAAATAATTCATTTTTCTTAATTCTTTTAATTTACTTTATTTATCTTTATAATTTCTTTTTCGCTCGATTTTGTAATTGCTTTCAATCATGTAATAGCTTAGGTTTATTTTCCGTCTTTTATTTTTTTAGTCCCTTAAACAAATGTATTCCCCTCCCCTAATGTAATAACGTAGGACCTTTATTTATGCTTTTAAAATTTCTTATTATTCTTGTTTGGTGAGTAATTAGGGTGTGAGAAGAAGTATCTGATTAAAAAGGACTTAGATAATTAAAAAATAAAGATAAATACTTGAATATAATCACTCACACACGTAAGTCGATCGTCTTACAATCGCCATCTGCACCTCCTAGGGTTACCCCCCTTGGTTGCCTTCTTGAATACGGTCAAGTCCCTCGAAAATGGGGGTGTCTTAAACAAAGTCCCTACAGAATAAAGTCATCATGGTCCCTTCATATTAAAAGATCCAGTCCCTACGAGGTTGCATACGATATAATGATCTTGTCCCTTCGGTAAAAATGATGATAGTCCCTACGAATTGCTAAAGACACCCCTTAAGTTGCCTTCATTGACCATACGATGACCCTACGCCTGTCCTTAAACAAAATCCAAGGTAATGACTACCTACTCCATAATAGTAGGGACAGTTTTACCCTTGAAAGAACATAAAGGAACATGAAATACTAGTCTAGGGTAGGAACTCTCAATTGCTTGCTCACATCTTCAAGAAATACTTTCTACACCTCACTATTTTCAAACATTTTCAAAACAAGGCTTTGTATACATCCATACGAGGATCATTACAAAGTACTTAGAAAATTTCTAAACACACACACTTCACACTTTCAAACAAATAAGTGAGCTAAGTAACTAAGAGCCCATGGATAACCATGGATATAAAGGGTGCTTGCACCTTCTCTTTATATAACCTACCCCCCGAACTCAAGTCTTTAAAAATAGGTCTTTCCTGTTCTTTTATGCCCTTTTCGTATAGATAAAATAAAAGTGGGTGGCGACTCTTGCTATCCGCAACATATATAGAAAGTCAGTTCTCCCACTGTGTTACACCCAGTTTTCAATTTCTACTTACTTTCCTTTCTAATCATCTCAAGAAACTTCAAGTCTCAAGCTACTTAATTCATCACTAAACAACGTTCAAAATATTCAGAGTTCAACTACGAGTTTCCTTATTACAGCTCAATCCAAACGCTACTTCACGCTATCATCTCTAAATCCAACTAATATTCTCATATACGAATCACCTTCGACAATTCAAACAATCCTCAAGCACTTGGCTTGACTTCAACCAATTTCGACATACATACTATACTATTTGGCATGACACATCTATCCATCAATTATGATTCCGTCTACTATCAACAATATATTAAGGGTGATCAGTTCCTCAATTTGTCAATAGACATCCGACAACCATAACAGTGACATAAATTGTCCTTACCCAATGCAATATCGTACTTCCACTTGTGCCCAGAGTCTGTAAGCATAATGCTCCGCCAACTCTCTACGGCTTATCAACTTCTTCTTACTCTCCTAAAATTTCGACTTCGTCAATTATACCAATGCATCCAAAATCCGATACACAATCTCTTATACACGCTCAAAGCGCAACACTACTTTAAATATCCTCCTAACACCGGGGTCGTCACAACAAGTACCATCCAAAGCGATTTGCTCCAATTACAACTTCCAACCATGTTAAAATTCTCTACAATGCTAATCAACCATTCCTCTTCTTCTCAACATTACCATCATCTAACATCGGCACTTTAATCATCCTCATTCGACATAAATCACATCTCTATGCATTCCCCGATACTTTGCATTTTTTCTAATACCAACATTTTATTCTTTTTCAGCATTTTCGTTTTTCCAAAATTTTCAGCAATAAACGCTCAACATTCGGACACAATTTTCTCTTCCAATAAAGACCTCCAAATCACAAAATTATATTCTAACTTGAAGAGAATTTCGTGCAGATTCCAGAACTTCAAAAATCGCATGAATCCGACTTATGAGTAAAAAGTTATCCTCCTTGCAATGGGATTGGTCAACAATTCCCATATGCAGAATTTCCAAAAATCAGCAGCAGACCCAATTATTAAAATGCGCTTATCTCCCTCATCATAAACCTTATGAATGAAAATATTATATGCAAACTGTAGGAAATTCCGTAAGCTTTCCAAATAGTCCAGAACCGCCTCAATCCGAATCATGGTTAAAACATTATGCCTCTTTTACTGACAGCTGCTCAAAAATTGCAAAAACCAGAATTTTGAGATTGATGATTACAAGTTTCATCTCTCTCCCTCTTGCTTCCAAGATCTACCAAAAATATTGCTCTACATCCAACTTCGAAATTACTCGACTTTAACCCAACTACACTCAAAGCATAGTAATCTACCGACTTGATCTTTCAACTCTATCCATCAACTTGTCTTTTCATTTGGAATAGATCCTCTTTCTCAAACAATCCCATCCAAAATCCACGCACTTCTCAACCCGACCGATACAAACTCATGAGTTCATGCTCTCGCCGGTCCGCAACAATGTCTCATCAACAACCCTGCACTCTTGCAATCAACATCAACTTTGAACCAACTTCGACATTCCGACAACAGTCCGGGAGTCAAGCTTCTCCCCCACTTAATTCCAACCAACACCTGCAGACAATGACTAGAAACTAACAACAAGTATCGACAGTGTTTCACACACATGCCACATACTAAGGAATTAACAACATTAGACAACAAATACCGGACGGACCGACCTGCATACCACTAATGTAGCACCTCATTTCTACCCGAAAATTATATTAAAATCATAGTAGATGATTCAATCAACAAGTAAACAAACAGGATGTCACATTTTTCAACTTTAAAAACAACTTCATTTATTTTCATCTATCAAGGATACATAACACTTTCAATTCAGAGAAACTATAATAACAACTTTATTTCATTATTTGAAACCAAAACAACTTTCGCAACTACGCAACTGATTCTCAAATATTCAACTATATATGATATAATTTTTTTAACAAAAACAACTTAAACGACAACAAAGCAACTAAACATTCACCCCCTGAGAGTTACGTATCAGAGCATCGACCAACTCGAACTATTGAAGATAACAATCTTCCTTCAAGCTAACCTGCACGTTACCAACCAAGGGTAACATTCAAACAGAAGGGGTGAGTTACAATAATTATAAGCAGTATATGAAAAACAATACAATGAATAAGGATCGTAAGCAAAACACCACTTCACAACTCCAACCAAACATCAACACAAACAACTCAACAAAAATGCAACTTTAATGCGACTCGACAAATTATGCATGTGGTACCATCGGAGTAAAACTCCCAACTTAAATAATTGCCAGGTTATCGAGGCATCAAGGCATAAGCCTTCAACTTTCAACTTAAATTACCAATCCAGGCCAACGTGCTGTGAGCAAAGGCTCCAACAATGCAAATGACTTAAATGGCATACACGACTTTAAACGCAGACAACATAACAACAAGAGCAACTCAACAACGTTTAGAACATAATCAACTTATATTCAACTTTGGCTTATAAAGCCTACAACATAGCAACTTTAAGATTTTCCGTAACAGGAACAACTTACCAACTCAGTTGTACCTGTAACACCACTTTACGACTTAATTTCAACAAAACAACGCATCAAAATCAACTATAATATTACCCAACTTACCCCAAAAAAGTTCGTTAAATTCTGAGCAACTTCGTTTTTCGCCTAATCTGGCTAAACCGACTAAGCCAATATTGTTTTCTAACTTTCTGCGATTAACAAGATTTTAATACAAAACTTGAATTTTCTAAGTTCTGTTAACAGTTATCTGTCATGGAAGATATACTGCTACTATGTTTCTGTTAAATCTCTAAACCTGTAACTTCCTGCTAAAACTACATAACACAGTGCTATTTTTAAAGACCTGCTTTCCTACTGTTCGTGCTACCTGTATTTACAATGCTAAGCCTCATTACCCATTTTATTTCTCCTTAAAATCTACTAATTCATAAATTAGAAATTGTATAATTTAGATTTAAGTCTATAATAATTAATTGGATTATTTATGAAGTTATTTAGAAAAAATGGGAATTAAATAAAAAACTAAATCCTTCCCACCAATGATAGGGTGGCCTGCGCCACCCATGTTTCTCCTAACTACATGGCTTTCGCCATAGCCCTCTAGGTAATGCACTATGGCTTGCGCCATAGATACATCTTGGCCACCAAGGCCTTTGATATGGCCTGCGCCATATAATGTTCCTCACATAAAGTTGTGTGCCCCCACCACTAACCAAGCATGGTATGCGCCATGTGCAACATGGCATGCGTCATGTGCAACATGGCATGCGCCACGTGTCACCAAATTCCACTACCAGTCTTGTTCGTTGTCCCCAAATCAACATATTTTTCCAGAATCAAATACGACATAGTAACAACAACAACTAGCAACATTACAAAACAACTTTCTAAATCAACAAAATCAACAATCGGGCAACTAATTTTACAATCAACATTTCAATCTTAATATATAGATTTTCCACACAACATCAATAACAACAATTAAACACAACAACTAAACTATCCAAATCACCGTATCTAAATTCATACCCGATTATAAGAATCAAACTCACCCTTACCTTAATCGGTGGCCGCTTCGAATCTCCGATCGAGTTTCCGGACGACAACTTCTCGTAACCGCGTTATCCCAATTTTCCTCGTTCCCAATTTTACTCATTCTAACTTTTCCACGTTCCACTTTTTCTCAACTTCTACTGATACTTCTTATCTTGACTAATTCTCCTTTTTATTAAAATAATAATAATAATAATCCAATTAACTAATGGGCCTAACTGCAATACCCCCTTAATTTGCTATTTCGAACACGGTTTCAAGCCCACTAATTAATTCACTACAACAACTATAATATTAACTCCGATAATATTTCTACGGCTTCCGACTTATTTTTCCGACTTAACAACTTAATTTATCACAATGCCAAATTGACCGAATAATAATTCACGAATAAATGCTTATTCCCGACTTAATCGATTAACTTCCGATTATCAATCAAATGGTCCAATAATTCTAACAACATATCCAATAATACTCGGAGAATATTCCATAATGTATTCCACAACATATATCAACTTAATTAATGAAATTCGACTTAAACCAGCTTATAATTATCAACATAATATTCAGATATTTCGGAAATCAACTTAAATACATAAATCACCACAAATCAACACAATGTAATACACTTATATTTAATAAAATAATCAATTAAATAAACGGGCGTTACATATGACGGCTACGGTGTACAAGCGCGCATGTGATTGGGAAGGAGAGGTCCTACCGGACGGTGACAAGTGTCACCGCCGGTATGGAGGAAATCAAAGAATATCCAGATCTTATCCATAACTATCAATCTCTTACCACAAAAGCCAATAAAACAACTCAATTAAAAGCAAGAAAAAGAAAAACTATCACTCTCACGATAATATCTCTCTCTCTCTCTCATGCTGCCATGTTCTTCTTATTCGCTTACGACCTAGCCTCGTCGGCGCCATGGATCCTCGCCGGACCACCTCCAAATAACAAAGCCAAAACACAAACCCTCACTAAATTCGATCCCTAATTACAAATCTAGAACCGAAAATCCCTAAAACTACCCCCAAACCATCATATCATGTAGTCGAAGCACCACAAATCAGAGGAAACAAATGATTACACATAAATAACAACCTTCTGCGAAGAACGAAATCGATAAAGCTTACCTATCAGAGATAGTCTAGTGCTTCTTCGAATCGGCAATGACGGAAAAACCAGAAGTGATGAATAACGAAGATGACGACGCGATGCTGATGAGCGATGCGATTCCGAAGAGTGATGAGATCGATGATGATGAGGATGAATGAAAAGATGTTGATGAAGACGAGTTGAATTTTTGTTGTTGTTATCAATCCCGAAAATGACGAACAGATGTTGAAGATTTTCGATCCGGTGTTTGTGAAGTGAGTCCTATTTGTTATGGTTTGATTATGAATCGCGGAGTTCAATTTTATGGTGATAGTGAAGGAGAATGAATTTTGTGTTGTTTGAAGATGAAGAATGAAGAATGTTATAGTTGTTGTGATCTATTCTGATGAAGATGAATGAACTCAGCTTATTGTTCCATGAAAAAGAAGTGGGAATCGATTCTGTTTGTTATTTGTGGTGATGAAGAATAGATGAAATTATGTGTAGATGTTAAGAATTGGCAGAATTTTTGACAAACAAGAAGTTATGAACTTAGTTCAGGATGTCACACCAGATGTTGTGACATTGACAAACAAAGTAAAAGTTAATGAACTTAGGTCAAGACATCAGGATGTCACACCAGATGTTGTGACATCACAAACCTGCTATCTGACTTAAATGATGCGTAACAGAAGTGAGTAAATTCAGGAGAAATTATCTGGAATTAATTGTAATAAGATAAGCACTCCAAGGCACATCTTTAGGAAGCTTAGTTATCTGATTTCAGTGTAACAGAATAACTAACTCACCTTGATTCAAGGAGACAACAAACTAACTCACCTTAATTCAAGAAGATGAATGTGGGATTTATCAAAGTCTGGATAATTTGCAAAAAGCCCACAAACCAAGCATCTATTTAAGGAACTAAAACACTCAAGAAAAGACACGAATTTTAGAAGACTGTAAAGAGTGTTTGTGAAGCTAGTTGTTTTTAAGCAGGTTTTAATTGTTTGTCACTTTATGAGCTTTTAAGCAATAAATGAATTGTGTCTTGATTGAAACTTTTAAGTAAGATCTAGCTGGTGTGTTTGAAGTGTGACTTCAATTTTATTAATCATTGTAAAGATCACTGTGTGATTGAGGGGGAGTGAGTAGGTACTCATATCTAAGTTGAGTCTTAGGTAGAAATTGCCTTGGGTAGATATTAAGTGAAGGATTAAACTGGTTGGTTTAACTCCATAATTAATATTACTTATATTGGATTTCCTTCCTGGCTTGGTAGCCCCCAGATGTAAGTGTGGAGATACACTGAACGGGGTTAACAATTTCCTGTGTGATTTAATTTACTAGCTCATTAATTGTTTGTTTAGGATTTCAAGTGTTTAGACATCTGGTTCGACATCACGTATCTGATCCCAGAATTTCAGTTGGCATCAGAGCAGGCACCCTGCCTGTATAACTGGGTGAGATCTAGGGACTGCAAATTTTGGGAACATGGACAGAGATGTAGGATCTGTGAATCGACCACCTATCTTTGATGGATCCAACTATGATTACTGGAAGCCAAGAATGGTAGCATTCTTGAAATCTCTTGATAGTAAGGCTTGGAAAGAAGTTAACAAAGGATGGGAGCACCCTGTCAAAGACAATAAGGATGGGGCAAAAGTGATGAAGCCTGAAGAAGAGTGGAGCAAGGAGGAAGAAGAGTCAGCACTTGGAAATTCCAAAGCCTTAAATGCCTTATTCAATGGCATTGACAGGAACATATTTAGGCTTGTGCATCACTGTGAGTTGGCCAAGGATGTTTGGGACACTCTCAAACCTACTCATGAAGGAACATCAAAGGTGAAGATGTCAAGACTTCAACTTCTCACCACCAAGTTTGAGAACTTGAGGATGAAGGAAGATGAGACCATTCATGAGTTTTACATGAACATCCTGGAAATTGCTAATACTTCTGGTGCCTTGGGAGAGAAGATGAGTGATGAAAAGTTGGTAAGGAAGATTCTCAGATCACTGCCAAAGAGGTTTGACATGGAGGTTACTGCCATAGAAGAAGCTCAGGACATCTGCACAATGAAGGTTGAGGAGCTCATTGGTTCCCTTCAAACCTTTGAGATGGGAATGAATGATACAATTGTGAAGAAAAACAAAAGCATAGCCCTGGTCTCAAACACTGATAAAGAAGAAGAAAGCCATGAAGCAGGCTCTGAGGACAACTTATCAGAATCAATTGCTATGCTTGGAAGACAAATTAACAAAATTCTCAAAAGAATGGAAAACAGGCCCAGACCAAGTGGAAGAAACCCAACCTCTGAGAATAAAAGACCTTATGACTCTAATAGAAGGTCAAACTATGATGAGAAGACTAACCAAGGAAAAAGGATTCAATGTCATGGATGTGAAGGGTATGGACACATTAGAAGTGAATGCCCAGCCTATCTAAAGAAGCAAAAGAAAGGTCTCTCTGTGTCCTGGTCAGATGAAGACTCAGGTAGTGAGTCTGAAGAAGAATCTGCAAAGCACATCACTGCTCTAGCTGGAGTATGTGAAACTGAAGAGGGATCCAGTGATGAGGAACTGACATTTGAAGAGCTTGAAGCATCTTACAGGATGCTGTGTAAAAGGAGCACTGAAGTATGCATGGAAAATAAACAGCAAAAGAAGCAGATTGAGGAATTAAAGGCTGAAAAGGCAAGTCATCTAGAGATCATTGACACTTTGAAAAGTGAAGTCAGCCTACTCAACTCCAAAATGGATCATATGTCCAAATCTGTCAGAATGCTGAACAGTGGCTCAAACACACTGGATGTCATTCTCAACAACAACAAGCACTCAGGGGATAGGACTGGGCTGGGATTTAATAAAACTCAAAACTATGAGGCTAGCACCAGCCAAACAACTCAAAATCCCATGAAGTCAAGCAAGATGTGCAAGCAGATGTCTCAACATCATGACAAAAACATGATGAAAAAGAAATATAAAAGATGGAGATTTCATCACTGTGGAAGGTTTGGTCACATCAAACCTTTTTGCTACAAACTGCATGGATACCCCAATCAGAGTTCCCAGCACCTTCCTAAGCAGAAGACAGAGATTACCAAGAAAATTTGGATACCTAAAGCTAGTCTTTATTCTGATCAAAGCTACCAGTACATGCCTAAAACCAAGTTCACCAGGCAACCTTGGAACTCTAGAGATGGACACTACCCAGGGCAGATGCATCAAAGGAAACCTCACAACAGGCACAAATGGTCCAAGCAGGTTGTTGCCTTTATAGCACACACATCTCTCAGAGTATCTGCTAAGGAAGACTGGTATTTTGACAGTGGCTGCTCAAGGCACATGACTGGACTGAAGAATCTGTTGGTAGACTTAAAGTCACACTCATCCAGCTATGTAACCTTTGGAGATGGAGCAAAGGGAGAAATCAAGGGAGTTGGGACCCTGGACTGCTCAGGTGTACCAAGTCTAGATGGTGTGCTGTTGGTAAAAGGATTAACTGCTAACTTGATCACCATAAGTCAGTTATGTGACCAAGGTTACAGTGTCAACTTCACCAAAACTGAGTGCATAGTCTCTGATAAAGAACAGAAAGTTGTCATGAGAGGAGCCAGATTAAAAGACAAATGCTATATGTGGGAACCCCAAGATTTCAGCCTCACATCTACTTGTTCCTTAGCCAAAGAAGAAGAAGTGAAGTTGTGGCATCAAAGACTGGGTCATCTCCATCTCAGAGGAATAAAGAAGATCATATCTATGGAGGCTGTAAGAGGAATCCCAAGACTTAAGATTGATGAAAGTAAAGTTTGTGGTGAATGTCAAATAGGCAAGCAAACCAAGATGTCACACCCAAAGCTTCAACATCTGACAACTTCCAAAGTCTTGGAATTATTGCACATGGATCTTATGGGACCAATGCAGGTAGAGAGTCTTGGTGGAAAAAGATATGCTTATGTGGTTGTTGATGACTTCTCAAGATATACCTGGATAAGCTTCATCAAAGAAAATTCTGATGTATTTGAGGTATTTAAAGATCTGTGCCATAGGATCCAAAGAGAAAAAGCAAGTTGTGTGGTCAGAATAAGAAGTGATCATGGAAAGGAGTTTGAGAATCAAAAATTCTCAGATTTCTGTTCTTCAGAAGGGATCAACCATGAGTATTCTTCTCTCATCACCCCTCAACAGAATGGGATTATTGAAAGGAAAAACAGAACTATTCAGGAGTCAGCTAGAGCCATGATTCATGCCAAGAAGTTACCCCTGTATTTTTGGGCTGAAGCTATGAACACAGCATGCTACATCCACAATAGAGCCACACTAAGAAAGGGAACTTTATCCACCATCTATGAAGTCTGGAAGGGTAGAAAACCTACAGTCAAGTACTTTCATGTATTTGGAAGTAAGTGCTACATTCTGGCTGATAGGGATCAAAGAAGGAAGATGGACCCTAAGAGTGATGAAGGGATATTTCTTGGACACTCCATAAATAGCAGAGCTTACAGAGTATTTAACTCCAGAACCAAAAGTCAGCCATCTAAACCAGGTTAAGAGGATCTTGAAATATGTAAATGGTACATGTGACTATGGCATAATGTACTCTCATGGTTGTGAACCAATTCTCACTGGATTTTGTGATGCTGACTGGGCTGGAAGTGCTGATGATAGAAAGAGTACATCAGGAGGATTCTTCTTTCTAGGGAACAATTTAATTTTTTGGTTCAGTAAGAAACAAAATTGTGTGTCCTTATCCACTGCTGAAGCTGAATATATTGCAGCTGGTAGCAGTTGTTCACAGCTGGTATGGATGAAACAAATGCTCACAGAATACAATGTCCCACAAGATGTCATGACATTGTACTGTGACAATTTAAGTGCTATTAATATCTCCAAAAATCCTATCCAACACAGCAGGACTAAGCACATAGATATCAGACATCACTTCATTAGAGACCTTGTGGAAGAGAAGGTGATCACATTAGAGCATGTAGCCACAGAGCTGCATTTAGCTGACATTTTTACTAAGGCTTTGGATGCTACCCAATTTGAAAACCTAAGGGGTAAATTGGGAATCTGCATATGTGACATATAGCAGTTATGGAGAAGTGCCAGCATGTCTCATGACATCGTGTGGCATGATCACCAGATGGCAGCACCAGTCTGGCCACTAACTGTTTGTATTCCAATCTTAAAAATTCCAATAGTAACGGATTCTATTTATGTGCAAACGTGCTCTCAGCTTCTCACATTCTCATTAGCTCCACTAAACGTTTTGCATGCTACAGCTGAATTTCTAAACTCATCAAAATCTATCAAACCTTTACACATTTCCACTACAATCGAAAAAATGTCTCAACATCAGAACCCTAACTCCATTGATGAGGGTCTAAATCAAGAAGACGTAGTGAACGCAACTCCAATATCTGTAGTACCAATGGATGCTACTCCTATAAATGTGATCAGAGGAAGCATTCCTATTGCTCAAAAGCCCAGGACTCTCCATGCTAGAAGACCTAAGGAGCCAGTCTTCAGCAAGAGTAAGGGAACCCCTTCATCTTTCAGTACCCCCAAAGCATCTGCTTATGTGGATGCATCAATCAAACAGCTTGTAACCAGGATCCTTGTTGAACAAAGAGTTGTGCTTGGGGTGTCTGTTCCCCTGAACAGTATTCCTACTCCACAAAATGACCCAAGCAGCCAAGCTGAAGAAGACATACCTGCTTCACAGGATGTCCCAAACAATGCTGAAACATCTGAGGGCCAGGACAAAGCCCCAAATGATCAAGCTACTGATGATAAAGATATTGATGATCAAGCTCCTGTTGATCAAGCTGCTGAAAATGAGGCTTCCCAACCTCCACCTGTTGAAAACCTAGATGATGACTCTGACACAAAGATCATAGCATCTGTTAATCCTAGCATAGCCAAGAGGCTTAGGGCTAGGAAGGATAAGAAGCCAACTGCTCATGCAACTCCTGAGAAGAGACATTCAACTCCCAAGAAGGACAAGGCCAAACCTGTTTTTGGACCTACAAAGCAATGGAGTAAGGTCAGCACTCAGAAGAGGAAGGCCACAACTCCATCTGACTCTGATGTTGAGGAGGATGTCCCAACATCCCAACCTAGGAAGAAGCCAGCACCTCCTAGGACTGCCACTGTTGTTCCTGAAGCACCCCTGGACAATGTGTCCTTCCACCATGTCTCCAGTGTAAGCAAGTGGAAGTATGTCTATCAAAGAAGGGTGGCTCTGGAAAGAGAGCTGGGTAGCAATGCCTTGGAATGCACTGAGGTAATTGACTTAATCTCCAATGCTGGTCTATTCAAAATTGTCTCAAATTTTTCTCCTTGTTATGAACTGCTGGTCAAAGAGTTTATAGTTAATCTACAAGAAGGGTGTGCTGATGGGAAATCTGAGGATTTCAGGAAGGTATATGTTAGAGGAAGATGTGTAGATTTCTCTTCTAGGGTGATAAATCAGTACCTGGGGAGAGAATCAGATGGGCCAAATGAGCTTGGCAAGACTGACAACCAAGTCTGCAAAATCATCACAGCCAACCAGGTCAAGTCATGGCCAGTCAAAGGCAAACTATTTGTCAGCTTGTTAACCAGAACGTATGTTATGCTACACCTCATCTATAGCTATTGGGCTTGGAAGGTTTATCTGTGTTGTAGGCACCCAAACCAAGTTGGACTATGGGGCATATATCTTTGACCAGACACTCAAGCATGCAGGGACCTCAGCAATCAAGCTTCCAATAGCCTTCCCATCACTGCTTTGTGGAATAATTCTCAACCAATATCCAGGCATCCTTACTGATAAGGATTCTATCTGTAAGAGGGAAAGTCCACTGTCCTTTCACTACAAACTGTTTCTGGGCCATCATGCTGCAGATGTTGAAGCTCCAAGTGGGACATCTGCTGGACCATCTGCTGACAAGACTCCTATATCCAAGGCAACCCTAATTGCAGAGCTCAAGACAACTTGCAAAGAGCTGGATGAAAGGAAGAAAAAGCTTGAGAACATAATTCAAAGACTAGAACATAATTCGAACACGGTTTCAAGCCCACTAATTAATTCACTACAACAACTATAATATTAACTCCGATAATATTTCTACGGCTTCCGACTTATTTTTCCGACTTAACAACTTAATTTATCACAATGCCAAATTGACCGAATAATAATTCACGAATAAATTCTTATTCCCGACTTAATCGATTAACTTCCGATTATCAATCAAATGGTCCAATAATTCTAACAACATATCCAATAATACCCGGAGAATATTCCATAACGTATTCCACAACTTATATCAACTTAATTAATGAAATTCGACTTAAACCAGCTTATAATTATCAACATAATATTCAGATATTTCGGAAATCAACTTAAATACACAAATCACTACAAATCAACACAATGCAATACACTTATATTTAATAAAATAATCAATTAAATAAACGGGCGTTACATATGACGGCTACGGTGTACAAGCGCGCATGTGATTGGGAAGGAGAGGTCCTACCGGACGGTGACAAGTGTCACCGCCGGTATGGAGGAAACCAAAGAATATCCAGATCTTATCCATAACTATCAATCTCTTACCACAAAAGCCAATAAAACAACTCAATTAAAAGCAAGAAAAAGAAAAACTATCACTCTCACGATAATATCTCTCTCTCTCTCATGCTGCCATGTTCTTCTTATTCGCTTACGACCTAGCCTCGTCGGCGCCATGGATCCTCGCCGGACCACCTCCAAATAACAAAGCCAAAACACAAACCCTCACTAAATTCGATCCCTAATTACAAATCTAGAACCGAAAATCCCTAAAACTACCCCAAACCATCATATCAATGTAGTCGGAGCACCACAAATTAGAGGAAACAAATTATTACACATAAACAACAACCTTCTGCGAAGAACGAAATCGATAAAGCTTACCTATCAGAGATAGTATGGTGCTTCTTCGAATCGGCAATGACGGAAAAACCAGAAGTGATGAATAACGAAGATGACGACGCGATGCTGATGAGCGATGCGATTCCGAAGAGTGATGAGATCGATGATGATGAGGATGAATGAAAAGATGTTGATGAAGACGAGTTGAATTTTTGTTGTTGTTATCAATCCCGAAAATGACGAACAGATGTTGAAGATTTTCGATCCGGTTTTTGTGAAGTGAGTCCTATTTGTTATGGTTTGATTATGAATCGCGGAGTTCAATTTTGTGGTGATAGTGAAGGAGAATGAATTTTGTGTTGTTTGAAGATGAAGAATGAAGAATGTTATAGTTGTTGTGATCTATTCTGATGAAGATGAATGAACTCAGCTTATTGTTCCATGAAAAAGAAGTGGGAATCGATTCTGTTTGTTATTTGTGGTGATGAAGAATAGATGAAATTATGTGTAGATGTTAAGAATTGGCAGAATTTTTGACAAACAAGAAGTTATGAACTTAGTTCAGGATGTCACACCAGATGTTGTGACATTGACAAACAAAGTAAAAGTTAATGAACTTAGGTCAAGACATCAGGATGTCACACCAGATGTTGTGACATCGCAAACCTGCTATCTGACTTAAATGATGCGTAACAGAAGTGAGTAAATTCAGGAGAAATTATCTGGAATTAATTGTAAAAAGATAAGCACTCTAAGGCGCATCTTTAGGAAGCTTAGTTATCTGATTTCAGTGTAACAGAATAACTAACTCACCTTAATTCAAGGAGACGACAAACTAACTCACCTTAATTCAAGGAGATGAATGTGAGATTTATCAAAGTCTGGATAATTTGCAAAAAGCCCACAAACCAAGCATCTATTTAAGGAACTGAAACACTCAAGAAAAGACACGAATTTTAGAAGACTGTAAAGAGTGTTTGTGAAGCTAGTTGTTTTTAAGCAGGTTTTAATTGTTTGTCACTTTATGAGCTTTTAAGCAATAAGTGAATTGTGTCTTGATTGAAACTTTTAAGTAAGATCAAGCTGGTGTGTTTGAAGTGTGACTTCAATTTTATTAATCATTGTAAAGATCACTGTGTGATTGAGGGGGAGTGAGTAGGTACTCATATCTAAGTTGAGTCTTAGGTAGAAATTGCCTTGGGTAGATATTAAGTGAAGGATTAAACTGGTTGGTTTAACTCCATAATTAATATTACTTATATTGGATTTCCTTCCTGGCTTGGTAGCCCCCAGATGTAAGTGTGGAGATACACTGAACCGAGTTAACAATTTCCTGTGTGATTTAATTTACTAGTTCATTAATTGTTTGTTTAGGATTTCAAGTGTTTAGACATCTGGTTCGACATCACGTATCTGATCCCAGAATTTCATTATGTGTTGCTATTGATGATGAAGAAGAGGTGGATCGATTTTGGTGTGATGAAAAGTGTTGAAGAATTCAGTTAGTTTGTATGAAGAAGAGGGATTCGATTTCTTTCTTTCTTTTTCTATGATGAAGAAAAGTGGTTTCCGTTTGTTATTGGTGATTGGAATTCAATAATGATTTTTCAATCTGTGAAGAGTGAGAATTCAGTTATGTTGAAGAGTGATTTCCAGTCATAACAGAATTATGTTATTGCTTTCTTTTTCTTTTTTTGCTTGTTATTTCATTCTGATTCTTCTTTTTAGGGTGATTCACTACGTTTTTGGTAAGGTTCTGGTGCATTTTGGATCATGTATTATGCACGTCCTTGCCGTATCTGTGTGTGCGTGCTCAGCTTTAATGAAATTGATTGGAGAAAAACAGATGACATGTTTTTTGTCAACTTACACGGTGCTGCAAAAATGATGATTAGGGAATGCATTAAGTGGCTTCTTTTTCTTTATGAGTTTTGGTAACACTTTCTTATAAATGGGCCTACGATGGGCTTATCAAGAAAAAGGATGGAGGTTAAAATGGATATTATAATAGTTTTATGGAAAAAAGTGGAATTGAATATTGGAAAAATAATGGATTATTTAGTAAATGGATTATGAGAATTGAAATAATTTTTTTTTAAGAAAAAGGTGAAAACAAAATTGAAAAGTGGACTTTATTTTGTATATGGTTTGAAAAAGAAATGAATGGATTTGGAAATAGAAATGTGGTTTTAAATGAAATGGTTAATGGGCTAAATGATGGAAATTGAAATATTGAAATAAAAGTGGAATGAAATAATCGGGAATGGTTTATGAAAATGAGGGCGAAGTAATGAATGGATAGGAAATCTCGATTTAGCCCAAAGCCGATTTTGAATTCCTTCCACAAGCCTATGAACACGACCACTTCTGAACCACTGAATAATTTGCCAGATAATCCGTAACCTTGTGAATCGTCTGAAACTTTCCACAAAACACTACTTGATAAACTGATGAATCTCGACACATGACAAACTGAACTTTGAATATGCATCGTCTGAGAAAAAACCACTTGCACCAATAACATGCAGTTCAACCCATCCTTTGATAGTTTGACCAAGATTAGGTCAAACGTCCATCTGAATCGAATCGCGAACTGAACAACCACACTTAAATTAAAAACACTGCCAACTTATGTTATGCGATGGATGTTATGCCTCATCTTTCTATGCAAAGATGCAATGGTTTCTATGCGAGATGATATGCTATATGCTATGAAAATGAGAGGAAAATTTTGGGGTATTACAGTGTGACATTTTATTTAATTTATCAAAATTCAGAAATAAATATTTATTTTAGGGATAGTTTTGAAAATCCCAAAAGATATGTTAGTATTAATTTAAAAATCTAAAAATAGAGTAATAACAAGAAATCAAGAACATGTGTGTTAATTTTAATCTAATAAATCTTAAAATCTATATATATATATATATATATATATATATATATATATATATATATATATATATATATATATATATATATATATATATATATATATATATATATATATATATATATATATATGATAAAAGTACCAAGAATCCAAATATTCTTTTATTGGTCTTAATGTAAAAAATTTATAGATGTTTATTTTATATATTTTTTTAAACATTATTTAGTTTCTTTTTAAATTATTTTATTATTATTATTAGTAGTAGTAGTATTATTATTATTATTATTATTATTATTATTATTATTATTATTATTATTAATCATAAGTATTCATTTTAAAATTCAAAAAAATATGTTTCTAACATTAAGGAAAAAACCAAAAAATTAGTTTCTTTTATTTTGATTAAATGTTTTATTTAAGAATTACTTTTATTTAATATTTTAGTTTTTTATTAATCTCCATTTGTTACTTTCATTTAACATATTAAAAAAATAAAAAAGATCTTTCTTTTCTTTCTTAATTAATTTCTGTGTAGGATGTTTAGTTTGTCTTTGATCCCTTTATGTGTCACATTAGGGTGAATGTTTGAGTTTAGGTTTTTTTTTTCTCTTTGTGTGAGTGTGAACTTCTTGTTAATTATTTTGGTTGTATGTATGCTTTGAACTTGTATTGATTTTAATTTTGCACTATGATCATAAATTGTTAAGATAAAACATGAAGCGTCACACCATATTAACTTTAATTTTCAAGATAATAAATCATTGGTCCAACGCCAAGTTGAGTTCTTTGCACACTCCATACACACACATAAGTCGGTCGCATCGTGTGTCGTCATCTACCTTAACCTAGTCCATTAGATTCTCCATACTTAACTCTAAACTTAAAAAAATTTCATACACGAATTCAAAACCTTGATCCAACGTCGAGTTACTTTTTTCTAAGGTGTAAAAAAGAAGTGTGGAATCTTCTATGCTTCTCCTCAACTGTTTGAATATGAGGCATTTGTCTGGTATGTGAGCAGTTGACGCCTCTTAAAATTCAAAACACTTAACCTTTATGAAACACATCTTTCTCAAAGGTGTAAAAGAGAGTTGTCGGATCTCCGATACCTTTCCCTAATTGTTTATGTGTGAGGCATCTGTCACGCACATGAGCAGTTGACGTCTCTAAAAATAAACCAACAAACAATCAACCATTTTTCTTAATTCAAAATTAAGATACTTAATAACTATTAAACATTTTTTCAATGGTGTAAGAGAATTATATTGGATCTCTGATACCTTTCCTCAATTGTTTACGTGTGAGGCATCTGTCACGCACGTGAGCACTTGACACCTCTCTAAAATGAACCAACCAACCATAGTACCATGAACTACGAAGCTCTGACTTTTCCATTGCACAATGGAATACGTAGGCACGAGGATCTCAATCTTAGTCGAGCACCCTAGGAATAAAACTACCCATTCTCCATATATCGTTTACCCTTAAGAAGAAGACATTAGCATATCTTAACATTCGATCGCAAACTATACTTAGAGGTTCCCATTGAGTACAACAAATGTGAGGGGTGCTAATACCCTCCTCTTGTGTAACCGACTCCCAAACCTAGAATTTGGTTCCAATGACCATGTTATTTCCTTTTAGGTTTTATCTATATCTTCCTTTTCTTTCTTTAGAATAAATAGAATTAGGTGGCGACTATGTTGTTTGTTTTTCCGCGTCCTTCTAGAGGATCGTATTTTTAGAGGTACTACAGGAAGTTTATGGATAAATGAAGGGGAAGGAATGAATAAAGTTACATTTGCTGATGATTTCGTAGAGGTGTTTGGAGTAAACGAAGCAGGAGGTGAACCTGTTAATGCTTGTGTTGAACTACAGAGAAACAGGTACACATTTTAGATTATGCAACAAAGTTTGATAAAACATTGGCCTGATTTGGTTAGGAAGGAACTTGATTATAAATGTTTTCTCCACATTGTGCCACTCGATTGAATGTGTGTTTCTGTGTTAATTATGTTAATTTTACTGCTTGTTTAAATTAATTGATGGTTAATAATATTATCATTGCAGAACATTTGTTTGTCCTCCTTAATTAATATGTGTGTTTCTGTGTTAACCATAGTGAAATATTCCATAATATTCTACCTTCATTTGTTATGAAATGTAGGACCGGCGTTAGCACCGGAAAAAGAAAATTGATGAGAAAGAATACGCTGGTGATATATACATGTTAGAGATAGAAGTGGAAACACATGAATCAGATGCCATTGTTGGTGACAATGTTGTTGAGCACAATGAAGAAGCTCAAGATACTGAAGAAGAAGAGGAGTCGGATGATGAATACGTATAGGAAAGGGATGTCCGTTTGGTTACAAAATTACGAACAATGTGATGGTAAGTTGTAATACGGAAATATATGTTAACCAAACTCCTTAAGAATAAATATATACATATAGATGTTCTGATAAATCATGTGGTAAACAACTATAACACTTTCCAATGTTTGTAACTAGAAACATAATAGGACTGAACCAGAAGTCGATTGAGTTATTCGACTGGGACAACGACAGGAGCTACATTGCGAAGCTCCACTGTGCCAAGCATAACGGGAAGAAAATAATTCTTGAAAAGTTCATGGGACGCGGGTGGTATGAATTTGCAAAGCATAGAAGACTGGCAAAGGGAGACAAGTTACGATTCTGCATAACAATACCAGCGAATCGTGTTTATGTACGTGTTATGAGAAGGAGGGAAACTGTGTCGGCATAATTAGTATTATGAAGTGTTTATTTCGGTTTATCAGTCGTGACTGTTATTTTATTAAGATGTTCACCGTGTTGAAATATGATAATTACTTTAACTATGGTAGTAGGATGTTTTAAATATACTTTTGTGTGTTAAGTTGAATATTATTAAAAAATTGATAGATTTATTTCTAATCTTTTTGTGGCATTAAATTAGTTAATATATGCCGTATGAATCAGTTTTCAATGATAGCAGCAAAGGTTTAACAATATTCCTGTAGTATTTGTAAATAAAAGCGTTGTGCCGTATTTGATTAAATCGGAGTTGCGCCAGTTAGTTGCGCAAGTTACTATTTTGTTTTGTAAAAGTCATGTTCCGTAAAAGTGAAGTGCAATATTTTAGCATGTGTAATGGAATGTTGTTTAAATCAAGAGCCATGAAATAATTTTTGTGGGATTTTTGTGGTTACTTAATAACTGAATTGGCTGGCATGTAAGAAACCAATAATATAGGTCTTATGAAATTCACAAAAATGGTATCATATGTAGGGGTGGGGAAATAGTCTAAAGATACATCATTCATGTTCACACAAATCGTTAATGAAAGTAAGGAATATGAATATTCCCAAGCTTCCTAAGACACGAAGGAATATGAACAATTATAATATTTCCAAACAAATGATGCATGGAAAAGGCACCTGAAAAAATGAGAAAAAGAAAGGACTTATATTTTCTACTAAACACTGTTGAAAATTTCCTTATATACGATGTTGGCGGTGGAAGACTTTGGTTTGTTGTCATCGTCATGCATAAGGATCTTGATACCTTTTTGTTAGTTACCATTGAGATAACCATGTAAAGTTGTCCCTGGGTGAAGACATCCTTTGGAATGTAAAGTCCAACCCAATCCAAAGATTGACCCTGTGACTTGTTAATTGTCATGACATAAGATACGATTATTGGGAATTGTCTTCTGTTAGCTTGAAAGGCCAAGGTGATTGTGAAGGAGACATATCCATTCTTGGTATGTAAATGACTTTTCCATGACCTTTGCCACCCATAATTTGAGTCTCAAGTACGTGGTTAGCCATTCTCGTAACAATAAGCCTCGTACCGTTGCATAACCCCTCATCTTGATCAATGTTCCTCATAAGCATTATCGAAGTCCCAATCTTCAATTTAATGTGGTGGTTTGGCAACCCCGAAGTACGTAGAGAACTTAGAAACTCGAGACTAAGAACTTCCATGATGTTATTATCATGTATTTCCGATCTATCCACAAAGTTAGAACTATAAAAATCATTTGTTTCGCCTATACAAAACATAAGAAATAAAATAATACATTAGACATAAAAAAACAGACATGTTAATGGACGGGTAAACATGATATGCAAGAATTAAGTTTAAAAAAAAGGTAATAATGATTTATGATATTTACCAGGCATCATGTCAAGAATACAATTATTGATTTTATCAACTATGTCAAGAGTGGATGCTAGAATGGAGCGGGATTTCAAGTATTTGTAAGAAGTATAATTCTGCAACAGATACAGATACGTGATTTCCACAATTGCTACAATATCAACATACCCATCATTCGGCTCACATAGACTACCCTCACCTAATTTTAACAGCCAATCGAAAAATTCAGATATCTCAAGTGAGTCCGCATCAGTAGCACCACCGTTGAGTCACATATTTCGAGTTAAAGTTAACACCTCACATGAATCCCATATGTAAGAAGCATTGATTGCAGAGTGGACAATGTCAGATCTACTACCTCTTGGAGTAACCAACAAAATCTGTGTGAAATCTCCGCCGAACACAACCACCTTCCCTCCGAAAATAACTTCAGAATTCCTATGCTTACTCATGACATCCCGTAAAGTTTTATCAAGTGCTTCAATTGTAAATTTGCTAGACATAGGCGCCTCATCCCAGATGATCAACTTTGTCTGTCGCATTAGTTCACTGTATTCATCATCATAATCAATTCTACAAGTTGAATTTTTCATTGTTGGAACAAGTATTTTAAACTTCGAATGTGTTATCCTACCACCAGGCAATAAAAGACAAGCAATCCCACTGGAACGGTCAAAACAATATCGTGTCTCGATCGCAATGAAGTGGAAAGTGTTTTCCACATATAGGTTTTCCCCGTACCTCCGTAGCCATGTAGAAAGAACACACCTCTTTTTTTACTTGATACCGCTAATATTATTTTTTCGTAGATAACGCGTTGTTCGTCTAAGAAATAATAAAAAACATCAAGCAGAAGAATAAACAACAATTGTAATATAAAAAACAGAAGTTGTAAAAAAATGTAAATATACTTGTCAGTGCCACAAAAAGGTGTAAACACCCCAAATTTTCCTTCTCACTTTCTCATGCCTTGGCTTATGATCACACATATTGCATAGCATATCATTACATCTCACATTGCATAATTATCCTTTAGCAACTCACTGCATAGCTACATAACTAGGGTTTGTGATCAGGTGAACCCAAGAAGTGATTTGAGCAATATCAGAGGCCTTGAAGCATGTCAGAAGGGTCCTTGAGTGTTCTATGGTTGTTTTATACCCCCAAGGTTTCTTTGAAGTAAAGAAATCTCATGGGATTGCAAAGCTATCCAGGCAAGCTTGAAGCTCCTACATAGATGACTTGAAAATTAGGGTTTTGGGTTTGAGGCCCTTACACCCAAAGTTTTTGGTCATTCTTGATTCCATTGGTCTTTATATGATATAAGGAGCTTGTGTATGAAGTTTGATGCAAAAATTCACTAAGGAAGTCATCTGATCAAGCTGTAACTTGTTGTGCAAGAAAAGTCAGGATTAGGGCATCTGAGGCCTCAACCAAGGGTTCCAAAGGTTCATTTCCATCATTTTTAAATCCTATGACCTTTATTTGGTCTTAGGAGAGGTTGGATGATCACAAGATTGAAGAATTTTGAGCCAAGTCAAAAGTTGCCAAAAATGGATATTACTTGAAATGCAAACTTTCCATTTTGGGAAAGATTTTCAACCTTCTCTTTCTTGATCAAAAATGATTCAAATGAAATTTTGTTAAACATAAAAGTTATAGATTGGATCTTCCCATTTTCAAAAAGTACAATAACTCCTCTTGATTCATCCTAGAACTCAAGATATGGCAAGCCATAGTTGGGAAAAATCTTGTAATTTTCAAGTTTAGGCCAAAGAGGGAAATGTGCAAAAGTAAATTACAGGCCTCTATGTGACTTCTAAACCACTCAAATGCATCATGGCATGATCAAACAACATCTCAAGATCAAATTTGGGCTTTGAACCAAGGGATTTCATGACTTGTTTCTCAAGAAATCACAAAGTTGCAAAATTGCAAAACCTATGCAAACTCATGATCCAAGCTTTACAGCTCATAACAATTGATCATAGGGCTCTCCTTGAAGCCATCTGAAGCAGATTAAGCCCTCAAATCAGTTATGCCATGGCCCATACCTCAAGTACACAAAATTTAACTTTTTTGCCAAATGAACCATACCAATCCCACAGTGCATAGGCACTCTTCTGACCTATCTCAATTGTTTATATAATGCCTAAGGATCATAAAAGAGAACACACAAGAGCTCAGAACCATCACATGCTCAATTTGCACAAAAATCCCTCAAAACTTCCTCTTTTCGATTCTCCCAATCTAGCCATCAAACTTCAAAAATTCCTTCACCAATCAACCACATATCACTCATAGAGTAAGAATCAACCACTGAAATGGCCTGAAACACCACATATCAAAACCTCCATTTCTGCTACATCAGAACTGAACATCCCAAACCAGCCATATTCAAAGCATTCCAAGCATTCCATTAGCCTCAGGAGGTTCAAAGGAAGCCATTTGCACAAGAGGGAGGCTTTGAAAGCTCATATTTGCAGGTCATAAGCTCAGGTATACTTAAGAACGTTTTGTCTCAAAGCTTCAATTTCTTGTCATAGAATGAAAATGCATGCTCTAGGGATCACATATATGTCTTTAGAATTGAAAATGATGAAGAAATGAGTATGTTATGTGTTTCTGAAATTTTGCTCATGTTTTTTATTTGCTTCGATTCAGCTTGTTCATGTGTTATAAATTATGTTTGATGATTGATTTGAGTTCCTTGGAGTGTGGGGATTGATTCTGGGTAGGTTAGAAGGTTTGTAGTGGCCTAGGGAATAAGTTTGATGTTTGGTCTCGCCGGAGAAGATGATTGGAGCACTATTCTTCTATCTCCTTCTTTTTTCATCTGCTTCTCCTTCCTTGGTGGCCAATCTGAAGACTTTCTTTATGCCTCACAAACCATAGGAACTACCAAGCATGATAACTTTAGGGTTGTGAATAGTCCCCTTTAGTTTTTTTACCTTTTGAGTCTCTGCTTCTCATCTCAATAACAAAGGCTAAACAATTAAAGTTTTGGGGCTCTGTATTAGGGTTATGCCTGTATCCTTATCTTAGGATGGAATGTATAATTGTAATACTTAGTTTTAAACCTTTAAGTTGTTTTCAACTTCTAATCAAAACACCTAATAACTATCAAGACTTAAGCATGTAACTTGGGCCTTATATTAGGGTTACAACTCTGCCTCTGGGTCAGAGGGACTAACCCTAGTGTTTAATGGAAAAGTCCCCCTCAGGTTTAGTCTTACAAACATAAAATTCACTTCTTAATCTAAACCTCTAATCAAAATCCACTTTAATAAAGGTTTGTTATATAATGATTTTAATCCCTGACCATGGATTAAGTTGAGGTATCTTCCTCATCTTAAGTGTCCTTATCTATCATCATTCTCTTAGGATGGTGTAATGAGTTCACTAATCCCTGATTAGAGATTAAACTCATTACTTAACACACACAAAAAATCCAAAAAAACACTTGATAATTACAAGTAGGTTAATGATCTTAATCATGTATCATTAGGGTAATTAAGTTGGGATATTCATCTCACACTTAAGTAGACTCATTATCCCTAGTCAGGGGTGATATAATGAGTTTACGACCCTTGATTAAGGCTTAAGCTCATTATCCTATGTAAAACACCAAAAAACAATAAAAAACTGAAAACAAAAAAACAAACAATAAACGTCTCCTACGGGATTCTTTTCTCATCACACTCACTCTGAAAACGAGAACTCGCTTCTTCCGTCTAATGCAAGACAGTCAGCACTCGAGCCAGACGAGTCATACACTTGAGCATAGACAAGCAAGAAGTTCACATCAAAACGCCAAGTCTCTTTGAGTCGAACTACGGTGTTCTGACTTCCTCATTGCATGAGAGGATACGTAGGCATAACTTAACGATTATCGAACAAAAGTCCCCAGGTCTCCCCCCTCTTCTCTTTCTAGCTTTCTTTCTTTAGCCTCAGTTTGAACTCCTGTTCTTTTTGCACTGTCACTTTGTACATCCATCTCTTTTATGCACAGTTAGCACGTACACTCCCCCCTTTTTAAACACAATCAGGTAAGCGTGGATCCCGTCGAGTAAGATGAACGATCTTGGTGCTAATACCTTCCCAGGTCGTAACCGACCCCCTTACCCAGTCTTTTTGGTTCGCAATCGTCTTATCCACTACTTTCTAGGTTTATGCAGCATTACCTTTCCTTTGGGATAAAAATTCCTAGCTGGCGACTCTATTCAACCTTCAACATCTGACCGTTCTCACTGACAGTTCGCGTTTGCACCGGGACGAAAGTCCGGGGAGCGACAGCTTGACAACTTTGTTGGGGACTTTGAAACCAGAGCTTCTGAGTTCCTAAGAGGGTTTCTCCTAGCGCTTGTTTGTTTGTGTTTACGGGGGTGTTATGTGTATACGTGTTTGTGTTTTTGCTTTATTTATCACTTTCGGTACAACTTTATTTATCGCATTGTTTTATCGCTTTCGTTTACTGCTTTCTGCATTTCATTATTATTATTGCATCACTGTGCTGGATTTTGGTTTACCTTGGTGGGTGGGGTATTCCAGTGAGAAAGGCTCAATATAAAGGCCTAAGTGACACATAGGATTAGAGTGGTTTCGTATTCTTTCCCATTCCATTTCGGTCTGATGCGAGAATATGAAAACACGGTTCAGACATGGGTTTCGTATTCTTTCCCAATCCCACATATGAATTCGTCATATAATCCCGATTATAAGGTTAGAATCCCACCTTACCTTTGGATTGAATGCGACTCTAACACTTTTCGACCAGAACCCTAGATTTTTCCTTCTCCTATGCACTTCACGTAACTTCCTTTCTCCACTTCTTGTTTTCTTACTGGAAACCTATTTCCTATAATTCCAATTAACTTATGGTTTTTCTTTTAATTAATCTTATTAATTCTATTGGGCCTAAACCACACACACCCACAATTTCTACTTCTAATTACCAAACAAGCCTAATTATCAACATATTACAATTCTACTAATAACCCACACTTAATTAACTAAACTTAGTTCAACCAACAAAGACACAACTTTAATCAACTTAATCGACTTATTTCAACTTAATTCTAACCAACTTAGCAACTCAACGCAAAACAACACCAACACACGACAATATTTAATTAAATAGATAAGGCATTACACATTTGTCCTTGGAAACCAAGAGGATAAAGATTTGCTATAAATCGGGAAAAAATATTTCTATAAGAAAAATTATGATGATCTATCCACACAGGATTGTAGGTATTTGAATACGGGTTACCAGGCTGGTTATTCTGCATATAGTTAAAACTATATTGGTTATAACCTATGGCAATGATCATTTGAGAACCATTATCAATATGCTCATTTATTTCGCAGACCTCACAATAGAGAACCGAAGGGGTAAAAAAAGCTACATGAGTGGCAAGAATAGGTGCAGACGGGGCTATGCTCAAATTTTCTATTGTTTACTCAACATAAAGAGTTTTAGCTCATGGTGAGTAAAAAAATACAACAACATAAGTTCTCAAAGTTAACATTTATAAACACTAATGAAAAGAAAATAAAAATCTAAGTGTAACACTTCCGGTCCTTGCAATCTTTAATCGACACAAGAGGTGAGTTTTGTCATGCCTGGTAGCTCAACACTTCTTAATGAAATGAAAGATGGGAGGTTCTCTTCGCTCTTGGTTCAAACTTTTTCTTCCTGCAAATGAGATATTTTTCTAAGTTATTTCTTAAATGTATCAAATTTTGAACCTCCTCTGATTTATTCAAGGTGGTCATTTTATATCCTCATAACTTTTAGGGTTTCCTTTAGTCCTTGGATCACGAGCATTGTGATTATCCATTGATATGGCCTATGGAAATCAACACATTCCTTCTTTTTATCCTCTCGTACCAGTACTAGGTATTACATATACAGGGGACAACACATCATGTAGCAGACCTATATTGCGTAGGAAAACAAGCTTCGCGTTCATTTCAGCGCTAGACAACTTTTGCATGTTTGGTCTTGTTGTGTTTGTTGTCATCCATTCAGTTTCCCAGCTTGCAATTTTTTTCTTCTTATCAAACTAAAAAAAAAACATTTTTCTTCTTTGTTTTTGTTTGTTCAATGCATTATTTTTATTTTATTCAAATTTGCAGTTGTATCTCTCTTTTCTTATCAATTTCTTCTTCTCCCAATCTTCAGATTCACTCGTGTTTATCCATTGATGATCCCAAAGATCACCTCAAAGAAACTAACAATGACATATAGGGCATATAAGAGTTCAACTACACTAAATATGATACTCACCCCTAGCATGACACACAATCAATACGAAAAGTATGTAAAAGTGAAAATGTAATGTATTAACATTTCTGTGTGTAATTCTCTATTGAGTCTTCAAAAGAAGAAAAAGAAATTCTATATAATTATCAAAATAATACTCACATATTTCAAAATCAACTAAATTTGTGTTTAGCAATATATTCTAGCACATATAGGTCATGACAAATTAACATGCATGCAACACAAAAATTTTGCACTATATTTTTATTGTTAGCCATTTCAAAAACATTTCATAAACACTTCACATTTTCAAACAATTTTCAAAACAAAGTCTTTATATATATCCGTACAAGGATCATTATAAAGTACTTGAGAAAATTTTCAATCACACACTACATTTCTCAAAACAGTTTAAAGTGAGCTAAGTAACTAAGAGCCCATGGATAACCATGGATGTAAAGGGTGCTAACACCTTCCCTTTACATAACCTACCCCCCGAACCCAAAAATCTTTTAAGGCCTTTCTTGTTCTTTTATGCCCTTTCCTTTGGATAAAATAAAAGTCGGTGGCAACTCTTGCTATCCGCAACATTTAACTAAAGTCAGTTCTCCCACCGTGTTACAGAACTTGCGACTCTGCTGGGGATTTAATAAAAGAGGGGTACCCTTAGGAATTAGATCACTTTAAATTGTTTGCTTTGTTTGCTTTATATTACTTGTTGGGCTTTATGTGTGAAAGATCCTAACCCGGATCTAGTGTACCCTAGGTAAATGGCAATAGACCAAGGAAACTGTACGGCGTATACCGATATGGTTGATCTGGTGGCCATAGTTAGTGTGACTTCTTGGTGGGTGCTTATGTTGTCAATACACTAACTAACTTTTAGAACCTTAGTCATCCCATCTTGGCCTTTTAGAAAAGTAGTGAGATAACCGACTTTGGTGAAGACTGAAGTTGGTTGATACTCGATGCTACACTCATTGAGATTCTAAACTTGGAGGGTTTTGGTTGGCAAGTAAGTTGCCTACTGAACAACCACCCTTGTGAAGGACCAATGATATTGAGATCCCTTAGAACCTGGTTACTTTATAGGACAGGATGAACCAACTAAACTTCAGGGGAGGGTACTTACCATTAAACCTCATGCAAACCTTCAAACCTAGGGCTATTGTGTGACTTGTTTGTGTGTGCCACATGTTTGTGATTGAACATAACATTATAACATCATCATGCATCATAAGCATAGCATTTTCACTAACCATTTCAAGGACCAAAGGATTTATCTTTGTTCTTTGTTGCAGGTCATGGCTTCTGCTCGTAGGAATACTATCCGGATCAACTTTGTAGGAATACCTCCTAAGCTTAAGGAATTGGTCTCTCAAGTTTCTGAAAACTCCCAGTTCATCAAGAGGCATGGTCACCTATTGGATCTAGTCACTTCAGGGTTCAATGAAGACATGATGAGTGTTCTGTTTCAGTTCTTTGATCTTAAACATCATTGTTTCACATTCCTCGACTATCAACTGGTTCCTACAATGGAAGAGTTCTCTAAGCTTCTGGGTATACCTATCCTCAATCAGAGACCTTTCACAGGCTTAGAGAAAGAGCCTAAACCTGAACTCATTGCTGCAGCTCTACATTTGAAGAAATCAGACATTGTCCTAGAAACGAGGAGTGGAGTTAAGGGTATTCTTGTTAAGGTATTGATGGAGAAGGCTCAAGTGTTCTTGAAGGCTATGAGCTATGATGCTTTTGAGGAGATATTAGCCTTGTTGATTTATGGCTTAGTGTTGTTCCCCAATCCAGATCAGTTCATAGACGTTCACGCCATCAACATATTTCTGACTCGCAATCCAGTGCCTACATTGCTTGGAGACATCTTACACTCTCTTCATACCCGTACTACAAAGGCACGAGGAACTCTGATGTGTTGCATACCTCTATTATCTAGGTGGTTTATTTCTCACCTTCCTCGATTAGTGATGAAGAATGAACAAGGGTTCAGGTGGTCCAAGAGGATTATGTCACTCTCTCATTCAGATATTCATTGGTGCTCTTGATCTATGGAGAATGTTACTATCATTGACCGTTGTGGGGAGTTTCCTAATGTGCCACTTCTAGGCATAAGAGGAGGCATTACTTACAACCCTTCCTTAGCTTTACGACAGTTTGGTTACGCTCGGAGTGATGGTCCTCATGACATGTTGATTCAGGGTATTGTGTTTGACTACGACAACGATCTGCAAGGCTACCGTCAAAGGTTTATACGAGCATGGGGGAAAGTGAACAAGGTTGACAGCAAGACTCTGGAACCCAAGTACACTATTCCTATGGAAGCTTATCTCATATGGGTGCGATCTCGTGCTCAGACTCTTATGATGCCATATCCTGCCATCCTGCCAGTTACTTTGGAGCCTGTTGCTGAGGGAGATACTTCTTATATCATTCTTCATCCAGACATGCCCACTGACATGGAAGACTTACAGAGGTCCTGGATCCAGTTGAAGGAGCAAAGGGATACTTTTGAGACTCATTACAAAGCAAGTCAAGAAAGAATCCTGGAGCTAACAAAGCAACTTTACGAGGAGCGGAATCTCAACTCATACCTCAACACAAAGAGGAAACGTCCATGGGAGACTTAAAACCCCATTTTTTGTATTTATTTCATTTTTATTGTAAGCCCAAGGGGAAAACAAATTTATTACTAATAAAAGTTTACTTTTAGTTGTTTAAACAAATTTAAATCTTGCGGTCCTTGAAAACATTGCATACGCATTTATACACCATACCATTGCATCACAGGTTTCTTATGTACAGGTATCTTATCTTCTCGCTGTTTATTTCAGCAGAAATGGCTCTTGAACAAACAGTCAAAGATCTCCAGGCACAAAAAGCGGAATTCCAAGAGCTGATCCTGAACTTGTCCAAGGGACAGGATGAACTAAAGACACTGCTGGCTAAGAAGACTAAGAATACTAGAAGATCATGAGGTCTTATTAATCTGGGAAGAAGGTTCAAAGGTCCTGTCAAGACCAAGGAACAGGTTGAAGATTATGAGTCTGAAGAGTCTGAGAAAGAGGGAGGCAGTCTCCATAATACTATGGGGGATTCTGATTCTGAAGCAAATTATTATCATGATCCAAATGAAGATAAGTTCAAAATGCTGGTGGATAGAATGAATGCTATGGAGTTACAAAAGTCTTCTGGGCTGGATTTTGAAGATCTGAGTTTGATATCTGGAGTGGTTATACCCATTGGTTTCAAGGTCCCTGCTTTTGTAGTATATGATGGTGTCTCATGCCCCAAGTTGCATCTAAGGTCCTATGTCCGGAGGATTCAACCCCATACTGCTGACAAGAAATTGTGGATTCATTTCTTTCAAGAGAGCTTGTCTAGAGCTCAATTGGAATGGTACTATCAATTGGAGAGTGTCAACATCCGTGATTGGAATGATCTTGCTGAGGCCTTCTACAGGCAATACCAATACAATGCTGATTTAGCACCTACTCGCATGCAACTCCAAAGCATGTCTATGGGTGCTAAGGAGAATTTCAAGGAGTATGCCCAGAAGTGGAGAGACTTGGCTGGTAGAGTTCAACCTCCTCTAACTGACAGGGAGTTAGTGGATATGTTTATGAGTACGCTGAATGGTCCTTTTTATAGTCATCTCATTGGAAGCTCATCATCTGGCTTCACTGAGCTGATAATGAATGGAGAGCGTGTAGAAAGTGGCATAAGAAGTGGCAAAATACAGGTGGGTGCCTCTTCATCAAGTACTGCAAATAAGCCCCCTAGTGGGAAGAAGGAGTCAAATGTTGTTTATGGTCAACCTGGTCGTAATAGGAGGCACCAATCTGTGAGTGCAGTTCATATCTCCAATCCTACTCCTGCAGCACCAGAACCACCACAGAACAATCATCAGAAGCCTAGAAGACAGTTCACCAAAATCAACATGTCACTGGCCCAAGCCTTGCAACACTTGTTGAAAGGGGAGCTCATTACTTTGAAGGACCCTCCTCAGAATCCTAATGTTACCTCTCCTAGGTACAATCCTAATGCACGATGTGCATATCATTCTAATTTTCAGGGACATGATACCAACAACTGCTGGATATTGAAAAACAAGATTCAAGATATGATTGATGCTGGAGAAATTGAATTTGACCCTCCTGGGACTCCAAATGTGATTACTGCTCCCATGCCAAATCATGAAAAGACTGCTAATGCCATTGATGAAGTTTCACATATTTCCTCAGTTGCAGATGTGACTACTCCATTATCTGTTATCAAGAAGAAGTTGGTACAAGCTGGGTTCTTTCCAGGTTGTAATGAAGATTGTTTTTATTGTGCTTATAAACCTGATAGTTGTTGGAAGTTAAAGGATGGTATTCAACGCCTCATGGACAATTACACCATATTGTTTGAGAGGACACCTTCTGTGGAGAGCATGGTTGAACATATAACTCAAGGTGCGAAGGTTGAAGAGGTGGACATGGTTGATAAAGTGCCAGTGGGGATTACTTCCAAGGGCCCTGTCAAGATCACTCATAAGGGTCCAATCAAGATTACTGTTGAAGGCCCTGTGAAGACTGTTGCTGAGGATGGGGTAGCTCCAATGATTATTACCACTCCTGGCCCTATTCCGAATACTTCTGATAAAGCTATACCTTGGCATTACGGTTCCGATGTTTATATCCATGGTGTTAAACAGGAACCCTTAGCTGATACACCTGTTGCTGATGAAAACCTTGATGTTGATAATATTGCTGGATCTAGTAAAATCACAAGAAGTGGAAGAATTTTCTCTCCTCCTGCTACCTCAAAAAAGACAGTTACTCCAACTACTACCTCTACTGCTGAGACAAATACTGATGCCCGGGGCAAAGGTCCTATAATTGAACCTGTGCAAACTGAGACACCAACTGTTGAGAATCTTTCTAAGCAAAGGGAAGAAGTACTGAAGATCATTCGCAAGAGTGATTATGATGTTGTGGACCAATTGGGGCATACTCCCTCCAAGATTTCCATGTTATATTTGTTGCCGTGTTCTGAAGCCTTGATTAAATTCTTGAAGACTGCTCATGTACCAAATGAGATTTCTGTGGATCAGTTTGAAAATTGTGTTGCACACCTGACCTATGATAATGGGTTAGGTTTTTCTGATGCTGATTTGACTCCTGCCAAGAGGAATCATAACAGGGCTTTACATATCTCTATTGAATGTAGGGGCACTACCCTGTCACATGTGTTGATAGACAATGGTTCTTCACTGAATGTACTTCCTAAAGAGGTTTTGAACAAGCTTAGTCCTGAAGATGCTGTGTTGAGACCAAGTAATATAGTGGTGAGGGCCTTTGATGGTTCAAGAAGGGTGGTGCATGGAGAAATAGATCTCCCGATTAAAGTAGGCTTTCAAGTCTTCAATTCTACCTTCTATGTAATGGATATTCGTCCTTCGTACTCTTGTTTGCTTGGGCGCCCCTCGATCCACGAGGCAGGTGTTGTGACCTCCACTTTACATCAGAAGTTGAGATATCCAGTAAAGGGAAAGGTTGTCACTGTTTACGGAGAAGAAGAATATATGATCAGTCATGTGAATACATTTAAGTACCTTGAAGTGGAAGGTGAATATGTTGAGACTCCGTGCCAGACATTTGAAGTAGTTCCTTGGGTTGTTCCTGCTGCTGAAGCTCCTCCTGTTGTCAAAAGAGTTCATGTGGTTACCAGAGTACCTCCTACAATGGCCTCCCTCAAAGATGCTAGAGCTGTGGTTGAAGAAGGTGGTTGTACTATTTGGGGTCAGCTTCCTGACATTCCTTACAAGTCTGACAAGTTTGGTTTGGGTTTCACTGCAGAGTCCCAGAAGGCTGTTCGTCGTGCTCGTGTTGTTCGTATCACCAATCAAGGGATCATGAAAGATCAGATCAATGCTGTGGGTGACTATAATGAAGACTACAACCTGGATGACTGGATCTTCCTACTGTGGGTGATGGGCTCAATAATTGGAAGGCTGAAGACGTTATTCCTATCTCCTTTAGTCAGTAGTAAATACTATTACTGTGTTGTTACTTTTAAGTTTGTAATTTTTGAACAATTAAATTTTTAAGCCTTGTGCCTTACCCGGGACACAATGGCATGCTTGTTACGGGATGTCATTTCATTTGCATACTTCATTCAATAAAAATCAGTGGACGTTTCGTTTTCGTAAATATTGTGTTCATTATCTTTCTTTTATTTTATTCTTCTTTTATCAGCTATGTGTTCTTACACACACCCACATCACTAAAATGCAGATCCTCATCCACTCTGGATCTGTTGATAACAGTTCTACTATTGCCAATTATAATTTCGAGAATTCGATCTATCAAGCTGAAGATGGAAAGGAGGACGATTGTGAAGTACCTGTAGAGCTTGCTAGGTTATTACAACAAGAAGAGAAAGCTATACAGCCACATGAAGAGCCAATCGAAGTTGTGAATCTGGGAACTGAAGAGAACAGGAAAGAAGTCAAGATAGGGGCTGAATTAGAGGATGGTGTTAAGAGCAGATTGATTCAGATGTTACATGATTATGTGGAGATCTTTGCTCGGTCCTTGCAATCTTTAATCGACACAAGAGGTGAGTTTTGTCATGCCTGGTAGCTCAACACTTCTTAATGAAATGAAAGATGAGAGATTCTCTTCGCTCTTGGTTCAAACTTTTTCTTCTGTAAATGAGATATTTTTCTAAGTTATTTCCTAAATGTATCAACTTTTGAACCTCCTCTGATTTATTCAAGGTGGTCATTTTATATCCTCATAACTTTTAGGGTTTCCTTTAGTCCTTGGATCACGAACATTGTGATTATCCATTGATATGGTCTATGGAAATCAACACATTCCTTCTTTTTATCCTCTCGTACCAGTACCAGGTAGTACATATACAGGGGATAACACATCATGTAGCAGACTTATTGCGTAGGAAAACAAGCTTCGCGTTCATTTCAATGCTAAACAACTTTTGCATGTTTGATCTTATTGTGTTTGTTGTCATCCATTCAGTTTCTCAGCTCAACTAGTGTTTGCAATTTTTTTCTTCTTATCAAACTTAAAAAAAAAAATTCTTCTTTGTTTTTGTTTGTTCAATGCATTATTTTTATTTTATTCAAATTTGGAGTTGTATCTCTCTTTTCTTATCAATTTCTTCTTCTCTCAATCTTCAAATTCACTTGTGTTTACCCATTGATGATCCTAAAGATCACCTCAAAGAAACTAACAATGACATATAGGGCATATAAGAGTTAAACTACACTAAATATGATACTCACCCATAAGTATGACACACAATCAATTTGTATACACAAGAGTTAAACCACACTATAAATATGATACTCACCCCTAGCATGACACACAATCAATACGAAAAGTATGTAAAAGTGAAAATGTAATGTATTAACATTTCTGTGTGTAATTCTCTATTGAGTCTTCAAAAGAAGAAAAAGAAATTCTATATAATTATCAAAATAATACTCACATATTTCAAAATCAACTAAGTTTGTGTTTAGCAATATATTCTAGCACATATAGGGCATGACAAACATGCATGCAACACAAAAATTTTGCACTATATTTTTATTGTTAGCCATTTATTCAATAACTATCAAGTATGAGCAAGGAGCTTCACGAGTTCTATATGAATATATACAATAATACAAAAGCTAAGAATTTTGTAACCACTCTACCATTTCTACTTAAGCTAGTATATCATTTTATGTAAAAAGAAGAAGAAAAAAAAGTATATAACTAAATTGGTTGAATCAATGATTTGAATCAACATGGAAAAAGCAAAAAAGAAGGTTCAACATGAACAATCTTCCTGCTTAAAAATTGGATTCGGTTCAACTTTTCACTACACCATAGTACTTGTTCTTTTCTTAATTGTGACATGTTTATCACCCTTGAAATCAATTTCAATCCAACTTGTGCAACTAATTGCTCATGATCAAGTTCATCCTCATGGTGCTTTTGGAACTTCTTCACTATGCAATTTCCAGTTCTTATTATGTCTTTCAACTTTTTATCCTTCTGCAAAATGTAACACAAGATTGAAATATTGTATACAATTAATTGATTCATTAATATTTAATAGCTTTTTTTGAAAAGTTTTTCACCTTTTGTAGTTGTGTTCTAATGTCCACTAGAATATTTGAAATTGAAGGATCTTTGAGATCATTTCCAATATGCTTAGAAATCACATTCACATTCCCATTATCTTTATCCGCTCGAACAAATTCCCAAAATACTCGCATTGATTCCTTCATGATATCTTCCAACTTTCCACTTGCAATAGGATCTTCCTCACTTCCTTTACTATCATCTATATCAATCACATTCACACGCAAAAAAAAAAACTATCAATCACTGACTCGTGATAATATGCTATTTTATAAACACTAAGAGTATATTTCATTAAAAAACGTGTCACCTTTTATATCTGGAACGTGAAGCAAGTTTCTGATCACACAACGGTTTTTGACATAATTTTGTACCCTTGGTCCACTTTGAAATGGTTCATTCTCTATGAACCTTTGCATCAATACTTGAAAAAGTTGAAATTCTCCAGCAACATGGTTATACCTATGGCTATGAGGCCCTTGTGAATCATATTGTTGTAACTCAATAGCTTTCATGTGTTGCCAACATAGAATTTCCCATGAGAGACAAACTTGTCCAACATACACCAACTCCAAATCTCTATGGAGTTGATGAACAAGTTTCAAAAAAGGGTCAGATGTGATCTTTGTTGATTTTCTTGGCCATAAATTTTGAGAGATTATTGCATTTGAGATGGTGGATTTTGGTATTGAAATTGGTTTAAGAGGGTCTTTTAGTTGAAGAAGACCTATAATTAAGGGTAAAGTGAAATGAATTAGTCATAATAATAATAATAATCAAAGGAAAAACATGATCATAGATTAGTACTAAATAATAAATAAGGTTTCTTTGCTTAGAGTATAATATTAGAAACCAATCCTAATCAAAACTTTAAAGTAATTTGAAGGTTCTTTATTCAACTTTATTGAATGCTTAAGAAGAAAAAAGAGATGAAATCTTATTCACTGATTTTGATGTCTTTAGAGTATGGTAATAAAGTAGACCTATGAAGAATAGGAGAAAGATTGGTAGAGAAATTAAATTAAATTCAATAGTAAAAAAATGAATTTAAATTCATGATGTAGATTTGTCACTATCTCTAGGTTAATTATTGAATAAATAAACAAGATAACTTTATGGACACATAATTAAATACATGTGTTGGGTGTGAGATGAAAAAATGGTCCACCATACTAAAATCTTTCAAGTTGATTGAGTTTGATGACAAAAGTTCATCAAGAAATTTTTTTTTGAACTTAGATAAGAACGGATTAAAATTTTATAATTTTTTTTTTCTGTATAGTACTGACAACTCTGTAAATATGTGTATCAGTATCGATGTCGTATTTTTAGGATCTGTATTCCATAGATTTTTGGAAGTGTGAAAAAAATAGAATTTGTGATTAAGCATATGATTTAGGATTTCATGTTTTGATCTTAAAACAACAAAATTTAGCAAAAACAAATTTATATTGTATGAATCTAAAATGTTGAAAATTGCAAGAATTTAACAAAGAAAATAAGCAAATTTAGTTCTTACCTAATGCATGCATGGTTTGATAATTCAAGATATCAAGTTTCTTCATTTTCTCTGCATAGTTGTTGTAAACTTTTTGAATCTCATTCATTTGATCCTTGTATTCAAGTAACTTCACTTCAATTTTCATTGGTTTCAATTCTTGAACCACTTTTGGTGATTCTTTTTCTTCTTGTTCTTGTTCATCCTCATCTTCATCTTCAACTTCTATGATTGTGGCAAGTCCACCTTGTCTTGAATTCTTCAATTCTAACTTCAATTGTTCCACTATATCTTCATGCTCCCATTCAAAATCATCATCTTCATCAGATTCAGATTCATTCAATTCTTTTTCACTTTTCTTCATACCTTCTTTTTCATCTTTCACTTCAAAACCATGTTGTTCTAGAAAAGATTTCAAGCCCTTCATGTTAGGGTCCACTTCTATATACTCATTTTCAGAACAAACCTCAAAGTTTGAAACTTTATCATCAAATGAAGATGGGTTTTCATCCACACTTTCTTTTCTTTCATCTCTCATCATCAATTTTAGAATCTCCGACTCAAGTTTTTCGCTACCATTTTCGCTACCAAGAAAGTGATAGGAGAATGAATCATCAATTTTGTTGATGTTACCATTGCTCCAAACTAAACCACTTGAGCTAGATGATTCAGATTCAGAATCTGATGTAACTGAATTTTCATTGAAAATGAAATAGTCTTCATCAGATGAATCATTTCCACCAAACGCCTCGCCCTCGAAAGGTAGTGGATTTTCGGTTGAATGAATATGATCTTCTTTTTGTTCTTCTTTTTCGGTTACAAAGTCTTTTTCTGAATCAATGTTTGGAAACTCTTTGTGCACATTATTAGAAATGGATGAAATATTTGGATTTGTGAAAAACTCTCGAAAACTAAATCGAAATGTCATCGGTTCTTCGACGAAACCACTCATATCTTTCCCTGAGAAGCATTCATACTTACTTGTGGATGTTGTTATAGTCTCATTCTCCACAAAAACAGAGTCCTCTGTTTTTTGTTCTGTTTCTTCTTCTAATTTATTATCACCATGAACATCGAAACCCTCATCGCCGAAAACAGATGAATCTGATCCAATTTCATCCATTTTCTTGTCACTCTCAAATTCATCTTCTTTCAAAACATGTCCCTCTATATATTTTTCACCTTCAATAACATCAGAGGCATTCTTCATGAAAACAGAGTGCTCTGTTTCAATTTCATCAATTTTTCTTCCATTTCCATGAACATCATACTCAATCTCTACAAGAGAATCTCCTTCTACTTCTATTTCTTTTTCTTCTTTCTCTTCTTCTTTATCTTCTTCTACTTTCATATCATCATGATGAAGATCATGTCCAATTTCATGATCATTGGAACTACTCTCCATGGAAACAAAACCTTCATCTTCATCTCCATTTTCTTCACCATCTTCATGATCAACAAAGTTTAAAGACTCACTATCCATGAAAACTTCATCTTCAATTTCACTCCCAATTCTCGCTATACCATCTTCAACCTCCTTTAAAACAGAGTTATCTCTATACACCTCTGTTTTCACACTACCTTCATGAAAACCAGAGTGAATTTCCTTCAAAACAGAGTACTCTGTTTTTCCATCATGAACAGAATCCATGAAAACAGAGCACTCTGTTTCTCCTTGATGAAAATCATCACTCCAAAAAAGAAAACTAGCTAGCTCCTCTGAGTAACCATCAATCTTAGAATCATGAAAATTCACTTGTGATGGTGAATCATTTTTTGGATCTCCTAAATTAAGAAACCTGAAAAAAAAAAAAAACATCACTCATGTTCTATGTACTTATAATAAACAAAACAACCTCAAAAAAACAAGAGAAATTTCACCAAACCTGAAGAAATATCTGAGTATCAATCCTAACAAATAGAAAACATGATTGCTGATGAAAACCCTGAAAGAACCAAAAGCAAAAGACATGTTTCCTTGTACAAAAACAAATTTTTGTTGATGAAACCAATGTAGAGTGTTTTCTTAAGCATTAAAAAGGGTCACATGACCCATCACTCAATCCACTTCAACTTTTGAAAAAAGCTTACGTTTTTATGTCCATAAAAATTTCCAAAACAAATTAAGACTATGGAGAATTTCAAATGGAACATTGATGATAGTGGAAAAGTGGACTCTTTCTCTAACTTATGGAATAAGATCTTTGAGGCATAATTTGTGTTTGGACCAAAACAAAAAAGCGAGATTGTAGGAGAAGATTTAGTAAAGAAGGACAAGGAAAGAAAGCAACGTGTGATTATTATTAAGAAAACAGAGAAATGAGGTTTTGGTTTTGGTTTTGATTTTGACTAGGTTTTTAACATGATACACATGTTTGATGGGTTTTTGAGAATTGAAGTGAAATGGAGTTTGTTATTGATGGGTTTCAAGGAAGTCGTTTACCATATTTGTTCACTAAACTTGGAATTTGGAATGAGTGGGTCAGTGTGTTGAATGCTCTTTGGGAAAATGAAAAGGAAAATTCTTCTCACTAGATTTGTAGGGAGGGGTAGTGTTGTTTGAATCACCGTTCAATTTGGAAAATTTCATGTAATATAGTAGTGACTTTTTAATAAATTATAAGAAAAATGCATACTTGTGAATTGTGATTGAAAATCATATACTAGTATTAAATGAATTTGAAATCAGCCATAGGTTGGTATAGGGGTGACAAAACCCACCCCCACAAAACGTATAAAAGATGGAGCCACGAAGGACGAATATATTTGAGAGTGTAGATCTAAAATTTTGTTCTATATCATATAAAAGTGAATATGGAGTAGGACAGAGCCACACATATTGAATTTTTTAGATCTAAAATTACAAAATTATATGTAAAGGCTTGTGTCCGCAAAAGTAAAAGAAAAAATATGACAGACAGGACAAACACATTGAAGGATATGGGTCTTTGACTAACCCCACGAAAAAATATGGACAAAACGGATATGCCCAATGTATCAGATTAATTTTTTATCTTAAACTAGTATTTACTGTAGTCTTGCTTGTAAACATGGTAACATTGTGGGTTTGAGACGATTTTCATCTCTCATATTCAAATCTAAATTTCCGAACATTCTCGTTCCCCATTTCAATTATTAAAAGAATGAAAAATTAAAACTCAAACAATTTTGGATTATCAAAACAAAATAATCAAATACATAATAAAACAAATAGAACAAATTCAAATAAGCATTATTAATCTCATAACTCGACACATTTCCATATTTTATAATTTGAAAAAAATTCAACACAAAATTAAACATAGTCAAAACAGATTTTCTTCGTCAATCTTCGTTGATATATGTTATGTTATATGTTCTGATTTAGAAATTAATATTGCAATTAGTAATTTATATTGGGAAAATATAAATGAAAAGAATAGTAGATATAATGTGTTAAGTAAAAAATAATGAAATATAGTCTAACTAGCATTAATTTAGGGAGTAAACCAACCCCACCTGCTAAGAGAAAAGAATGGATGATGAATCAACGTAATTTAGGCACGCTTCATGCATATAATTATTCAAATAAAAACTACGTACCCTACATAAATTTGTTTGATTCACATTTATTTCATAAATAAACCCTAATATGAGTACGTGCAAGTATATACTAGTATTTATGCTAATACTTTTTTATTCAGATTACTAATCATGAAAGTGACTTGTATGAGATTGGAGCCTTCAAATTCAAATCATAAATTCATTTAAACTAAAAATGTATCTCAATTTTAAAAAATTAATTAAAAATAGCACAAAACCGATTTTTGTAATACATATTATATTTTATACCAAACTTATTACTATATATCTTAGAGTCTATTGATAAAATGTAAGACTTAAGTTTGGCGTAATTTTAAGCAATGGTGTTTCATTAGTTTAATATATAATTATATTTTTGTGCGTTATTTTTAATTATTATAATTATATTAATTTTTTAAAATTTTAGGTCAATTTTTAAAACTAAAACCAGACTCTTGAATTGATTGGATCGGTATAGTTGTGGTGTATAGATTTATTAAATTTATCTAACTTAATTTGAATAAAATTTATATAAAAAAAATTAAATAATATATATTTCACCAATCAAATAATATCATATCATTTTAATGTATTCAGATTAACACGATTGCATGTAAAAAAAATTACATTTACTATCAATAAAATCTTCTAGTATTAAGGGTACTTACGTATAGTATTTTTAAACGTACCATGCAAAACTTTTCCATTCACACAATAAGGTAGAAATTTATTCATTTTACTAATTTAGGAAAATACATATTAATCAATTTCTTAGAATTTAATGCAGGCATATCGCAATTTTCTTTCTGATGTGACTTAACAAATAGAGATAGCATAAAATAACTTTCTGAAAAGCCTATACTACCTTTTTTTTATACATCTTTTTCTATAATGATTTTTTATCGTGAAAGATACTTTAATTTGAAGGGTTGTTATTAGATACTCTTACGTGAATTTTGTGATTGAAAATAAGCCACTTGGAATATTTATAGTCAATAAATGATATTATTCATGTTCAGTGCATGCTGCATTTCGTCATATTCTCGAATTTGGATTTTGGACGGTTTATTGTGGCAAGTGGTGCGTGTCATCTCAGTGCATCTATTTTAAACATATTCATTATGACTTTAATTATCATTTAATTTACTTTGACAAAATAAATACTGTTTTTTATTTTATAAAAAATGCAACTTAGTGGTAAGCAAACTTGTTATGAATGAGGTAGAATAATATAAGTTTAAAAGAAGATATAAAGTTTATTTGGAGATTGATTTTCAGCATAAACATAAATTAATAATAATATATAAATATAATTACACGTAGGAATGTAAATGAAATAAGTAGGTAATCAGGCAACTTACTTTAGGAGAAATTCATATGAATTTTTCTAACATTCCACGTCATATTAACTTGCTCCATAAGATAGTACATTGAAAATGAATTACATATTACATAATAAACTAATTACAATGTAAAAAATAATGATATTAAACATATACATTTATGTTTGAATAATCTCTTTCATATTCTTGAGGAGTGGGCTATACAAAAAACACAGTACAATCACCGTATTTGTCCTTAATGATATTATGATCAATTGTCAATGACCACTGAATGAACACGAATATATATATATATATATATATATATATATATATATGTGTGTGTGTGTGTGTGTGTGTGTGTGTGTGTGTGTGTGTGTACTAAACAAAACTAAATAATAAAATATATAAATAAATTACATCAATACTTACCAACAGAGGAATGGTGCAAGGTAACATTATTTTCCTCCCTCATTTAGTCGTTCTTTCAAGTACTCTTCAATGATTTTTTGTTCATTAAACGCCCATTGAAGATAAAGAGGCTCCAAGATTCCATAAGTATTTGGTTTATTTAACTCTATACAAACACGATGAATGTACCTAAATGGTCAAAGAAAATGAATAAATTAAGGGAGAAAATACAAAAAAATGATAATGTTCTATAATGACATGTATATTTGACGATATACTTACGTGCACCAATCTTGCAAAATCGCTATGTCAAGCCACTTAAATCCTGAGAGAAAATTCCTTACATCTTCAGGAGTGTAATACACTACATGCAATTTCGTATTCCATACCGCCAGATGTGGGAATTTCATCACCACAAGCGTCAGCCACGCCAACCTTTTCTAGGGAATTACGAAATCAAGGAGACCAAAAGGAACAACCGCATGATTTGCCAACTGCAATGTTGGCAAGCCTGCACCCTAGTCGGCTTATTTTGACTCATTTCGACTTATTCTTCTATGTAACAGTTTCAGAATCTCAGAAATCCACACATGTGATTATACAAAAAAAATTCACATCAAATAATGCAAACCTAACATATATAACATCAAATGTTCATATTTTTTTCATCAAATCTATAATATAAGAACTTTAATGGTTCTGGTCAATACTACACTAACCTTTGCCAAACAATGCCACATCATGGATTAAGGGCAATTTGTGTCTAAATCTAACAATTTGCAACTATATTAGACATTAGTTACACAACAACTACATGGTTAGCATGAAATAAACACAATAAATGACATATTGTAATTACTCTTCAAAGTTGAACTAGACAATGAAACTGAAATAACCAATAATTTGAACTTGGGAACAACTCCCAAGGTTCCTTTTGATCAGAATTCATGTGGTTTGAAACAAATCTAAAAAACTCTGTCAACCCTCTCTCTCTCTCTCTCTTTCTCTCTCTCTCTCTCTCTCTCTCTCTCTCTCTCTCTCTCTCTCTCTCTTTTCTTCTTCTTTTTCTTCTTCTTCCTCCTCCACACTCTCTCTTCTTCTTCCTTCATCCTCTTCTTCGTTATCCCTTTTCTTTTTCCTCATTCCTTTTATTTACAAACAATAATGAAACCTTCTTCATTCTTTCTCCTCTTCCTCTACCATCTTCATCTTCCTCTTACAATATTTTGTTATTAACTATTTTAAATTTAATATTTCTATTACTGTGGTTTAGGGTTTTGAGTTTTTGACGAAAATCGCGTTCATCATTTTCATCTTATGAGATTTTGTACTGATTTCATTTTTGTTTCAATTTAGTTTTCATTTCAGTTTTCAATCTGTAATCAGGCTTAAGTAGAAAAGTTTATGTCTTTATGATGTGTTGTTACATTTTTATATTTCACTTTTTTGTTATAATTTTTCTTCTTTTGTACAGGTGTTGCTGATGAATTTGTATCAGTGCAAAAGTACAAGAGTGATGTGAGAAAAGAGCTCATCAAGAATGATGGTTAGAGAATTTAGGGCATTCTTGGGGACCATTATAGTAGCTTTAAGGGGATTCCAAGTCCTAAAAGGGCATTGTAACTCCAAAATCCAATGTATTGGTAATGATATTATAACGGTTGAAATAATTATTAATTTGTAGATTTGTCTACTTGCAGGTGAAAGGTTTGGATGTGAATGCACTATATGATTCTAAAATGGGTTATACCTATTTTCACCTTGCCATATGGGTGCATTTTGAAAAAAACTCCTGCAAAAAAAAGAGGTTGCAAGACTGACCTTAACAAATTTTAAAAGTTTTGCTTTACACCTTTATCAGGCCACATCATCAAAAATAATGATGTGGCAACCTTTTTTTTGTAATTTTTAATGGAAACGAAATGCCACATCAGATAATTAGTACGTGCAATGTCATTTTTATCCTCAGTTATTTTCTATACAAATACCCCATCTCTTCTTTTCCCTAACCCATTATCTTCTTTGTTCCCTTTTTCATCGTCTTCTTCGTGCTCTTATACCTTTCTGTAAAACTCATGATATCACTCTCAAAATCACGATTTCAACTTCTTTTTTCAAGACGCGACCTCGTTCCTCTTCTCCTATGTCAAACTCGATGGTAACGGAAACACTCCCCTCCAATTTCGCGCCACCGTCAGCCATATTATTTCTCAATTTTATGTGTCAATCACTCTCTCTTAGATTTTGTTTTGCTCACTCAAATCTCTCTTTCGTCTCAGACGCACGATTCTTCCATGATTTCGTTCGATTACGATGATGGTGATTTTGAGGCGAGAGTTAGCTTGAGGTGGGTATTACATTGAGTCCCACGGGAAGCGAGAGTTAGCTTGAGGTGGGTATTACATTGAGTCCCACAAGAAGCGAGTGTTAGCTTGAGGTGGGTATTACATTGAGTCCCACGGGAAGCGAGAGTTAGCTTGAGGTGGGTATTACATTGAGTCCCACGGGAAGTGAGTGTTAGCTTGAGGTGGGTATTACATTGAGTCCCACGGGAAGTGAGTGTTAGCTTGAGGTGGGTATTACATTGAGTCCCACGGGAAGAGAGTGATAACTTGAGATGGGTATTTCATTGAGTCTCATGAGAAGCCTAGTGGTTCATACTTGAGGTGGGTGTTTCACTGAGTCCCACGGGAAGTGTTATACGAAGTGTTGCTTGAATGTTCCGTTTCGGCTTAGTTACTTTTGAGAGGAACCTTTGTATTCGTGGAATTATTAGGTTTGACCCTTAGAGCCGAGAGAACTCTAAGATAAGGAACCCACTGAGATGTTTTATCTCACCCCATGTTGATGTTGTTATTTCAGGTATTTCAGGTTTCGTTAAGGGTAAGGATAAGGCGACATGATTATCCTTACTAGTTGATGGCTTTGTCTTCCGCTGTGGATTTTGAGATCTTCGGATCTAGTTCTTAGATTTTAATAGCTTGAACATCTTGTATTTTTTTATAGCCTTGTTTTAGTACCTTATGTTGTAGTGGCTATACTTATACAATGTGTTGCTAAGAACTTATTTGTATTTCAGTACCAAATTTCTAATATTTTATATGAAAAATATGCTTTATGTATGTCTTTTGTATATGGGTATTACAATTGGTATCAGAGCAGGTCGTATCCTCGACCTAGCCTTGAAATATTATAAGTGTTTCCTTCTATTCATACACGTTGACTTGCGGTAGGACTAAATATTATGTTTATGGTATTGAGCCTGATCAACTTAATACTGTTTTGATGACATTTAGGAATATGGCTGGTAGACGTGGAACTCATGCTCGACCCAGTGTCACTCCTCTCGGTAGCGATCAAGAAGGTGGTGATGGGAATGCTCCTATGTTCCAATTTATGCAGCAGATGCAGCAACAAAAACACCAATTCATGCAAGAAATGATGCATCAGATGAGTGGGGGCCTTCACCCTCACGTGGTTGCTCCTGGAGTTGTGGGTGGGACATTTAGAGACTTCTTCCGCATGAACCCTCAGGAGTTTCATGGCGGATTGGACCCGGTTAAGGCTCATGAATGGGTGACTAGAATAGAGAGGATATTCCAGATTGTGATTTGTAGTGAAGAAGACAAGGTGACCTTCGCGTCACATTTACTAAAGGGTCCTGCTGCTAGATGGTGGGAGAGTGCTTCCAATTTGATGATGGTGCAAGGGATTCCGAGAGTGTGGCAACAATTTAAGACAATTTTTATGGATAAGTATTTCTCGAGTTCCTTGAGGACACAAAAGGAATTAGAATTTCAACAATTGAGGCAAGGGAGCATGATTGTGGCCAGTTATGCTGAGAAGTTTGAGAACATGACAGCCTAATCTAGGCAAGCTATGTATGCCCCTGATGAAAGGTGGAAAATTGACCAGTTTTTGTTTGGACTAAGGGCTGAAATCTCGCATAGTGTCTCTCAAAGGGAGTTCACTACCTACTCCGAGATGTTGAGACAATGTTATGTTGCAGAACATAGTCTGATGAAAGTTCAAACAAAAGCAAGTGTCGGAAGGGCAGTTCAAGGAGATAGGGGAAGAGCTAGCCAATATTTTAGGCCGAGGCCTCAACCCTTCAAGGTGAAACAGGTGTCGAGTCCTAGATCCAGTGCTTCTCCTTCTTGCTCCCGATGCCATAAGAATCATTTTGTAAAATGCAATCCGGGTGTTGTGATTTGTTTCCTTTGTCCGAGAGAAGGACATTTTGCTAGAGATTTTCCCCAGAAGAAGGACCAAGTGCAAGCGAGAGTTTATACAATGGACGCTAGGAAGACGAAGGGCGACAATTCCTTGATTGTGGGTAATTGTCTAGTTAACAATCATCCTTGTCTTGTTTTATTTGATTGTGGAGCCACAAATTATTTTATATCTACTAGTTGTGCGAAACGACTTGGGTTGCGGGTATTTCCTTTGTCTCCTCCGATGGTGGTTACTACCGCCATGGATGAAACTGTCGAGACGCCCCTTAAGTGCGAGAATTGTACGTTGTCCGTGGATGGTAGGATCTTTCAGATTGACCTCATTTGTTTTCCGCTTAAGAAAATTGATGTTATCTTGGGAATGGACTGGTTGTCTGCTAATTCCGTGTTTATTGGATGTGAAGAAAAGTTGATCTTTATTCCCTCCGTTGAAGTGCCTCCGAGAGATGTTTTTACAACGATTTTAGAAGGTACGGTTGGAATGGTAAATTTTTTGTTTGAACAAGATAGGTCTGTTTTGCTTGTCCTTACTAAAGAGGAAAGTAATGACCAGCAAGTTTTGAACATTCCGATAGTTTGTGAATTTCCCGATGTTTTTCCTGAAGACGTCACTTCCTTACCTTCGGTGAGGGAAGCTGAGTTCTCAGTCGACCTGATACCGGGAACGGCTCCTATATCTGTTTCTTCTTATCGGATGGCTCCGCTTGAGTTAAAAGAGTTGAAGGATCAATTGGAGGATTTGATGGCAAAACATTTTGTAAGGCCTAGTGTTTCACCGTGGGGAGCTCTTGTGTTATTGGTAAAGAAGAAGGATGGTGGTATGCGGCTGTTCATCGATTATCGTAAGTTGAACAAGGTGACAATCAAGAATAAATACCCCTTACCGAGGATAGACGATCTTTTAGATCAATTGAAAGGAGCCTGCGTGTTCTCGAAGATTAATCTGAGGTCGGGCTATCACCAGATTCGTGTGAAGAGTTCTGATGTTCCGAAGACTGCGTTCAGAACCCATTACGGTCATTATGAATTCTTAGTGATGCCTTTCGGTGTGACGAATGCTCCAGCTATTTTTATGGACTACATGAATCAGATATTTCAGAATTATTTGGATCAATTTGTTGTGATATTTATCGATGACATTTTTATCTATTCTCGTACTCTGCAAGAGCACGGAGAGCATCTAAGGATTGTCCTACCGATACTGCAAGAAAAACAACTTTTTGCTAAGTTTAGTAAGTGTGAGTTCTGGATGTCAGAAGTCAAGTTCCTTGGATATGTTATATCACAGGGAGGTGCAGCAGTGGATCCGTCGAAGATAGAAGCTGTAATTAATTGGGAGAGACCGAAGAATGTTATAGAAGTGAGAAGCTTCCTAGGTTTGGCAGGTCACTATAGAAGATTTATTAAAGGTTTTTCTTAGAGGGCATTATCGTTAACTAAACTCACTAGGAAGGACTTCGCTTACGAATGGGATTCCAGTTGTGAGCAAAGTTTCGTGTGGTTGAAGGAGAAATTGACAACTGCTCCAGTTTTGATTATTCCCGATCCTAACAAATCTTATGAAGTGTTTTGTGATGCTTCGAAGATGGGATTGGGAGGTGTTCTCATGCATGAAGGTCAGGTGGTAACGTATGCTTCCAGACATTTGAGAGTTCATGAGAATAATTATCCTACGCATGATTTGGAATTAGCGGTCGTGGTGTTTACCTTGAAAGTGTGGCGGCACTATTTGTATGGTGTGCGTTTTGAGATGTTTAGTGATCACAAAAGTTTGAAGTACCTCTTTGATCAAAAGGAACTGAATATGAGACAGAGGATATGGATGGAGTATTTGAAAGATTATGACCTTGAGTTGAAGTATCACCCAGGAAAAGCGAACAAAGTGGCAGATTCTTTAAGTAGAAAAGTGATCCATAGTGCCGAATTGATGGTGTTGGAGTATGCATTGTTGGAAAAGTTTCAAGATCTTAATCTTCAGTTTGTTTGGACTCCGAATGGTGTAATCATGGGAAACTTGAATACTAATTCTACTTTGAGGAATGATATTCAACAAGCACAATTTTTAGATGAGAAGTTGCAAGGATTATTACTCCAACCGGGTCTCGTAAGAGCATTAGATGGGATTATCTTATTCAACCTAAGAATTTGCATTCTGAATGATGATGTGTTAAAGAGAAATATTTTGGAAGAAGCACATAAAGGTTCTTTTACGATACATTCGGGTTCTTCGAAGATGTATCAAGACTTGAAGAGGGAGTATTGGTGGTCCGGGATGAAAAAGGACATTACGGTATTTGTGTCCGAATGTGGGGTGTGTAAGCAAGTGAAAATTGAACACCAACGACCGAGCGGATTTTTACAGACTTTGGACATCTCAATTTGGAAATGGGATAGTATCTCTATGGACTTTGTAGTAGGTTTACCGAGTACTCAAGGTGCCTATGACTCTGTTTGGGTGATTGTAGACCGACTAACGAAATCTGCGCATTTCTTAGCCGTGAAAACTACATATAAGGCAAGTCAGCTTGCAAGGTTGTTTATTGTTGAAATTGTGAGATTGCATGGTGTCCCGTCCAGTATTTTATCGGATAGAGATCTAAAGTTCACTTCGAGATTTTGGAGGGTGTTCCAACAAGCCATGGGTACGAATTTGCGTTTGAGTACTTCTAATCATCCTCAAACGAATGGTCAGACGGAACATACAATTCAAACGACGAAAGATATGTTGAGAGCGTGTGTTTTGGAAAGTAAAGGAAATTGGAAAGAACTTTTTCCGTTGATCGAATTTTCGTACAATAATAGTTACCATGCGAGCATCGGAATGGCTCCGTATGAGACTTTGTACGGAAGAAAGTGTAGAACACCGTTGTGTTGGTCGGAAGTGGGTGAAGATAGGATTTTAGGACCGGAAGTTATTCAATAGACTACGAACAAGATTCGTATGATCCAAGAAAAGATTAAACAAGCCCAAGATCGTCAGAAGAGATATGCTGATAATCGAAGGAGGCCTTTGGAATTTGATAAAGGTGATCATGTATACTTGAAAGTCACTCCGAGATTGAGGTCGAAAGGACCGTTTAAGTCACGTAAGTTAAGTCCGAGATACATGGGACCGTACCAGATTCTAGAAAGGATTAGTGAGGTTGCTTACCGTTTAGCCTTGCCGCCCTCTCTATCTGAAATGCATGATGATTTCCATGTATCTCAATGTTGTAGGTTTGTTCCCGATCCTCTTCAGCCTATTCTACCAGATTCTATAGAGATAGAAACATATTTGATCTTTGAACCCCAACCGAGTCGTATTGTTAGGAGAGAAACCAAGGTGTTAAGGAATAAAGAGATACCACTTGTTAAAGTGCAATAGGATGAAACGCATCCGGGTGATGCTACGTGGGAGTTGGAATCAAAGATGCGGGAATCATATCCTTACCTGTTCAGGTAATCCTTTAAATTCGTGGACAAATTTTATTTAAGAGGGGGAGGATGTAATACCCCGTATTTTATTTAATGCTTTGAATAATATTAATTGGTAATAATATTATTCCGGACTACTATTAGAATTTTTTTTAACGGAACTAAATAGAGTAATCAATGGGATATTATTTTATTAATTGATATTAGATGACTCAGAGGTTTTATAAAATATCGGATTAAGAGACATTTTTGGATACTCTCTAATTTTGGACACAAAGGTAAAATATATGTTTTTATATTTATTAGTAGAAAGGAAATAAGAAGAAGGGAAAGTTAGTAAGGAAAAGAATAGGAAGAAGAAGGAAGAAACGAGAGAGAAGAGAAGAAGAGGAGGAAAAACCTCAAGACTTCAAATTCATCTTGCTTCGCCATTCGTCCGTCGAATCGACTCAATCTTTCCGCCAATCTTCATCTCCCGAGGTGGGTTCTTAGTTAGAAGCTTTTATCTTTAATTTTTGTTGAGTTTTAGAGATTTTGTGGTTTAGGGTTTTGTTGGAAAATCTAAGAAATTGAAAGTTTAACGGTTAAAACTCGATTAAAACTTAACTATAATACTCAGATGATGTCTATGAATATGTTTGGCTATGTTTTTCTGCATTGGTCGATGTTTGGAGTTGGGTTTGGTTTGGAGGGGTCTTTTCCCGTAAGCCTGGAATTTCCTGAACTGGTATAGCTTGCTCAGCGAGCAGTTCCTCGCTCAGCGAGAATTCCAGAAGTTTTTTTCGCTCAGCGAGACCTGTAGGTTTCAAGTGTGGTATTTAATTCTTAACTTTTGATACGGGCATCCATTTTTAACGTTCCACATACCTTTTTGAAGCTAAAATCATGTATTTTCTTATGATGTCGAAGAATATTATTTTTACCCGACTTTTCTCGATTTTCTGACTAAACCGTAAGAATGCTAAATTATGAAAAGTATGATCTTAAAGAAATGAAATGGTAAGACTTGTAAGGTACCTAGGATTTCCGTAGACTTGTAAGAGAAGATAATCGTATTTGATCGTATCCCTTTTTTGCTTGAGGTGGATATTACATTGAGTCCCATGGGAAGCGAGTGTTAGCTTGAGGTGGGTATTACATTGAGTCCCACAGGAAGCGAGAGTTAGCTTTAGGTGGGTATTACATTGAGTCCCACGGGAAACGAGTGTTATCTTAAGGTGGGTATTACATTGAGTCCCACGGGAAGCGAGAGTTAGCTTGAGGTGGGTATTACATTGAGTCCCACAGGAAAAGAGTGTTAGCTTGAGGTGAGTATTACATTGAGTCCCACGGGAAGCGAGAGTTAGCTTGAGGTGGGTATTACATTGAGTGCCACGGGAAGCGAGTGTTAGCTTGAGGTGGGTATTACATTGAGTCCCACGGGAAGCGAGAGTTAGCTTGAGGTGGGTATTACATTGAGTCCCACGGGAAGCGAGTGTTAGCTTGAGGTGGGTATTACATTGAGTCCCACGGGAAGCGAGTGATAACTTGAGATGGGTATTTCATTGAGTCCCATGAGAAGTCTAGTGGTTCATACTTGAGGTGGGTGTTTCACTGAGTCCCATGAGAAGTGTTGTATGAAGTGTCGCTTGAATGTTCCGTTTCGACTTAGTTACTTTTGAGAGGAACCTTTGTATTCATGGAATTATTAGGTTTGACCTTTAGAGCCAAGAGAACTCTAAGATAGGGAACCCACTGAGATGTTTTATCTCACCCCATGTTGATGTTGTTATATCAGGTACTTCGGGTTCCGTTAAGGGTAAGGATAAGGCGACTTGATTATCCTTACTAGTTGATGGCTTTGTCTTCCGCTGCGGATTTTGAGATCTTCGGATCTAGTTCTTAGATTTTTATAGTTTGAACATCTTGTATTTTTTTATAGCCTTGTTTTAGTACCTTATGTTGTAGTGGCTATACTTATACAATGTGTTGCTAAGAACTTATTTGTATTTCAGTACCAAATTTCTAATATTATATATGAAAAATATGCTTTATGTATGTTTTTTTGTATATGGGTATTACACTTATTAGCATGTATGGTTGTTGTTGTTTTGTAAAGGTTCAGTGTTGCCTTTTTTAATGCAAGATTTTAAACTTGAATTTGTTTGTTGTCGTTGTTATGGTGTTTGTATTCTTGTTTATGGAGTGTAGCAGAGTACATATGGTGCAGGTTATACAAGTTTAGCCTCTTGTTATGTAGTCATGGCCTATTGTTTATAGCCTCTTGGTTTCTTCTGATAACCCTCTGTATATTTTGTATAGAAAATAGTTGAGGGTAAAAATGACATTAAACATACTAATTAACTGATGTGGAATTTCATTTCCATTAAAAATAAAAAAGGTTGCCACATCATTACTTTTGATGATGTGGCCAGATAAAGGTGTAAATAATTTTTTTTAAAGTTTGTTAAGGTCAGTCTTGCAACTTTTTTTCCGCAGTTTTTTTTTCAAAGCATGCCCATATGGCAGGGGTGGAAATAGGTATTAACCATTCTAAAATTGCTTTTGCTCTTTTCCCGTTCGGTGACCATATCAGTAAAGCACACGAAATGTTTGACAAAATGTCGTCGATGATGTTGGTTGAACACAAATATCTAGCAGTAGAATATTTTTCATAATATAGTGAATAAGGAATGTTACTAATGGAATTGGTGTTCTTTATGTTATTGATATATTTATTTAGGTGTAATACCATGCTTTTGAATACCAGGAATTTATAACTTAGGTTATTTATCGTCTGCTGACTTCTTCTTTAGGATGAAGATGGTAGAATGGAGCAGTTTTTGTATGGTAAATTGTTAAAATTTTGTTGAACAAAAATACATGGGGCCACCATTGTGATTATTTCGTTGTTGATGTCATTTTATTGTTTTTCCAAATACTATCAATTTTCCATACTGCCATTGCTGAGCTTAATGAGGAGAATGACAGTTATAATGATCCGTTTGTTAAATTTTTGGAGGAAGGGAAAGGGACGTCGTTGATGCCAAATAGGCGGTTTGAGACTTTTATTTGTGCTTTGTTTAATGAGAATAAAAAATCTGGTCCTATTGCTTAACATATTTTGAGACATTTTCAACCTGACCTGTCTTCTATTTATGATGTTGGAATCTTGTGTAATGGACAAGTTTTATTCCTTTCTCTCTTTTGTTTATCATATTTCAACTAGCATTTTATTGCATACGAACTAGCTGAAGTTAGCATTGTGTCATTCGATGCTTTGAATTATGTTCTTATGACTATGATTTTTATATTTATCAGATGTATATCGATTTCACCCATTATTAAGCTTTCTGAAAATATGTTGTTAGGAATGAATTGTTACGAGCAATGGATCTAAGACTCATATCTTAGAGGAACAAGTTAGCTGAAACATTTAACAAGGTTGCATATGCAAAATGCTCCCTTAAGGTATGGCATATTTATTGAATATCTCCCATCGTTTTGGTGCCACTAATTTAGAGTAATTTTCAGACTATTTTATTAACTGCCTCTCAGAATGTGTAGTTACAAGTACATGATTGTGCTTATATGTTTTTATTTCACACTAAGAACATTGCTCTATTGTTAAATATTTTTTCCCTTCAATTTGTTTCTGTTTTCAGGAATTCTTTGTGCAATTTATAGAACTTAACTGAATAAGACATGATGTTGATGAAACTACCATGCTCACGAGTGATGTAACCAAAATATTTAAAAGAGAAAATATGAAAAATAGGATGTTAATGAAACTATCATGCTTACTAATTTATCTCATTGGCATTAACTGAACCAAATAAGCAGGTTGTATCTAACAAAAATTGCATTGCATATGGTTTGATTGAAGAGGTCATTCCCAATATCATCAATGAGAATATTAACAACATGGTCACTGTGATTCCTGAATAGATTAATAATGTCTGATAACAAGTAATGAATGTATTAGGAGGATAGTTTTCCTCACATGTGTCCTTTTCTAATTGTGTAATTTGAACCATGACAAAGGACAAAAAAATGCATGTTCATACATAGTAATGTATCAGGTCTGTTGTATTTGTATGTATGGAAGTATTTACTTCAAGTTTATGCTTTGGAAGTATTTACTTTAATATTGTATTTCATGAATCTCCAATAGTAATGTTTCAACTTATGGAAACCAAAAGAAATATCAAGACAATTCCAAGGGCGAAGAAACATCTATTGTGTTAGTTCAAATGTAACCTATTTATCACAGGAATTATGTCATTTCACTCTTTTTACACATAATCTATTTTATTCAAACATGACCTTGGTCTATTGTCTTAGTTTGTATTTCATTAAATTATGATGTTGATGTTGATAGTTGTATCCTTTACTTAGTTTACAAGTAGTGATTATCTATATAGGTTGTATTGAAAGTTAAAACATATTCTGATAGTTGTATCTAGGGATGTCAATTTGACTCATCCCCAGTGGGTACCCACAACGGGTAGGGTAAAAACCCGTAAAATGGGTACAGACACGGGCATGGGCAATTACCCAATAAAATTAGCGGGTATGGACACGGGTACAGACACCTTAGTACCCAGTCCGCCCCATACCCGCACAATATATATTTATGTGTTTTTATTTTTATTATTATGTATACACTAGTTAATTTATCAATTTTATTAAATACATCACTATTAAACTTGTATGCATTTTTTATATAAATGTTTGTTTATTTCTTAACTTAACAATAACATCCTTGGATTTTTCTTAATGTTATCAAAAACTTAAAAATTACATAAAAAAATTATAATTGATCAATTTTTTTATTAGAAATACGGGTAAATAGGTATTGGTATGGGTACTTAAGTATCCATAGGGAATGAGTACGGGCATAAATGTTGGTGCCCATGCGGGTATGGGATCGAGTACAAGGATTTTTTCAAACTGCAGGTATGGGGACGGGCACTATAGTACCCTGCCCATACCTTACCCATTGCCATCCCTAGTTGTATCCTTTACTCAATTGTAGTTTATTTTGAAAATGGTGTTTGAGAGCTATGCATAGGACAATAATAAATGTTAGAATTTGATTGAATAATTTATTATGTGCTAACATGATACAAATATATATTATATATGGTAGATGAAATGAATGCAGGAATGTATCCTTATTCCTTTTACAGATTCTGGATCTTTAACTATATTGAATCAAAAGTTGAATGGCTTAGAAATTTGATTGAAGGATAGAGAGTGGTTCTAGGTTGATGGAGGAGGTATTTGATGCAAACCACTCTCGAAAATAATCTATAAACAATTCTCATAAATGCTCGAATGCGTCAGTGAAGCGGACATAGTTTTCACTAGCACAACATCAGATAATCCTTTGATTTTAAAATAACACGTTAAGGAACTTCCTTTTGCAAGAGAAGAAGTCGGAGGAAAACGCCTCTTCATCGATATTTCTGTTTCGAGAAACATTGGTTTATGTATCGATGATCTCGAATCCGTCAAAGTTTACAATATCGACGATCTTTAAAAGGTAGTGGAAGATAACAAAGAAGATATACTAAGAAAAACAATGGAAGCACAAGTGATCATTGACGAAGATTCAGGCAAATTCGAAGGATGGAGAGACTCATTAGAAATTTTCAATTCTATGATTTTACGATTGACATTATGTTTGGTAAAACTAATATGGTTGGAACATGTTGAATAAGAAGTTCCATATGTTAAATTAACATGGTCTAGATTCTAGAATAACATGTCAAACAAGATGTCCTGACATGGTGCCACAATGCAAATGGGGTTATAAGTACTAGCAGATGTTGAGCCAGATATTGAAACATCTGCAACTGTCATGACAACATTATTGTCATGTGTTACAAACAGATACTGAGCCATATGTTGAAACATCTACAACTATCATGACATCATTACTGTCATATGTTACAGACAGATGCCAAAGACAGATGTCATGATGTCTTGGTATGTGGAGCTAGAGTGATGTGTTTATGATTTGAATTATGCAAAATGTTCTATAGAATACTATGTTATCATAGGTGGAGCTGTTTTAAAGGACTGAGAGATTCAAGGTGGAGCTATTTTTCAAGGTATTTTCAAGGAGAATCCTTAGGTTCTATATGTGAAGATATTCTGGAGCTAATGATATAAGTCCTGAATTTTAGGATAATATCTTGGAGGTTTCTTTTGATGTTTTGGAACATGTCAAAGAAGATGTCCTACGACATCGCATACGACATCGCGCCTTTCTTGAGCTGGTTTGATTGGTGTTGTTATATTTTAACAAATGCAGAATATTCTGGAGATATTATGCAATCATATGTGGCGCTGATTTAAAGGGGTGCTATTTAAAGATCTGGAAGATTCAATCTGAATTCAAAAAGAGATAATACTTTCCAAATAAGGAGATTTTGAAATATTTGATTGAATACCTAATTTGTAGCAGGATCTTCTGCAGATTTGTAACAAAAAATTTGTTGTGTTTTGAAGGCCCAAATCCAGTTGGGAAATAGGTTATAAATAGAAGCATTGTAACCTAGTTTTAGAGACAAGCCATGAATAGAAAAAAATGTAAACATTAGGGTTTTGTTTGTGAACCACTCTCTAGGAGAGTTGGTATTTATGAGCCACTCTTTTATCATTCTGGTATTAGGGTTGGACTGAGTTTATTGAGTTATATGTTGTCTACACTAAGATTTTAAGCATGAGTGTTTGTTCTTGATTAAAGCTTTTAAGCAAGATCAAGTTGTTTGTCTTGGAAGAGTGTTCTTCTTTTCTTTGTAAGGTTTAATCATAGACGAAAATATGGTGAGGGTATTAGGAAAATTAGGCTTAATTATAAAATTAAGAAAAAAACTAGACATAACAAATTTGGAGAACAAAGGGAGAGCTAGGAAGAGGAAGAACACAACTAGGGTATTCTCCATAGACGGAATTCGTAGAATTTTCTGCAAGATTTGAGGTAAGGGGGAGAAAGGGATTCATATTAGGTGATATTTACATGATGGGGTAGTGAGGGGTCCTTTCCCTCGTAGGATTTTGTGTATGATTGTTGTTTTATGAATGTGATGATTGATGAAATTATTTGTTGCGAATTTGATCGGATTTATCTGAATTCTATAATGATATAGTGTTGTTATTTTGTATGTTGCACTGCTGTATAGATTTGGTATTGTTGCAAAAGGAGATTTACAAATTTAGATCTAGAATTGATAGAACTGAATTTAGTAACTATAGATGAAAGAACAACATAATTGAGAGTGTAAAATCTGTGTAGAAACTATCTTAGAACTGGTATGAAGTTTGGAAACGAGAAATATAGGAAACAAGATCAGAATGAAGGAAAAAACATGAAAAACTGATGGTTTTTGTCCATATACATATTAGGCAATTCTATACGCGTATAGCATGCATGAAATTGGGACATTACGCGTAATGGAGCCTTATTACACGTATGAGCGATGATTTTGCACGACCATCTGCCCATTCTAGTATGATACACGTAGGAAAGCAAGGCAATACGCGTATGATGAGGCAATACAGGTATTGGCCCCAGAGAGGGGAGAAATACGCGTAATGAGGGCGTAGGAGCTGGTCCATACGCGTATGGCCTTGGGCAATACGCGTATGACCAGGCTTGTAGGGGAAATTTTGGTGATTTGTGATTTTTGTCCCGATTTCGCATCCGATGTCGATTCTTTTTATATGAGGCAATAATGTAGACCTTAGGACATTTATTCATGAGAAATTGATTAATGATGAAACTTAGGTGAATTTAATTAGACGATTAATCACTTAAGTCGCGTGAGGAATATTTTGGTGGTTTTATGGAATTATTGTTGCATATGTGATCGGATGGATCGTGTAGATGTATAATGTGATGTTTATAAATGTTATATGCATATTCATGGTCATGCATACATTGAGGTATTATTGGTGGGATGACTCATTATCGGATGGGCATATGTGATTCAGCTGTACTCCGTTGCAGAGAATGGTGGGGATAAATCATTGTCGGATGGACGTATGTGATTTATTCGAGTTCGATTGAATGAACTACGTTGAGCTGGTACCACATGCATTGTTTCATTGTTGGGTCACATTGCATGAATATTGTTGTTGTGAATCATGTGTCGTCATTGCATAATTATTGTTGTGATGTTGTTGTGTGAGAAACTACCTTTTATTTGTTAAATGCACCGTTAATGTTTGAATGCATTTCTCACCCTTTTATTGTTGTTGTTGTTGTATCTGTGCTTCCTTGGAAGTACAGACAATCCAGGTACCTGAGTGTGCATGAACTTCGTGTTGCTTGTTCGAGTCATAGGACTACTCTGATACAGAACACGAGAATGTGGATTTTGATGTTTTATTGTTTTATTTATCCTTTATGTATCTTTTTATGTTGTTGGAAACTTTTTAACTAAGGATATTTGAGGAATTATTATTGATGTTGATGTTTTACTATAAGTTGAATTAAATCAGATTTTCCGCTGTTTTTAATAAAAGAGTTTTGTTGGTTAATGTCGTAGATGTGGCATTCCACTTATTTTATGCTCTGATTTTCGTATTTATTCAGTATTTTATAAATTGGGAAAAGTGGGGTGTTACAATTGGCATCAGAGCAGGTCGGTCCAACCGGCCAAATGTTATAGTCTAGTCAGTCCTTAGAATAGGAGTTGTTATTATGCTCTAACCTGAGGTGTTTGTTGTATCAGTATGGTAGGAAGGAATGATGTTGGTCTTGCTGGTGCTATGCAAGCCATGGCACATGATATAGAGAATATTGGTCCAACTATTGGGAATGCTGAGTTTCGTGACTTGGATCAGTACAAAAGTAACAAGCTGCCTATGTATGTGTTGCACCCCAAAATTTTCCCTCACCAAGACAAGACATTGTGTATTAAGAGGTTCACAAGGTTCACAAGACATCTCATGAAGTTCACAAGGTTCACAATTAGTCAGAAAGTTTGACAATTCCCTCAGACAATGCATCCTCCTAAGCAATGCATCTTAAACTAGGGTTTTGACTTTCATCAGGCTAAATGGACTTCCAAGACTTCAAGTGAGCTTCATAGAATCCTATATATGTTCAAGAATCCCCATGTCAAGTTTCAAGACTTTCCCAAAAGATTTGTTCAGTCAAATGATCAGATAGGTTAAAATCAGTCAAGGCAGTCAAAAAGTCAAACTAAGGTCAACTGTGGTCAAACCAAAGTCAAACTTCATAATTTTTTTGCCAACATCAAGTATATGAAGTAAAATTCATCATTTGATCAAGGGTTGATCATGATTCATCAAGGAGATTTCAGATCATCAAGAATCAGGAGTTTCTAAATTAGGGTTTTCATAGGAAAAGTCAACTGAACTTTGACCAGCCATAACTTTCACATGCTTCATCAAAAAATTTCCATCCGAAGCTCATTTTGAAGGAAATTGAATTCTATACAACTTTGTGTCTCACAAGCCAAGCCCAAAAATGCTTCATTTGGAAGGTATGAGCTAAGACATTATAGGTCATTTTAAAAGTCAACAAAAAGTCAACAACTTCCAAAGAGCATAACTTGAGAATGGTAAAAGATATGGACATGAGACCAAAGATGTTGGTTAGAGGACTCTTTAAGCTTTCCAAAATGCCCAAGAACACTTTCATAGCATTAAAATTGAAGGATTTGTGCCCTTGCAAAGTTAGGAAATATTTGGGAAGTTTATGAAGCAAATAAGGCCTTAAAACTAATTTTTGCTAAATGAGCCCACCAAATTGCCATCCAATCTTTATAATATCATCAAGCACGACCCAACCCATGCCTTTTCTGATTTTTTACATTTTATTTAATATTTATTTGAATTTTATTCATTAAAATACAAATTAAATTAAAATAAAATATGAAAATCATATATTTGGATGAGATTATGATTCTAGAAGGTCATAAACATCAATTATAGATGATTGATCTGATCCAAATTCGTGCTAGCTTGATTTGGCAAGGTTAGATGTGATATTTTTCAATATTTGAAAGATGGAAACTTCATGATCAAGTCATCATTACAAAGCCCATAAATCCATGACTTTTTGACCTAATTTTGATCTCTATATATACTTGAAGACATCCCAATCACAAGGAGACGAATTCACAGCCTCAAGAACACATTACAAACTTCAAAATTTCAAGGAAAAAGAGAGATTCGGTTTTGGACTTAGAGGGACTCTCAAGACAAAATAAGGGTTGCAAATCATTCCTTGAAGGTCACTGAATGTTTCTGGATCATAAAATCATCCATTCATGCACTAAATCATGCTAACCGAATCCTCACATTCTTGTTTTTTTTGAATTTTCGATTTCATATATTCATGTAATATAAATTGTTTTTGATCATTGATACTTGCTTGTGAAGGTGTCTGGAATGTTTCTATGTGTTTGGATTGAGTTTTTATTACAGGTTGAAGGATTCACCATGGTTAGGGTTTCGGCCTCTCATTTAGGGTTTCATGATAAACCAAATATAAATGATTTTTAAGAACATAGGAAAGTCGTATGAGTTCTAAGGATTACATTTCACTAATCAATTTGAAGAAATTTCACTGTTTGATTGATGTTTGAAATTCGTAGGTCATGAACATGATGAACTTCGCAGGTAAAAACGCAGCTGAATTCATAGTTATTTTCGCAGGAAATTTGGGGAAGATGAAGATCAGATGGCGCCAAAATCCAGTTTAAAAAATTGATTTAAAATATAATGTTTATTTGTTGGTTATATGTTAAATGTGTAGTAGTGGCTCAGTTGGTTAGTGTGCGCGTTTGTGATATAGATGGTCCTGGGTTCAAATCCTCCCCAGGCCATTTTGCTTTGTTTTATTTTTTCAGAATTTTTGCAGGTTGACAATAAAACAAATTGGTCTCCCATGTTAGCACCAGCGCACGCTTGGCCTGGTGGTGATGTTGCTGGTCTAGTGTTGGCAAAGCCTAGGGCCTGGGTTCGAATCCCAGCCCCAGGTAAGTTTTTGTTTCATTTATTTATATTATTTCTTTTGTTTTGTTTATTAAATTTAAATAATTCTTTAATAAATTTATAAAATAAAAGTGCATATTGTTTTCTTGTATATAAAAAAACTTATATTTTCTAGTTCAAATGATTTTCTCAAAAAAAAACAAATTATTTATATTTATTATATTATAGGTTCATATTATTAAATATATATATATATATATATATATATATATATATATATATATATATATATATATATATATATATATATATATATATATATATATATATTTTGTAAATAATTAGTTAATTATTAAAATATTCAAACCCTAATTTTATTTTCCTAAATTTCTAACCCTAATTTATCACCTTAATTATTTTATTTAAATATTAAACTTAATTAATTTTTCTAATATCTAATTAAATAATTAATCATGTTTTTTTGTAAATAATTATTATATGATTTATTATTAATTTCATCATCTTATTTCCTTTTAAAAATTCTTTAAAATTGTTTATTTAATTTAAAAATATTCTCTTAACTTGTATATATTTTTATATTTGTGCTAACTTTTTCTTCTTATAATTATTTTATCACTAACCCTTTTATTTATTGCCTATTTTATTATATATTTATTATTCAATTGTTTTTATTATAATGTAACTGCAAAAGCTTTGTAATAGTCGTAGTTTATTATTGTTTTATCGTTTATAAATATTCTTGCCATGGTTAGTAATTATAGGGAGTGATAATATGTTTGTAAATTAAAATTAATTTAGAAAGACTTATTTAATAAGATAAATATATGAATATGAACACTCACACACGTAAGTCGATTTTTGATCGCCATTTCACACTTTCTAAGGTTATCCCTCATGTTGCCTAACTATAAGGTCAAGTAAGGTGTCTTAAAGCAAAGTCCCTTTTCATAAAATATCATCAAGTCCCTTTTAAGATTATAAGATCAAGTCTCTTCGATGTTGCCTATGATAAATGATCTTGTCCCTTCGAATAAAAGATGATAAGTCCCTTCGTATTGCTAAGACACCTTACAGTTGCCTAAATACAGATGTCCCTTCACATGTCCCTTATAACATCCAAGGTAATGACTACCTATTCCTTAATAATAGGGATAGTCTTACCATTTAAAGAACATTTAAGAATAGTAAAGACTTAGCATAGGGTAGGTTCCTCTTAAGTACTTGCTCACTTTTCTTCAAAATACTTCATTATACTTCACATTTCAAACAAATTTTCAAAACAAAGTCTTTATATACATCCATACAAGGATCATTATAAAGTACTTAGAAAATTTTTAATCACACACTACACTTTCTCAAAAAAAAATTTAAAGTGAGCTAAGTAACTAAGAGCCCATGGATAACCATGGATATAAAGGGTGCTAACACCTTCCCTTTGTATAACCTACCCCCCGAACTCAAAATATTTTTAAGGTCTTTCCTGTTCTTTTATGTCCTTTCCTTTTGGATAAAATAAAAGTCGGTGGCGACTCTTGGCCTTTAGAAAAGTAGTGAGATAACTGGCTTTGGTGAAGACTGAAGTTGGTTGATACTCGATACTACGCTCATTGAGATTCTAAACTTGGAGGGTTTTGGTTGGCAAGTAAGTTGCCTACTGAACAGCCACCCTTGTGAAGGATCAATGATATTGAGATCCCTTAGAACCTGGTTACTTTATAGGACAGGATGAACCAACTAAACTTTAGGGGAGGGTACTTACCTTTAAACCTCATGCAAGCCTTCAAACCTAGGGCTATTGTGTGACTTGTTTGTGTGTGCCACATGTCTTTGATTGAACATAACATCATAACATCATCATGCAGCATAAGCATAGCATTCTTACTAACCATTTCAAGGACCAAAGGATTTATCTTTGTTCTTTGTTGCAGGTCATGGCTTCTGTTCGTAGGAATACTATCCGGATCAACTTTGTAGGAATACCTCCTAAGCTTAAGGAATTGGTCTCTCAAGTCTCTGAAAACTCCCAATTCATCAAGAGGCATGATCACCTACTGGATCTAGTCACTTCAAGGTTCAATGAAGACATGATGAGTGTTCTGTTTCAGTTCTTTGATCCTAAACATCATTGCTTCACATTCCCTGACTATCAGCTTGTTCCTACAATGGAAGAGTTCTCTAAGCTTCTGGGTATACCTATCCTTGATCAGAAATCCTTCACAGGCTTGGAAAAAGAGCCTAAACCTGAAGTCATTGCTACAACCCTACATTTGAAGAAATCAGACATTGTCCTAGAAACAAGGAGTGGAGTTAAGGGTATTCTTGCTAAGGTATTGATGGAGAAAGCTCAAGTGTTCCTGAAGGCTATGAGTTATGATGGTTTTGAGGAGATCTTAGCCCTGTTGATATATGGCTTAGTGTTGTTCCCCAATCCAGACCAGTTCATAGACGTACACGCCATCAACATATTTCTGACTTGCAATCCAGTGCCTACTTTACTTGGAGACATCTTACATTCTCTCCATACCCGTACTTCGAAGGCACGAGGAACTCTGATGTGTTGTATGCCTTTACTATCTAGGTGGTTTATTTCTCACCTTCCTCGATCAGTGATGAAGAATGAACAAGGGTTTAGGTGGTCTAAAAGAATCATGTCACTTTCTCATTCAGATATTCATTGGTGCTCTAGATCCATGGAGAATGTTACTATCATTGACCGTTGTGAGGAGTTCCCTAATGTGCCACTCCTTGGCATAAGAGGGGGCATTACCTATAATACCTCCTTAGCTCTACGTCAGTTTGGTTACGCTCGGAGTGATGGTCCTCATGACATGTTGATTCAGGGTATTGTGTTCGACTACGACAACGATCTGCAAGGTTACCGTCAAAGGTTCATACGAGCATGGGGTAAAGTGAACAAGGTTGACAGCAAGACTCTGGAACCAAAGTACACTATTCCTATGGAAGCTTATCTTAGATGGGTGCGATCTCGTGCTCAGACTCTTATGATGCCATATCCTGCTATCCTGCCAGTTACCATGGAGCCTGTTGCTGAAGGAGATACTCCCTATATCATTCGTCACCCAGACATGCCCACTGACATGGAGGAGTTACAGAGGTCCTGGATCCAGTTGAAGGAGCAAAGGGATACTTTTGAGACTCATTACAAAGAAAGTCAAGAAAGAATCTTGGAGCTAACAAAACAACTTCACGAGGAGCGGAATCTCAACTCATACCTCAACATAAAGAGGAAACGTCCATGGGAGACTTAAAACCCTATTTTTTGTATTTATTTCATTTTTATTGTAAGCCCAAGGGGCAAACAAGTTTATTTGATTACTAATAAAAGTTTACCTTTTTGATTGTTTAAACAAATTTAAATTTTGCGGTCCTTGAAAACATTGCATACGCATTTACATACCATACCATTGCATCACAGGTTTCTTATGTACAGGTTTCTCATCTTCTCGCTGTTTATTTCAGCAGAAATGGCTCTTGAACAAACTGTGAAAGATCTCCAGGCTCAGAATGCACAATTCCAAGAGTTGATTCTGAACTTGTCCAAGGTTCAAGATGAGTTGAAGACACTGCTGGCTAAGAAGAATAAGAAGACTAGAAGACCAGGAGGCTTTATTAATCTTGGAAGAAGGTTCAGAGGCCCTGTTAAGACAAAAGAACAGGTTGATGATTATGAGTCTGAAAATTCTGAGAAAGAGGGAGGCAGTCTCCATGATACTGTGGGAGATTCTGATTCTGAAGCGAATTATTATCATGATCCTAATGAAGATAGGTACAAGATGCTGGTAGATAGAATGAATGCCATGGAGCTACAAAAATCTTCTGGGCTGGATTTTGAAGATCTGAGTTTAATATCTGGAGTAGTTATACCTATTGGTTTCAAGGTTCCTGCTTTTGTGGTGTACGATGGTGTCTCATGTCCCAAGCTGCATCTAAGGTCCTATGTCTGGAGGATTCAACCACATACTGCTGATAAGAAGTTATGGATTCATTTCTTCCAAGAGAGCTTGTCTGGAGCTCAATTGGAATGGTACTATCAATTGGAAAGTGTCAATATTCGTGATTGGAATGATCTTGCTGAGGCCTTCTATAGGCAATACCAATACAATGCTGATTTAGCACCTACTCGCATGCAACTCCAAAGCATATTTATGGGTGCTAAGGAGAATTTCAAGGAGTATGCCCAGAAATGGAGAGACCTGGCTGGCAGAGTTCAACCTCCTCTGAATGACAAGGAGCTGGTGGATATGTTTATGAGTACGCTGAATGGTCCTTTCTATAATCACCTCATTGGAAGCTCATCATCTGGTTTCACTGAGCTGATAATGACTGGAGAGCGTGTGGAGAGTGGTATAAGAAGTGGTAAGATACAGGTGGGTGCCTCTTCATCAAGCACTGCAAAGAAGCCCCCTAGTGGAAAGAAGGAGTCTAATGTTGTGTATGGTCAACCCAGCCATAACAGAAGTCACCAATCTGTGGGAGCAGTTCACATTTCTAATCCTACTCCTGCAGCACCAGAGCCATAACAAAACAATCAACAGAAGCCTAGAAGACAATTCACCAAGATCAACATGTCACTGGCCCAAGCCTTGCAACACATGTTGAAAGGGGAACTCATTACTTTGAAGGACCCTCCTCAGAATCCTAATACTTCCTCTCCTCGATACAATCATAATGCACGATGTGCCTATCATTCTAATTGTCCGGGTCATGACACCAACAACTGCTGGATATTAAAAAACAAGATTCAAGATATGATTGAAGCTGGAGAGATTGAATTTGACCCTCCTGGGACTCCAAATGTGATTACTGCTCCCATGCCAAATCATGAGAAGACTGTTAATGTTGTTGATGAAGTTTCCTATGTTTCCTCAGTTACAGATGTGACCACTCCTTTATCCATTATCAAGAAGAAGCTGGTACAGGCTGGATTCTTTCCAGGTTGTAATGAAGATTGTTTTTATTGTGCTTACAAACCTGATAGCTGTTGGAAGTTGAAGGATGGTATTCAACGCCTCATGGACAATTATACTATATTGTTTGAAAGGACGCCTTCTATGGAAAGTATGTGTGAACATCTGACTCGAGGTACGAAGGTTGAAGATGTGGATATGGTTGATAAAGTGCCAGTGAAGATTACCTCCAAAGGCCCTGTCAAGATCACTTCCAAGGGTCCTATCAAAATTACTGCTGAAGGTTTGGTGAAGACTGTTGCTGAAGTTAGAGTGCCTCCCATGATTATTACTACTCCTGGCCATGTTCCTTATACTTCTGATAAAGCTATACCCTGGAATTATGGCTCTGATGTTTATATCCATGGTGTTAAACAAGAACCTTTGACTGATACACCTGTTACTGATAATAACCTTGATGTTGATAATATTGCCGGATCTAGTAAGATCACCAAAAGTAGAAGAATTTTCTCTCCTCCGGTTACCTCCAAAAGTGCAGTTACTCCAACTACTACCTCAACTTCTGAACCAAGTACTGATGCTCGGGGCAAAGGTCCTGTGGTTGAACCTGTGCAAGTTGAAGCACCGACTGCTGAGAATCTTTCTAAACAGATGGAAGAAGTGTTGAAGATCATTCACAAGAGTGATTATGATATTGTTGACCAGTTGGGGCATACTCCCTCCAAAATCTCCATGTTGTATTTGTTGCTGTGTTCTGAGGCTCATGCTAAAGCCTTGATCAAGTTTTTGAAGACTGCTCATGTACCAAATGAAATTTCTGTGGATCAATTTGAAAATTGTGTCGTACATCTGACTTATGATAATGGGTTAGGCTTTTCTGATGCTGACTTGACTCCTGCCAAGAGAAACCATAACAGAGCTTTGCATATCTCCATTGAATGTAGGGGCACTACCTTGTCTCATGTGTTGATAGACAATGGTTCTTCATTGAATGTACTTCCCAAAGAGGTTCTGAACAAGCTCAGTCCTGAAGATGTTGTGTTAAGACCAAGTAATATAGTGGTGAGGGCCTTTGATGGTTCAAGAAGAATGGTGCATGGAGAAATAGATCTCCCGATCAAAGTAGGCTCTCAAATCTTCAATTCTACCTTCTATGTAATGGATATTCGTCCTGCGTACTCTTGTTTGCTTGGGTGCCCCTGGATCCACGGGGCAGGTTCTGTGACCTCCACTCTACATCAGAAGTTGAGATATCCAGTGAAGGGAAAGATCGTCATTGTTTACGGAGAGGAAGAATATATGGTCATTCATGTGAATACATGTAAGTATGTTGAAGTGGAAGGTGAATATGTTGAGACTCCTTGCCAGACATTTGAAGTAGTTCCTTGGGTCGTTCCTGCTACTGAAGCTCCACCTGATGTTAAAAGAGTTCCTGTGGTTACCAGAGTGCCTCCTACAATGGCCTTCCTCAAAGATGCTAGAGCTGTGGTTGAAGAAGGTGGTTGTACTATTTGGGGTCAGCTTCCTGATATCCCTTACAAGTCTGACAAGTTTGGTTTGGGTTTCACTGCAGATTCCCAGAAGGCTGTTCGTCGTGCTCGTGTTGTTCGTATCACCAATCAAGGGATCATGAAAGATCAAATCAATGTTGTGGGTGACTATAATGAAGACTACAACCTGGATGATTGGATCTTTCCTACTGTGGGTGATGGGCTCAACAACTGGAAGACCGAAGACGTTATTCCTATCTCCTTTAGTTAGGAGTAAATACTATTACTGTGTTGTTATTTTTAAGTTTGTAATTTTGAACAATTAAACTTTTAAGCCTTGTGCCTTACCCGGGGCACAATGGTATGCTTGTTACAGGATGTCATTTCATTTGCATACTTCATTCAATAAAAATCAATGGACGTTTCGTTTTCGTAAATATTGTGTTCCTTTGTCTTTCTTTTATTTTTTATTTTTGTTTTATCAGCTATGTGTTCTTATACACACCCACATCACTAAAATGCAGATCCTCATCCACTCTGGATCCTGTTGATAACAGTTCTACTATTTCCAATTATAATTTCGAGAATCCGATCTATCAAGCTGAAGATGGAAAGGAGGAAGATTGTGAAGTACCTATAGAGCTTGCTAGGTTGTTACAACAAGAAGAGAAAGCTATACAGCCACATGAAGAGCCAATAGAAGTTGTGAATCTGGGAACTGAAGAGAACAGGAAAGAGGTCAAGATAGGGGCTGAATTAGAGGATGGTGTTAAGAGCAAATTAATTCAGATGTTACATGATTATGTGGAAATCTTTGCTTGGTCCTATGAAGATATGCCAGGGTTGGATACAGACATTGTGGTTCACCGTTTACCAGTAAAAGAAGATTGTCGTCCAAAGAAGCAGAAGGTTCGTCGCATGCATCCTGAAATGTCAGAAAAGATTAAAGCAGAGGTGATGAAACAGTTTGATGCAGGGTTCTTAGCTGTGACTTCTTATCCTCAATGGGTTGCAAACGTGGTACCAGTACCTAAGAAAGATGGTAAGGTACGTATGTGTGTAGATTACAGGGATTTGAACAAGGCCAGCCCCAAAGATGACTTTCCACTTCCTCATATTGATGTTCTGGTAGACAACACTGCTCGGCATAAAGTATTCTTTTTCATGGACGGTTTCTCTGGTTACAATCAAATCAAGATGGCACCTGAAGATATGGAGAAGACTACATTTGATACACAGTGAGGCACTTTTTGTTATAAAGTAATGCCATTTGGTTTGAAGAATGCCGGGGCAACATATCAGCGTGCTATGGTGGCTTTGTTTCACGATATGATTCATCATGAGATAGAGGTATATGTGGATGATATGATAGCCAGGTCCTAGAATGAAGAGCAACACCTTGACCATCTTCATAAGCTGTTTGAAAGGTTGAAGAAATATAAGTTGAGATTGAACCCAAATAAGTGTACTTTTGGAGTTAGGTCTGGTAAACTCCTGGGTTTCATTGTCAGTGGAAAAGGTATTGAAATAGATCCCGCAAAAGTGAAAGCTATACAAGAGATGCCAGCTCCCCGTACTGAGAAGGAGGTTAGAGGCTTCTTGGGACGATTGAATTACATTGCAAGATTTATTTCCCAATTAACTGCTACCTGTGAGCCAATCTTCAAGTTGTTGAAGAAAGATCAGGGAATGGAGTGGAATGATGAATGCCAGACAGCCTTTGATGAAATCAAGAGATATCTTCTAGAACCTCCAATTTTGATGCCACCAGTTGATGGAAGACCCTTGATTATGTACTTAACAATGTTAGACAACTCAATGGGGTGTGTATTGGGGCAACATGACGAGTCTGGTCGAAAAGAGCAGGCAATATACTACCTTAGCAAAAAGTTTACCGACTGTGAAACAAGATACTCACTGCTCGAGAAAACTTGCTGCGCTTTGGCATGGGCTGCTCGCCGACTAAGACAGTATATGTTGACCCATACTACTTTATTGTTTTTGAAGATGGATCCAATCAAGTACATATTCGAGAAACCTGCTCTCTCTGGATGAATAGCAAGATGGCAAATGATCTTAACAGAATATGATATACAATATACTACTCAGAAGGCCATTAAGGGAAGTGTTGTAGCTGATCATTTGGCTCATCAAGCAGTGGATGATTATCTGTCGTACCCCGAAAAATACGACCATACGTGATCCGAAAGGACAGAGTCACGCGCCGGACAGACTGAAGAGTCGCCACCTAATTCTATTTATTCCTGAAGAGGGAAAGGGAAGATATAGATACAACCTGGGAAGAGAAGGATGAGGACAAAGGTCAACGAAACCATTGCCTGGGTTCGGGAGTCGGTTATGCAGGGGGAAGGTATTAGCACCCCCTACATCCATCGTACTCGATGGGAACCATCTAAGTTATCGCGCGCGAAAGGATGTCTATGCTTAAACAAATTGCTTGCTAGAGGGAAATGAGTTGAATTATAAGTTAGATTGAACCTAGGTGCTCGGCAAGGATTGAGATCCTCGTGCCTACGTACTCCCGTGTGCAATGGGAAAGTCAGAGCCTCGTAGTTCGGCCTACTAAGGGTAATGGTTGTTTGATTTTATTACCTTTCTTCGATGAAAGGGTTTAGGAGTCGAATGCACTAAAGACTATGGATAGTTTATCTCATCCAACAAGACGAGCGTCTTGCGTCGAAAATAATCGGAGCGAGTAACGAGAGCTCGTTATCCTCCTTTCTACCGCTTAAGGCTCGTGGCGTACAAATCTTCTCGTATTATTAGAATGTTTTATTTCCTAAGACCGCTTGACGTTGGATCAAGGGTTTGGATCTAATTGAAACTCTTTGTTTTTTTGAGGTTAGAGGGTAAATGCAAATGGAGTTTATTTTTGTGGTTTGTTAGCGAGGCATGAAGCGCTCGGCTCGCAAAGTAAGGTGGATCCTAATAAACGAAACAAAATAAAGAGGTGCGAGTGTGCAAGTGCAATCGCTTGGCGTTGGACCAAGAATTCAGAATTAAATAAAATACGGAAAATAAAGTGCGTACAAAGTAATGGGAGAGGGATACAAAATAAATACAGGGGATTGCGAGAAATAAAGAGGTCTCGTTGTAGTTTGCCCAAGAGAAAGCGTGTGTGCAGTGTTTTTGAACTATTCGAAGGCGTTCGACCTGTTTAATCGGAAACAACTATTCGAAGGCGTTGGACCTTTCAATCGAAAATAACTATTCGAAGGCGTTGGACCTTTTTGGGACGCGTCAAAATTTAGTTCATGAACTACTTTAGAATCGATTCAAAATTGGAATCATTCTATAAGGAGTCGAAACATAATTTTTTAAAATGCGGAAATAAATATGTAAAATTAAATTAAATTACTTGAATTAAATTAAAATAAAATAATAAATTGAATAATTAAATAAATCAAATGATATTACGAATAATAAATAAATTAAATTAAATTCAATGTTTATTTACCAAAATAATAAAAATAAATAATAAAAAAAAACTAATTACAAGGAGGGCCTCATATTGACCGAACATCACCGATTTAACGAAATCGGGCGAATATCGGCCTTTTATCAAGTCATTGGCCCTAAAATATATATATATAACATAAGACTTTTTAAAACCTCTTTTTTTTTAACAAAGAAAATAGAAACAAAAGTCAAAGAAAAAAGTAATATAAATACAGAGGGGGTGCATCTGGATATTTTGGGTCTGCAGAGAATAAGAATACGTGGGCCAGGCCCATTCAAAGTTCATAACACAAAGAAAAAATAGTAAGAGTATTGAGGGAGTGTGTGCGCAGATTATGGGTGTATAAGCAGAAGAAAAGGACCATGGGTTGGGCCCAACCGAAACATCATGAAGGATTAACAACAAACAAAAATAAAACAGAAAAAAATAAATAAATAAATAAAAGAAAAAATAAGGGTTTGAAAAAGTCAGCAACATAATATTCCTCTTCTTCTCAAAACACGGTTTTTTTTTAAAGAAAGAATTTTATAAAAACAAACAGCAACAATCAGTATTCTACTTGTTCAATAAATGAATAACCCTGATGTGAAAACAAAGGAACCCAACCTGCTTTTCGTTCCGTCACTCTCTCATGAACTCTCTGTCTCAACTCGGCGGCGGAAGCTCTCACTCACAACAGGTCCTTGCGATCGCCTTTCTCACTCTCTGCTTCACGATTTGTTTCACACGGTTTCAAACTCTTTTCGGTTTTGCTCCAGATCCACCATCCTCGCTCCTCGTTCGCTCGGTTTTTCGACTCCGTTGGTTTTGATAGTGAAGGTGATGGAGGTGCTTCAGCTCTCTGGCGGTAGTTCGCGATTGGTATTGGTTCGACTGGGAAGGCTTTCGGAAGATGAGGTTTATAGTTTGGGAACGGCGGATCCGGTTTTGGTCGAGTTTGAAGGGTCGGTTTCTGGAGATTTTGGATATGAGATGCGGTTTGGGTTATGCGCGGTTTCTCTGCGTTTAGAGGGATCTGAGTTCGTCGGTGGTTTCAGATTTGAAGGCTGGTATTTTTTGCGGTTTAATGGCGTCGCGGTTTGGAGATTTCAAGATGGTTCTGTTTCCAGATGTTGGTTCGAACGGTGGTTTGGGCTTGTTGTGAGGTGTTCGTTTGGGTGATGATGAAGCGTTTCTGCAGAAAAGAATTTTTCTCTGTCTCTGTTTTTTACAACATTGTTTTTGCGTTTGAGAGTGATTTGGGTTGTTATGAATGAAGGTTTTTTTTTTGAATTTGTGAGGTTGGGTACGAGGTCGAGGTTTTGTGAAGGTATGAAGGTTTAAAGATGGTGGAAGAGATTTCGGTGGTGGCTGGAGGCGTTTGCGTTAATGCTTCAAAAGTTCTGCATTTTTTCTTCTTTTTCCTTTTTGTTATGGCTTTTGTGTTTTTTTGGTTTTGAAGAAAAAGGTTGAAGGGTTTGGCTGAGTTTTTCTGTGAGTATGAATTTGGTTTCAGAAAACTCTCTTCCTTTCGGAGAGAATCAACGCCTCTGTTATATAAAAGGGAAAGGGTATTAGTTGGGTGCCTTGCTTTAGCAATTTTTCGGCGTTTCTGCTAGTTGTGTTTTGGAGTTGTTGATGCAAGTATGTGCGTATTCGTGTTGCAGGTGGAATCTTATATACGAGATATGCGTTGGTGAGTGGAATGGTGTGAAATTCTGCTATCATGTGGGTTGTTTGTGATTTTTTTTTGCGTGAATACACTTTGGTTTAGTGAGCTGGCTGTGCGTCCTAGAATTGCTGGCGGTGGGACCAGATGAGATGGTTTTGCTGGTGTGAAAGTAGTGTGTGCTTGGTAAAACAAACAAAAAAACGTAAACTTGATACAATTGGAGGATTTTTTATACTGATGAAATATTGTTATCTAATCTTTATTATTTTATCATTTTGTAACCTATTTGTAACAGTTATAATGAAAATAATGTTAAATAATAATAATATAAATGATAAGTTAGAGAAAAAATAATATGAATAATTAATAAAATAATGAATAAATTATAAAATTAATAATAATAAAACAAATTTTAAAGAAAGTTAATGAACATATTTTAATAAAATGAACTCAAATGATGAATTGGATAATGATGTGAAAATAAACACAGAGTCAAGATATGAAATACCACTGCACTGAACTCTAAGTGAATTGGACCTGAACTTTAACCACACATACTAAAAACGCGATTTTACCTTTTTGAACAAATTGAAAAAATATTTTTTTTTTGGATTTTTTTTAATAATAGTAAATGACATGAATGGATTATGTTATCTAATGAAAACGAATATTACACTAACAATGAACTACTTGTAAAAGTTTATAAAAATAAGCATGAACATTATCATGAGGTGAAATATTTAACTAAAACCAACATGAAATAATTTTATTTGTGAACACAATATGAGTGAAGTGAAATCGGTGTGTATGTCTAAACAAATATCTTTTTCTACAAAGATAAAACATGAAATAATATTCTTTAAAAACAAATGTATCTAAAAAAAATGATAAATGCAATCCTTAAAAAAAATGAAAATTGATATATGCGAATGGACCATGATTTCTTTGATTTTATGAAAACTTATGACCAAATGAAATGGTCACGCCAATGCACATGAATATAATTTGAAGAATATAATGCGTACTCAAGGTAGGACAAATTTGGGGTATGACAGATGCCCCTATCGAATTGGCTTAGACCGAGTAAGATGAACTGGCTTGCATTCATACTTTCAAGGTATAAGATAATTAGATATTAACAGACTCCAAATTTGTCCGAAAAGAAATTGCGAAAATAGCAAATGAAATAAATTGGAAAATAACGGGTGACACAGCAAGAAAAAATTTGACAAAATAAATCACTTATCACCAGAGGATGATAAGGCAAATAACTGAAAATAAAATCACTTATCAGCAGAGGATGATAAGGAAAATAACTGAAAATAAAATCACTTATCAGCAGAGGATGATAAGGCAACAGACTGAAAATGAAAATCACTTATCAACAGAGGATGATAAGGCAAATGACTGAAAATAAAATCATTTATCAACAGAGGATGATAAGGCGACAGACTGAAAAATAAAAATCACTTATCAACAGAGGATGATAAGGCAACAGACTGAAAATAAAATCACTTATCAACAGAGGATGATAAGGCAACAGACTGAAAATAAAATCACTTATCAACAGAGGATGATAAGGCAAAAGACTAAAAAATAAAATCACTTATAAACAGAGGATGATAAGGCGAAAGACAGAAAATACAATCACTTATCAACAGAGGATGATAAGGCAAAAGACTGAAAAATAAAATTACTTATCAACAGAGGATGATAAGGCGAAAGATAGAAAATACAATCACTTATCAACAGAGGATGATAAGGCGAATGACTAAAAATAATATCACTTATCAACAGAGGATGATAAGGCGAATAGCTGGAAATAAACTCACTTATCAATAGAGGATGATAAGGCGAATAAAATTTAAACACGACTATTGAATCCGCCAAAGGGGACGCCTGGAATCTTCGATTAATATGATCCTGACTCCCGCTGGGGAAAGGATTGGAAACTTGTATGATCCTGGATCCTGAATTATGCAACTATGCTTGATTGTTTGAAATGGTATTCCATAAGGATGGAGATACAATGCAAATGCTTATGCACTGAGATGTAAGTTAAAAATGTTGGGGATATGAAAAGCGGATTTATTTAGGTATGCACATGATGCATATGTTGTAAATGATTGATATAACCGATGCGTATGATGTTTGATGATGCATAATGATGCATATGAGTGATTGGAATGAAAGATGCCAACTTGGTGGACTTTTGGTCTGGTAGTTGCCAATAATGATTGGACTTTGGGTGGGTGGAGGGCTTGATTCCCCGACACTTGATCTTCAACGATGCATGATCAGAAAATAAATCTGAATGCTCCAAGTTTGGTTATCTGCTGATGAGCGAAGCGACGTAACTGACACATGAAGACTGATTTGCTTTGAAGGTTTGCCAACGTCCAGCAAAATCTGCTTGTTTAGCTGGGGAGAAGAGATAGGAAGATTTGCTCCTTGTATGGCTGCCCCTGCCTGTAGGGTATTTGAAGTAAGTTTGATGGGGAACCTTTGACAATGACCATGGCATGATCTGCCCTAGAGTCTGGATTTGGTAAGCGCCTGCCCCTGATTGAGCTGTTTGAAAATAATTTGCCCCTGATTGGGCTGTTGAAAGATGATTTGCCCCTGATTGGGCCGTTGAAGTATTAAGTCAAATTCCTCTTTTGATCGCCCCTTGTTGGGATTGCACTGATGTCAAGCACTAAATTGCGATTAAATTGTTCATACACAAATGGTAATGTTAATGTAAAGTTCATGCGAGTTTTGAAAAAGTCAATTTATTTGAATGATTGCGATAGTGTGACGGATGGACCGTTAGTCCAAATGAGGTGCTTGATTTAGAAAGTGTGTGAAAGATGCAGCAAGAATAATGTGCAATCGAGATTGAATATTAGCAAATATATGGGAGTCAATTTACGCAACCTTGTTGGTAGCATGCTTTCAGAATAAACCGTGTCTCAATTAGGTCTTTTGAGGGTTATAACGTGGTCTGGTTAATGGTTTGAGGAACAAAGGATATTAGGCTCAAAGTTTGATTTGTACCCACCCCTTCTTCGTAATGTTCTCCAGTCCTACGTTCAGTTAACTCTACACATGTATTTGTTTTGACGTTGAAGAGCGAAGATGAAGCTTTAAAGTTCTTTTGAAAATGGAAGTCATCTTATTTTGCTTTGATGTGGTGCCCTTTTGATTTTGATTTGGTGGTCACCTGATATTTGTTTTGCTTTTGTTGAGGATTTGAGCTCCTCTTTTGATTTTTCGACTAAGTCTCCCTTTGGATGCTCAACTTAGTGGTTTTTTCTTTTCTTTTTTTTTGTATTTTGCTGTATGTTGTGACTGCCAAGTCATTTGTTGATGGTCCTCCGACGGGATGTCTCATCTTGCGATTTGAAGTGTAGTCATGTTAATTGAACAACTACCCTGCCCCGGGTTAAATGTAAGGGTTTATATCCGAAAGAAACTCCTACTTTTAGGCTCGAAGTGGTTGACTAGGGATTAACTCCTTATATCTCCAGTGTTTGGGGATCTGAAAGAATGTCTGTACATCATTGACGAGGTTTTATCCGAAAGCATACCGCAACAGTCATGGGTATTTCGTTTTCATCATCCTCCCTCAAATATTTGCTAAAGTGAAGTGAGGGAAATTTTTTTGATTTTTGTGATGAATGATAAATAATGAGCGAATGCGAATAAATTGATTCAAAACATGCATAAACATAACATTAACATAACCAAGTACAGATAACAATGTTCAGAGCAAATAGTACTTAAACAAACATTACAAAACAACAGGAATGCAGAAATAATAAATGGCACTGGCTGCCTTGATTTGAGGAATTGAACTTCTCTTGATTGAATGCTTCAAAGTTGGAGACTATTCAGCTTGGTCTTCAACAACCCCTTCAAATGTCCTCACTTGTTAGCACCGTGCGGCGGCATTGGATCGTTCTGGACATTTGCATTTCTCGGAGTGAGAGTGAGGTCCTTAGAGTTGATCATGTCTTGAACCATGTGTTTGAAGGCATGGCAGTTCTCGATTGTGTGACCTGGAGCGCCTTTGTGATACTCACAGCGAGCATTGGCGTCATAGTTCCGGGCATTGCCAGTCTGAGGTGGCATATCTCTCAGAGTAAGAGGTCCTTTTGCCATCAGCTGTTTAAAGATTTCGGTGTATGACATAGGCAGGGGATCAATGTGCCTATCATATCCTCTTTGTTGATATGGCGGACGTTGTTGAGGAGCGCGTTGTTGCTGTTGGCCAGGCCGTGGTGGATAAGCCGATTGCTGGTACGGTCCAGGTGCATATTGCGCAGCTGCAACCATAGGACGTGGATGAGGTTGGACAGCCATCTGAGGCGGAAATAGAGCTTGAAAGGCCTGCTGATAAGGCATTGGAGGAACTGGCTGATATGGCATAGGAGCATATTGTGCAGCAGCAACATACGGATACAGGTAGTAGGGAACTGGTGCAGGTGCACTCTGTTGAAAATTCCCACTTGCAGCAGAAACGACATTTGTTTCGCCCTTTTTGTACCCGTTGAAAGGTTTCTTGACATTAGTTTGGATGCTAGAACCTCCTTGGATCTTTCCACTTTTCAGGCCTTCTTCGATTCTTTCTCCTACCATTACCATGTCAGAAAATCCAGAAGATACGCTGCTGATCAGCTTCTCGTAATATTGCCCCTGTAGGGTACCCATGAAGATATCGATCAATTCACGGTCAACCAAAGGCAGATGCACTCTGGCAGCTAATTCCCTCCAGCGTTGGGCGTACTCTTTGAAGGATTCGCTTTCCTTTTGAGACATACTCTGAAGTTGAGTACGGTTAGGAGCAAGGTCAGTGTTGTACTTGTACTTCTTTTTGAATGCATCAGATAGATCAAGCCAAGTACGAACATTGTTGCGTTCGAGTTGCATGTACCATTCTAGAGACGCTCCAAATAGGCTGTCTTGGAAGCAATGGATCATAAGCTTATCGTCTTTGGCATGAGCGGCCATTTTTCTGCAGTACATTCTCAAATGAAGCTCAGGACAGCTGAGGCCTTTGTACTTCTCGAATTCTGGTAGTTTGAACTTAGCAGGGATCACAACATCTGGAACTAAGCACATGTCTGAGGCACTCAGAGAAGTTGAGTTGTGTCCTTCCATGATTCAGAGTTTTTCAGCTAATTTGCGGCACATCTTCATAGCTTCAGACTCTTGAGCAGCATGGGGATTAGTGATTGGAACAGCAGTATGCATCTCATACTCAACTTGATGGTTCTCTTCAGTTTGAGGAAACTGGACTTGAGTTGGAATAGGTTGAGCTTGAGGAATAGCACCAACAGTAATGCCAAAAGCAGGTATTGGTTGGGAAGTGACCTCTTCATCAGCAGGAGTGAAGCCTGGAGGCAAACCGTGGACCAAAGGATTTGGAACTGGAACTGAAGGCATTGCTCGTGATGTAGATCCTTGCACTTGAGCATTGTTCATTGCGGCAGCAGCTTCGCGACGTTCTTCCATTCTGGCCAAAGCTTGCAAAGTCTCATAAATCGGGTCAATCTTGCTCTTGACCGAGTCAATCTCTTCCCTCATGGAAGCTTGCTCTTCTTGAATTACGTCCATCAGTCTTCTAGTGTTGGCTCGAGTTAAGTATGGTCGTCTAGCACGATACGGGCGTCGGGAAACCTGTAACGCCTTAACTTTTATATTTATTTTTGTGAAATAAATATTAAATAATTTAATGGCATATTTGAATATTTGGTGAAGAAAGTATTTTTATGATAATAATAATAATAATATAAGGTGTATTATTATAATGTTGTTATTATTTAAATAAATAAAAAAATAAAATAAATGGTTAGTTAGAGGTTTAAGGGGAAAAGGTGGAATTGTTGTTTTCATAAAAAGGGGAAATAGGGAAACAAACCTCATTCATCGTATTTTGACGAAGAACAGAGAGGTCTGGAGAAAGAGGAGAAGAAAGGAAAGGTCAAGGATCGTAGATCACCAAGACCCAAAGGTTGTGCAGGAAAGCTTTGATTTTAAGGTAAGGGGGAGAAAAGGGTTTATGATTGGTGATAGGACATCGAAGGGTAATTGGGAGTTCCTTCCTCCCTTAGGTATTTTAAGAGATTATGATAACAATGATTGAATTGATACAATATTGTGAAATTGTTGATGAATATGATTATACGATGTAGTTTGAAAATATATTTGGTGTCGTATGTTGGGTATTGGGAAGATTGATATATGAAGGTTGTGGGGGTTATGATGAACAGAGAAGAGGATTAAACCTCATAGATTCCTTAATTGATCTAGGAAAGTTTATTAGTAAAACTAGTTGACATTATATGTATAAATGGATAATAAACATGTGAATTGGTTGGTTTTGAGTGTTAAATTGGACTTAGAATGGTTGGGATTCGTGCATGTGAGGAAGAGGGAAGAAATTGGGACTTTTGGAAAAATTGAATTTTTGGGGTATAGGTGCCACAACACGGGCAGTGTTGTACAACACGGGCGGCCGTGTTGTCCTCCTGGAAAATGAGTTTTTGTGGATTTTGAGGGGCGTGTCCCAGGCCACCTGACACGGGCCGTGTCAGGCAACACGGGCGGCCGTGTTAGGCCCCTGTAAATGTAATTTTTCGTCCGTTTTAAGGTAGATTTGATTCATTCTTCTAATATAGGATTATATTAGTGAAATAAGACTTTGAGGATGTTCTAATAGTGAATATAGGACTTGATGATTAGTCACATAAGAAATCCTAAGTGCTTAATTGATTTATATGAATATGTAGATTGTTATAATTGTGAACAACATGAGACATGTGTATGCTTTGTGTGTGAATAAGATGCACTGATGATTGGTTGATGAGATCATGAGGATCGTAAAGCATGATGTGTTCATGTGTATTGTAATATGGTATGCGTTGTTGTGTCTGCATGCGCATATATTTGATGGAATAATCATGTCGTGGATGTGATTATTCGGGATTCGTTGAGAATCGTGGTTGCAGGGATGATCGTGTCTTGTTGGAGACGTTAACGATGCATTCGGGGTTCTATTGATGAACCGTTATTGTGAGTCGGTACCGCATTTGCATTGTGCATTGGAGTCATATTGCATTATGATTGATTGAATAATATGATTGATGGAATGATATGACTGATAACTTGGTGTGATTAGGGGTGAATTACTTCTTCATATATGTCGTATGCACCGTTATATTATGAATCTATTTCTCACCCCTCTGTTTGTTTTGTTGCGTCTGTGCTTCTTCGGAAGTGCAGACAATTCAGGTACTTGAGAAGTACGTTGGTGTGATGTCCGTGTCCTAGGAGCTCTGATATGTAACGGGAACGGGGATCTTTTCCACATTTACTTTTATTGTTTAGAAAAACTTATCTTTATGATTAAACTTGAATTGAAGAACCTTTTTATGTGTGATTTGCTTAGCCTTTGAGCTATTGACGTTAAATATTTGGATTCCGTTGTTTTCTTTTATTAACGATTTTTGATGAATGATGATGATGTAGCATCTCACTTTAGACAAGTAACTCTGATTATATTAAAGATTTATAATAATAATTTTATGGGAAAAGTGGGTGTTACAAAACCAGCTTGATTTACTGAAGATGGAGGAACATGAAATGAGTTTTCGGCTTTGGAATGAAATGCAATATGAACAAATAAATGCAAATGAGATGATATGCAATGTCAAAATCCAGGATCACAAGATCAGGGTCTCATGAGTCCAAGGTACAGATGGAGGATACTCTGATCAGGAACTCGCTGGGTAGACTCTAAGGTTTTAGGGATCCCAAAGTTATCAATTCATATGGTTGTTCATCACACGCGCCATAAGCATGACGGTTGATTGACTCCGCCATATGAATCTATTTTGGGTGAGATCTTCGTATCGACAACCCACGAGATCAAATTTTCTCGGGAGTCCATACTACGTGATCATCGACACAAGGTTTAAAACAAAGTCCTGGAGTTATGGAACTTTCTCAACTGTTTGATGCACGTGTCAATTTCATACATTCTTGACAGTCAATCAACTCCATTGAGTAAGTCTATTCTAAGTGAGGTTTTCGTATCGAGCCACGCGAGGGAGAACCCTGGTGCCCAATACTACGCAACCATCAACTGATGTTTTAACCAAAAGGTTCTAAAGGTCCTCAGAGTTGATGACCCTAATGAAAGCGACTGAGCACACACGTCAAGGACTTGACGGTTGTCAGTATTCTCATTAGAATCTACTCCAAGTGAGGTTTTTGTATCGACAACCCACGAGAGTGGTTCTCTTGGGAGCCCATACTTCACAACCTCGCTAACTTAAGTTTGTACTCGAAAGCCCGGGTATAGAGCCTTTCCCTCAAGTTTTCTTTTGCAAAGTACCGATCCAAATTATAGTACCAAGGAGCCACAAGATATATAATATGGAATGCGATAAAGAAAGCGATAAAAATAAACAAGCAAGGCATAAAAGCAAACATCCAAACAAACGCGGGAACCTAGACTAGGCTTGACTCGCATAGGGGTGAACCAGTCCCCAGCAGAGTCGCCAGCTGTCGTACCCCGAAAAATACGACCTTACATGATCCGAAAGGACGGAGTCACGCGCCGGACAGACTGAAGAGTCGCCACCTAATTCTATTTATTCCCGAAGAGGGAAAGGTAAGATATAGATACAACCCGGGAAGAGAAGGATGAGGACAAAGGTCAACGGAACCATTGCCTGGGTTCGGGAGTCGGTTATGCAGGGGGAAGGTATTAGCACCCCCTACATCCATCGTACTCGATGGGAACCATCTAAGTTATCGCGCGCGAAAGGATGTCTATGCTTAAACAAATTGCTTGCTAGAGGGAAATAAGTTGAATTATAAGTTAGATTGAACCTAGGTGCTCGGCAAGGATTGAGATCCTCGTGCCTACGTACTCCCGTGTGCAATGGGAAAGTCAGAGCCTCGTAGTTCGGCCTACTAAGGGTAATGGTTGTTTGATTTTATTACCTTTCTTCGATGAAAGGGTTTAGGAGTCGAATGCACTAAAGACTATGGATAGTTTATCTCATCCAACAAGACGAGCATCTTGCGTCGAAAATAATTGGAGCGAGTAACGAGAGCTCGTTATCCTCCTTTCTACCGCTTAAGGCTCGTGGCGTACAAATCTTCTCGTATTATTAGAATGTTTTATTTCCTAAGACCGCTTGACGTTGGATCAAGGGTTTGGATCTAATTGAAACGCTTTGTTTTTTTGAGGTTAGAGGGTAAATGCAAATGGAGTTTATTTTTGTGGTTTGTTAGCGAGGCACGAAGCGCTCGGCTCGCAAAGTAAGGTGGATCCTAATAAACGAAACAAAATAAAGAGGTGCGAGTGTGCAAGTGCAATCGCTTGGCGTTGGACCAAGGATTCAGAATTAAATAAAATACGGAAAATAAAGTGCGTACAGAGTAATGGGAGAGGGATACAAAATAAATACAGGGGATTGCGAGAAATAAAGAGGTCTCGTTGTAGTTTGCCCAAGTGAAAGCGTGTGTGCAGTGTTTTTGAACTATTCGAAGGCGTTCGGCCTGTTTAATCGGAAACAACTATTCAAAGGCGTTGGACCTTTCAATCGAAAACAACTATTCGAAGGCGTTGGACCTTTTTGGGACGCGTCAAAATTTAGTTCGTGAACTACTTTAGAATCGATTCAAAATTGGAATCATTCTATAAGGAGTCGAAACGTAATTTTTTAAAATGCGGAAATAAATATGTAAAATTAAATTAAATTACTTGAATTAAATTAAAATAAAATAATGAATTGAATAATTAAATAAATCAAATGATATTACGAATAATAAATAAATTAAATTAAATTCAATGTTTATTTACCAGATAATAAAAATAAATAAATAAATAAAAAAACTAATTACAAGGAGGGCCTCATATTGACCGAACATCACCGATTTAACGAAATCGTGCGAATATCGACCTTTTATCAAGTCATTGGCCCTAAAATATATATATATATATTATTACAATAAGACTTTTTAAAACCTCTTTTTTTAACAAAGAAAATAGAAACAAAAGTCAAAGAAAAAAGTAATATAAATACAGAGGGGGTGCATCTGGATATTTTGGGTCTGCAGAGAATAAGAATACGTGGGCCAGGCCCATTCAAAGTTCATAACACAAAGAAAAAATAGTAAGAGTATTGAGGGAGTGTGTGCGCAGATTATGGGTGTGTAAGCAGAAAAAAAGGACCATGGGTTGGGCCCAACCGAAACATCATGAAGGATTAACAACAAACAAAAAAAAAACAGAAAAAATAAATAAATAAAAGAAAAAATAAGGGTTTGAAAAAGTCAGCAACATAATATTCCTCTTCTTCTCAAAACACGTTTTTTTTTAAAAGAAAGAATTTTATAAAAACAAACAGCAACAATCAGTATTCTACTTGTCCAATAAATGAATAACCCTGATGTGAAAACAAAGGAACCCAACCTGCTTTTCGTTCCGTCACTCTCTCGTGAACTCTTTGTCTCAACTCGGCGGCGGAAGCTCTCACTCACAACAGGTCCTTGCGATCGCCTTTCTCACTCCCTGCTTCACGATTTGTTTCACACGGTTTCAAGCTCTTTTCGGTTTTGCTCCAGATCCACCATCCTCGCTCCTCGTTCGCTCGGTTCTTCGACTCCGTTGGTTTTGATGGTGAAGGTGATGGAGGTGCTTCAGCTCTCTGGCGGTAGTTCGCGATTGGTATTGGTTCGACTGGGAAGGCTTTCGGAAGATGAGGTTTATAGTTTGGGAACGGCGGATCCGGTTTTGGTCGATTTTGAAGGGTCGGTTTCTGGCGATTTTGGAAATGAGATGCGGTTTGGGTTATGCGCGGTTTCTCTGCGTTTAGAGGGATCTGAGTTCGTCGGTGGTTTCAGATTTGAAGGATGGGATTTTTTGCGGTTTAATGGCGTCGCGGTTTGGAGATTTCAAGATGGTTCTGTTTCCGGATGTTGGTTCGAACGGTGGTTTGGGCTTGTTGTGAGGTGTTCGTTTGGGTGATGATGAAGCGTTTCTGCAGAAAAGAATTTTTCTCTGTCTCTGTTTTTTACAACATTGTTTTTGCGTTTGAGAGTGATTTGGGTTGTTATGAATGAAGGTTTTTTTTTGAATTTGTGAGGTTGGGTACGAGGTCGAGGTTTTGTGAAGGTATGAAGGTTTAAAGATGGTGGAAGAGATTTCGGTGGTGGCTGGAGGCGTTTGCGTTAATGCTTCAAAAGTTCTGTGTTTTTTCTTCTTTTTCCTTTTTGTTATGGCTTTTGTGTTTTTTTGGTTTTGAAGAAAAAGGTTGAAGGGTTTGGCTGAGTTTTTCTGTGAGTATGAATTTGGTTTCAGAAAACTCTCTTCCTTTCGGAGAGAATCAACGCCTCTGTTATATAAAAGGGAAAGGGTATTAGTTGGGTGCCTTGCTTTAGCAATTTTTCGGCGTTTCTGCTAGCTGTGTTTTGGAGTTGTTGATGCAAGTATGTGCATATTCGTGTTGCAGGTGGAATCTTATATACGAGATATGCGTTGGTGAGTGGAATGGTGCGAAATTCTGCTATCATGTGGGTTGTTTGTGATTTTTTTTGCGTGAATACACTTTGGTTTAGTGAGCTGGCTATGCGTCCTAGAATTGCTGGCGGTGGGGCCAGATGAGATGGTTTTGCTGGTGTGAAAGTAGTGTGTGCTTGGTAAAACAAACAAAAAAACGTAAACTTGATACAATTGGAGGATTTTTTATACTGATGAAATATTGTTATCTAATCTTTATTATTTTATCATTTTGTAACCTATTTGTAACAGTTATAATGAAAATAATGTTAAATAATAATAATATAAATGAAAAGTTAGAGAAAAAATAATATGAATAATTAATAAAATAATGAATAAATTATAAAAGTAATAATAATAAAACAAATTTTAAAGAAAGTTAATGAACATATTTTAATAAAATGAACTCAAATGATGAATTGGATAATGATGTGAAAATAAACACAGAGTCAAGATATGAAATACCATTGCACTGAACTCTAAGTGAATTGGACCTGAACTTTAACCACACATACTAAAAACGCGATTTTACCTTTTTGAACAAATTGAAGAAATATTTTTTTTTGGATTTTTTTTAATAATAGTAAATGACATGAATGGATTATGTTATCTAATGAAAACGAATATTACACTAACAATGAACTACTTGTAAAAGTTTATAAAAATAAGCATGAACATTATCATGAGGTGAAATATTTAACTAAAACCAACATGAAATAATTTTATTTGTGAACACAATATGAGTGAAGTGAAATCGGTGTGTATGTCTAAACAAATATCTTTTTCTACAAAGATAAAACATGAAATAATATTCTTTAAAAACAAATGTATCTAAAAAAAATGATAAATGCAATCCTTAAAAAAAATGAAAATACATATATGCGAATGGACCATGATTTCTTTGATTTTATGAAAACTTATGACCAAATGAAATGGTCACGCCAATGCACATGAATATAATTTGAAGAATATAATGCATACTCAAGGTAGGACAAATTTGGGGTATGACATTATCAATCAATGAGTTTTGAGTTCCCTGATGAAGACATTATGATTATAACCAAAGAACCTGGACAATATGACATACCTGAACAAGGATCCCGATGGACTATGGTTTTTGATGGAGCTTCTAATGCACTTGGTAATGGTGTTGGTGTTGTGATCATTTCTCCTGAAGGTTGTCATACCCCGATTACTGCAAGACTTTGTTTCTATTGTACCAATAACATGGCTGAGTATGAGGCATGTATTCTGGGCATCAAAGCTGCCATTGATATGAAGATTCAGTTCCTGGATGTATATGGAGATTCAACCCTGGTAGTAAGTCATATTAAAGGAGATTGGGATACCAAGCATGAAAATCTCATTTCTTACAGAGAACATGTGTTATCTTTGATCCCACATTTTGAAGAGATTACCTTTGGACATATTCCACGAAGAGAAAATCAGTTGGCAGATGCATTAGCCACCATGGCATCTATGTTTGAGATTAGCTGGGATGATGAAGCTCCCACAATTACTATTGATAGATTTGAGAAGCCTGCATACTGCAATGAGATTGATACTGAAGAAGCAGAGGGGAAGCCTTGGTTCTATGAAGTGAAAAGATATCTTGAAACTCAGGAGTTCCCTGAAGGGGCATCTGTCAAAGATAAGAAGTTTCTGAGGAGGTTTTCTGCTAAGTTCTTCTTAAGTAATGGAATTTTGTACAAGCGCAATCATGATTCAACTTTGCTTCATTGTGTGGATAAGAAGGAAGCAACAGAGATTATGGAAGACATGCATGATGGCATTTTTGGCACTCATTCTAGTGGTCATACCATGGCAAAGAAGATATTGAGAGCAGGTTACTATTGGTCTACCATGGAAGCTGACTGCTATCAACACTCCAGAACATGTCACAAGTGTCAAATCTATGCTGACAAAGTACATATACCTCCAACTCCATTGAATGTGTTGACTGCTCCTTGGCCTTTTGCTATGTGGGGCATAGATATGATTGGTGAGATCAAGCCTACTGCTTCTAATGGGCATCGTTTCATCCTGGTTGCTATTGATTACTTCACAAAGTGGGTGGAGGCAGCTTCATTTGCATCTGTTACTAAGAATGTGGTGGCTCGATTCATTAAGAATAATCTCATATGTAGGTATGGCATCCCTGAAAGGATTATCACAGACAATGGCTCTAATCTGAATAACACTATGATTACCGATCTCTGCACGCAGTTCAAGATTAAGCATCACAACTCTTCTCCGTATCGTCAAAAGATGAATGGGGCAGTAGAAGCTGCTAACAAGAACATTAAGAAGATTCTACAAAAGATGACTGTTACTTACAAGGATTGGCATGAGATATTACCATTTTCTCTTCATGGTTATCGCACTACAATACGTACTTCAACAGGGGCAACCCCATTCTCCTTAGTCTATGGTATGGAAGCAGTTCTGTCCATTGAAGTTCAGATCCCTTCCTTAAGAATCATGAAGGATGCAGGCTTGGATGAAGATGAGTGGATTCAGACTCGACTTGACCAGATAAATTTGATTGATGAGAAAAGGTTATCAGCTGTGTGTCATGGTCAGATATACCAGAAACAGATGATCAAGGCTTTAAATAAGAAGGTTAAGCCAAAGGTATATCAGGCTGGTGACTTGGTAATCAAGCGTATCATATTACCACAGAGTGATCCTAGGGGCAAGTGGACTCCTACATATGAAGGACCATTTGTAGTCAAAACAGTATTCTCAGGAGGTGCCATGATGCTTACTACTATGGATGGTGAAGACTTCCCACAGCCTGTAAACGCAGACATAGTTAAAAAATACTAAGCATAAAAAGAGACCCTCTAGGTTGACTGGCCTAGGCAAAAATAAGGGCATCCCGGCGAACCAAAAGGGTTCGGGCAAAAATTAGGGATATATATAAAAAATGTACACCCGGCAAGTCGAAAACCTGAAAAGGCGGCTTGGGCAAAAAAGGGTATCCCGGTGGATTGAAAACCTGAAAGGGCAATCCAGGCAAAAGTTATGGATTAAAGCGTATGACTATGTCACGTTCAGATCACTCATGTAGCCCCAACTAGTTGTACTACTTCACCCAAGCTTGAACAAATAAGGATCAATCCAATCGTTTCCGTCTCAACAGCAGAAGATGAGATACTTGAAGATAATGGCAATAGTAGAATTGAAACTCAATAGGATTATTTCTCACATAGCTGATTTTCTTTGTTTTGTAAAAAAGTTTCACGACAAATTCCTCTTACTAGGATTTATGTCTCCTTGTACAAAATTGCCTATGTATAGGTCACTTTGTAATATAAATAAAATTTCATCTTTGAATCCAGATTTACTTTTACCCTATTTACATAAGCGGAACGTCCATTGGTTGTGTTTGAATGTATGTATGCTTTTGAATATGATTGATGTTTACCAGAAATGCATAAAATGCTTGAATATGATTGATGTTTACCAGAAATGCATGAAAATCCAGTAATAGTATTTACTAAGGACGAACGAAGGTAGGAATTCAACAAAGCTTCGCCGGTTCATCCCCACAAGGCAACTATAAATCCCCAGTAGAGCAAATCTATCTTTCGAGTTATATCTCCCCTTGAATTTATGTCCACCTCTTTTATCCTCAGTCGGGATACTCAGGAACTTATTCTTTCAATAGAAGTACGAAGAACGAGGACGGGAGGATATAAATACTATACTATCAAACGAAACGGGACCAAGGTCCTCATATTCTTCAGCAACGAATCGGGATTTATTTTCCCTAGCCAGCAGTTGTTATACAAAGATATCCAGACGCTTCAGGCTGCATGATTCATACATACATCATTTACATCATACCATAGCATATTCATAAATGCATAATACATTTACATAGATGCACCATGCCATACATACAAGCATGTACATTGCATAAACTAACCCTTTCTTTGCAGGATAGTTATATGCAGATAAAACAATATCAACAATCCACAACAGGTCAGAAAAGATCTATACATTACTCAAGATGTCCTTGGATATTAGGCAAACGGTCTGTACAAAGATCCATTCCCTAGTCCAGGATATCTTCAGGAGATTTAATCTTAACACTATTTTGTCCTCGGATATTAGGCAAACGGTCTGTACAAAGATCCATTCCCTATTCCAGGATATCTTTAGGAGATTTAATCCTGACACTCTTTTGTCCTTGGATATTAGGCAAACGGTTTGTACAAAGATCCATTCCCTAGTCCAGGATATCTTCAGGAGATTTAATCCTGACACTCTTTTGTCCTTGGATATTAGGCAAACGGTCTGTACAAAGATCCATTCCCTAGTCCAGGATATTTTCAGGAGATTTAATCCTGACACTCTTTTGTCCTCGGATATTAGGAAAACGGTATGTACAAAGATCCATTCCCTAGTCCAGGATACTTTCAGAAGATTTAATCTATTTGTTCTTGAATAGTAGGCAAACGGTCTGTACAAAGATCCATTCCCTAGTTCAAGATATTTTCAGAAGAATTAATCCTGATATTATTTTGTCCTTGGAGAGTAGGCAAACGGTCTATACGAAGATCTATTCCCTAATCCAGGATATTTCCAGAAGAGATAATCGTCATGAAGATTTATTTCCACTGGTCTATTCAAACCATGTTGCATAAACGATTCAGAGACGGCCTATACGAAGACCTAGTACTGATATCCAGTATCAACATCAAGATATTATCACCTCATGATAGTATGGATGGCATCTATAAGCCCATCTCCAGTTCTTCCAAGTGGCATCTTCAAGCCCACTCAAGCATATACAATTAATCATCAGCTTTACTTTACGCACCGGCGAGTGCAAATTTTTGGGCTTTTGTCTTCAATCCCCTTCAACCTTCCAGGTCACGACTGGCATATATACCAATCTAACCCCTCAGGTTTCAGAAAATTGAACAGGGGCAGCTGTTCCACCCCAAAATTTGCCCTCACCAAGACAAGATATTGTGTATTAAGAGGTTCATAAGGTTCACAAGGTTCACAAGACATCTCATGAAGTTCACAAGGTTCACAATTAGTCAGAAAGTTTGACAATTCCCTCAGACAATGCATCCTCCTAAGCAATGCATCTTAAACTAGGGTTTTGACTTTCATCAGGCTAAATGGACTTCCAAGACTTCAAGTGAGCTTAATAGCATCCTATATATGTTCAAGAATCCCCATGTCAAGTTTCAAGACTTTCCCAAAATATTTGCTCAGTCAAATGATCAGATAGGTTAAAATCAGTCAAGGCAGTCAAAAAGTCAAACTAAGGTCAACTGTGGTCAAACCAAAGTCAAACTTCATGATTTTTTGCCAACATCAAGTATATGAAGTAAAATTCATCATTTGATCAAGGGTTGATCATGATTCATCAAGGAGATTTCAGATCATCAAGAATCAAGAGTTTCTAAATTAGGGTTTGCTAGGAAAAGTCAACTGAACTTTGACCATCCATAACTTTCACATGCTTCATCAAAAAATTTCCATCCAAAGCTCATTTTGAAGGAAATTGAATTCTCTACAACTTTGTGTCTCACAAGCCAAGCCCAAAAATGCTTCATTTGGAAGGTATGAGCTAAGACATTATAGGTCCTTTTAAAAGTCAACAAAAAGTCAACAACTTCCAAAGAGCATAACTTGAGAATGGTAAAAGATATGGACATGAGACCAAAGAGGTTGGTTAGAGTACTATTTAAGCTTTCCAAAATGCCCAAGAACACTTTCATAGCATTAAAATTGAAGGATTTGTGCCCTTGCAAAGTTGGGAAATTTTTGTGAAGTTTATGAAGCAAATAAGGCCTTAAAACTAATTTTTGCTAAATGAGCCCACCAAATTGCCATCCAATCTTTATAATATCATCAAGCACGACTCAACCCATGCCTTTTCTGATTTTTTACATTTTATTTAATATTTATTTGAATTTTATTCATTAAAATACAAATTAAATTAAAATAAAATATGAAAATCATATATTTTGATGAGATTATGATTCTAGAAGGTCATAAACATCAATTATAGATGATTGATCTGATCCAAATTCGTGCTAGCTTGATTTGGCAAGGTTAGATGTGATCTTTTTCAATATTTGAAAGATGGAAACTTCATGATCAAGTCATCATTACAAAGCCCATAAATCCATGACTTTTTGACCTAATTTTGATCTCCATATATAGTTGAAGACATCCCAATCACAAGGAGACGAATTCACAGCCTCAAGAACACATTACAAACTTCAAAATTTCAAGGAAAAAGAGAGATTCGGTTTTGGACTTAGAGGGACTCTCAAGACAAAATAAGGGTTGCAAATCATTCCTTGAAGGTCACTGAATGTTTCTGGATCATAAAATCATCCATTCATGCACTAAATCATGCTAACCGAATCCTCACAATCTTGTTTTTTTTTTAATTTTAGATTTCATATATTCATGTAATATAAATTGTTTTTGATCATTGATACTTGCTTGTGAAGGTGTCTGGAATGTTTCTATGTGTTTGGATTGAGTTTTTATTACAGGTTGAAGGATTCACCATGGTTAGGGTTTCGGCCTCTCATTTAGGGTTTCATGATAAACCAAATATAAATGATTTTTAAGAACATAGGAAGATCGTATGAGTTCTAAGGATTACATTTCACTAATCAATTTGAAGAAATTTCACTGTTTGATTGATGTTTGAAATTCGTAGGTCATGAACATGATGAACTTCGCAGGTAAAAACGCAGCTGAATTCATAGTTATTTTCGCAGGAAATTTGGGGAAGATGAAGATCAGATGGCGCCAAAATCCAGTTTAAAAAATTGATTTAAAATATAATGTTTATTTGTTGGTTATATGTTAAATGTGTAGTAGTGGCTCAGTTGGTTAGTGTGCGCGTTTGTGATATAGATGGTCCTGGGTTCAAATCCTCCCCAGGCCATTTTGCTTTGTTTTATTTTTTCAGAATTTTTGCAGGTTGACAATAAAACAAATTGGTCTCCCATGTTAGCACCAGCGCACGCTTGGCCTGGTGGTGATGCTGCTGGTCTAGTGTTGGCAAAGCCTAGGGCTTGGGTTCGAATCCCAGCCCCAGGTAAGTTTTTGTTTCATTTATTTTTATTATTTATTTTGTTTTGTTTATTAAATTTAAATAATTCTTAAATAAATTTATAAAATAAAAGTGCAAATTGTTTTCTTGTATATATAAAAAACTTATATTTTCTAATTCAAATGATTTTCTAAAAAAAAAAACAAATTATTTATATTTATTATATTATAGGTTCATATTATTAAATATATATATATATATATATATATATATATATATATATATATATATTGTAAATAATTAGTTAATTATTAAAATATTCAAACCCTAATTTATCACCTTAATTATTTTATTTAAATATTAAACTTAATTAATTTTTCTAATATCTAATTAAATAATTAATCATGTTTTTTTGTAAATAATTATTATATGATTTATTATTAATTTCATCATCTTATTTCCTTTTAAAAATTCTTTAAAATTGTTTATTTAATTTAAAAATATTCTCTTAACTTGTATATATTTTTATATTTGTGCTAACTTTTTCTTCTTATAATTATTTTATCACTAACCCTTTTATGTATTGCCTATTTTATTATATATTTATTATTCAATTGTTTTTATTATAATGTAACTGCAAAAGCTTTGTAATAGTCGTAGTTTATTATTGTTTTATCGTTTATAAATATTCTTGCCATGGTTAGTAATTATAGGGAGTGATAATATGTTTGTAAATTAAAATTAATTTAGAAAGACTTATTTAATAAGATAAATATATGAATATGAACACTCACACACGTAAGTCGATCTTTGATCGCCATTTCACACTTTCTAAGGTTATCCCTCATGTTGCCTAACTATAAGGTCAAGTAAGGTGTCTTAAAGCAAAGTCCCTTTTCATAAAATATCATCAAGTCCCTTTTAAGATTATAAGATCAAGTCTCTTCGATGTTGCCTACGATAAATGATCTTGTCCCTTCGAATAAAAGATGATAAGTCCCTTCGTATTGCTAAGACACCTTACAGTTGCCTAAATACAGATGTCCCTTCACATGTCCCTTATAACATCCAAGGTAATGACTACCTATTCCTTAATAATAGGGATAGTCTTACCATTTAAAGAACATTTAAGAACAGTAAAGACTTAGCATAGGGTAGGTTCCTCTTAAGTACTTGCTCACTTTTCTTCAAAATACTTCATTACACTTCACATTTCAAACAAATTTTCAAAACAAAGTCTTTATATACATCCATACAAGGATCATTATAAAGTACTTAGAAAATTTTTAATCACACACTACACTTTCTCAAAAAAAAAAATTTAAGTGAGCTAAGTAACTAAGAGCCCATGGATAACCATGGATATAAAGGGTGCTAAAACCTTCCCTTTGTATAACCTACCCCCCGAACTCAAAATCTTTTTAAGGTCTTTCTTGTTCTTTTATGTCCTTTCCTTTTGGATAAAATAAAAGTCGGTGGCGACTCTTGCTATCCACAACATTTATAAAAAGTCAGTTCTCCCACCGTGTTACAGTATGAAAGAGGGATTCTTGATCCAAAGGCTGCACATAAATGGATTAAGGTTGTTGAGAAAATCTTCAGGACCATGGGTTGCAATGATGATCAGATGGTGAGGTTTGGTACTCACATATTGCAAGGCAAAGCTAAAGTCTGGTGGGACAACAATTGTCAAAGGTTGGAAGTTGCAGTTACTGGTATTACTTGGGCTATGTTTAGAGTTGTGTTTCTGGAGAAGTATTTTCCAGAGGATATTCGCAGTGCTAGAGAGGTGGATTTCTTGGAACGTAAGTAGGGTAATATGATTGTGGTTGAGTATGTTGCTCGCTTTTAAGAGTTAATACAAATTGTGCACATTATAACACTGAGGATGATATGACTTCAAAGTGTCTGAAATTTGAGAACATGCTACGTCCTGAGATTAAACAGGGCATTGCTTGTCAGAAGATCATGAATTATCCAGAGCTAGTGAGCAGAAGCAGAATTTATGATAATGATATTAGAGCTCAGATTGCTCACTACAAAGTTATGAGTGACCGAAAGGGTAAGCAGATATTTGGGGGTACTCCTTATAGTGCTCTGGCTGACAAAGGAAAACAAAAAGATGTTGTTGACCAGAAGCCAACTAGGGGGTAAATCACAATCCTGTGAAATCTTTCAGATGTGGGAGCATGTTTTATCGTGTTAATACTAGTCAGAATGAAGTGAAGAAATGCTTCAAGTGTGGATGAACATGTCATGTGGTAGCAGATTGCAGAGCTACTATGCTTACTTGTTTCAATTATGGTGAACAGAGTCATATCAGTACAAATTTCCAGAAACCGAAGAAGTCTCAAGGAGCTAGTGGTAAGGTGTTTGCTTTGGTGGGATCCCAATCCAGTAATGAGGAGCGTTCCATCAAAGGTACTTGTTTTATTAATGGTACTCCTTTGATTGCTATTATCGATACAGGTGCAACCAACTCGTTTATTTATGTTGATTGTATGAAGAGTTTAGGAATTGTACCATCTACTCTAGATCTGAGAATGACAATTGAAACTCCGTCTATTGGTTTTGTGGTTTTGTCTTTAGTATGTTTGAATTTTTAGTTGACTATTTTTGATAGAGATTTCAGAGTGGATTTGATTTGTTTACCGCTTGGTAATCTGGATGTTATTTTGGGGATGAACTGGTTGGAATTCAACCGGGTCTATATTGATTATTATAGGAAGAAGTTGTTGTTTCTTACTCCTGAAGAGGAAGTGTTGGATAATTCGTTATCTACTAAAGAGTTGAGAACTTTGTTGGAATATGAGGTTAAGATGTTTGCAGTGTTCACATCTTTATCTGTTGAATGCAAAGTATCAGTTAGTGAGTTGCCAATTGTGAATGAATTTCCTGAAGTATTTTCTGATGATAATACCGAATTACCTCCGACGAGAGAATTTGAATTTACTATTGATCTTATTCATGGTACAAGGCCTATTTCTATGGCATCGTACATGATGTCTGCATCAGAGTTGGCTTAATTGAAATCTCAGATTAGAGAGTTGCTTTATAAAAAGTTTATTAGGCCAAGTGTGTCTCCGTGGGGATCTCCAATGTTGTTGGTAAATAAGAAAGATGGTAGTATGCCTCTGTGCATAGATTACCATTAGTTGAATAAAGTGACCATTAAGAATAAGTATTTGCTTCCGAGGATTGTTGACTTAATGGATCAGCTAGTTGGTGCTCGTATTTTTAGTAAGATTGATCTGAGGTCAGGTTACCATCATATTCGAGTGAAATAAGGTGATATTCAAAAGACTGCATTTAGAGCTCGTTATAGACATTATGAATATGATGTGATGTCTTTCGGAGTTTCTAATGTGTCATGTGTATTCATGGAGTATATGAATTGTATCTTCCATTCTTATATGGATCAATTTATTGTGGTGTTTATAGATGATACTATAATTTATTCTAAGACTGAAGATGATCATAAAGAGCATTTGAGGATTGCATTGTAGGTGTTGAAGGATAACAAGTTGTTTTCTAAGTTACCAAAGTGTGAGTTTTGGCTTAAGAATGTAAGTTTCTTGGGTAATGTTATTTCTGGTGATGGTATAGTAGTGGATCCTTCTAAGGTAAGTGTTGTGTTGCAATGGGAACCTCTTAAGACAATTATGGAAATTAGAAGTTTTATGGGTTTAACAGGTTTTTATAGAAGATTTATCCAAGGGTTTTCTAATTTTGCATTACCATTGACTCAATTGACTAGAAAGAGTCAAGCGTTTATTTGGGATACAACTTGTGAGGAAAGTTTTGAAGAATTGAAAAAGAAATTGACTACGATACTAGTGTTAGTTTTTCCAAGTCCTGGTGAATCTTTTGTTGTGTATTGTGATGCATCCAAGATGGGATTATGTGGAGTTTTGATGCAATATGGTAAGGTAGTGGCTTATGCTTCCAGACAATTGAGAGTGCATAAGAGGAATTATCCTACTCATGATCTTGAATTAGCTGCAGTGGTTTTTGTGTTAAAGATTTGGAGGCACTACTTGTATGGATCAAGATTTGAGGTACTTAGTGACCACAAGAGTTTGAAGTATTTGTTTGACTAGAAGGAACTGAATATGAGACAGAGAAGATGGTTGAAATTTCTAAAAGATTATGATTTTAATTTGAGCTATAATCCGGGTAAAGCTAATGTAGTAGAAGATGCGTTTAGCCGTAAGACAATTCATATGTCAGCATTGATGGTTAAAAAATGGAGTTAATTGAACAATTTAGAGATTTGAGCATGGTTTGTGAGACGACACCTGAGAGTGTTAGTCTTGGAATGCTAAAAGTGAATAATGACTTTTTGGATGTAATTAAAGAGAATCAGAGGCTTGATGTAAAGTTGGTAGATTTGATGCCTATAGGAGGAAGTGATCCTGATGGTGATTTCAAAGTAGATAATTCTGGTGTGTTGAGATTCCAAGGCAGGATTTGTGTGTCGGACAATGAAAAACTGAAAAAGGAAATTTTAGAAGAGTCATCGAAGTAGCTTGAGTGTTCATCCGGGAGCTACAAAGATGTATCAGGACTTGAAGAAGTTATTTTGGTGGTTTGGTATGAAAAAAGATATAGCACAGTTTGTGTATGCTTGTTTGGTGTGTCAGAAGTCAAAAGTGGAGCATCATAAGCCTTCGGGAATGATGCAACCGTTGGAAATTCTAGAGTGGAAATGGGACAGTATTGCTATGGACTTTATACTAGCTTGACGAATACACCGAGAGGATTTGATGCTATTTGGGTAGTTATGGACCGACTTACAAAATCCGCATATTTTATTCCTATTAATATGAGTTTTCTATTGACAAAGTTGGCAGAGGTTTATATCAGAATAATTGTGAAATTACATGGTGTTCCTTCGATTATAGTTTCGGATAGAGATCTGAGGTTCACTTCTGAATTTTAGAAGAGTTTGCAAGAGGCTTTGGGTTCAAAGTTTAAATTGAGTTCGGTTTATCATCCGCAGACGGACGGTTAGTCGGAAAGGACTATTCAGACGTTACAGGATTTGTTGAGAACTTGTGTGTTGGAACAAAGTGGTGCGTGGGATACTCATTTTCCATTTATTGAGTTGACATATAACAATAGCTACCATTCTAGTATTGGGATGGCACCTTTTGAGGCTTTGTATGGTAGGAGGTGTAGGACACCTCTGTGTTGGTATGAAACTAGTGAAAAGGTAGTGCTTGGACCTGAAATTGTTCAGCATACTACTGAGATAATTCAGATGATCTATGAGAAGATGAAAGCGTCTCAGAGTAGACAGAAGAGCTATCATGATAATAGGAGGAAATAATTAGAATTTGATGAAGGTGGTCATGTATTTTTGAGGGTCAATCCAATGACAGGTGTTGGACGTGCTTTGAAATCAAAGAAGTTGGATCCTAAGTTCATTGGACTGTATCCGATTTTGTAGAAAGTTGGTGTTGTTGCTTATAGAATGGCGTCACCGCAAGAGCTTTCAAACTTGCATCATGTGTTTCATGTGTCACAACTTCAGAAGTATGTGTCTGACCCATCTCATGTTATCCCGAGGGATAAGGTGTAGATTAAAGATAATCTTATTATGGAAGCGATGTTGATAAGGATTGAGGATCGCAAGATGAAACAATTCAGAGGTAAAGAAATCCATTTTGTGAGAGTAGCTTGGGGAGGAGCTGCGGGTGGAAGTGTAACCTAGGAACTAGAAAGCGGGATGCGGGAGTCGTATCCAAAACTTTTCTCATCAGGTACATTTTCGAGGATGAAAATATTTTAAGTGGGGGAGAGTTGTAACACCCCATTTTTAATAATTTATTCGTCGTGTATTTTTGGTGCATTGTTGGCCTTGTTTAAGCCGTGTGTCCTTATGTTTTGGTGTAGTGTCCTAGTGGGATGGGTAGACGTATGGTGTGATTAGTAATATTGGGGAGTTTGGTAGTAATAATAAGCCCAATTAAACATTATTTCTATTATTATGTTAATAATATTAGTAATATTAGGATTATGATTTTGTTTTAATTGAATTAATGAGGGTGATTTGGTAAAATAATATGGTGAGGGTATTAGGAAAATTAGGCTTAATCAGAAAATTAAGAAAAGACTAGACATAACCAATTTGGAGAACCAATGGAGAGCTAGGAAGAGGAAGTACCTAACTAGGGTATTCTTCATAGACAAAATTCATAGGATTTTCTGCAAGATTTGAGGTAAGGGGGAAAAAGGGATTCATATTAGGTGATATTAACATGATGGGTTAGTGAAGGGTCCTTTCCCTCGTAGGATTTTGTGTATGATTGTTGTTCTATGAATGTGATGATTGATGAAATTATTATTGCGAATTCGGTCTGATTTATCTAAATTCTTTTATGATATATTGTTGTTGTTTTGTATGTTGCATTGTTGTATAGATTTGGCATTGTTGCAGAAGGAGAGTTGCGAATTTAGATCTAGAATTGATAAAACTGAATTTAGTAACTATAGATGAAAGAACAACATAATTGATTGTGTAAAATATGTGTAGAAACCATCTTAGAACTGGTATGAAGTATGGAAACGAGAATCGTAGGAAACAGGATCATAATGAAGGAGAAAACATGAAAAACTGCTTGTTTTTGTCCATACGCGTATTAGGCAAGTCTATACGCGTATGGAATGCGTGAAATTGGGGCATTACGCGTAATGGGGCCTTATTACATGTATGTGTGATGATTTTGTACGACCATCTGCTCATTCTAGTATGATACATATAGGAAAGCAAGACAATACGCGGATGAGGAGGCAATACGCGTATTGGCTTGAGAGAGGGAAGCACTACGCGTAATGCGCGAGTATGAGGGGCGTAGGAGCTGGTCCATACACGTATGGCCTTAGGAAATACACGTGTGACCAGGCTTGTATGGAAAATTTTGGTGTTTTGCAATTTCCATCTCGATTTTACATCCGATGTCGATTCTTTTGATCTGAGGAAATAATGTAGACCTTAGGACATAATTAATCTAGGATTAGTAGTGAGAAATTGATTAATGATTAAACTTAGGTGAATTTAACTAGAAGATTAATCACTTAAGTCATGTGAGTAATATTTTGGTGATTGTGTGGAATTATTGTTGCATATGTGATCGGATAGATAGTGTAGATGTATAATTTGATGTTTATACATGTTGTATGCATATTCATGGTCATGCATACATTGAGGTATTATTGGTGGGATGATTCACTGTCGGATGGGCGTATGTAATTCATCCGTACTCCGTTGGAGAATGGTGGGGATAAATCATTGTTAGATGGGCATATGTTTATCTGAGTTTGATTGAATGAACTAAGTTGAGTTGGTACCACATGCATTATGTCATTGTTGGGTCACATTGCATGAATATTATTGTTGTGAATCATGTGTTGTTGCTGCATAATTATTATTGTGATATATTTTTACATGTTGTTGTGTGAGAAACTACCTTTGATTTGTTATATGCACCATTAATATTTGAATGTGTTTCTCACCCCTTTGTTGTTGTTGTTGTTGTATTTGTGTTTCCTTGGAAGTACAGACAATCTAGGTACCTAAGTGTGCATGGACTTTGTGTTGCTTGTTTGAGTCATATGATTGCTCTGATACGTAACATGTGAATGAGGATTTTGATATTTTGTTGTTTAAGTTATCCGTTATGTATCTTATTATGTTGTTGGAAACTTTATAACTAAGGATATTTGAGGAATTATTGTTGATGTTGACTTTTTACTATAATTTGAAATAAATCATATTTTCCGATGCTTTTAATAAAAGAGTTTTGTTGGTTAATGTTGTAGATGTGGCATTCCACTTGTTTTATACTCTGATTTTCATATTTATACAATATTTTATAAATTGGGAAAAGTGGTGTGTTACAACTAGCATTTCTGCCACTAGCATCAAATACTCGTATTACGGAGTTGCATTGTTTAGATCTCTAAAATCTATACAAACTCGAAGTGTTATGTTATTATTAATTACATGTACTATATTGGCCTAACCATTCGACATACCTTGCAATTCTGATGAACCGGCTTTTGAGCAGTCTTTCGATTTATTGTTTTATCTTCAACGTAACCTTCAACGTAAAGCATCGAGGATGTTTCTTTATTGGCCTCTTACGACTCAACCCAGTCATCTCGCCATAATCCCAGGCAAAACAATCTATGTATTCTTTCAATACTCTGATCAGTTTGGCCTTCATTTTGACCAAACTTTGGTGATGATGTATGTTGGTCTCTTTGTCACCCTATCCTCCAATTCAATCTCTTAGAGTGGGTCTTAAGATTGAATCCTTTGAATTTCATTTGTTGTGTCTCTTTCGAACCCCAAAGGCTCATTGTCATAAATGCAATCTAGCCTTCGGCTTTCCAAAGCTGTTGTCTGGTCACGTGGGCCAAATTGGAATTTTTTTACTTCGGCTTCGATCGCCAAATGTTGTAATATTATGGCCTATAGAGCCATTTTTATTTTTTTCAACCAAGTTGGCTGAAACTAGTGCCAAGCCTTCTAACTCAATGGTCATTTATGTTGACCATAGTCCCCATTGAATGAGGATCCACCTCTTCGGGATCGGTAACCCTTTCAGCATCCTAAACAAAACCATGATCAAGATCCATATTTAGGATGTGGATTATATATACAGAGGTGGCAGGTCTTGATTCACCGTCGCATGGTGCAATATTCGCCAAGTGTCAGTCGAATGATCTTTTTGCGCCTTTGGCTTCGTCCACCTTGTAATAGCTTTGATCTACCTCAATGTTTTTTTGACGATGTCACATGTCCTCTATATGATCAATATTTGATGCAAGGTTGAAGGGTCTTCTCTGATTCCATAAATCCAACAGAGTTAGTAACAAAAACAAAACAAAACCTACAAAACAAGACAAAAGGTTAGTATGCAATGCAGTATGCTTATTTGTTTCCAAGGTATCCGGCTTGGCATTTGGTTTTGACCTTTCCAGACCCCGAGGAAGATGCTGTTTGATGTTGCTTAGGAGAGAGAGATTCAAATGAAACAAACTAATGAATATATTACAAAAAAGCGAACGATACATAGTTTGTTTTTTACAATACATGCCCTCTGAGGGGTCAATAAATACAACATAAAATAAAAGTACATGAAATGAAAACAACAACAAGCAAAAGTCAGACACCAAGACCAAACTCATCCTCCTGGACTTCCTTCAAAAGTGCTTCAGTCACAGGATTAGTTGGATGCTCTGTGAGGTTCCTGATGAGAAGATTCCTGGTGGTGATAGCAGTGGTTAGCTTCTTGTGTCTGCCCTGGTCCTTTGACCTCTTCACACCAGCTCTGAGTTTCAATTCTGAGATCTCCCTCTGGGCTGCTACTAGGGCTTCCTGCTGCTCCTTTGCATTAGCCTCAAACTGCTCAATCTTGTCATGAGTTCTCTTATCCTCCTAGGTGCGAGCTTCAGTGATCCTGACCCACCTAGCTTGGCTCTCCTTCAGATAAAGATCAGTCATAGCTCTCTGGAACTGGGCCTCTTTGCAGGCATTCTTCAAAATCTGTTCTCCAGCCCCGGACTTCTTGATGTAGTCCTCTGACTTTTCAATCTTGGCTAGATGCTCCACCTTAAGATTTTCCAACCTTTCAATGTCCAGACGACCATCACTCCTCTCCCAGAGGGTTCTCTTCAAGGCTTCAGATAAATTCTCATTCCTCTCTTTGAGCTTTTCAAACTCCTCCAGGCTGACAGTGGCTGGAGGTGGTGCTGTGGATGGTCCAGGTACATCTTCAATGGTGAAGGGCATCCCAGAAATTTGAGCCCTGGCATGAGACCACTCATAATACTGAGCTGAGGCCACATTGTTGCATCTCCCAAGAATGGTTACCCCTTTAGTCTGGACATTGTCCCAAGCCCAGGATGCTTGCCTGACAATAGCCAGATTAGGCTTAATCTCACAATAAAGGGTCTCAGCTAGATCTTGTACTCTAGGAGGGTGGACCAATGCATAGCCCAATTGTCTTTTGAATAGCAGAGGGTTGTAGTTGATGCAACCCTTTACTCCTATCAGAGGTACATTGGGGAACTGCCCACAACTAGTAATGATGTCTCTGCCTTTGGTGCTCTGAGTGCACCACCTGATGTCAGCTGAGGTTAAAGCAATGAGTCTTCTAGCCCAATTCTTTTGCTGGTGAGGATTCAAGAATGCATCAGTCTTGGGAAAGTGTTTGAGCAGCCAGGTATGGAATAGGGGAGCACAACATCTTACCAACCTTCCTCTTTGCTTTTCATTCCTTTGGTGAACAGAGTAGTAGAAATCTCCCAGTAAGGTGGGCACTAGGTTCCTCATAATGAAAAGGTGAATTGCATTCTTGCTAATAAATTTAGGCTCATCTGCAAATAATATAACCCCATATATGCTAAGGGCTAATAATGCACAGACTGCCTTCCATTCTCCCAGGGAGGCCTTCAAGATAGCCTGAGAGGTCAAGAAATCCAAGTGTAGACCAGAGATTCCAGCCTTTGCTGTCATGTTCTGCTCAATCAGAATTGGTTCCAGATATAATGCCTTTGCCACTTCTTCATTACTAGGAAAGGCCATCTCAGGGTTGAAGGGGACTCCACCCCTGATAGGTACACCAATCAATGATGAATACTCTTCCAACAAGGGTCCCAACTGAAAATCCTGGAAGGTGAAGCACCTCAAAGGGGGATCATAGAACTGCAGGCAAGTATGAATCAAGCTCCTCTGGGAAGGGTCCAAATCCATAACCACATCAAGGATGCCTCCATAATGTTCTCTGAATAGTGGTATATGGTCTGGAGTAATCAGGGCCTGGACCTTCCTGATGCCAGCCAGCTCAAGCTCAAAGAAATGGTAGGAGATGTTGCTCTTCTTGGGTGCCATGTTGCTGAAGAAAAGCTGAACCAGATGCTGATGATGATGACTGATACTAGAAGATGGGCCACTGACAGGCTGAGAATGGTGGTGCAGGTGACTGAAGCAGGTAGCTGATGAGGATAGCTGAAGCAGATACTGGTGAAGATAGGTCTATGCAGATGAAGGGGTCAAAACCAAGCCAAAATATAGTATGGATACCCTGAAAAACAAATAAGCAAATGTTAAATGATGCAATGATGATGTATGCAAATGATATGCAAGGGTTTGTGATCAAGCTGGATCTGATTAACTGCCTTGATATAAGTCCATGTATGTTCAATAAGTCCAGATGGAGGTTCATAAGTCCAGTAACCAAGGTGGGGGACTCAAATAAAGAGTCACATGTCCAGGGTTAAAAATCACAAGAACTGTTCCAAAATGGAGTACTCTTAATCAAAACAAAGTAACAGGGTATGTTGAGGTCAAGGGTACCTGCAAACCTGTAAACAGCCCAACCCCCTCACAGGTGGTGTTCTAAAACAAGGATCCTCAGACTTGGATCAGTTATGAGAAGTGTAAACACTTCTAACCCGGAGGTACAATGTTTACAATAACCATAAAAGATCCTCCTCTAATTCACCTCAGTTTCTGAAGGTCATAGTAAAGGTCATCCAGACTTAGCAGGCTTCCCAGATAGCCCTAGCACTACAGGAAATCTGTAGCACAGAGTTCTCAAGAAGAAACCCATATCTGAACCGTGTTTCATATTCCCGCACCAGACCGAAATGGAATGGGAAAGAACATGAACCACTCTAGCCTAGGTGTCACTCAGGTCCCAGGTATAGGACCTCAACTCTCAATAGAACCCCACCCACCAAAGCAAAACCAGATCCAGCCAAAACAGTATGACAGTATGATGTATATAAAGCTATAAAGAAAGCAATAAACAAAACTGTACATGAAGCAATAAACAAAACAAATATACAAACACAGATAGCACATAACACCCCAGTAAACACAAATCAAACAAGCGCTAGGAGGAACCCACAAAAAGAACCAGAAGCCCTGGTTACGGTATAAGGGTCCCCAGCAGAGTCGCCAAGCTGTCGCTCCCCGATAAATGGGAATGGCCCAAATAAAGGTACAGACGCGAACGGTCGGCGAAGGGAGGAATGTGAGAACACACAGGAGTGAACTCACAGGAAAAGGAAAGAGTCGCCAGCTAGGCATTTTTATCCCGAAGGAAAGGTAATGCTGCATAAACCTAAGAAAAGATATGGATAAGACAGTTGCGAACCAGAGAGACTGAGAAAGGGGGTTGGTTACAACCTGGGAAGGTATTAGCACCCAGATTGTCCATCGAACTCGACGGGATCCACGCTTAAAAGATTTGTGTTTTAAAGGGGTAGTGTTAGTGCAATTTGTGTATAAAAGAGCTGGAAAAGGATGTACAGGTGTCAGTGTAAAAGAAGTGTAAAGTGTGTAATTGTACAGTGTGAGAACACAGATGAAATGCTCATGATAATGAGGCTAAAGAATGATACTGAAAGAGGGGGAATATACAGAGACTTTTGTTCGATAACTGTTAAGTTATGCCTACGTATCCTCTCGTGCAATGAGGAAGTCAGAACACCGTAGTTCGACCCAAAGAGACTGAAAGGTAATTGACTTGTGAACTGCTTACTTTTCTATGCTCAAGTGTATGACCTATCTGGCTCAGGTGCAAACTGTCTTGCATTAGACGGAAGAAGCAAGTTCTCGTTTATGAGTGAATGAGATGAGAAAAGAATCCCGGAGGAGACGATTATTGTTTGTTTTTGATATTTTCAGTCTTTTATTGCTTTTGAAAGTTTGTCATAAGTTAATGAGCTTAAGCCTAAACCAATGGGTTAGTAAACTCATCACATCCTCCCTCAGATTAGGGGTAATGAGAATACCTTAAGTGTGAAGTCAGCTTCTCACACTTAATCACCTTTGATGTAGGATTAATATCATTAACCTACTTGTGATTATTTAGATGTTTTTGGGTGTTTTTGTTTAGTGTTGAGTAATGAGATTAAGCCATAATCAAGGATTAAACAGACTCATTACACCATCCTAATAGAAGGATAATAGATGAGAATGTTTAAGCTGAGGAATGCTCCTCAACTTAATCCATGATTAGGGATTAATCTCATGACAAAACAAAGCCTTTATTAAATGGATTTTAGTTAATGATAAGATGATGAAGTGAGTTTTAGGGTTTGTAATACAACTTGAGGGGGACTTGTCCATTAACACTAGGGTTAGTCCTTCTTAACCAGTTAAGGAAGAATTAGAACCCTAATGCAAGGCCCAAGTTACAAGTTTGATGTCTTGATGGTTATTAAGTGAATTTATTAAAGGATTTAAACACATTAAGGGTTTAACACTTAGGATTAAAGTTATACACTCCATCCTAATAGAAGGATGCAGGCATAAGCTTAATCACAAAGCCTTAAAGCCTTTAGGGTTTAGTCCCTGATTATGAGATGAGAAGAGAAGACTCAATGAGGCATAAAGATAAAATCTAAATGGGGGACTAATCAAAACCCTAATTATTGTCATGCTTGGTTGTTCCTAAGGTTTGTGAGGTTTACAAGAGAAATCTTCAGAGGAACCACCAGGAAGCAGATGAAAGGAGCAAAGAAAAGAAAAGTAACTTGCTTCATTCAAGAAGACAAGTCACTTGAAGAAAGAAGGTAAGAAGAAGAAGAAAGAGCAAGCTCAATCTCAAACACAAGACAAAATGCAGCAATGATGCATAAGAGAGATGAAAAGAAATTGTGAGAAGTGAAGGCAAATTCACTTCTCAAAGCAACTTACCACCTGAAAAGTTAGCCAAAAGAAATGAAATGCAATGCAAATGAGATGAAATGTCATGATGCAAACCAAAGTCAGAAGCATATATGAGATTATAATGATTCTATGAGATGATGCAAACATGAAAAAAAGCATGGGGATGATCATATGAACATATGGATGCAAGAGAAGCATGCTTAGAACCATGATCATACATGAAAAGTTATGAAATGCAAATGACATACAACATGGCAAATGCAAGAAGCAAAGATCAAACATGATTCTAATATGTCTTAAGATGTCTAATGAATCAAATGGATGCATAAAATGTCATGGCAAGTCATGGTATGCAAGCAAATGGAAGATGAATGCAAAAGGAAGCCCAAATTAGGGTTTATGATCAATGCACCAAACAAAAACCAAAACCAGAAGCAAACATCAAGATAAAAAATTGAAAATGCATCCAAGGGAACCCTAAACCTATACAAACTCACTGCCCAAAGGAGGGGTTCTAACTCTTAACCTAATGAGGGTTATGAATTTATTAAGAATGCTAGGGTTTTAAGGTACCTTGTCAAGAAAAAATGTCAAACAAATTGAAAATGCAAGATCAAATCATGCCAATTTAATACTACAAACTACATGATATGCAAGACACAATGCAAAAAGAATCAAAGTCCAACTCTTAAAGGCTAGGCAGAAATGAATTTTCAAAGTTAGGATCAAAATAATGCCTTGAAATGAAATTAATTCCATGAAAAATTGTCAAAAGACATCAAGATCAAAAAAGAAATTTGGTTTGAGGGTTGGACAATGTTTCCAAATGATTTTAAATGTTTCATGAATTTTTTGGTGATTTTTAAATACCTAAAAGTATTTTTAATTAATTAATTCCCATTAATTAATTAAAAATAAACTTTTAAATGATTTAAAAATATTTTTTAATGCAAAAAATAAAAATAAAAATATTTTTGGTTTCTTAAAATTAGTAAAAGATTGTATAAAAATTTTCAGAATTTTTAAAGATGTTTTACTATTTTTAATAAAATGAAGAAAACAAATGCAATTAAATGAAAAATAAAATGAATTAAAACTGAAAATGGGAAAGTATGCGCATCCAAGGGCCAGGATTCAAATTCCAGGGGGCGGGAGTTGACTACGCGCGCGTTTGGACGGCTCACATTCAAACTTGGCTAACCCTAATTAATTAGCCCTAATTACTTTTAGGCGACCGGAACACTGTTCCGGTCGTCTTCTCCGGCAAGGTGTTCATGCTATCTCACTCCCTACGCATCAAAACTCCACTAAAATCTCCAGATTTCATCCTTAAACATCACTGAACCTAAACCCCACCCCAAAATCCATTTATTTTCACTGAATCATAAGAATCAAAGCAAAAATCAATTCACGGGCAAAGTTTCAGAACAAGCATACAACCTCAAAACTCAATCATTTTCAAAAATAAAAGGCTCAGTGAACTCAGGGAAGCATGTAGATCATTTTAGAAACAATAGATAAGAGTTCTGGAAAAATGAATTTCCATGGCTACCTGAATCGAAGCTTTGATTTCTGGCACTTTCTGGCTGATGTCTTGCTTGCAATCAACTCCCCTGGACCTCCTGAGAAGCTTTCAAGGCTTGTTTGAAGTTTGTAATGGTTGGTTTGAAAGATGGCTGAAGTTCTGCTCAATGAGGGGCAGAAATCGTATTTTGGTTTCTGAGGGTTTCAGGCTATGGTGATGGGTGCTTTGTGATCAGTGAAGCATATGGAGATGGTTTGTGAAGTTGGTTTATGTGTTTGAGGCTTGTGTGATGAGTTTCGAAGAGTTTTGCAAATGGAGCATAAACTTGAAAACTAGGGCTTTGGTGTGTTTCAGCATGAAGTGTTATGTGCTTTGGCTTGCTTTTGATTTGTATAAACAATTGTGATAGGTCAGAGAGTGGGTGCTGGCCTATTGTGATTGGTATGGGTCTTTGGCCAAAATGTCAACTTGATTTGTACTTGAGGTATGGGCAATGGTACAACTTGCTTTTTGGCATGCTTGGGCTCAACTGAGTTTAGGGAATGCTATGAAAAAGGTTTAGAGGCAATGCAGCAAGTGGTTTGTAACTTGTGATAGGTTTTGCAAGTTGATTCAAGTTTGGTTCCTTTGGGATTTCTTGAAGTTCAAGGCATGAAATGAGATGATTCTTGGGCCAATTCTGATTTTTAGAGGTCATGTAATCATGTTGTGAAGAAATTGTACACATTTTAGGTCTTTAGAACACTTGATCAAGTCATTTTGCAAAATGCCTCTTTGGTAGAAAACTTCAAATTTTGTGATTTTAGCCAACTTTGACAAGCCATAACTTTTGATCCAAAATGAATTAGGTCATGTTCTTGTACTTTTTGAAAAGGGAATGATCCATTCTACAACTTTCATGACCAAAGTTTTTTCATTTGGAACATTTTTGAATCAAAAAGCAAGGGTTGAAAAAGTTTCCCAAAATGGCAATTTCATTAAAAGTCAAACTTTCCCAAAAAGTCAACTTTGCAAATGACTTGAAATTCTTCAATTTTGTGAAGTTCCAACATCTTCCATGATCAAATAAAGATCATACACAATCAAAATGATGAAGAACACCCTTTGGTTGGGTCATTGGGGGCCTCAGATGCCCTGATTTTACACTGACTTGCTTGAAAAGTCAACTCTTGATCAGATGACTTCCCCATTGAATTTCTTCATGAAAATTGATATGCATGCTCCCTATACCATATAGAGACCAATAGAAACAAGAATGACCAAAAAATTTGGAGTTATGGCCTCTGAAACCAAAACCCTAATTTTAGGTCATCTGTGCAGTCAAACCTGGCTCTGCTTCCATACCATTTTCAGTTCTTGTGATTCTTTGACATTCTTGACTTTGAGTGGATATAATATGATGCTTGAACATACATGGACCCCTTTGAAGTGATTGATGGCCTTTGGAGTGGCTAAAGAAGCTCTTGGATTGCTCAGATCACAAACCCTAGATGCAGATGACTTGAAACAATGCAGTGAACCAAAAATGTGATATGAGATGCTATGATTGGACTTATGCTCATGAGGAGATCACAAGCCATGGTGGATGGGTGAGGGCAAATTTGGGGTGTTTACAGCTGCCCCTATTCAAACATGAGTTAGCTGTGCAGGATGTAAGCGACAGCTTATCAGGCAAAGAAGATAACTTGTGGTTGAATACCAAAGACAGTCCAAAATTTGCACTCACAGAATGAAGAAGAAAAGGGATATAGATTGTAAAGGAAAATAAAGTATATTATAAAGTGGGCGACGGAGGATGACCGTCGAGCAGAGGACGACTGCTGAGGAATAAGCAATGACAGGGACGGCCGACACGCTGGGAAAAGTGCGGGAAATAAGGCAATGACGGGGATGGCCGACATGCTGGGGATAAAAGGGATTATGATGGGGACGACCATCAAGTAAAGCTATAAGATTCTCTGGGGATTAATGAAAAAATGATGGGGACGGCCATCAAGTTCATAAAGTAAGGTAACCAACGATGGGGACGGCCATCGAGCTAAACTGATGAAGGACGATCATCAGGAAAAGGAAAAGGGACCACGACGGGGGCGGCCATCGGGTTAAAGAATAAATGAAAAAATGATGAGAGACAGTCATCAAAGGTGAAGGACGATCACCTAGCAGGGGACGGCTGCTCTGTTGGGGGATAAGATGAGGGACGGTCATCTAAGGTGAAGGACGATCACCTGACAGGGTACGGCTGCCGAAAATATCGCGACATAGGACGAATGCCGGATAAAAGGTCAACGATGGGGACGGCCATCGGACGAGCATGATGAAGGACGATCATCAAGGGGTGAAGAACGATCACCTAGCAGGGGACGGCTGCTCTCAAGGTTTATCATGACATAGGACGAATGTCAGATAACAAAATCAACGATGGGGACGGCCATCGGATAAAATGATGAAGGACGATCATCAAAAAAGGTGAAGGACGATCACCTAGCAGGGGACGGCTGCTCTCAGTCACAACACGGGACGAATGTCGGATAGAAAAGGTCAACGATGGGGACGACCATCGGATGAGCGTGATGAAGGACGACCATCAATAAGTGAAGGACGATCACCTAGCAGGGTACGGCTGCTCTCAGGGTTTATCATGACATAGGACGAATGTCAGATAACAAAGAAATTTTGCTTTGCTGGCGATCTACTGGGGAATAGTAAACACGGACGAGTGTTTATATCCAAGCAAATAAAAGGTATAAGTGTTTTGGTGTTGTGTATAGATTAAAGATGCGGACGAGGATCGGGTAGAAACAAATACTGACGCGTGTTCAGAGATGATGATACGGACGAGTATCAACTGGTTAACAAGGAACACGGACGAGTGTTGATTCTGAGGGGATTTTTTGGGGAAAAGTAGACACAGACGAGTGTCTAAATTCAAAAAGACGAAAAGTGTTTGACACAGTGTATGGATTAAAGATGCGGACGAGCATCCTTAAAACTATGATACGGACGAGTATCAGGTAGAAACAAACGCTTGACGCATGCTCTGAGATGATGGTACGGGCGAGTACCAACTGGTTAACAAAGAACACGGACGAGTGTCGAATCTGTGGGGATATAAATGGTGTATACAAGATACGGACGAGTATCTGTATAAGTAAAATAGGTACGAGTAGTGTATATTTGAGTGTTCAACCTGCTGGGGAGAGTGACACAGACGAGTGTCAAAAAGGAAAGTATAGTATAAACAAATATCTGATATACAAAGTGTTTAGGTTACTGTGCTGGGGAAATTGATACGGACGGATGCCACGGATATTATATGTATATATATGTGAGTGCAAAGGGGATACTTTGGCTTTCTGCTGGGGATATGACATAGACGAGTGCCACAAGGAGTATGTACTGATGTTTGGTGAGTGTAAGGCAACTACTTTAACTCTCTGCTGGGGAATCTGGGGAGCATTCCGTATATTGTTGATGGATTGTCATTATTCACAAATGTTTGATTCAAACCATGACTTATGATTATGCAACATGTTTGATTTTTGCCGTAATGCTCCGTGTTAGACGGAATGCTATGCTTTGCGGGGTGAATATGATGCAAATGCTATGATCATGCAAAGATACCAATCCGGGATTCGGATCCCGTTGCTGTGAAGATCTCTGGTCGATCTGTTTGGAATGAGCATCCCAGCTGGGGATGAGATCACTGGTAGATCTGACAAGATATATCTGCTTGGGGGAATAGGTCACTGATAGACCCATTCTGGGTAATGAGGGACCCAGCTGGGGTTTGTAGAAGCTTTCGTCACTCTGTTGTGATTCCTTCATGTGTTGCCTTTCTGGACGGGAGCTGAAGCTCTATGGGGATATGGTTCCCTGTCTTTTGTACTTGGCTGAGGAGGAAGTAAATGGCAACTCGGCTGGGGAGAAATAATGAATGGCAACTCAGCTGGGGAGAAATAATGAATGGCAACTCAGCTGGGGAGAAAGCACCTACGGTGCTAAGACTGAGTGGATAATGATTAGCCAGCTTGCTGGGATAAAGCTTTCATGCCCCATATTGTGTCTTGAATACCTGCAATCCTGAAAAGACAGAGAAATGCGCAAGTAATCCCGAGGTATCCCTTACCGGATTCCATCATAGGAGTCCAGACACTCCCGGGAGTAAACATATTTCCTGCAAGCGAGCATTCTTTTTAGAAGAAACAGTATTTGTATTCATGCAAACAGTATCTTGTAGACATCGGACATTTTGCAAATGAAAAATAAAATGTACGAGACGGGACGTGACTGAAAATCTGATTTTATTAATTTATATGCCCTGAATTGGCAAGATACAGTCAAAGAAACATATCCCCTAAAATGAGGAGATTGTTACAAATTGAGAAACAAAATGTTGGCAACGTTGACGACGCTTCAAGGGGCTTCCCTTTGCTATGACTCGTATGACATTTGACGCTCTTCTCGTCTTGCTTTCTGAAGAAGGCCGATTCTGAAAGAGGCCTGATCCTTTCAAATCTTACCAAGTTGTAGGTGATACCGACGAATTCAGGATGCAGTTGTTCGCTCATTCCCTTGTTTTGCATGAATCGCCCTTTCGGGTTTTCAATCCATCGGGATACCCATTTTTGCCTGAGCTGTCCAATGCGGCTTTTCAACTCAGCGGGTGTACATTTTTTATTTATTTCCCTTATTTTTGCCCGAGTCTTTTATTCTGTTTTTGACTCGCCGGGATGCCCTATTTTTGCCTGGACTTAAATTTTGTTTTTATGTCTAGCGGGTCATTTTATGCGAAGTATTTTTTAACTGCATCTGAATTCACAGGGGACGGGAAGTCTTCACCATCCATAGTACTGAGCATCAGTGCTCCACCAGAGAAAACTTTCTTTACTACGAATGGTCCTTCATAGTTCGGAGTCCACTTGCCCCTGTGGTCTGTATGAGGAGGAAGGAGTCTTTTCAGCACAAGATCCCCTACTTGGTACTCTCGGAGCCTAACTTTATGATCGAAGGCTTTCTTCATCCTTTTCTGATACAACTGCCCATGACAGATTGCAGCCAATCTTTTCTCTTCGATCAGACTCAGTTGTTCGTATCGGGATCGGACCCATTCTGCTTCGTTTAACTTAACATCCATCAGTACCCGCAGGGAGGGTAATTCAACCTCAACAGGTAGGACTGCCTCCATACCATACACAAGCTGATACAGCGTTGCCCCAGTGGATGTTCTGATTGACGTGCGGTACCCATGCAAGGCGAAAGGTAGCATTTCATGCCAGTCTTTGTAGGTGACTACCATCTTCTGCACAATCTTCTTGATATTCTTATTAGCCGCCTCAACGGCGCCATTCATCTTTGGCCTGTAAGGAGAAGAATTGTGGTGTTGGATCTTGAAGTCCCGGCATAGCTCTGCCATCATTTTGTTGTTTAGATTGGAACGATTATCAGTAATGATTCGCTCGGGAACTCCGTATCGACAGATGATATCTCTCTTCAGAAATCTGGCTACCACTTGCCTTGTAACATTGGCATAGGAAGCTGCTTCGACCCACTTGGTGAAATAGTCAATGGCAACCAGGATGAATCTGTGGCCGTTTGAAGCAGTAGGTTCAATCTTGCCAATCATGTCAATGCCCCACATAGCAAAGGGCCAGGGTGAAGACATCACATTCAGAGGATTGGGAGGCACATGCACCTTATCCGCATAGATCTGGCATTTATGGCATTTTCTGGCATAGGCACAACAGTCGGCATCCATTGTGATCCAGTAATAGCCTGATCTTAGCAATTTCTTAGCCATGGCATGCCCTCCTGCATGGGTACCAAAGGATCCTTCGTGCACCTCGTGCATCAACAAGTCTGCTTCTGTTCTATCAACGCACCTGAGGAGTACCATATCAAAGTTTCTTTTGTACAGGGAGCCATCAGTATTCAGGAAAAAACTACCAGTAAGCCTTCTCAAAGTCTTCTTATCATTGGAAGATGCCCCAGGTGGGTATGTTTGATCCTCCAAGAAGCACTTAATGTCATGGAACCAAGGCTTATCATCTTTTACGGCGTCTGCTGCAAATACATATGCTGGTCTGTCAAGTCTGGATACTGAGATTTGAGGCACAAAGTTGGCAGCTTGGACTTTGATCATAGATGAAATGGTAGCCAGAGCATCTGCAAACTGATTTTCGTCCCGAGGGATATACTCAAGCTTGACTGTTGTGAAGAAGGTCAATAATCTCCTTGTATAATCCCTGTAAGGTATCAGATGATCCTGGTGGGTGTACCATTTGCCGTTGGTTTGATTAACTACCAGAGCTGAATCTCCGAACACAGTTAAAGTCTTGATCCTGAGGTCAATGGCTTCCTCCAGACCCATAATACAAGCTTCGTATTCAGCTTCGTTGTTAGTGCAGTTGAAAGTGAGTTTTGCCGAGAAAGGCATGTGAACTCCTTTAGGTGTAATGAGTACTGCACCAACACCACGACCGTTCATATTAACAGCCCCATCAAACATCATAGTCCATTCTTCTTCCGGGTCAGGCCCTTCAGTGTGAATAGGCTCTTCATGATCTTTTGCTTTTATGAACATGATGTCTTCATCAGGGAAGTCAAATCTCATAGGCTGGTAGTCATCAATGGGTTGCTCAGCAAGATAATCAGACAATACACTGCCTTTGATGGCTTTCTGAGATGTGTATTGGATGTCATATTCTATGAGGATCATCTGCCATCTTGCAACCCGTCCGGTAAGAGCTGGCTTCTCGAAAATGTACTTGACTGGGTCCATCTTGAAGATCAATAGAGTAGTGTGGGTCAGCATATACTTTCTCAGTCGGCGAGTAGCCCACGCTAAAGCACAGCAAGTTTTCTCGAGCAGTGAATAACGTTGTTCACAGTCGGTAAACTTTTTGCTCAGGTAGTAAATCGCATACTCTTTTCGACCAGACTCGTCATGCTGGCCCAGCACACACCCCATTGACTCTTCTAACACTGTTAAGTACATGATTAGAGGTCTTCCTTCAACTGGAGGCATGAGGATCGGAGGCTCTTGTAAGTATTCCTTGATCTTGTCAAAAGCCTTCTGGCAGTCTTCGTTCCACCTGACCGTTTGTTCCTTTCTCAACAATTTGAACAAGGGTTCACAGGTTGCAGTAAGGTGAGATATGAACCGTGAAATGTAGTTCAATCTACCTAAAAACCCTCGGACTTCTTTTTCTGACTTTGGTGCAGGCATTTCTTGAATGGCTTTGACTTTATCAGGGTCAACCTCAATCCCTTTCTCGCTCACAATAAAGCCCAGCAGCTTACCAGATCGCACCCCGAATGTGCATTTGTTGGGGTTCAATTTCAGTTGGTATTTCCTCAGACGCTTGAATAACTTCAACAAATTTACCAGGTGGTCTTCTTCTGTGAGGGACTTAGCAATCATATCATCCACATAACATTCGATTTCTTTATGGATCATATCGTGGAATAATGTTACCATAGCCCGTTGATATGTTGCACCTACATTCTTCAGTCCGAATGGCATCACCTTGTAACAGAACGTGCCCCAGGGTGTGATGAAGGTTGTCTTCTCCATGTCTTCAGGTGACATTTTGATCTGATTGTATCCTGAAAATCCGTCCATGAAGGAGAATACCGAGAACTGAGCCGTATTATCAACCAATACATCAATGTGAGGTAAAGGAAAATCATCCTTTGGGCTGGCTCTGTTCAAGTCCCGGTAGTCCACACACATCCTCACTTTGCCGTCTTTCTTAGGCACAGGTACAATATTAGCAACCCACGGCGGATAGCTAGTTACAACAAGGAACCCGGCGTCCCACTGCTTTTGCACCACTTCCTTTATCTTCATTGCCATATCTGGGCGAGTACGGCGCATCTTCTGTTTTACTGGCGGGCAGTCTTCTTTCAAAGGCAGCTTGTGCGTGACGATATCGGTGTCCAACCCTGGCATATCCTGGTAAGACCAAGCAAACACATCCGCATACTCCCGAAGCAGATCAATCAGTTGTTCTTTCACTGAGTTTTGTAAGCAGGCCCCGATCTTAACCTCTTTCACATCTTCATCTGTACCAAGATTAACCGTTTCAACCTCCTCCTGATGAGGAGTGATAACCTTTTCCTCTTGTCTCAACAACCTGGCTAGCTCTTCAGGAAGCTCATACTCTTCTTCAACCCCTTCATCAGCTTGATTGATTGGATTGTCAAAGTCATACGAAGTCATAGCCGTGCTGTGGTCGGTGCGGTCTGGAAGGCACTCTCTGCAAGGGTTTAGTTTGTTCATTTTAGTGATTGATTTTAATCTTGTTTAGAAAAAGTTAAATGAAGTTTATCATTTTGAAAACATTGCCATTTATTTTTGTACAAAAATAAAAATGGAAAAACAGTGAGCGGAAAAGAAAAAAGACTCATTTGCAAAAGATGTCTGATTATCATTGATTGATCTGTTTGCACAAAATTACAGATGGCCCGATTACAAAATGAGTCTTGTCATCTTGGGCAAGATGCAAGACTTGATGCATGCTTAAAATATACAGGAAATAATAATTACTCTGCAGGAGTAACCCTTATAATTTCCTGGGAAGACCAGTTTGAGATATGGCTCCCCGGGGTCCTTGGACGTATCCAGCTTTCCAGGTTGCGCTCATCTTCCGACTCATCTTCCAAGTTGTTTACTGCATCGGGGGTGAGCATCCCCCCACTGACAAAATTGGGCTTCTTAGCAGCCTCTGCTTGATCTTGTTGAGTTGGTTTGTAACCCAACCCAAATCTGTCCTCCTTCTTCTCCACATGCAACAGCTTGCCCCAGCCTTGAGCGTTCCCCTCTTCAACAACCTTCCTGGCTTGCTGGTAAGATGTCATGGAAGTCCCAAGTACAGCAGATGCTTCATTGATGTTCAGGGCTTCGAATCCCTGACTCATGGTTTCGTGGATCTCCCCGTCCATCTCAATGTATTTGTATGTAGCCAGGTGGCTAACAAAAATGTCCTCTTCTCCACAAATAGTAACGACTTGGCCCTCCCACTCGAATTTTAACTTCTGGTGAAGGGTTGAGGTCACGGCGCTAGCGGCGTGTATCCATGGTCTACCCAATAGACAGCTGTAGGCAGGCTGTATATCCATCACGAAGAAGGTCGTTTTGAAAGTCTGTGGGCCAATCGTTATAGGCAACTCAATCTCTCCCATAACCGATCTCTTAGAACCGTCAAAGGCTCTTACTACCAAGTTGCTGGGGCGTAATGCCAATCCTTCATACTCCAGCTTCACAAGGGCTTTCTTAGGTAGGACATTGAGGGATGACCCTGTGTCCACCAATACATGAGAAAGAACTGCACCCTTACACTCCAAGGTAATGTGCAAAGCCTTGTTGTGATTGCAGCCTTCCGTTGTCAAATCAGTGTTGGTAAATCCTAGTCCATGACTAGCGTTAACATTTCCAACTACAGCTTCCAACTGATTGACGGTAATCTCCTCTGGCACATAAGCTGCGTGCAAGACTTTTAATAGTGCGTTCCGATGAGCCTCGGAGCACATTAGCAATGATAAAATGGAGATCTTGGAAGGTGTCTGGTGAAGCTGGTCCACTATCTTGTAATCACTTTTCTTGATGATTCTCATGAATTCATCAACCTCTTGATCAAAAGGGGTCTTTAAAGCTTCTTTAGCAACTTGTTCTTCTTGCACCATGCTCTTCCCTTTTGCCTTGGCAGCAGCTTCTGCTTCAGCAATGGGTCTTGGAATTTGTGGGGCAAAAAGACGTCCGCTTCGAGTGAAGCCTCCGCCTCCCCCCACATTGTCTATTTGTGGTGAAGAAGTTGATGATTCAAGAGTGATTTTCTGCCCTTCGCAGTATAGATCTGAGCCGTAATGCCAAGGGATGGCATTGCTGCTTTCATATGGAACGGGCCCAGGTACCGTGATGGTAACCGGGCTGACTGCAGCAGAGGAGGGTGTTGCAATAGTATGTGGATCATAGTAGATAGTGACCGGTGATATGGCAGGAGATGCCACTGTTTGTTGTTGAAAATTGTTGTTCGGAGGAATACTTGACGGATCATAATAAATAGTGACTGCTGAGATATTTGCTGGTGTTGTAGAAGAAGATTCTGAATAGAGGGGTGCTGATGTTGTAGAAGGAACATCTGTTGATGTCTGGCTTGTTGAAGTGATATTTGAAGCATTTGTTGATGAAACTGAAGAATTGTTTGGAATAATTGTTGTTGCAGTTGTAGGAGACTCTGGAACTGTTGTCGGAGGGATTGTTGGATTTGGAGGTGTTGATGTTGTGATTTGAAGTAGACCATTCTGGATAAGACTGTCTATGCCGCTTCTCAGATTGTCACATCCATTTACCGAAATGTTGCAATAACCGCACCCGAGCTCACACCCAGGGAATATCTGGCATTCAAGGAGTTGAGCTTTAATCTCTACCAGGGGTGTCCGGATCTGCCCAACACTGGTTATCAAGAAAGACGACTTATCTTCCTCGATAGCATTAATTCTGGGCCCTCCATGGTTGGGCATGGGGTTTTTGTTGACATTTGGCGGTGGTGCAAAGTTTAGAGCTTTGGAATCTACCAGGTCTTGCACCTTCATCTGTAAAGCTCTGCACTTCTCTGTACTGTGGCCAGGTGCATTGGAGTGAAAAGCACATCTGGCATTGGCGTCATAATTTCTTGGCAAACTGGAAGGATCTGGTGGTGCCAACGTCCTTAACTCAACCAAGTTGAGCTTCAGGAGCTGTGGAAGCAAAGCGACATAAGGCATAGGGATTGGATCAATCACCCTATTGGCCTGAGATGGTCTCTGTTGAAATGGTCTTTGCTGACTGTTGTTGTTGTTGTTGTAGTTCCTCTGAGGAGGATACTGAGTTTGTTGCTGGTAATGGGGTTGTTGCTGTGGTTGATATGCTGGTTGCTGAGGAAGTGGAGAGGGAATAGTGACAGCTGCCACTGACCTATGAACATATTGTGGTCTGCCCCTGCTGGCCTGAATAGCATTAGTCTCACCGGTTCTTCTTGGGCCCACAAAAGGCTTTCTTGGGTTGCTGGACGAGCTCGCACCATTGTCAGAAATTTTGCCCATCTTTAATAGGCTCTCAATTCTTTCCCCAGCTATGACTACGTCAGCGAAGCTAGTGGAAGAAAAGGCAGCTAGCCTGTCAATGTATGTCCCTTGGAGGGTGTTCATAAACATGTCGGCCATTTCCCTCTCCGACATGGGTGGCTGGACAGTAGCAGCAAGCTGTCTCCACCTCTGGGCGTACTCCCGGAAGCTTTCCCTGGATGATTGAGACATTCCCATCAGGAGGGTCCTGTTAGGAGCCATATCCAAGTTGTACTGGTATTGTCTGATAAAGGCCTCAGCCAGGTCCTTCCAGCATCTGATGGTCGATCTAGTCAAATGAGAGTACCATTCCCTCGAAGCCCCTGTTAAGTTATCTTCAAAATAAAACATCCATAGCTTTTCATCCATGGTATATGCCTTCAGCCTTCCCAGAAAGGATTGTAAATGGGTTCGGGGACAGGAAGTTCCGTTGTACTTCTCAAAGCACGGAGGTTTAAACTTGTGGGGAATCCTGACCCCGTCCACCAAACCCATGTCCATAACATCAAAGCCCAAGGAATTCTGGGACTCCAGGGATCTCAATTTTTCAGCAATTTCATCTAGCCTTCTGTCATAGGCTTCATCCCCAGCTCCCATCACAGTAAATTGATCTTCCTGGGGGTCTTCTTGTAGTACTCGGCCTGCAGTGGCATTCCCTTGCACATTAACAGGGATGTTGATTTCTGGATGAAGGTGGGGCCCATACACAGGTGGGTTAGCATGAGGCTGAACCCTCTCATTATTGCTTGTTCCCCCAGTCCCTAGATGGGGTTCTTCCTGGGTCTGCCTTTCTACTAGTGCCCTTAATCTCTCTTGGCTCTGTGCCAATCCATTCATCACCTCCATAAACTGGTGTCGCTCTCGAAGATTTGCATCCCGGTACAAGCGCGAACGGTCGGCGAAGGGAACAGTGAGAACACACAGCCGTGAACTCACTGGAGATGAAAAGAGTCGCCAGCTAGGCATTTTTATCCCGGAGGAAAGGCAATGCTGCATAGGCCTAGAAAAAAGATGGATAAGACGGTTTGCGAACCAGAGAGACTGAGAAAGGGGGTTGGTTACAACCTGGGAAGGTATTAGCACCCAGATTGTCCGCCGTACTCGACGGGATCCACGCTTGAAAGATTTGTGTTTTAAAGGGGTAGTGTCAGTGCAATCTGTGTATAAAATAGCTGGAAAGAATGTACAGGTGTCAGTGTAAAGTGAAGTGAAGTGAAGTATGAAAGTGTCAGTGTGAGATCAGGAATGAAATGCTCATGACAATGAGGCTTAAGAGAATAAAGCTGGAAAGAGGGGGGATATACAGAGACTTTTGTTCGATAACCGTTAAGTTATGCCTACGTATCCTCTCGTGCAATGAGGAAGTCAGAACACCGTAGTTCGACCCAAAGAGACTGAAAGATGAATTGACTTGTGAACTGCTTGCTTGTCAATGCTCAAGTGTATGACCTGTCTGGCTCAGGTGCTTACTGTCTTGCATTAGACGGAAGAAGCAAGTTCTCGATTGTGAGTGAAGATGATGAGAAAAGAATCCCGAAGGAGACGATTATTGTTTGTTCTTGGAGTTTTCAGTCTTTTATTTCTTTTTTGGATTTTTGTCATAAGAAAATGAGCTTAAGCCTAAACCGATGGGTTAGTAAACTCATCACATCTTCCCTCTGTTTAGGGGTAATGAGAATACCTTAAGTGTGAAGTCAGATTCTCACACTTAATCACCTTTGATGTAGGATTAAGATCATTAACCTACTTGTGATTATTTAGATGTTTTTGGGATTTTTGTTTAGTGTTGAGTAATGAGGTTAAGCCATAATCAAGGATTAAACAGACCCATTACACCATCCTAAAAGAAGGATAATAGATGAGAATGTTTAAGTTGAGAAAAACTCCTCAACTTAATCCATGATTAGGGATTAAACCCATGACAAAACAAAGCCTTTATTAAGTGGATTTTAGTTAATGATAAGATGATGAAGTGAATTTTATGATTTGTAAGACAACTTGAGGGGGACTTGTCCATTAACACTAGGGTTAGTCCTTCTTAACCACTTAAGGAAGAATTAGAACCCTAATGCAAGGCCCAAGTTACAAGTGATGTCTTGATGATTATTAGATGAATTGATTAAGAGATTTAAACACCTTAAGGGTTCAAGACTTAGGATTAAAGTTATACACTCCATCCTAAGAGAAGGATGCAGGCATAAGCTTAATCACAAAGTCTTAAAGCCTTTAGGGTTTAGTCCCTGATTATGAGGTGAGAAGAGAAGACTCAAAGAAAGACACAAAGGTAAAAACTATGGGGGGAGACTAATCAAAACCCTAATTCATTATCATACTTGGTTGGTCCTAAGGTTTGTGAGGTTTTCAAGGACAATCTTCAATGGAACCACCAGGAAGCAGATGAACAGGATCAAGAGAAGCAAAGTGACTTGCTTCATTCAAGAAGTCAAGTCACTTGAAGAAAGAAAGTGGGAGAAGCAAGAATGAGCAAGCTCAAACTCAAACACAAATAGAGATGCAGCAATGGATGCAAGAGAGATGAAAAGAAAAGTTTATGAGAAGTGAAGGCAAATCCACTTCTCAAGTTTACTTACCACCTGCAATGTTAGAAAGAAAATGCAATGCAATGCAAGATGAGATGAAATGATATGATGCTAAGCAAAACCAGAAGCATGTTGATGATGATTATGATGTTATGAGGTGCTGCAAACATGAGGCAAGACAATGGGGATGTTCATACAAGATCATGAATGCAAATGATGCAAGTTAAGGAGCATGAACAAACATGGAAAGTTATGAAGCATACAAGGCAAATGACATGGCAAATATGCAATGCAATGATCAAACATGCCTTCTACATGTCTTAAGATGTCAAATGAATCATAAGCATGCACAAAATGCAAAAACAAGTCATGTTATGCAAGGAAATGCAAGAAGGGTGCAAATGAAAGCCCAAATTAGGGTTCATGGATCAAACATCAAACACAAACCAAAAACAGAAGCAAAACCCTAAAGTAAAAATGGAAAATGGTACCCAAAGAAACCCTAGGCCTATGATGAACCACTGCCCAAAGGGGAGCTCTCAACTCTCAACCAAACTCAAGATATGAATTTTCTAAGTTATTAGGGTTTTTTAGGGTTCTTAACAAAAGAAATGCCAAACAATTTGAAAATGCAAGAACAATTCATGGCCTTTTTACCCTAGAAACTACATGCCAAACACAAGACAAAGCAAAAAGAATCAATGTCTCAACCTTCACCAATAGGCAGAAATGAATTTTTGAATCCATGATCAAAATAATGCATAAAAAATGATTTAATTCAATGAAAAATTCTTAAAATGCATCAAGATCAAAAAAGAAATTTGGTTTGAAGGTTGGACAATGTTTCTAAATGTCTTAGAACATTTCATGAATTTTTTTGTAATTTTTAAATACCTAAAAGTATTTTTAATTAATTAATTCTCATTAATCAATTAAAAATAATCTTTTAAATATTTAAAAATACTTTTTTAATGATAAAAATAAAATAAAAAAAGTTTTTGTGTCTTAAAAATTATTAAAACTCTCAGGAAAAAGTTTCATAATTTTTAAGAATTTTTTGCTATTTTAAATTAAATGTGCAAAACAAATGAAAAAGAAATGAATTAAAATTAAAGAAAATGAAAAGTATGCAACATGAGTGGCTGTGATTGAAGGCAGAGAGATCCAAGGGTCCAGCACGTAAGTCAACAAGACTGGGGGTCAGCTCAATCTAAGGCCCAGGTTCAAAATTTCAAAACGCGCGTGATCCAATGGCTATGGTTCAAAGCTGATTTAATTAATTGTGATTAACTTAATTAAACAGAATTAGGGTTTAATGACCCATTTGCACCGTCCACGAGCGCGCGGGAAACAAAGATCAAAGGCCCAAATTTAAAGTTCGTTAATTAATGATGGTTAACCCTAATTACACTCAGGCGACCGGAGATGAGCTCCGGTCGTCTTCTCCGGCCATACCAAAACCCTAGTTTCTTATCCAGGCCACCCCATGTCAAATCAACTGCCCAGAAACATTTCCCACACTTCCTACAACCCAAATCCATGATCAAACATCATTTTACTAGCAAGAACAAGCCGAATCGAAACAAAATAAAAATGGGGCCAAACTTTCAGACATTCACCAAATGCTCATTTTCCCACCATTTTAGATTCTAAACACATCACAGTGATCCTCAGAGCATGCACTTTCAATTTGTAACAAAAGAAACAAGCTTTAAAAAGTTTGAAGTTTGAGACTACCTGAGGTGAAGAACTGTGAATATGAACTCTTCTGGCCTTGCTTTGATGCAGAACAACTCCTCTGAACCCCTTGAAGCTAATGGAAAGCCTGGAATGAGCTTAGGCAAGCTGCTTTGAGAGATTCACTTCTGGTGTAGCAGGAAATGCACTTTGTGTACAGGCTGTTTCAGTTCAAAGTAAAGGGTGGTTTTGACTCCTTGTGGTATGCTTGACTTGTTGGTGAAGAGAGATGAAGTGTTTGATGGCTGTATAGTGAGATTCGAAGAGAACTGGTTTGGAAAGTGAGAAATGGTGGAGCTCAGGTCAGGCTTGTTTCAGGCTTGAGCTTTGGTGGTTTGAGGCCTATGGAGTGTGTTGAGTTGGATGATGAAGAAAGTTTGAGTGTTTCTTGGCTGTGGAGGCCGATTCGAAAGTTTTTGCAATGTGGTGTCTTTTTGTGAATGTGTTGAATGTATGTGTTTCAGCCTTGCCTTCTCATATCTTTGGCTTGCCAAGGGATATTGTATTATAATCCTATAGGTCAGATGATGTGACCTGGCCTATAGTGATTGGTAAGTTTACTTTTGCTCAAAATCCACTTTATGTGTAAGAGAGGTATGGTGAAGTGCTAGGCAAGGACATGGGCTGGTTCTGGCGCAGCAAAATGAAGGGAAAGGCTAGGCTTGGTCCAGCATTCAAGGCAGCAAGTTGGTAAAGCATGATCATGAGTTTTGCAACTTGGTTACTTTATGGATTTTCATGAAAAATGCCTTGTTACATGAACTAAGCACATGTGATCTTGGTTCAAATCTGATTTTGTGGTTTAGAGAAAGTTTATGCAATGGTTTGAGATGAACTTGAGGCTGCAAAAGTCATTGATCCATGATTTTGCAAAATTCTCACTTAGGGCATGCCTTGAAAATTAATGATTTTAGCCAACTTTGCATTGCCATAACTTTTGATCCAAGAAGAGTTTGGTCATGTTCTTGTACTTTTTGAAAAGGGAAAGATGAGATCTACAACTTTCATTACCAAAGTTTTTCCATTTGAAGTCTTTTTGGACCAAGAATCAAAGCTTGAAAGTTGACCTAAAATGATGCATTCTTGAAAAGTCAACTATGCCCAAAAAGTCAACATTTGCAAAAACCCTAAATTCTTGATTTATATGAACTTCAACCTTCTTCCATGATCAAATAAAGATCATATACACTCAAAATGATGAAGATCACCCATTGGTTGGGTCATTGGGGGCCTCAGATGCCCTGATTTTGCACTGACTTGTCTGAAAAGTCAACTCTTGATCAGATGACTTCCCCATGGAATTTCTTCATAAAAATTTATATGCATACTCCCTATACCATATAGAGATCAATGAAAACAAGAATGACCAAAAAATTTGGGATTATGGCCTCTGAAACCAAAACCCTAATTTTCAGTCAACTAGTGCAGTTCATCCTGGCTCTGCATCCACTCAAACCCTAGTTCTTGTGATTCCTCTGCAATTTTGACTTTGAGGAGATGAAATATGATATAAGAATACACATGGACCACTTTGAGTTGATTGGTTGCCTTTGGAGTGCCTCAAGAAGCTCTGGGATTGCTCAGATCACAAACCCTAGGTGCAGATGCCTTAGAAACTATCCAGTGAATCAAAAATGAGATGTGAGATGATATGTTGGTGTTTATGCATATGAGAATGATCACAAGCCATGGTGTGAATGAGTGAGGGCAAATTTGGGGTGTTTACAGCTGCCCCTATTCAAACATGAGTTAGCTGTGCAGGATGTAAGCGACGGCTTAACAAGCAAACAAGATAACTTGTGGTTGAATACCAAAGACAGTCCAAAATTTGCACTCACAGAATGAAGAAGAAAAGGGATATAGATTGTAAAGGCAAAATAAAGTATATTGTAAAGTGTAGGCGACGGAGGACGACCGTCGAGCAGAGGACGACTGCTGGGTAAAGAGCGATGACGGGGACGGCCGACATGCTGGGGAGAGTGTAGAAAAATAAAGCAATGACGGGGACGGCCGACATGCTGGGAAAGTGCTGAAAATAATGCAATGACGGGGACGGCCGACATGCTGGGGATAAACGGTAAAGCTAAGACGGGGACGGCCGACTAGCTGGGAAAATAAAATCATGATGGGGACGGCCATCACGATAAAACTGTAAAATTTCTGAGGATTAATGAAACATGACGGGGACGGCCATCAAGTTCATAAAGGTAAAGTAACCAACGATGGGGACGGCCATCGGGTTAAAAAGGAAAAGGGACCACGACGGGGACGGCCATCGGGTTAAAGAATAAATGAAATAAACAGATGATGGGGTACGGCCATCAAAAGTGAAGGACGATCACCTAGCAGGGGACGGCTGCTCTGTTGGGTAAAAAAGGAAAAATGATGGGGACGACCATCAAAGGTGGAGGACGACCACCTGGCAGGGTACGGCTGCCGAAAATATCAACGATGGGGACGGCCATCGGATAGAAAAGGTCAACGATGGGGGCGGCCATCGGACGAGCATGATGGAGGACGACCATCAAGAAGTGGAGGACGACCACTCAGCAGGGGACGGCTGCTCTCGAGGTTTATCATGACATAGGACGAATGTCAGATAACCAAAAATCAACAATGGGGACGGCCATTGGATAAAGTGATGAAGGACGATCATCAAAAGGTGGAGGACGACCACCTAGCAGGGGACGGCTGCTAAAATCAACGATGGGGACGGCCATCGGATGAGCATGATGGAGGACGACCATCAAGAAGTGGAGGACGACCACTCAGCAGGGTACGGCTGCTCTCAAAGGTATCATAACACAGGACGAGTGTTAGATAAAAAGAAAATTTGTTGGCGATCTACTGGGGATAAAGTAAACACGGACGAGCGTTTACATCCAAGAAACAAAAGGTATAAGTGTTTGGTATTGTGTATAGATTAAAGATGCGGACGAGCATCCTTAAGACTATGATACGGACGAGTATCATGTAGAAACAAACTGACACATGCTCAGAGATGATGATACGGACGAGTATCAACTGGTTAACAAAGAACACGGACGAGTGTTGCATCTGAAAGGACTCTTCTGGGGAAGAATAGACACGGACGAGTATCTATATTCAAGAAGACATAAGTGTTTGACACGGTGTATGGATTAAAGATGCGGACGAGCATCCTTAAGACTATGATACGGACGAGTATCATGTAGAAACAAACACTAGACGCAATGTTCTGAGATGATGGTACGGACGAGTACCAACTGGTTAACAAAGAACAAGGACTACTGCCGAATCTGTGGGGTTATGAGTGATGATGTATACAAGATACGGACGAGTATCTGTATAAGCGTACCATGAGTAGTGAGTATTGTATTGTATAGATGAGTGTCTATCTGCTGGGGAGAGTGACACGGACGAGTGTCAAGAGAGAAAAGTATAATATGAACAAATATCTGCTATACAAAGTCTAGGCGACTGCGCTGGGGATATGACATGGACGGGTGTCAAAAAGGGTGTATATACAAGTATATGAGAGTGCAAAGAGGATGTCTTTGGCTTTCTGCTGGTGATTTGACACGGGTGTCAGGACGTATCTGTAATGAGGGTGATTTGTTTGTAAAGGGTGTTCAGGCGACTTTACTGGGGAAAGATGACACGGACGGGTGCCAAAAGGTGTATATACTGGTGTTTGTGATTTGAAAGGGCAGCTGCTTTTGCTGGGACTCTGATGGGGATTTTTCTGTATAATGGTGATGAACGGTTTATTATTCACAAGTGTCCAATTCACGACATGACTTATGATTATGCTATGCATTTGATTTTTGCCGTAATGCTCCGTATTAGACGGAATGCTACGCTCTGGGGGATAGTATGATGCAAATGCCATGATTATGCAAAGGGGCACGGATCCGGGATTCGGATCCCATTGCTGCGAAGATCTCTGGTCGATCTGCTTGAAATGGACATTCCAGCTGGGTATGAGATCACTGGTAGATCTAATGACGTATCTGCTTGGGGATATATGTCACTGATTGACATATCCTTATAATATGGGACCCAGCTGGGGTTTGTAGAAGCTTTCTGTACCCTGTTGTGATCTCTTCGTGCGTTGCTCTTCTGGATAGAGGCTGGAACTCTGTGGGAAGATGGTTCCCTGACTTCTGTATTCTGTTGAGGAAGAATGGCAACTCGGCTGGGGAAGTGAGAGGCAACTCAGCTGGGGAGAGCAACAAGAGGCAACTCAGCTGGGGATATAGCATCCTGAGTGTTAAGCCTGTTAGTTGATGTGGCAACTTTGCTGGGGAAGGCAATGGGGAGCAACTCAGCTGGGGATAGAGCATCTCGGATGCTGATATCTTTTGTTGATTTGCCAGCTTGCTGGGATGTACCTTGCATGCCCCGAGTTGCGTTCTGGATACCTGCAATCCTGCAAAGGTAAGGAAATGTACACAAGGTCCCGAGGTATCCCTTACTGGACTCCGTCATAGGAGTTAAGTACTTTCGAGAATAATCACATTCCCTGTAAGCATGTATTTTTATTTTTAGAGAAAGGCATCTGTACTTATGCAATTGTATTTTTAGAGATATCAGACGACTCTTTGCAAAACATAAATGTAAAAGACGAAACATGACTGAAAATCTGATTTTATTAATTCATGTGCCCTGAATTGGCAAGATACAGTCAAAGAAACATATCTCCTGAAATGAGGAGTTTGTTACAAATTGAGAAATAAAGTGCTGGCGGTGTTGGTGACGCTTTAAGGAGCTCCCTCTTCTGCTATGACTCGTATGACAATGACGTTCTTCTCGTCTTGCTTTCTGGAGAGAGTTGATTCTGATTGAAGCTTGATCCTTTGAAGCTTACCAAGTTGTAAGCGATACAGACGAATTCAGAATGCAGTTGTTCGCTTATTCCCTTATTTTGCATGGATCGCCCTTTCGGGTTTTCAATCCATCGGGATACCCATTTTTGCCTGAGTTGTCCAATGCGGCTTTTCAACTCAGCGGGTGTACATTTTTTTGTTTATTTTCCCTTACTTTTGCCCAAGTCTTTTATTCTGTTTTTGACTCGCCGGGATGCCCTATTTTTGCCTGGACTTACATTCTGTTTTTATGTCCAGCGGGTCATTTTATGCGAAGTATTTTTTAACTGCATCTGAATTCACAGGGGACGGGAAATCTTCACCATCCATGGTGCTGAGCATCAGTGCTCCACCAGAGAAAACTTTCTTTACAACGAATGGTCCTTCATAATTTGGAGTCCATTTGCCCCTGTGGTCTGTATGAGGAGGGAGGATTCTTTTCAGCACAAGATCCCCTACTTGGTATTCTCGGTGCCTGACTTTCTGATCGAAGGCTCTCTTCATTCTCTTCTGATATAGCTGCCCGTGGCAGATTGCAGCCAATCTCTTCTCTTCGATCAGACTCAATTGTTCGTATCGGGACCGAACCCATTCTGCTTCACTCAGTTTAACATCCATCAAAACTCGTAGAGAGGGTAATTCAACTTCAACAGGTAGGACTGCTTCCATACCATATACAAGCTGATAAGGTGTTGCCCCAGTGGACGTTCTGATTGATGTGCGGTACCCATGCAAGGCAAATGGTAGCATTTCGTGCCAGTCTTTGTAAGTGATTACCATCTTCTGCACAATCTTCTTGATATTCTTATTTGCTGCCTCAACAGCGCCGTTCATCTTTGGCCTGTAAGGAGAAGAATTGTGATGTTGGATCTTGAAGTCCCGGCACAGTTCTGCCATCATTTTGTTGTTTAAGTTGGAACCATTATCAGTAATGATTCGCTCGGGCACTCCATACCGACAGATGATATCTCTTTTCAGAAATCTGGCTACCACTTGTCTGGTAACATTGGCATATGAGGCTGCTTCAACCCACTTGGTGAAATAGTCAATGGCGACCAGGATAAATCTGTGACCATTTGAAGCAGTTGGCTCAATCTTGCCAATCATATCAATGCCCCACATGGCAAAGGGCCATGGCGAAGACATGATGTTCAAAGGATTGGGAGGCACATGCACCTTATCTGCGTAGATCTGGCATTTGTGGCATTTTCTGGCATAGGCACAACAGTCTGCATCCATCGTGATCCAGTAATAGCCTAATCTTAACAACTTCTTAGCCATGGCATGCCCTCCAGCATGGGTACCAAAAGATCCTTCGTGCACTTCATGCATCAGCAAATCTGCTTCCGTCTTGTCAACACATCTGAGGAGTACCATGTCAAAGTTCCTTTTGTATAAAGATCCATCAGTGTTCAGAAAGAAACTACCAGCAAGCCTTCTCAAGGTCTTCTTATCATTGGAAGATGCCCCAGGTGGGTATGTTTGATCCTCCAAGAAGCACTTAATGTCGTGGAACCAAGGCTTATCATCTTTTACAATATCCGCTGCAAATACATATGCTGGTCTATCGAGTCTAGACACTGAAATCTGGGGTACAAAGTTGGCCGTTTGAACTTTGATCATGGATGAAATGGTAGCAAGAGCATCTGCAAACTGATTCTCGTCCCGAGGGATATACTCAAGCTTGACTGTTGTAAAGAAAGTCAATAACCTCCTTGTATAATCCCTGTAAGGTATCAGATGATCTTGGTGGGTGTACCATTTTCCGTTGGTTTGATTGACTACCAAAGCTGAATCTCCGAATACGGTCAATGTCTTGATCCTGAGGTCGATGGCTTCCTCAAGACCCATAATGCAAGCTTCGTATTCAGCTTCGTTGTTAGTGCAGTTGAAAGTGAGTTTTGCCGAGAAAGGCATGTGAACTCCTTTTGGTGTAATGAGTACTGCACCAACACCGCGACCATTCATGTTAACAGCCCTGTCAAACATCATAGTCCATTCTTCTTCCGGGTCGGGCCCTTCAGTGTGAACAGGCTCTTCATGATCTTTTGCTTTAATGAACATGATGTCTTCATCAGGGAAGTCAAACCTCATAGGCTGGTAGTCATCAATGGGTTGCTCAGCAAGATATTCAGATAGTACACTGCCCTTGATGGCTTTCTGAGATGTGTACTGTATGTCGTACTCTGTGAGAATCATCTGCCATCTTGCAACCCGTCCGGTAAGAGCTGGCTTCTCAAATATGTACTTGACTGGATCCATTTTTGAGATTAATAAGGTAGTGTGGGTCAACATATACTGTCTCAGTCGGCGAGCAGCCCACGCTAAAGCACAGCAAGTTTTCTCGAGCAGTGAATAACGTTGTTCACAGTCGGTAAACTTTTTGCTTAGGTAGTATATTGCATACTCTTTTCGACCAGACTCGTCATGCTGGCCCAGCACACACCCCATTGACTCTTCTAATACTGTCAAGTACATAATCAGAGGTCTTCCTTCAACTGGAGGCATAAGGATTGGAGGTTCTTGTAAGTACTCCTTGATCTTGTCAAAAGCCTTCTGGCAATCTTCGTTCCACCTGACCGTCTGTTCCTTTCTTAACAGCTTGAACAAGGGTTCACAGGTTGCTGTAAGGTGAGATATGAACCGTGAGATGTAGTTCAATCGACCTAAGAACCCTCGAACCTCTTTCTCAGTTTTCGGTGCAGGCATCTCTTGAATAGCTTTGACTTTATCTGGGTCAACCTCAATCCCCTTCTCGCTTACAATAAAGCCCAGCAATTTACCGGATCGCACCCCGAATGTGCATTTGTTGGGGTTCAACTTTAGTTGGTACTTCCTCAGCCGCTTGAACAACTTCAGCAGATTTACCAGGTGATCTTCCTCTGTAAGGGACTTGGCGATCATATCATCCACATAACATTCTATTTCTTTGTGGATCATATCGTGGAATAATGTCACCATGGCCCGTTGATACGTTGCACCAGCATTCTTCAGTCCGAATGGCATCACTTTGTAACAGAACGTGCCCCAAGGTGTGATGAATGTTGTCTTCTCCATGTCTTCAGGTGACATCTTGATCTGATTATATCCTGAAAATCCATCCATGAAGGAGAATACCGAGAACTGAGCCGTGTTATCCACCAATACATCAATGTGAGGTAATGGGAAGTCATCTTTCGGGCTGGCTCTGTTCAGATCCCGGTAATCAACACACATTCTTACTTTGCCGTCCTTCTTAGGCACAGGTACTATATTAGCAACCCACGGCGGATAGCTAGTCACAGCAAGGAACCCGGCGTCCCATTGCTTTTGTACCTCTTCCTTGATTTTCATAGCCATGTCTGGGCGAGTTCGGCGCAGCTTCTGTTTCACTGGTGGGCACTCTTCCCTCAGAGGCAGCTTGTGCACAACTATATCGGTATCCAACCCTGGCATATCTTGATACGACCAAGCAAACACATCAACATACTCTTGAAGCAGATCTATCAGCTGTCTCTTCACTGAGTCTTGCAGGCAGGCTCCGATTTTAACTTCTTTCACGTCTTCGTCAGTACCAAGATTAATCACTTCAATCTCCTCCTGATGAGGAGTAATAACCTTTTCCTCTTGTCTCAACAACCTGGCTAGCTCTTCAGGAAGTTCATATTCTTCATCAACCCCTTCATCAGCTTGATTGATTGGATTGTCAAAGTCATACGATGTCATAGCCGTGCTGTTGTCGGTGCAGTCTGGAAGGCACTCTCTGCAAGGGTTAAGTTTGTTCATTTTAGTGATTGATTTTAATCTTGCTTTAGAAAAAGTGAAATGAAGTTATCATTTTGAAAACACCGCCATTTATTTTTTGTACAAAAAGAAAAATGGAAAAACAGTGAGCATAAAAGAAAAAAGACTCGTTTGCAAAAAGATGTCTGATATTTCATTAATTTAATCTTGTTTGCACAAAAGTACAGATGGCCCTGGTTACAAAATGAGTCTTGTCATCTTGGGCAAGATGCAAGACTTGGATGCATGCTATAAAAAATACAGGAAATAATAATTACTCTGCACGAGTAACTCTTATAATTTCCTGGGAAGACCAGTTCGAGACACTGCTCCCCGGGATCTTCGGACGAATCCAATTCTCCAGATTGCGCTCCTCTTCCAGCTCGTCTTCCAAACAGTTGATAGCATCAGGGGTAAGCATCCCCCCACTGACAAAACCAGGCTCTGCAGCAGCCTTTGCTTGATGTTGAGTTGGTCTGTAACCCAACCCAAACTTGTCCTTCTTCTCCTCCACAGCTAAGACCTTACCCCAGCCTAGGGCAGTTCCTTCTTCAACAACCTTCCGGGCTTGTTGGTAAGACGTCATGGAGATACCCGATACAGCAGATGCTTCATTGACATTCAAGGCTTCAAAACCTTGGCTCATTGTTTCATGGATCTCCCCATCCATCTCAATGTACTTGTAGGTTGCCAGGTGGCTGACAAAAATGTCCTCCTCTCCACAGATTGTGACAACTTGGCCTTCCCACTCAAATTTTAACTTTTGGTGAAGGGTAGACGTTATTGCGCCGGCGGCGTGAATCCAGGGTCTACCTAACAAACAGCTATAGGCGGGTTGAATGTCCATCACATAAAAGATAGTTTTAAAGGTCTGTGGGCCAATTGTCACAGGCAGCTCAATCTCTCCCAGAACCGATCTCTTAGAACCATCAAAGGCTCTTACTACCAGGTTGCTGGGTCTCAATGCCAATCCATCATATTCAAGCTTCACCAGAGCCTTCTTTGGTAAGACATTCAGGGAAGAACCTGTGTCCACCAGCACATGAGAAAGGACAGCTCCTTTGCATTCCAGGGTTATGTGCAAGGCTTTGTTGTGATTGCGGCCATCCGCTGTCAAGTCAGAATTGGTAAACCCTAGCCCATTGCTAGCAGTAACATTTCCAACCACGGTTTCCAATTGGTTGACAGTAATCTCCTCAGGCACGTAAGCTGCGTGCAGGACTTTAAGTAGTGCATTCCGATGGGCTTCGGAGCACATAAGCAGTGAGAGTATAGAGATTTTGGATGGCGTCTGGTGAAGTTGATCCACAATTTTATAATCACTCTTTTTGATGATTCGCATAAACTCATCAACTTCCTGATCAAATGGAGTCTTCAGGGCTTCTTTGGCAGCTGGATCTTCCTGCACCGGGCCTTTACCCTTTGCCTTGGCAGCAGCTTCTGCTTCGGCAGTGGGTCTTTGAACTTGTGAAGCGAAGAGACGTCCGCTTCGGGTGAAGCCTCCGCCTCCCCCCACATTATCTACTTGTGGTGCAGGTGTGGATGTTTCAAGAGTGATTCTTTTTCCTTCACAATACAAGTCAGAGCCATAGTGCCAGGGGATGGCCCTATTGCTTTCATATGGTACTGGTCCAGGCACCGTGACAGTGACCGGACTGATTGCTGCTGCTGAAGGGACTGTTATTGTTTGTGGATCGTAAAAGATTGTAACTGGTGCTCTGGTGGGAGCAGCACCTTCTGAATGGTAGGCGGAATTATTTTCAGGATCATAGAATATGGTAACAGTAGAGACATCTTCATGATTGATTGCTGGTGTTGTAGGAGGTACTGTTGGGAGGACTGATGTTGTTGTTGTTGATGGAGAGTTGAAATGGAATGAAGCTGAAGTTGTAGCATGAGAAACTGTTGGAAACTGATCATTTGAGAAGACAGGTGGAGTACTTGTTGATGTTGCTGATAAATTGTCGGGAACAATAGTCGTTGCACTTGTAGGAGGTTCTGAAACCGTCGTTGATGAAGTTGCCGGATTTGTCGAAAATGATGTAGTGATCTGTAGCAGGCCACTCTGAATAAGGCTGTCAATGCCATTCCTTAAATCTTCACACCCATTCCATGAAATATTGCAGTATGGGCACCCTAGTTCACACCCCGGAAATATTTGGTTTTCACGGAGTTGAGCTTTGATTTCCACCAATGGCGTCCGGATCTGATCCACACTGGTTATCAAATAAGACGGTTGGTCTTCTTCAATAGCGTTAATTCGGGGACCACCATGGTTTGGCATAGGGTTTTTATTGACATTGGGCGGAGGTGCAAAATTCAGAGCCTTGGAGTCTACCAAGTCTTGTACCTTCATATGCAGAGCCCTGCATTTTTCTGTACTGTGACCAGGTGCGTTGGAATGAAAAGCACACCTAGCATTGGAGTCATAGTTCCTTGGTAGACTGTTGGGGTCCGGAGGTGCCAACGTTCTTAGCTCAACTAGGTTGAGTTTCAGAAGTTGTGGCAGCAAGGCAGCATACGGCATTAGGATCGGGTCGATCACTCTGTTAGCTTGAGATGGCCTCTGTTGGAATGGCCTCTGTTGATTGTTGTTGTTGGAGTTGTTGTTGAAGTTCCTTGGAGGATACTGATTCTGCTGATACTGAGGTTGTTGTTGGAAGCTTTGTTGAGGAGGTTGATAGACTGGCTGAGGATGAGCTAGAGCAGGGATAGTGACTGCTGCTATTGACCTCTGAGCATATTGGGGCCTACCCCTGTTGGTGTGAATGGCATTGGTCTCGCCAGTTCTTCTCGGGCCTGCAAAAGGCTTTCTTGTACTACTGGACGAGCTTGCACCGTTGTCTGAGATCTTACCCATCTTTAACAGGCTTTCAATTCTCTCCCCAGCTATGACAACATCTGCGAAGCTGGTGGAAGAGAAAGCAGCCAACCTGTCAATATACGTTCCCTGAAGAGTGTTCATAAACATGTCTGCCATTTCTCTCTCAGACATTGGTGGTTGAACGGCAGCAGCCAATTGCTTCCATCTCTGGGCATATTCTCGGAAACTCTCCCTCGAAGACTGTGACATTCCCATCAGGAGAGTCCTGTTGGGTGCCATGTCTAGATTATACTGATACTGTCTGATGAAGGCCTCTGCCAGGTCCTTCCAGCATCTAATTGTTGCTCTTGTCAGATGGGAATACCACTCCCTCGAAGCTCCAGTCAAGCTATCTTCGAAGTAGAACATCCAGAGTTTCTCATCCATTGTATAGGCCTTCAGCCTTCCCAGAAATGATTGCAAATGAGTCCGGGGGCATGAAGTCCCATTATACTTTTCGAAACAAGGAGGCTTGAACTTATGGGGGATCCTGACCCCGTCTACCAGCCCCATGTCCATGACGTCGAAACCCAAAGAATTTTGAGATTCTAAGGACCTCAACTTCTCAGCTATCTCTTCCAATCGTCTATCATATGTTTCCTCTCCGGCACCCATTACTGTATACTGGTCTTCCTGAGGATCTTCTTGAAGTACTCTGGCTGCTGTGGCTGTCCCTTGAATGTTGACTGGGATGTTGGCCTCTGGATGGAGATGGGGTCCAAAAACTGGGGGATTGACATGAGGTTGGACCCTCTCGTTGTTACTTGTGCCAGCAGTTCCCACATGGGGCTCCTCTTGATTCCTTCCTTCTACCAAAACTCTGAGCCTCTCCTGGCTTTGAGCTAAATTGTTCATCACTTCCATGAATTGTGTTATCTGAGTTCTCATCTCCAACCTTTCGTTGGCCATCTGGTTTCTGACCTCCGTAAGGTCCTGCTGCATCTGATCCATCTGGATTCCCGGAAGGTTGTTTCTAGTTGGGTACCTGTGTGGCCTGCTGAGAGGAAATACCCGGCGGCGAGCAATAATTCCTGAACATCACAACAGAGGTTAGCAACAACACAACAAAAAACCTACAAAACAAACAACAAGGTTAGCATGCAATGCAGTTATGCTTATTTGTTCTCAAGGTATCCGGTTTGGCCTTCAGTTTTGACCCTTCCCGACCCTTGAAGATGATGCTGTTGAAGTTGCTTTTGATGTGAACCCAGATAGAAACCAACACAGATATATTACAAAAGTGGAATAATACAATTTGTTCATTTTACAACACAAACCCTCAAAGGGGCCAAAATACATCACAAAAAGCAAAAGTACATGGAAAAGGAACAACAACCAAGCAAATGATCAAACTCCAAGGCCAAACTCATCCTCACGAACTTCCTTGAGAAGTGCTTCGGTCACAGGATCAGCCGGATGCTCCGTGAGACTTCTGATGAGAAGGTTTCTTGTTGCAACAGCTGCAGTCAACTTCCTGTTCTGACTTTGGTCCTTAGACCTCTTCACTCCTGCTTTGATTTTCAGCTCTGATATTTCCTTTTGGGCTGTTGCCAGGGCTTTTTCCATCTGTTCCATCTTGTCTTGAGCTCTCTTGTCTTCTAGAGTACGGGCCTCAGTGATCCGGACCCACCTGGCCTGACTCTCTTTCAAATACGAGTCTGTCCTTGCTCTCTGGAACTGGGCTTCTTTACAAGCATTCTTCAGAATCTGCTCACCAGCCTTAGACTTGTTGATATAATCTCCAGACTTCTCAATCTTAGTCAAGTGTTCCACTCTTAACTTCTCCAATCTCTCAATCTCCCTCACACCTTCACTCCTCTCCCGGAGGGTCTTCTGCAAAGCCTGGGTTAGCTTCTCATTTCTTTCCTTCAAGCTTTCAAACTCTTCCAAACTGATAGTGGCAGGGGGTGGTGCTGAAGATGACTCAGGCATGTCTTCTATGGTAAAGGGCAATCCAGAGAATTGGGCCCTGGCATAGGACCACTCATGATATTGGACTGATGCCACATTATTGCACTTCCCCAGAATGGTGATTCCCTTGGTTTGAACATGATCCCAGGCCCAGGCAGCCTGCCTAACAGTTGCCAGACTAATCTTGTTCTCACAGTAGAGGGTCTCAACCAAGTCTTGTTCCCTAGGAGTATGAACCAGTGCATAGCCCAATTGCCTCCTGAACAGCAGAGGGTTATAATTGATACTTCCCTTAACCCCTATTAAAGGCACATTGGGAAAGTGTCCACAGCTTGTGATTATATCTCTGCCCTTGGTGCTCTGAGTACACCATCTGATATCTGCTGAAGTGAGAGTAGTGAGCCTCTTAGCCCAGTTGCTTTGCTGATGAGGATTTAGAAATGCATCTGTCCTGGGTAGATGCCTGAGAAGCCAAGCATGGAATAATGGAGCACAAATCCTCACTAATCTTCCCCTCTGCTTCTCATTTCTCTGATGGACTGAGTAATAGAGATCACCCAGTAAAGTTGGCACAGGGTTCTTCAGGATGAACAAGTGGATTGCATTCTTGCTAATGAATCGAGGCTCATCTGCAAACAACACAATTCCATATACACTTAAGGCCAACAGAGCACAAACAGCTTTCCACTCCCCCAAGGAGGCCTTCAAACTAGCTTGAGAAATCAGGAAGTCCAGATGAAATCCAGGGATCCCAGCTTTGGAGGTCATATGCTGTTCAATCAAAACAGGCTCCAGATACAAAGCTTTTGCTACCTCTCCATTGCTTGGAAAGATCATTTCAGGGTTGAAAGGGATTTCCCTCTTGATAGGCAAACCAATCAAAGATGAGTATTCTTCCAAAAGAGGACCCAACTGAAAGTCTTGAAAAGTGAAACATCTCAATGGGGGGTCATAGAACTGAATGCAGGTGTGGATGAGGCTCCTCTGAGAAGGGTCCAGATCCATAACCATGTCCAGTATATCTCCATAACTCTCCCTGAACAAGGGTATGTGATCTGGAGTGATCAGGGTTTGGATCCTCCTGATGTCTGACAAGTCTGGTTGGAAGAAATGATAGGTGATGTTGCTTTTCTTTGGAGCCATGATGCTGAGGACTGAGTAGGATAAGTGCTGATGAAGATGCTGAGGAGTGGGCCACTGGCTGGCTAGTGCAAGTAACTGAAGTATATGGCTGACAAACTGATGCAAGTGCTGGTGGAGATAGGTCAATACTGCAGATGGGATCAAAACCAAAACCAGATGAAGGTGGATACCCTGAAACACAAATAAGCAAATGTTAATATGATGCAATGGGTATGTATGCAAATGAAATGCAAGGGTTTGTGACTGAGCTGGATCTGATTAACTGCCTTGGTGTAGATCCATGTGTGTTCAAGAGTTCCAGATGGAGGTCTATAAATCCAGTAACCAAGGTGGGGGACTCAAATAAAGAGCCACATGTCCAGGGTTTCAGAATCACAAGAACTGTCCAACATGGAGCATTCTTAACAAAGTCAAAGTAACAGGGTATTCTGAGGTCAAGGTACCTGCAAACCTGTAAACAGCCCAACCCCCTCACAGGTGGTGTTCTAAAACAAGGATCCTCAGACTTGGATCAGTTATGAGAAGTGTAAACACTTCTAACCCGGAGGTACAGTGTTTACAATAACCATAAAAGTTCCTCCTCTAATTCACCTCAGTTTCTGAAGGTCAATACTAAAAGGTCATCCAGACTTAGCAGGCTTCCCAGATAGCCCTAGCATTGCAGGAAATCTGCAACACAGAGTTCTCAAGAAGAAACCCATATCTGAACCGTGTTTCATATTCCCGCACCAGACCGAAATGGAATGGGAAAGAATATGATTCACTCTAGCCTAGGTGTCACTCAGGTCCCAGGTATAGGACCTTAACTCTCAATGAAACACCCACCCACCAAAGAAAAAACCAGATCCAGCCAGCAACAATGACAGTATGATATATATAAATGCAATAAAGAAAGCAGTAAAGTAACTGTACATAAAGCAAATAACAGAAATAAGTACAAGCACAAACAAGCACATAACACACCAGTAAACACAAATCAAACAAGCGCTAGGAGGAACCCACAAAAAGAACCAGAAGCCCTGGTTGCAGTATAATGGTCCCCAGCAGAGTCGCCAAGCTGTCGCTCCCGAAGATTTGCATCCCGGTACAAGCGCGAACGGTCGGCGAAGGGAACAGTGAGAACACACAGCCGTGAACTCACTGGAGATGAAAAGAGTCGCCAGCTAGGCATTTTTATCCCGGAGGAAAGGCAATGCTGCATAGGCCTAGAAAAAAGATGGATAAGACGGTTTGCGAACCAGAGAGACTGAGAAAGGGGGTTGGTTACAACCTGGGAAGGTATTAGCACCCAGATTGTCCGCCGTACTCGACGGGATCCACGCTTGAAAGATTTGTGTTTTAAAGGGGTAGTGTCAGTGCAATCTGTGTATAAAATAGCTGGAAAGAATGTACAGGTGTCAGTGTAAAGTGAAGTGAAGTGAAGTATGAAAGTGTCAGTGTGAGATCAGGAATGAAATGCTCATGACAATGAGGCTTAAGAGAATAAAGCTGGAAAGAGAGGGGATATACAGAGACTTTTGTTCGATAACCGTTAAGTTATGCCTACGTATCCTCTCGTGCAATGAGGAAGTCAGAACACCGTAGTTCGACCCAAAGAGACTGAAAGATGAATTGACTTGTGAACTGCTTGCTTGTCAATGCTCAAGTGTATGACCTGTCTGGCTCAGGTGCTTACTGTCTTGCATTAGACGGAAGAAGCAAGTTCTCGATTGTGAGTGAAGATGATGAGAAAAGAATCCCGAAGGAGACGATTATTGTTTGTTCTTGGAGTTTTCAGTCTTTTATTTCTTTTTTGGATTTTTGTCATAAGAAAATGAGCTTAAGCCTAAACCGATGGGTTAGTAAACTCATCACATCTTCCCTCTGTTTAGGGGTAATGAGAATACCTTAAGTGTGAAGTCAGATTCTCACACTTAATCACCTTTGATGTAGGATTAAGATCATTAACCTACTTGTGATTATTTAGATGTTTTTGGGATTTTTGTTTAGTGTTGAGTAATGAGGTTAAGCCATAATCAAGGATTAAACAGACCCATTACACCATCCTAAAAGAAGGATAATAGATGAGAATGTTTAAGTTGAGTAAAACTCCTCAACTTAATCCATGATTAGGGATTAAACCCATGACAAAACAAAGCCTTTATTAAGTGGATTTTAGTTAATGATAAGATGATGAAGTGAATTTTATGATTTGTAAGACAACTTGAGGGGGACTTGTCCATTAACACTAGGGTTAGTCCTTCTTAACCACTTAAGGAAGAATTAGAACCCTAATGCAAGGCCCAAGTTACAAGTGATGTCTTGATGATTATTAGATGAATTAATTAAGAGATTTAAACACCTTAAGGGTTCAAGACTTAGGATTAAAGTTATACACTCCATCCTAAGAGAAGGATGCAGGCATAAGCTTAATCACAAAGTCTTAAAGCCTTTAGGGTTTAGTCCCTGATTATGAGGTGAGAAGAGAAGACTCAAAGAAAGACACAAAGGTAAAAACTATGGGGGGGAGACTAATCAAAACCCTAATTCATTATCATACTTGGTTGGTCCTAAGGTTTGTGAGGTTTTCAAGGACAATCTTCAATGGAACCACCAGGAAGCAGATGAACAGGATCAAGAGAAGCAAAGTGACTTGCTTCATTCAAGAAGTCAAGTCACTTGAAGAAAGAAAGTGGGAGAAGCAAGAATGAGCAAGCTCAAACTCAAACACAAATAGAGATGCAGCAATGGATGCAAGAGAGATGAAAAGAAAAGTTTATGAGAAGTGAAGGCAAATCCACTTCTCAAGTTTACTTACCACCTGCAATGTTAGAAAGAAAATGCAATGCAATGCAAGATGAGATGAAATGATATGATGCTAAGCAAAACCAGAAGCATGTTGATGATGATTATGATGTTATGAGGTGCTGCAAACATGAGGCAAGACAATGGGGATGTTCATACAAGATCATGAATGCAAATGATGCAAGTTAAGGAGCATGAACAAACATGGAAAGTTATGAAGCATACAAGGCAAATGACATGGCAAATATGCAATGCAATGATCAAACATGCCTTCTACATGTCTTAAGATGTCAAATGAATCATAAGCATGCACAAAATGCAAAAACAAGTCATGTTATGCAAGGAAATGCAAGAAGGGTGCAAATGAAAGCCCAAATTAGGGTTCATGGATCAAACATCAAACACAAACCAAAAACAGAAGCAAAACCCTAAAGTAAAAATGGAAAATGGTACCCAAAGAAACCCTAGGCCTATGATGAACCACTGCCCAAAGGGGAGCTCTCAACTCTCAACCAAACTCAAGATATGAATTTTCTAAGTTATTAGGGTTTTTTAGGGTTCTTAACAAAAGAAATGCCAAACAATTTGAAAATGCAAGAACAATTCATGGCCTTTTTACCCTAGAAACTACATGCCAAACACAAGACAAAGCAAAAAGAATCAATGTCTCAACCTTCACCAATAGGCAGAAATGAATTTTTGAATCCTTGATCAAAATAATGCATAAAAAATGATTTAATTCAATGAAAAATTCTTAAAATGCATCAAGATCAAAAAAGAAATTTGGTTTGAAGGTTGGACAATGTTTCTAAATGTCTTAGAACATTTCATGAATTTTTTTGTAATTTTTAAATACCTAAGTATTTTTAATTAATTAATTCTCATTAATCAATTAAAAATAATCTTTTAAATATTTAAAAATACTTTTTTAATGATAAAAATAAAATAAAAAATGTTTTTGTGTCTTAAAAATTATTAAAACTCTCAGGAAAAAGTTTCATAATTTTTAAGAATTTTTTGCTATTTTAAATTAAATGTGCAAAACAAATGAAAAAGAAATGAATTAAAATTAAAGAAAATGAAAAGTATGCAACATGAGTGGCTGTGATTGAAGGCAGAGAGATCCAAGGGTCCAGCACGTAAGTCAACAAGACTGGGGGTCAGCTCAATCTAAGGCCCAGGTTCAAAATTTCAAAACGCGCGTGATCCAATGGCTATGGTTCAAAGCTGATTTAATTAATTGTGATTAACTTAATTAAACAGAATTAGGGTTTAATGACCCATTTGCACCGTCCACGAGCGCGCGGGAAACAAAGATCAAAGGCCCAAATTTAAAGTTCGTTAATTAATGATGGTTAACCCTAATTACACTCAGGCGACCGGAGATGAGCTCCGGTCGTCTTCTCCGGCCATACCAAAACCCTAGTTTCTTATCCAGGCCACCCCATGTCAAATCAACTGCCCAGAAACATTTCCCACACTTCCTACAACCCAAATCCATGATCAAACATCATTTTACTAGCAAGAACAAGCCGAATCGAAACAAAATAAAAATGGGGCCAAACTTTCAGACATTCACCAAATGCTCATTTTCCCACCATTTTAGATTCTAAACACATCACAGTGATCCTCAGAGCATGCACTTTCAATTTGTAACAAAAGAAACAAGCTTTAAAAAGTTTGAAGTTTGAGACTACCTGAGGTGAAGAACTGTGAATATGAACTCTTCTGGCCTTGCTTTGATGCAGAACAACTCCTCTGAACCCCTTGAAGCTAATGGAAAGCCTGGAATGAGCTTAGGCAAGCTGCTTTGAGAGATTCACTTCTGGTGTAGCAGGAAATGCACTTTGTGTACAGGCTGTTTCAGTTCAAAGTAAAGGGTGGTTTTGACTCCTTGTGGTATGCTTGACTTGTTGGTGAAGAGAGATGAAGTGTTTGATGGCTGTATAGTGAGATTCGAAGAGAACTGGTTTGGAAAGTGAGAAATGGTGGAGCTCAGGTCAGGCTTGTTTCAGGCTTGAGCTTTGGTGGTTTGAGGCCTATGGAGTGTGTTGAGTTGGATGATGAAGAAAGTTTGAGTGTTTCTTGGCTGTGGAGGCCGATTCGAAAGTTTTTGCAATGTGGTGTCTTTTTGTGAATGTGTTGAATGTATGTGTTTCAGCCTTGCCTTCTCATATCTTTGGCTTGCCAAGGGATATTGTATTATAATCCTATAGGTCAGATGATGTGACCTGGCCTATAGTGATTGGTAAGTTTACTTTTGCTCAAAATCCACTTTATGTGTAAGAGAGGTATGGTGAAGTGCTAGGCAAGGACATGGGCTGGTTCTGGCGCAGCAAAATGAAGGGAAAGGCTAGGCTTGGTCCAGCATTCAAGGCAGCAAGTTGGTAAAGCATGATCATGAGTTTTGCAACTTGGTTACTTTATGGATTTTCATGAAAAATGCCTTGTTACATGAACTAAGCACATGTGATCTTGGTTCAAATCTGATTTTGTGGTTTAGAGAAAGTTTATGCAATGGTTTGAGATGAACTTGAGGCTGCAAAAGTCATTGATCCATGATTTTGCAAAATTCTCACTTAGGGCATGCCTTGAAAATTAATGATTTTAGCCAACTTTGCATTGCCATAACTTTTGATCCAAGAAGAGTTTGGTCATGTTCTTGTACTTTTTGAAAAGGGAAAGATGAGATCTACAACTTTCATGACCAAAGTTTTTCCATTTGAAGCCTTTTTGGACCAAGAATCAAAGCTTGAAAGTTGACCTAAAATGATGCATTCTTGAAAAGTCAACTATGCCCAAAAAGTCAACATTTGCAAAAACCCTAAATTCTTGATTTCTATGAACTTCAACCTTCTTCCATGATCAAATAAAGATCATATACACTCAAAATGATGAAGATCACCCATTGGTTGGGTCATTGGGGGCCTCAGATGCCCTGATTTTGCACTGACTTGTCTGAAAAGTCAACTCTTGATCAGATGACTTCCCCATGGAATTTCTTCATGAAAATTGATATGCATACTCCCTATACCATATAGAGATCAATGAAAACAAGAATGACCAAAAAATTTGGGATTATGGCCTCTAAAACCAAAACCCTAATTTTCAGTCAACTAGTGCAGTTCATCCTGGCTCTGCATCCACTCAAACCCTAGTTCTTGTGATTCCTCTGCAATTTTGACTTTGAGGAGATGAAATATGATATAAGAATACACATGGACCACTTTGAGTTGATTGGTTGCCTTTGGAGTGCCTCAAGAAGCTCTGGGATTGCTCAGATCACAAACCCTAGGTGCAGATGCCTTAGAAACTATCCAGTGAATCAAAAATGAGATGTGAGATGATATGTTGGTGTTTATGCATATGAGAATGATCACAAGCCATGGTGTGAATGAGTGAGGGCAAATTTGGGGTGTTTACAACTGGGTCATCTGATTTCTCATTTCCAGTCTCTCATTGGCCATTTGAGTCCTGACCTCTGTAAGGTCCTGCTGTACTTGGTCCATTTGTATACCCGGAAGGTTGTTGCGGGTAGGATATCTGTGTGGATGGTTGAGTGGGAACACCCGACGCCGAGCAATAGTTCCTGAATCACAACAGAGTTAGTGACAAAAACAAAACAAAACCTACAAAACAAAACAAAAGGTTAGTATGCAATGCAGTATGCTTATTTGTTTCCAAGGTATCCGGCTTGGCATTTGGTTTTGACCTTTCCAGACCCCGAGGAAGATGCTGTTTGATGTTGCTTAGGAGAGAGAGATTCAAATGAAACAAACTAATGAATATATTACAAAAAAGCGAACGATACATAGTTTGTTTTTTACAATACATGCCCTCTGAGGGGTCAATAAATACAACATAAAATAAAAGTACATGAAATGAAAACAACAACAAGCAAAAGTCAGACACCAAGACCAAACTCATCCTCCTGGACTTCCTTCAAAAGTGCTTCAGTCACAGGATTAGATGGATGCTCTGTGAGGTTCCTGATGAGAAGATTCCTGGTGGTGATAGCAGTGGTTAGCTTCTTGTGTCTGCCCTGGTCCTTTGACCTCTTCACACCAGCTCTGAGTTTCAATTCTGAGATCTCCCTCTGGGTTGCTACTAGGGCTTCCTGCTGCTCCTTTGCATTAGCCTCTGTTGCACCCCAAAATTTGCCCTCACAACACAGGACTTTGTGTTCTAAGAAGGTTCACAAGGTTCACAAGTTCTCCAACACTTGCATAACCTTTCATGAAGTTCATAAAGTCCACAAGCTACTTTATGAAGGTTCACAAGGTTCACAAGTTCCATAATGCTTTCAATGCCTTTCTTGAAGTTCATGAAGTCTACAAGTTACTTTATGAAGGTTCACAAGGTTCACAAGCTTCTCAACACTTATAAGACCTTTCATGAGGTTCATGAAGTCTACAAGTCACTTCTTGAAGGTTCACAAGGTTCACAAGTTTCACAATGTTTACAAAGCTTTCCTGAGGGTCATGAGGTCTACAAAGCCACTTCATGAGGTTCACAAGGTTCACAAGCTTCACAATACCTCCCATGAGTATCACAAGACACTTTATGAAGATTCACAAGGTTCACAAAGTTCACAATTGGTCAAAGGAGTTGACAATTCCCTCAGACAATGCACCTCCTAAGCAGTGCATCCAAAACTAGGGTTTTGACTTTAATCAGGCTAAATGGACTTCCAATACCTCAAGTGAGTTTCATAACATCTTATATGTATATAAGAACCCCCATGACAAGTTTCAAGACTTTTCTCAAAAGTTTGCTCAGTCAGATGATCAGATAAGACAAAATCAGTCAATGCAGTTAAAAAGTCAAACTAAGGTCAACTGTGGTCAAACCAAAGTCAAACTTCATGATTTTTTGTCAACATCAAGTATATGAAGTAAAATTCATCATTTGATCAAAGGTTGATCATGATTCATCAAGGAGATTCCAGATCATCAATAATCAGGAGTTTCTAAATTAGGGTTTCCTTAGTAAAAGTCAACTGAACTTTGACCAGGCATAACTTTCACATACTTCATCACCAAGTCTCCATCCAAAGCTCATTTTGAAGGAAATTGAATTCTCTACAACTTTGATATTGGAAGTTAAGCCTGAAAATGCTTCATTTGAAAGATATGATCTAAGACATTATAGGTCATTTCAAAAGTCAACAAAAAGTCAACAACTTCAAAAGGGCATAACTTGAGATTGGTAAATGATATGGACCTGAAACCAATGGGGTTGTTTAGAGGACTCTTCAAGCTTTCCAAAAAGTCCAAGAACACCCTCATACCTTTAAAATTGAGGGAGATGTGCCTTTGCAAAGTTGGACAATTTTGTGATGGTTTATGTTGAAAAGGGAGGTTCAAAATCATTTCTTTTCAAATGGGCCATTCAATTTGTGACCCAATCCACTTCATAATGCCATGCACGAAATTTTCATGATATTCTCATATTTTTTATTTTATTTTATTAATTTATTATGATTTATTACATTTTAAATCATTTTAAATTTAAAAAAAATATTAAATATGAAAAGATATTTTTGTGATTGGATCTAAAAAATCATAAAGTGTGATTGGAGTCAAAGGAGAAGGAAATCATATGAATCATCCCAAGATAGCAAGGTTTTATGATCAAATATTTGACTTTTACAACTTAATCTTTGTCAATCTTTTTTGGATCAATTTTTCACATAGCCCATCAATATTTCTGACCTAAATTCATCACACATATATACTTAACACAAACCTAAGGTTAAAGGACAAAAATTGAGCAGCCAAGAGGTAAGAACAAGAACACAAAAATTCTTCAAAAGTTGAAATTCGGTTTTGGAGGTTTAAAGCATTACAAGGTATTTTGAGAACATGGTTGGCTTCTTGGATCATCATGGAACCTAAATCAATCATCACATTGCCATATATCATCATACATTACCGTGCCCGAATCAAATTTGACATTGCATTTCAATTTTTCGATTATGACTATTTGTGCATCATTAACGAATTTTGTTTGATCTTTTGTGCTTGTGAGGTCCCAAGGATTGTTTCTGGACAATTGGATTGAAGAATGGGTGTGTAAATCGCAAACGGCCATGTTAGGGTTTATGACCTCATAACTAGGGTTTCATGTTTGAATGTATATAAATCAATTCTGAAAACGTAGGATTGTTATGTGAACTCTGTGGATTGTGAATCACTAACCAATTTCATAAATCAGTAGTGTTTGGTACAAGTTTGAATTTTCGCAGGTTGAAGAACATGAAGAACACCCAGGAAAATTCGCAGGTGAATTTGTAAATATTTTCGCAGGAAATTTCGTAAGTCCAGAGGAAGAAGGAGAAGTTTGCCGCGCGTTTAAATAATTCAAAATTTGGACATTATATTTTTTGACTTTGTTTCAATTCTATATCACCAGCGCGTCTGTGGTCTGGTGGTAAGGCTGGAATGTATACGCTATAAGGGCCATGGTTCGAATCATACTGGGGCCATTATTTTTGTTTATTTTTCAGGAATCAAGGAGGCTTAAAATATAATGATGCAAAGCCAACGAATGGATAGATTGGCTCTTCCAGCCGGGTGGTAAAGCGCGCGTATGAAAGCATTAAGGTCCTGGGTACGAAACCACCCCAGGCCTTTTGGTTTTTTTTGGTTTTTTCTGGATTTTCAAAGGGCAAGGCATAAAACAAGTTTAAGTCACTCTTCCATCACCTGCGTCTGGCTGGCTCAGTGGTATTGTTGCTGCTTGTAAACAAAGGATCCTGGGATCAAATCCCACCAGGTTCCTTTTCCTTCTCTTTTTTTATTTCCATGATTAATTTAATTGTTTTAAAATAATCAGCATATTATTATTATAAAATGTATATATCATGTATTCAAAATTATTTTTCAATATAATTTTTTATATAAAATATTAGTCAAGATAATTAATTTTAAATAAATTTTGTATATGAATAAATCTTAATAATTAAACCCTAAAAAATATTTTTTTTCTAGCCCTAATTCTTAAAACCTAAAAAACTATAAAAACTTAATCTTAAAATATTTTTCTAAACAACATTTAATTCTGTTTTTTTTATTATTCCTAATATAATTATAATTTTTCATAAAATTTTGTATTTGTAACTTAAATTAATTTTCTTTTAATATTTAGAAATAGTTTAATTATATTTTTGTATATAGTTAAAATTAATTTATAAACATAATAACCAATAGAAATTAAATTTTAATATGATATTTAAAATCAATCTTTTTCTTATAATATGTATATAAATATAAATATATGTTCATAATAATTAAAATAATTTAGATATTATATGAATTTAAAAATTAATTGTATATGATAATTTCTTCTTATCTTACTATATTATTAATTAATTTTTTTGCTTATTATAATTTCATTAATCTTTTTATTTTTTATTACTAACCATGTTATTATTTATATTTTATTCTTATGTTTCTAACTTTATTGATTATTTCTAATTACTAACCCATTTATAATTTAATTATGTTTACTATTATTATTTTTGCTAATTTTATTTACTAACCCCTTTATTATTTATATTTTATTATTTATTACTTAAAATTTGCTATTTTTATTATTATTTTGTAATTGTTTCTCGGTTGTAATTTTTTATAATTATTTTAATTATTATTGTCATTATGGTTAGTAATTAGGGAGTGATAACATGTATGATATTTAAAATCAATTTAGATAATTTCTAATAAAGATAATTAATTTAAACACTTCACACACGTAAGTCGATTTTAATCGCCGTCTCACTTCCTTAGGGTTATCCCTCATGTTGCCTACGAATAATGGTTAAGTGGGGTGTATAAAAGCAAGTCCCTCGAATAAAAATCATCAAAGTCCCTTATGTTGCCTATACAAATCAAGTCCCTTCGGAAAAAATGATGATAGTCCCTTAAAATGCTTATTACACCCCACCATTGCCTTAAAGATCAAATTGTCCCTCACATGTCCCTTTAACATCCAAAGTAAGGACTACCTACTCCATTATAGTAGGGATAGTCTTACTAAGGAAAGAATAAAAAACAAGAAAGACCTTTAAACATTAGGGTAAGTTACTTTTAAGTACTTAAGCTCATTTCAAAACTTTCTCCACACTTAAACAATTTTCAAACAAAATTTTCAAACATGTTTTTAACACATCCTTACATGGATTATTTATTAACTATTCTGAAAATTTTCTTATTCACACACTACACTTTCAAAACAATCTAAAGTGAGCTTAAATACCTAAGAGCCCATGGATAACCATGGATGAAAAGGGTGCTAATACCTTCCCTTTTCATAACCTACCCCCCGGACCCAAAATATTCTCTAAGGTCTTTCCTGTTCTTTTATAACCTTTCCTTATGGATAAAATAAAAGTCGGTGGCGACTCTTGCTATCCGCAACATTGTTTAAAGTCAGTTCACCGGGTTACAGAACTGGCGACTCTGCTGGGGAGCTATTTAAGAGGGGTACCCTTAGGAAATAAGATCACTTTAAATTGTTTGCTCTGTTTGCTTTACTTTAATTGTTGGGCTCTTATGTGTGGAAGGTCCTAACCCGGATCTAGTGTACCTTAGGTAAATGGCAATAGACCAAGGAAACTGTACGACGTATATCGATACGGTTGATCTGGTGGCCATAGTTAGTGCGACTTCTTGGTTGGTGCTTATATTCCTTAAGTCAAGTTGAGGATAATATTGAGGCTGCCATACGTTGTCAATGCACTAACTAACTTTTAGAACCCTAGTTAACTCATCTTGGCCTTTAGAAAGTAGTGAGGTAGCCGGCTTTGGTGCAGACTGAAGTTGGTTGACACTCGATGCTACACTCATTGAGATCTTAAACTTGGAGGATTTTGGTTGGCAAGTAAGTTGCCTTCTGATCAACCACCCTTGTGAAGGATCAATGATATTGAGATCCCTTAGAACCCGGTTACTTTTGTAGGACAGGATGAACCAACTAAACTTCAGGGGAGGGTACTTACCTTTAAACCTCATGCAAGCCTTTAAACCTAGGGCTATGGTGTGACTTGTTTGTGTGTGCCACATGTTTGTGATTGAGCATTACATCATGACATCATCATGCATCATGAGCATATCATTTTCCCTAACCATTTCAAGGACCAAGGGATTTATCTTTGTTCTTTGTTGCAGGTCATGGCTTCTGCTCGTAGGAACAACATCAGGATCAACTTTGTAGGGATACCTCCCAAGCTTAAAGAGTTGGTTTCTCAAGTGTCTGATCATTCCCAGTTCATCAAAAGACATGGTCACCTATTGGATCTAGTCAATTCAGGGTTCAGTGAAGACATGATGAGTGTGCTGTTTCAGTTCTTTGACCCTAAGCACCATTGCTTTACATTTCCAGACTATCAGTTAGTCCCTACCATGGAGGAGTTCTCTAAGCTTCTGGGTATACCTGTTCTTGATCAAAGACCCTTCACAGGCTTGGAGAAGGAGCCCAAACCAGAGGTTGTTGCTGCAGCCCTACATCTGAAGAAGTCTGACATTGTTCTAGAAACGAGAAGTGGAGTCAAGGGTATTCTTGCTAAGGTATTAATGGATAAAGCTCAGATGTTCTTGAAGGCCATGAGCTATGATGCTTTTGAGGAGGTCTTAGCCTTGCTGATATATGGCTTAGTATTGTTCCCCAATCCAGATCAGTTCATAGACGTTCATGCCATCAACATTTTCCTGAGTCACAATCCAGTACCTACATTGCTTGGAGACATCCTGCATTCTCTCCATACTCGTACTACAAGGGCAAGAGGAACTTTGATGTGCTGCATACCTTTGCTTTCTAGGTGGTTTATTTCTCACCTTCCTCGTTCAGTAATGAAGAATGAGCAAGGGTTCAGATGGTCCAAGAGGATCATGTCACTTTCTCACTCAGACATTCATTGGTGCTCCAGATCTATGGAGAATGTCACCATCATTGACCGTTGTGGGGAGTTTCCTAATGTGCCACTTCTAGGCATAAGAGGAGGCATCACCTACAACCCATCTCTAGCTCTACGACAGTTTGGTTACGCCCGGAGCGATGGTCCACATGACATGTTGATTCAAGGCATTGTGTTTGATTACGACAACGATCTTCAGGGTTACCGTCAGAGATTCATACGAGCTTGGGGAAAGGTAAACAGGGTTGACAGCAAGACACTGGAGCCTAAGTAAACTATTCCTATGGAGGCTTATCTCAGATGGGTACGATCTCGTGCTCAGACACTCATGATGCCATATCCTGCCATCCTACCAGTTACCATGGAACCTGTTGCTGAAGGAGACACTGCTTATACCATCCTTCACCCAGACATGCCTACTGATATGGAAGACTTGCAGAGATCATGGATCCAACTGAAGGAGCAAAGGGATACTTTCGAGGCTCATTACAAAGCAAGCCAAGCAAGGGTCCTGGAGCTAACAAAGCAACTTCACGAGGAACGAAACCTCAACTCATACCTCAACACAAAGAGGAAACGTCCATGGGAGACTTAAAACCCCATCTTTTGTACTTATTTCATTTTTGTAAGCCTAAAAGGCAAAACAAAGTTATTACTAATAAAAAATTACTTTCTTGTTCGTTTAAGCAAATTTAAATCCTGCGGTCCTTGAAAACATTGCATATGCATTCCCATATCATTTCATCACATCACAGGTTTATAATTGTGCACAGGGTTCTCATCTTCTCGCTGTTTATTTCAGCAATGGCTCTCGAACAATCAGTTAAGGATCTTCAGGCACAGAATGCACAGTTCCAAGAGTTGATCCTGAACCTGACCAAGGGGCAGGATGAATTAAAGACACTGCTGGCTAAGAAGAAGAATCCTGAGGACAACAAGGACGATCAGCTGAAACAACTACAAGCTGAGATGACAGGAATGAGGATCCAGATGAATGGCCAGATGGCTCTTATTCAAAGATTAGCTCAGGGGCAAGAAGAGCTGAGAACCTTTGTTCACAAACTTCAAAGTGATAGAGTCAGGGATCTAGTTGTCAGTCAACCTCCGTTAAAACAAGTTGATTTGGTTGAAAGGAGGATGAGGATAAAAGAGGGTAAGAGACAGGTTGCCATTGACTATTCTTCAATTGAAGAAGAAAGACTTGATAAGGTTAATCCACCTCAACACCAGAAAGGTAGAAGGCAGTTTATCAAGTTCAGCACTCCAATGTCACAAGTTTTGCAATGCCTGTTGGAGATGAAGCTGGTTTCCTTGGAAAAGTCTCCTAAAAATCCTAAAACTTCCTCTCCTCGTTATAATCCCAGGGCAAGGTGTGAGTACCATTCCAACAGTCCTGGACATGATACAAATAACTGTTGGGCATTGAAGGAAAAGATTCAAGACCTGATTGATGAAGGAATCCTAGAGGTTACTCCAGAAGGTCAAGTTGAGTTCTACTATCGTCCATCAAACACCGAAGCTGCAAGACAAGTTGCCCAAAGTAACAAGAAAGGAAGTCTACCTATTCCTGTTGAGATATGGGGCACCTTGGGATATCCAAGTGGTAAATTTGATTTCATGGTGAAGTATACTGCTCCTCAAAGTTCACAGATTGCAATTGAGGACATTCAGCCAACCGGATGGGACAACATTTGAATTTTCATTTGTAATTTCTTTTATTTGTTTGAACACTTACTATTATGTTAAACTTTTGTTTTCATTAATGCATTGCATATGTTTGTCTTGAATTAATCCATTCGTTCCACTATATTTTGAATTATGCTTCTTATTTCTATCTTGTGATATTTAACTCCTGATAAAGCTATAAGCCTGTAGAGGGAGGATGACGAAAACAATACCATAATCTTATGCAGTATGCTTTTGAACAGACTATGCTGACGATGTACAGGCATTGTTTCAATTCCTAAACAGTGGAGATATAAGGAAGTTAATCCCTTGTCAACCCCTTTGAGCCTTGAAGTTGGAGTTTCTTTCTATCCGAAAAAACCCTCAATTTTAACCCGGGGATGGGTAGTTCTCAATTAATTCAAATGTGCATTCAAGTACAAGAGAATCATTCAAGACACCTTTCAAATAAAGGTTGCAATCTCAAGCTTTCCTTCACACACATCAATGAGTGTTGAAGATGTTTCTCAATTCAAAAGCCAATGATGGTTCATTGTAATCATTAAGCCATGCAGTCATTATCTTTTCAAAAAAAAAAAGTGAAATTACTGGAAAAAAATCAAAGCCCGCTAAGTCAAAACCTATGAAGGGGACTTAGGCAAAAACTAGGGGCATCCCGTTGGCTGTAAGTTCAAATAACACAGTTCAGGAAAAATTAGGGATAATAAAAGGAAATATTTGTCAAGAGGTCATCAAATTCCTCTGCAAAAATAAGTTGAGTTGACCGAGGTCCTCATTAAAAATAATAAGGAAGGAAGATGTGGCTGCTATCTCAAAATCCTTTGGCTTGTGAACCATCTTCATCTGTGCAATCCTAAATATCTGGGAACTTGAATGCATAGGCTGAATTAATAGAATGTAGGACTGGAGTTCATCACGAAGTTGGGGTTGGGTATAAATAAACTTTGAGCCTATATCTTTGTTTCATAAACCGTGAACCAGGCCACGTTATAACCCTTTAAAAGTCCTAACTGAAGCATGGTTAGTTCGAAAGCGTATTGCTACAAAAAGGTATCCTGACTCCTTTAGGGCTTGTTATAAAACTTGAGTTAATATCACAGTTTTAAAAATAAAAAAAAAATAAAAAAAAAAACAGTTTTTCTAAAAAATAACTTGTTTCAAAAGTTCAAGACAGACATAAGCATTGCATTTGTGAATATATTTGTTTGCATATACCTAAGTGTTTGACAAATGGAGAAGCTTACAGGATGAATGTTCAATGAACCAAAGTCCTTCCAATGAACAAAGTTGCTTTCTGGGTCAAAAGTCCATGTATGCCAGGGGCATAGTCATTATTCCCCAATCAAGGGGGCAGGCCATGATACTTCCTAACTCATTCGGGGCAATCAGGTCCAGATTCAACAATGCTTAATAGCCAGGGGCAGTTTTCCTCATACAGTTGAATTACCAAAGATGACATTACGGAGTTCACAATGCCAGGGGCATATGCTTATGGAGCATTCTGTTTGTTTCTCTTGAGCAGAAGCTATGGTGGAAATTAATTGTCTATGCCAGTAGTGTCAGATGGTGTCAGTATCATGTCTTCAGATCCAACTATGAGGATTTCTGGGAAGGTATTCAGGAAAGTTAAAAATTTCAGGAGCTCCAAATCCAATTGGTTATACACTCTCGAAGATGAAACGATTCTGTTTTCAAGTTCAGCTTTACTTTTCCTCTGAATCCAGATTTACTTTTACCCTATTTACATAAGCAAAACGTCCATTGATTGTGTTTGAATGCCTGTACGCTTTTGAATATGATTAATGTTTACCAGAAATGCATGAAAATGCAGTAATAGTATTTACTAAGGGCGAACGAGGGAAGGATTTCAACGAAGCTTCGCTGGTTCACCTTTACAAAACAGTTACAAAACCCTCAGTAGGACTAATCCATCTTCATAAAGTCTTATCTCCCCTGGAATTTATATCCATCTCTTTTATCCTCATACGGATACTCGGGAAATTACTTTCCAATAAGGGTACGACGAACGAGGACGGGATGCTATACTTATTCTACTATCAAACGAAGACGAAGGTTATATATACCCTATTATCCCCAGCATACGGGAGGTTATACATACCTTACTATCACCAGCATACGGGAGGTTATCTATACCCTGTTATACCCAGCAGACAGAGGTTATACATTCTTCAACAACGAATCGGGATTTATTTTCCCTGGCCAGCAGTGGTTATACGAAGATATCCAGACGTTTCCGGCAGTTATCATGTCATACATACATCATTTACATCATACCATAGCATATATATCCAAATACATAATACATTACCTAAGTACATCATATCATACATGCATACATAAAGCATAAACTAATATTGTTATACAGAATGCTACTTTGTTTTCAGGTTAATTATCCAACAAGCAAACTTATGATCTTTGGGACTGCTTTATTGTAACCTCAGGGTTATTTTATCCTCCTGATGAGCTCATCATTATTTCAAGACTGCATTGGAGTTGTCATTATTGATATCTCCATCCTCCTGAAATCAGTGCTTCAAGACTGCATTAGAGTTATCATTATTGATTGCTCTATCCTCCTGAAGACATATCACATCATTATTTCAAGACTGCATTGGAGTTGTCATTATTGATGTCTCCATCCTCCTGAAATCAGTACTTCAAGACTGCATTAGAGTTATCATTATTGATTGCTCTATCCTCCTGAGGACATATCACATTATTATTTCAAGACTGCATTGGAGTTGTCATTATTGATGTCTCCATCCTCCTGAAATCAGTACTTCAAGACTGCATTAGAGTTATCATTATTGATTGCTCTATCCTCCTGAAGACATATCACATTATTATTTCAAGACTGCATTGGAGTTGTCATTATTGATGTCTCCATCCTCCTGAAATCAGTACTTCAAGACTGCATTAGAGTTATCATTATTGATTGCTCTATCCTCCTGGAGACATATCACATCATTATTTCAAGACTGCATTGGAGTTGTCATTATTGATGTCTCCATCCTCCTGAAATCAGTACTTCAAGACTGCATTAGAGTTATCATTATTGATTGCTCTATCCTCCTGAAGACATATCACATTATTATTTCAAGACTGCATTGGAGTTGTCATTATTGATGCCTCCATCCTCCTGAAATCAGTACTTCAAGACTGCATTAGAGTTATCATTATTGATTGCTCTATCCTCCTGAGGACATATCACATTATTATTTCAAGACTGCATTGGAGTTGTCATTATTGATGTCTCCATCCTCCTGAAATCAGTACTTCAAGACTGCATTAGAGTTATCATTATTGATTGCTCTATCCTCCTGAGGACATATCACATTATTATTTCAAGACTGCATTGGAGTTGTCATTATTGATGTCTCCATCCTCCTGAAATCAGTACTTCAAGACTGCATTAGAGTTATCATTATTGATTGCTCTATCCTCCTGAAGACATATCACATTATTATTTCAAGACTGCATTGGAGTTGTCATTATTGATGTCTCCATCCTCCTGAAATCAGTACTTCAAGACTGCATTAGAGTTATCATTATTGATTGCTCTATCCTCCTGAAGACATATCACATTATTATTTCAAGACTGCATTGGAGTTGTCATTATTGATGTCTCCATCCTCCTGAAATCAGTACTTCAAGATTGCATTAGAGTTATCATTATTGATTGCTCTATCCTCCTGAAGACATATCACATCATTATTTCAAGACTGCATTGGAGTTGTCATTATTGATGTCTCCATCCTCCTGAAATCAGTACTTCAAGACTGCATTAGAGTTATCATTATTGATTGCTCTATCCTCCTGAAGACATATCACACTATTATTTCAAGACTGCATTGGAGTTGTCATTATTGATGTCTCCATCCTCCTGAAATCAGTACTTCAAGACTGCATTGGAGTTATCATTATTGATTGCTCTATCCTCCTGAAGACATATCACACTATTATTTCAAGACTGCATTGGAGTTGTCATTATTGATGTCTCCATCCTCCTGAAATCAGTACTTCAAGACTGCATTAGAGTTATCATTATTGATTGCTCTATCCTCCTGAAGACATATCACATTATTATTTCAAGACTGCATTGGAGTTGTCATTATTGATGTCTCCATCCTCCTGAAATCAGTACTTCAAGACTGCATTAGAGTTATCATTATTGATTGCTCTATCCTCCTGGAGACATATCACATCATTATTTCAAGACTGCATTGGAGTTGTCATTATTGATGTCTCCATCCTCCTGAAATCAGTACTTCAAGACTGCATTAGAGTTATCATTATTGATTGCTCTATCCTCCTGAAGACATATCACATTATTATTTCAAGACTGCATTGGAGTTGTCATTATTGATGCCTCCATCCTCCTGAAATCAGTACTTCAAGACTGCATTAGAGTTATCATTATTGATTGCTCTATCCTCCTGAGGACATATCACATTATTATTTCAAGACTGCATTGGAGTTGTCATTATTGATGTCTCCATCCTCCTGAAATCAGTACTTCAAGACTGCATTAGAGTTATCATTATTGATTGCTCTATCCTCCTGAGGACATATCACATTATTATTTCAAGACTGCATTGGAGTTGTCATTATTGATGTCTCCATCCTCCTGAAATCAGTACTTCAAGACTGCATTAGAGTTATCATTATTGATTGCTCTATCCTCCTGAAGACATATCACATTATTATTTCAAGACTGCATTGGAGTTGTCATTATTGATGTCTCCATCCTCCTGAAATCAGTACTTCAAGACTGCATTAGAGTTATCATTATTGATTGCTCTATCCTCCTGGAGACATATCACATCATTATTTCAAGACTGCATTGGAGTTGTCATTATTGATGTCTCCATCCTCCTGAAATCAGTACTTCAAGACTGCATTAGAGTTATCATTATTGATTGCTCTATCCTCCTGAGGACATATCACATTATTATTTCAAGACTGCATTGGAGTTGTCATTATTGATGTCTCCATCCTCCTGAAATCAGTACTTCAAGACTGCATTAGAGTTATCATTATTGATTGCTCTATCCTCCTGAAGACATATCACATTATTATTTCAAGACTGCATTGGAGTTGTCATTATTGATGTCTCCATCCTCCTGAAATCAGTACTTCAAGACTGCATTAGAGTTATCATTATTGATTGCTCTATCCTCCTGGAGACATATCACATCATTATTTCAAGACTGCATTGGAGTTGTCATTATTGATGTCTCCATCCTCCTGAAATCAGTACTTCAAGACTGCATTAGAGTTATCATTATTGATTGCTCTATCCTCCTGAAGACATATCACATTATTATTTCAAGACTGCATTGGAGTTGTCATTATTGATGTCTCCATCCTCCTGAAATCAGTACTTCAAGACTGCATTAGAGTTATCATTATTGATTGCTCTATCCTCCTGAAGACATATCACATTATTATTTCAAGACTGCATTGGAGTTGTCATTATTGATGTCTCCATCCTCCTGAAATCAGTACTTCAAGACTGCATTAGAGTTATCATTATTGATTGCTCTATCCTCCTGGAGACATATCACATCATTATTTCAAGACTGCATTGGAGTTGTCATTATTGATGTCTCCATCCTCCTGAAATCAGTACTTCAAGACTGCATTAGAGTTATCATTATTGATTGCTCTATCCTCCTGAAGACATATCACATTATTATTTCAAGACTGCATTGGAGTTGTCATTATTGATGCCTCCATCCTCCTGAAATCAGTACTTCAAGACTGCATTAGAGTTATCATTATTGATTGCTCTATCCTCCTGAGGACATATCACATTATTATTTCAAGACTGCATTGGAGTTGTCATTATTGATGTCTCCATCCTCCTGAAATCAGTACTTCAAGACTGCATTAGAGTTATCATTATTGATTGCTCTATCCTCCTGAGGACATATCACATTATTATTTCAAGACTGCATTGGAGTTGTCATTATTGATGTCTCCATCCTCCTGAAATCAGTACTTCAAGACTGCATTAGAGTTATCATTATTGATTGCTCTATCCTCCTGAAGACATATCACATTATTATTTCAAGACTGCATTGGAGTTGTCATTATTGATGTCTCCATCCTCCTGAAATCAGTACTTCAAGACTGCATTGGAGTTATCATTATTGATTGCTCTATCCTCCTGGAGACATATCACATCATTATTTCAAGACTGCATTGGAGTTGTCATTATTGATGTCTCCATCCTCCTGAAATCAGTACTTCAAGACTGCATTAGAGTTATCATTATTGATTGCTCTATCCTCCTGAGGACATATCACATTATTATTTCAAGACTGCATTGGAGTTGTCATTATTGATGTCTCCATCCTCCTGAAATCAGTACTTCAAGACTGCATTAGAGTTATCATTATTGATTGCTCTATCCTCCTGAAGACATATCACATTATTATTTCAAGACTGCATTGGAGTTGTCATTATTGATGTCTCCATCCTCCTGAAATCAGTACTTCAAGACTGCATTAGAGTTATCATTATTGATTGCTCTATCCTCCTGAAGACATATCACATTATTATTTCAAGACTGCATTGGAGTTGTCATTATTGATGCCTCCATCCTCCTGAAATCAGTACTTCAAGACTGCATTAGAGTTATCATTATTGATTGCTCTATCCTCCTGAGGACATATCACATTATTATTTCAAGACTGCATTGGAGTTGTCATTATTGATGTCTCCATCCTCCTGAAATCAGTACTTCAAGACTGCATTAGAGTTATCATTATTGATTGCTCTATCCTCCTGAGGACATATCACATTATTATTTCAAGACTGCATTGGAGTTGTCATTATTGATGTCTCCATCCTCCTGAAATCAGTACTTCAAGACTGCATTAGAGTTATCATTATTGATTGCTCTATCCTCCTGAAGACATATCACATTATTATTTCAAGACTGCATTGGAGTTGTCATTATTGATGTCTCCATCCTCCTGAAATCAGTACTTCAAGACTGCATTGGAGTTATCATTATTGATTGCTCTATCCTCCTGAAGACATATCACACTATTATTTCAAGACTGCATTGGAGTTGTCATTATTGATGTCTCCATCCTCCTGAAATCATTACTTCAAGACTGCTTTAGAGCTTTCCATTGCTCTATCCTCATGAAGACATGCTGTTACATCAGTATTACTCCAGACTCCTGACAGCTTTCATTATACTACTAAAGAACTTTCCCCTAGTGGCATTTTTAAGCCCACTCAATCATGTTCAACCAACCATCAATATCACTCTATGCACTGGTGAGTGCAAATTTTTGGGCTTTTGTGTTCAATCCCCTTCAACCTTCCAGGTTACGACTGGCAAATATACCAATCTAACCCCTCAGGTTTCAGAAAATTGAACAGGGGCAGCTGTTGCACCCCAAAATTTGCCCTCACAACACAGGACTTTGTGTTCTAAGAAGGTTCACAAGGTTCACAAGTTCTCCAACACTTGCATAACCTTTCATGAAGTTCATAAAGTCCACAAGCTACTTTATGAAGGTTCACAAGGTTCACAAGTTCCATAATGCTTTCAATGCCTTTCTTGAAGTTCATGAAGTCTACAAGTTACTTTATGAAGGTTCACAAGGTTCACAAGCTTCTCAACACTTATAAGACCTTTCATGAGGTTCATGAAGTCTACAAGTCACTTCTTGAAGGTTCACAAGGTTCACAAGTTTCACAATGTTTACAAAGCTTTCCTGAGGGTCATGAGGTCTACAAAGCCACTTCATGAGGTTCACAAGGTTCACAAGCTTCACAATACCTCCCATGAGTATCACAAGACACTTTATGAAGATTCACAAGGTTCACAAAGTTCACAATTGGTCAAAGGAGTTGACAATTCCCTCAGACAATGCACCTCCTAAGCAGTGCATCCAAAACTAGGGTTTTGACTTTAATCAGGCTAAATGGACTTCCAATACCTCAAGTGAGTTTCATAACATCTTATATGTATATAAGAACCCCCATGACAAGTTTCAAGACTTTTCTCAAAAGTTTGCTCAGTCAGATGATCAGATAAGACAAAATCAGTCAATGCAGTTAAAAAGTCAAACTAAGGTCAACTGTGGTCAAACCAAAGTCAAACTTCATGATTTTTTGTCAACATCAAGTATATGAAGTAAAATTCATCATTTGATCAAAGGTTGATCATGATTCATCAAGGAGATTCCAGATCATCAATAATCAGGAGTTTCTAAATTAGGGTTTCCTCAGTAAAAGTCAACTGAACTTTGACCAGGCATAACTTTCACATACTTCATCACCAAGTCTCCATCCAAAGCTCATTTTGAAGGAAATTGAATTCTCTACAACTTTGATATTGGAAGTTAAGCCTGAAAATGCTTCATTTGAAAGATATGATCTAAGACATTATAGGTCATTTCAAAAGTCAACAAAAAGTCAACAACTTCAAAAGGGCATAACTTGAGATTGGTAAATGATATGGACCTGAAACCAATGGGGTTGTTTAGAGGACTCTTCAAGCTTTCCAAAAAGTCCAAGAACACCCTCATACCTTTAAAATTGAGGGAGATGTGCCTTTGCAAAGTTGGACAATTTTGTGATGGTTTATGTTGAAAAGGGAGGTTCAAAATCATTTCTTTTCAAATGGGCCATTCAATTTGTGACCCAATCCACTTCATAATGCCATGCACGAAATTTTCATGATATTCTCATATTTTTTATTTTATTTTATTAATTTATTATGATTTATTACATTTTAAATCATTTTAAATTTAAAAAAAATATTAAATATGAAAAGATATTTTTGTGATTGGATCTAAAAAATCATAAAGTGTGATTGGAGTCAAAGGAGAAGGAAATCATATGAATCATCCCAAGATAGCAAGGTTTTATGATCAAATATTTGACTTTTACAACTTAATCTTTGTCAATCTTTTTTGGATCAATTTTTCACATAGCCCATCAATATTTCTGACCTAAATTCATCACACATATATACTTAACACAAACCTAAGGTTAAAGGACAAAAATTGAGCAGCCAAGAGGTAAGAACAAGAACACAAAAATTCTTCAAAAGTTGAAATTCGGTTTTGGAGGTTTAAAGCATTACAAGGTATTTTGAGAACATGGTTGGCTTCTTGGATCATCATGGAACCTAAATCAATCATCACATTGCCATATATCATCATACATTACCGTGCCCGAATCAAATTTGACATTGCATTTCAATTTTTCGATTATGACTATTTGTGCATCATTAACGAATTTTGTTTGATCTTTTGTGCTTGTGAGGTCCCAAGGATTGTTTCTGGACAATTGGATTGAAGAATGGGTGTGTAAATCGCAAACGGCCATGTTAGGGTTTATGACCTCATAACTAGGGTTTCATGTTTGAATGTATATAAATCAATTCTGAAAACGTAGGATTGTTATGTGAACTCTGTGGATTGTGAATCACTAACCAATTTCATAAATCAGTAGTGTTTGGTACAAGTTTGAATTTTCGCAGGTTGAAGAACATGAAGAACACCCAGGAAAATTCGCAGGTGAATTTGTAAATATTTTCGCAGGAAATTTCGTAAGTCCAGAGGAAGAAGGAGAAGTTTGCCGCGCGTTTAAATAATTCAAAATTTGGACATTATATTTTTTGACTTTGTTTCAATTCTATATCACCAGCGCGTCTGTGGTCTGGTGGTAAGGCTGGAATGTATACGCTATAAGGGCCATGGTTCGAATCATACTGGGGCCATTATTTTTGTTTATTTTTCAGGAATCAAGGAGGCTTAAAATATAATGATGCAAAGCCAACGAATGGATAGATTGGCTCTTCCAGCCGGGTGGTAAAGCGCGCGTATGAAAGCATTAAGGTCCTGGGTACGAAACCACCCCAGGCCTTTTGGTTTTTTTTGGTTTTTTCTGGATTTTCAAAGGGCAAGGCATAAAACAAGTTTGAGTCACTCTTCCATCACCTGCGTCTGGCTGGCTCAGTGGTATTGTTGCTGCTTGTAAACAAAGGATCCTGGGATCAAATCCCACCAGGTTCCTTTTCCTTCTCTTTTTTTATTTCCATGATTAATTTAATTGTTTTAAAATAATCAGCATATTATTATTATAAAATGTATATATCATGTATTCAAAATTATTTTTCAATATAATTTTTTATATAAAATATTAGTCAAGATAATTAATTTTAAATAAATTTTGTATATGAATAAATCTTAATAATTAAACCCTAAAAAATATTTTTTTTCTAGCCCTAATTCTTAAAACCTAAAAAACTATAAAAACTTAATCTTAAAATATTTTTCTAAACAACATTTAATTCTGTTTTTTTTATTATTCCTAATATAATTATAATTTTTCATAAAATTTTGTATTTGTAACTTAAATTAATTTTCTTTTAATATTTAGAAATAGTTTAATTATATTTTTGTATATAGTTAAAATTAATTTATAAACATAATAACCAATAGAAATTAAATTTTAATATGATATTTAAAATCAATCTTTTTCTTATAATATGTATATAAATATAAATATATGTTCATAATAATTAAAATAATTTAGATATTATATGAATTTAAAAATTAATTGTATATGATAATTTCTTCTTATCTTACTATATTATTAATTAATTTTTTTGCTTATTATAATTTCATTAATCTTTTTATTTTTTATTACTAACCATGTTATTATTTATATTTTATTCTTATGTTTCTAACTTTATTGATTATTTCTAATTACTAACCCATTTATAATTTAATTATGTTTACTATTATTATTTTTGCTAATTTTATTTACTAACCCCTTTATTATTTATATTTTATTATTTATTACTTAAAATTTGCTATTTTTATTATTATTTTGTAATTGTTTCTCGGTTGTAATTTTTTATAATTATTTTAATTATTATTGTCATTATGGTTAGTAATTAGGGAGTGATAACATGTATGATATTTAAAATCAATTTAGATAATTTCTAATAAAGATAATTAATTTAAACACTTCACACACGTAAGTCGATTTTAATCGCCGTCTCACTTCCTTAGGGTTATCCCTCATGTTGCCTACGAATAATGGTTAAGTGGGGTGTATAAAAGCAAGTCCCTCGAATAAAAATCATCAAAGTCCCTTATGTTGCCTATACAAATCAAGTCCCTTCGGAAAAAATGATGATAGTCCCTTAAAATGCTTATTACACCCCACCATTGCCTTAAAGATCAAATTGTCCCTCACATGTCCCTTTAACATCCAAAGTAAGGACTACCTACTCCATTATAGTAGGGATAGTCTTACTAAGGAAAGAATAAAAAACAAGAAAGACCTTTAAACATTAGGGTAAGTTACTTTTAAGTACTTAAGCTCATTTCAAAACTTTCTCCACACTTAAACAATTTTCAAACAAAATTTTCAAACATGTTTTTAACACATCCTTACATGGATTATTTATTAACTATTCTGAAAATTTTCTTATTCACACACTACACTTTCAAAACAATCTAAAGTGAGCTTAAATACCTAAGAGCCCATGGATAACCATGGATGAAAAGGGTGCTAATACCTTCCCTTTTCATAACCTACCCCCCGGACCCAAAATATTCTCTAAGGTCTTTCCTGTTCTTTTATAACCTTTCCTTATGGATAAAATAAAAGTCGGTGGCGACTCTTGCTATCCGCAACATTGTTTAAAGTCAGTTCACCGGGTTACAACCTCCAACTGCTCAATCTTGTCATGAGTTCTCTTATCCTCCTAGGTGCGAGCTTCAGTGATCCTGACCCACCTAGCTTGGCTCTCCTTCAGATAAAGATCAGTCCTAGCTCTCTGGAACTGGGCCTCTTTGCAGGCATTCTTCAAAATCTGTTCTCCAGCCCTGGACTTCTTGATGTAGTCCTCTGACTTTTCAATCTTGGCTAGATGCTCCACCTTAAGCTTTTCCAACCTTTCAATGTCCAGACGACCATCACTCCTCTCCCAGAGGGTTCTCTTCAAGGCTTCAGACAAATTCTCATTCCTCTCTTTGAGCTTTTCAAACTCCTCCAGGCTGACAGTGGCTGGAGGTGGTGCTGTGGATGGTCCAGGTACATCTTCAATGGTGAAGGGAATCCCAAAAATTTGAGCCCTGGCATGAGACCAATCATAATACTAAGCTGAGGCCACATTGTTGCATCTCCCAAGAATGGTTACCCCTTTAGTCTGGACATTGTCCCAAGCCCAGGATGCTTGCCTGACAATAGCCAGATTAGGCTTAATCTCACAATAAAGGGTCTCAGCTAGATCTTGTACTCTAGGAGGGTGGACCAATGCATAGCCCAGTTGTCTTTTGAATAGCAGAGGGTTGTAGTTGATGCAACCCTTTACTCCTATCAGAGGTACATTGGGGAACTGCCCACAACTAGTAATGATGTCTCTGCCTTTGGTGCTCTGAGTGCACCACCTGATGTCAGCTGAGGTTAAAGCAATGAGTCTTCTAGCCTAATTCTTTTGCTGGTGAGGATTCAAGAATGCATCAGTCTTGGGAAAGTGTTTGAGCAGCCAGGTATGGAATAGGGGAGCACAACATCTTACCAACCTTCCTCTTTGCTTTTCATTCCTTTGGTGAACAGAGTAGTAGAAATCTCCCAGTAAGGTGGGCACTAGGTTCCTCAGAATGAAAAGGTGAATTGCATTCTTGCTAATAAATTTAGGCTCATCTACAAATAATATAACCCCATATATGCTAAGGGCTAATAATGCACAGACTGCCTTCCATTCTCCCAGGGAGGCCTTCAAGATAGCCTGAGAGGTCAAGAAATCCAAGTGTAGACCAGAGATTCCAGCCTTTGCTGTCATGTTCTGCTCAATCAGAATTGGTTCCAGATATAATGCCTTTGCCACTTCTTCATTACTAGGAAAGGCCATCTCAGGGTTGAAGGGGACTCCACCCCTGATAGGTACACCAATCAGTGATGAATACTCTTCCAACAAGGGTCCCAACTGAAAATCCTGGAAGGTGAAACACCTCAGAGGGGGATCATAGAACTGCAGGCAAGTATGAATCAAGCTCCTCTGGGAAGGGTCCAAATCCATAACCACATCAAGGATGCCTCCATAATGTTCTCTGAATAGTGGTATATGGTCTGGAGTAATCAGGGCCTGAACCTTCCTGATGCCAGCCAGCTCAAGCTCAAAGAAATGGTAGGAGATGTTGCTCTTCTTGGGTGCCATGTTGCTGAAGAAAAGCTGAACCAGATGCTGATGATGATGACTGATACTAGAAGATGGGCCACTGACAGGCTGAGACTGGTGGTGCAGGTGACTGAAGCAGGTAGCTGATGAGGATAGCTGAAGCAGATACTGGTGAAGATAGGTCTATGCAGATGAAGGGGTCAAAACCAAGCCAAAATATAGTATGGATACCCTGAAAAACAAATAAGCAAATGTTAAATGATGCAATGATGATGTATGCAAATGATATGCAAGGGTTTGTGATCAAGCTGGATCTGATTAACTGCCTTGATATAAGTCCATGTATGTTCAATAAGTCCAGATGGAGGTTCATAAGTCCAGTAACCAAGGTGGGGGACTCAAATAAAGAGTCACATGTCCAGGGTTAAAAATCACAAGAACTGTTCCAAAATGGAGTACTCTTAATCAAAACAAAGTAACAGGGTATGTTGAGGTCAAGGGTACCTGCAAACCTGTAAACAGCCCAACCCCCTCACAGGTGGTGTTCTAAAACAAGGATCCTCAGACTTGGATCAGTTATGAGAAGTGTAAACACTTCTAACCCGGAGGTACAGTGTTTACAATAACCATAAAAGATCCTCCTCTAATTCACCTCAGTTTCTGAAGGTCATAGTAAAGGTCATCCAGACTTAGCAGGCTTCCCAGATAGCCCTAGCACTACAGGAAATCTGTAGCACAGAGTTCTCAAGAAGAAACCCATATCTGAACCGTGTTTCATATTCCCGCACCAGACCGAAATGGAATGGGAAAGAACATGAACCACTCTAGCCTAGGTGTCACTCAGGTCCCAGGTATAGGACCTCAACTCTCAATAGAACCCCACCCACCAAAGCAAAACCAGATCCAGCCAAAACAGTATGACAGTATGATGTATATAAAGCTATAAAGAAAGCAATAAACAAAACTGTACATGAAGCAATAAACAAAACAAATATACAAACACAGATAGCACATAACACCCCAGTAAACACAAATCAAACAAGCGCTAGGAGGAACCCACAAAAAGAACCAGAAGCCCTGGTTACGGTATAAGGGTCCCCAGCAGAGTCGCCAAGCTGTCGCTCCCCGATAAATGGGAATGGCCCAAATAAAGGTACAGACGCGAACGGTCGGCGAAGGGAGGAATGTGAGAACACACAGGAGTGAACTCACAGGAAAAGGAAAGAGTCGCCAGCTAGGCATTTTTATCCCGAAGGAAAGGTAATGCTGCATAAACCTAAGAAAAGATATGGATAAGACGGTTGCGAACCAGAGAGACTGAGAAAGGGGGTTGGTTACAACCTGGGAAGGTATTAGCACCCAGATTGTCCATCGTACTCGACGGGATCCACGCTTAAAAGATTTGTGTTTTAAAGGGGTAGTGTCAGTGCAATTTGTGTATAAAAGAGCTGGAAAAGGATGCACAGGTGTCAGTGTAAAAGAAGTGTAAAATGTGTAAATGTATAGTGTGAGAACACAGATGAAATGCTCATGATAATGAGGCTAAAGAATGATACTGAAAGAGGGGGAATATACAGAGACTTTTGTTCGATAACTGTTAAGTTATGCCTACGTATCCTCTCGTGCAATGAGGAAGTCAGAACACCGTAGTTCGACCCAAAGAGACTGAAAGGTAAATTGACTTGTGAACTGCTTACTTTTCTATGCTCAAGTGTATGACCTGTCTGGCTCAGGTGCAAACTGTCTTGCATTAGACGGAAGAAGCAAGTTCTCGTTTATGAGTGAATGAGATGAGAAAAGAATCCCGGAGGAGACGATTATTGTTTGTTTTTGATATTTTCAGTCTTTTATTGCTTTTTAAAGTTTGTCATAAGTTAATGAGCTTAAGCCTAAACCAATGGGTTAGTAAACTCATCACATCCTCCCTCAGATTAGGGGTAATGAGAATACCTTAAGTGTGAAGTCAGCTTCTCACACTTAATCACCTTTGATGTAGGATTAAGATCATTAACCTACTTGTGATTATTTAGATGTTTTTGGGTGTTTTTGTTTAGTGTTGAGTAATGAGATTAAGCCATAATCAAGGATTAAACAGACTCATTACACCATCCTAATAGAAGGATAATAGATGAGAATGTTTAAGCTGAGGAATGCTCCTCAACTTAATCCATGATTAGGGATTAATCTCATGACAAAACAAAGCCTTTATTAAATGGATTTTAGTTAATGATAAGATGATGAAGTGAGTTTTAGGGTTTGTAAGACAACTTGAGGGGGACTTGTCCATTAACACTAGGGTTAGTCCTTCTTAACCAGTTAAGGAAGAATTAGAACCCTAATGCAAGGCCCAAGTTACAAGTTTGATGTCTTGATGGTTATTAAGTGAATTGATTAAAGGATTTAAACACATTAAGGGTTTAACACTTAGGATTAAAGTTATACACTCCATCCTAATAGAAGGATGCAGGCATAAGCTTAACCACAAAGCCTTAAAGCCTTTAGGGTTTAGTCCCTGATTATGAGATGAGAAGAGAAGACTCAATGAGGCATAAAGATAAAATCTAAATGGGGGACTAATCAAAACCCTAATTATTGTCATGTTTGGTTGTTCCTAAGGTTTGTGAGGTTTACAAGAGAAATCTTCAGAGGAACCACCAGGAAGCAGATGAAAGGAGCAAAGAAAAGCAAAGTAACTTGCTTCATTTAAGAAGACAAGTCACTTGAAGAAAGAAGGTAAGAATAAGAAGAAAGAGCAAGCTCAATCTCAAACACAAGACAAAATGCAGCAATGATGCATTAGAGAGATGAAAAGAAATTGTGAGAAGTGAAGGCAAATTCACTTCTCAAAGCAACTTACCACCTGAAAAGTTAGCCAAAAGAAATGAAATGCAATGTGTAAACACCCCAAATTTGCCCTCACCCATTCACACCATGGCTTGTGATCATTTCATAAACATAAACTCAGTCATAGCATCTCATATCACATTTTTGATTCACTGCATAGGTTCAAGGTCATCTGCATCTAGGGTTTGTGACCTGAGCAATCCAAGAGCTTCTTGAGCCACTCCAAAGGTCATCAATCACTTCAAAGGGGTCCATGTATGTTCAAGCATCAAATTATATCCTCTCAAAGCCAAGAATGTCAAAAAATCACAAGAACTGAGAATGATATGGAAGCAGAGCCAGGTTTGACTGCACAGATGACCTAGAATTAGGGTTTTGGTTTCAGAGGCCATAACCCCAATTTTTTGGTCATTCTTGTTTCTATTGGTCTCTATATGGTATAGGGAGTATGCATATCAATTTTCATGAAGAAATTCCATGGGGAAGTCATCTGATCAAGAGTTGACTTTTCAAGCAAGTCAGTGCAAAATCAGGGCATCTGAGGCCCCCAATGACCCAACCAAAGGGTGTTCTTCATCATTTTGATTGTATATGATCTTTATTTGATCATGAAAGATGTTGGAAGTTCACAAAATTGAAGAATTACAAGTCTTTTGCAAAGTTGACTTTTTGGGCAAGTTTGACTTTTAATGAAAATGCCATTTTAGGCAACTTTTTCAACCTTTACTTTTTGATTCAAAAAAGCTTCAAATGAAAAAAACTTTGGTCATGAAAGTTGTAGAATGGATCATTCCCTTTTCAAAAAGTACAATAACATGACCTAATTCATTTTGGATCAAAAGTTATGGCTTGTCAAAGTTGGCTAAAATCACAAAATTTCAAAGTTTCCACCAAAGAGGCAAAGTTGCAAATTCACTTCTCAAGGCAAATTAAGTCATCAAATGCATTCCTAAACTTCACCACATGATCATACAAGACCTAAAAATCAGAATGGGCCAAGAAACTTCTCACTTTTGTGGCTTATGGAGCAAGATATTTCATAGAGATCAAAAGCAAGGCAAGTTGCAAAACTCATCATAGTTTATCATCCACTTGCTGGCTAGCTTGCTGAACCATCCTAGGCCTTTCCCCACATCATGTTGCGCAGGACACACTCTTTGTCCTTGGCTAGAAAGTAGCCCATACCTCTCTTACACCAACTTTGACATTTGAGCAAAAAGACCCATACCAATCAATAAAGCACACATCACTTCCTCTGACCAATCACAGTTTTTTATACAAGCAAAAAGCAAGCCAAAGCAACAACAACACAAGCCTGAAACACTCCATAGCACAGCATTCTCATTTTCACCTCATCTTGCAAAAGCCTTCGAAACTCTCAGCACAAGCCTCAAACACCCAAACCAACTTCACATACAATCTCACCATACTTCACTGAACTCAAACCAACCCTTAAAACAGCCTGAAAGCCACTGAATCAAGGATACGATTTCTTCCCCCCTTTGAACAGAACTCAAGCAAACTCTCAAACCAGCCCAAATAAACTTCAAACAAGCCTGGTGTAGACACCCCAAATTTGCCCTCTGATTTTCTTTCTTCGCCTGTCTTTCATTTGCATCTCATTTGCATTTTCATTTGGTCATTAACATTTAGAATGCATACCATTTGCATAGTCTCCCAAGACATGGGATCACATTTTCTGAAGAATTAGGTTTTCATGTTCCTATTTGCGGATCATCAGGAGAATTTAAAGTTCTTGGCTATGCAGCCATCAATGACCTTGTGTTCTTATGTTATTGTCACTCAATTAGGGTTTATTTCCCTAGTTAAGTGTTTTTCAAGGATTTCACATCTGAAGAATATTCACTGATTCATCTTGCCCATCATCAGTAATTAAGGGTGAATAAAGAGGTCTTCTCTTTGTCAAGTTACAAGGCCACTATGCTCTCCTCAGCATCTCAGGAGTTTGCTTCAATTCAAGTTATTGGTTTCGGTGGATTATTTGTTAGTCAAAGTGTGCCCAATGTCAAGTTGTTGTGAGGAATTTATCAGGGTCTTAAGCAGTGGTTCATGATTTGTTTAGTCAGAAATTCAGAAGAACGTTTGATCCATTTTGGTCAAACTATCAAGAGTTTACTTCAGTTACAGGCTATCTGCCTCAGAGGCCCTTTTCTCAGGGAATTTGTGTCCGAAGTCAAGTTGTGGTGTGTTGAATTTGCTAGGTCGTCAAGTTGTGGTTCGCGAGGAGCTTTGGGCCATTTTATTTGTTTAGTTGTTCATTTGTGGATTTATCTTCCGAGTAATTTGATTGTGAAAGATTTGAAGTGATTCGAGACTTATTTGGCCGCGGATTCAGATGGTTGATTAAGTTCAGAGAATTGTTTAGTGGCATTTTGCTTCACGTTTTTATCAGAATTGTTAGTAGAAGTTCTAGTGCGGTTGTTGGATCAAACTCAATCAGTGAGAGGTGTTGTTGGAGTCCATTAAAGTTTATTTCGAGTTTTATTCATTGTTCATATATCTAGCCAATTTTCTTTCCCATGTTCATTTCCTATCCATTATCCGATTTTATACATCCCATATCATTTTTTTTTAAATCCATTTCTTTTATTCAATCCAACATCACTTTCCATTTATCTATAAATCCATCATTGATCCAATTCAATTTTTTCTATCCAAATTTGAGTCATTTCGAATAATAACCCAAACTTTTATTTCAATATTGTCATAACCAATTTCAAATACCCATTCATTTCCATGTTCCATTTGTGATTACCATTTACAATAACCATATTCATTTTCTAAACTCTATCCATAAATTCACATCCAAAATTCTATTAACCATTTTGAGTCAATCGTCAAATTATTTTTCTGAATTCATTTACCCAATTTTTCCATTATTATCACAAGTTTCATCCACACTTTTTGTTACATTTAAGCCCATTTAATCTTATGTTGGGCCCATTAAAAAGGTTTTGAGTTGACCTAGATATAAAAGAAAAAGTTTTGATCCCAAGACAACATACACAAAAAGCAGCGCCTCCATTCACAGCAACAACTTTTCCCTCACAGTACACTCCAACGGTTGTTTTCCTGACTCTTCAATCACAAACCTCACAAACCTCACAACTTTTTTATAACAACACTTATTTTTCTTCACAACGGGTAGCCTTATGAAATCTGCTGCGATGTTCGTTCACTCTCTGCCTTCGCACGAGCTTCAACCACACACTGTTTCACCCCAACATCACCATCTTCAAGATTGATATTTGGCCGCCACAAACGACGTCAACTCCGTGATAGCAACAACTACAACTTTCAGCAGACACGACAGGGGATTTTGCATAACACACAGATCCTTTTCTAGTCACGAAAGAGGAAACCTTTTCCTTCCTCAACCATCAACTCCAACACCACCATCTTCCAAACCCTCAACAACACCATCACCGCCCACTTCACCATCACTGTGAGCTTTCCAAAACATTTGCACACCAAACACCGAAAATCTCTCATCACCAAACCCTCAACCGAACTTCCTTCAACTCACACAACCACCCTTTCCAATCCAAACCAACTTAAAAAACAATCCATTCTTAAACTCTCAACCTTCAACAACCAACACGCTATCCTCACTCTTCTCCTCACCCTTCAATCCACCGAAATCCACCACCTTCAACCTCCACCGTAACCCTCAGCACATCACCTCCAAACATCAATTTCAAACAGAACCAGGGCTGAAAAACAAAAAAAGAAGAAGAAGAAGGTTTTAGATCGGAGCAAAGATCTCGAATCACACAAAGAGGGGAGGGTATTTCGGTCGGGAACTCACCAAATCGCAATCGAGGGAGGTCGCGAGCGCGATCCGCGAGTGAGAGAGTCGCGTGTTGCGAAGCTGGGACGGAGACGTCGTGTTGACGAGGCCGGTGGCTTGGGAAGACGACGACGGGGAGAGAGTCGTCGCGGTGAGGTTGGAGCCGCCGCCGTTTTCGCGAAGAAGGAGACAGAATTTGTAGTTTCTTTCTCGCAAGGAAGAAGAGGAACCAGTGCCCTTTTTTCTGTTTCTCCAACTTTTCATTAGAGTTTTCTTTTATTTTTGTTATTTTATTTTCTCTTTTATTTATCTGTTGACAACTAACTCTCTCATTTCCATTTTTGTTAGGCTGAATGGTTATGGGCTAGTGTACAAATCACAAAACCCACCTGCGATGCTACTCACACCACCCTGTTCGCTAGGCAAGTAGCAAATAAGCTGATGGGCTTAGATACAAGAGGCCCACTTAATTTTTCTTTCCAGCGCCCCATTCTTTCAGCGGACCACTCTTTCTTATTGTTTTCTTTTTTCTTTTTGATAATATTTCTCAATTAGTTTTTAGTAACTTTGTTTAGTTAGTTTTTTTTCTTTTTAATTATAATTATTCAATTTTGTTAAGAGCTAATTCTAGGATTTTATTATCATTTTATTTAGTTAATTTTTTATTAATTTCAACATAACTTTGGTTTTAGTTCTTGTTTCAATTTATTTGAGTTTTTAATTAATTAGAATTATATTTAATTTTGGTCCTAGTCCGTGCTCAATGTTTTGTAGGCTTAATGTTCGACTTCAGTGATCACCTTATGTCAAATTGTTCCTTGAATTTGAAGACTCGGCTTGATAATTGTTTTGGCTAACTCTGGTTCTTTTTATTGGATGGCTTGAATGATGGAAGCTTATACTTGATTTTTACCTGATATCCCAATAATGGACAATTGTGCTTGAGTTATAAATCTGTTCTAAACTTGATACTTCTTCTTGATTTTCTCTTGCGCGTATTAAAGAGGCAACGGACCTTCTCCGTTAGGTAACGCTATGGTCCGATTTTAATTACTACATGCTGTTGCATCTGGAAGTCCTGCTGGTGTAGGCTCTGTTTGTGCATTATTCATCTTATCTCCATATCGCATTTTCTTTTTCATCTCTTTATCTTCCTTCTCATCTTATCTTTTTCCTCATCTTCTTCTCTTATTCATTCTCGATTTGAGGTGTGCCTAGGCCACCATGGAGCTTCTCCTTTTCATCCTTCTCTTGCAAACCTCACTAACCATTAGGACCAACCAAGTATGACAATGAATTAGGGTTTTGATTAGTCTCCCCCATAGTTTTTACCTTTGTGTCTCTCCTTGAGTCATCTCTTCTCACCTCATAATCAGGGACTAAACCCTCAAGGCTTTAAGACTTTGTGATTAAGATCATGCCTGCATCCTTCCTTTAGGATGGAGTGTATAACTTTAATCCTAAGTCTTGGACCCTTAAGGTGTTGAAATCTCTTAATTAATTCATCTAATAATCATCAAGACATTACACTTGTAACTTGGGCCTTGCATTAGGGTTCTAATTCTTCCTTAATTGGTTAAGAAGGACTAACCCTAGTGTTAATGGACAAGTCCCCCTCAAGTTGTCTTACAAATCATAAAAAACACTTCATCATCATATCATTAATAAAATTCACATTAACCAAAGGTTTGTTCTGTCATGGGTTTAATCCCTAATCATGGATTAAGCTGAGGATCCTTCCTCAGCTTAAACACCCTCATCTATTATCCTTCTTTTAGGATAGTGTAATGAGTCTGTTAAATCCCTGATTATGGCTTAACCTCATTACTCAACACTAAACAAAAATACCAAAAACATCTAAATAATCAACAAGTAGGTCAATGATCTTAATCCTACGTCAAAGGTGATTAAGTGTGAGAATCTGACTTCACACTTAAGGTATTCTCATTACCCCTAATCAGAGGGATGATGTGATGAGTTTACCAAATCCATTGATATAGGTTTAAGCTCATTATCTTATGACAAACTTTCAAAAACAATAAAAGACTGAAAACACAAAAACAAACAATAATCGTCTCCTTCGGGATTCTTTTCTCATCACCCTCACTCACAAACGAGAACTCGCTTCTTCCGTCTAATGCAAGACAGTTTGCACCTGAGCCAGACAGGTCATACACTTGAGCATGGACAAGCAAGCAGTTCACAAGTCAATTCATCTTTCAGTCTCTTTGGGTCGAACTACGGTGTTCTGACTTCCTCATTGCACGAGAGGATACGTAGGCATAACTTAACAGTTATCGAACAAAAGTCTCTGTTCATTCCCCTTCTTTCAGCTTCATTCTTAAGCCTCATTGTCATGAGCATTTCACCTCTTTCTCTTTTACACTGACACTTTCATACTTCACATCACATTTCTTTACACTGACACCTGTACATTCCTTTCCAGCTCTTTTACACACAAATTGCACTGACACTACCCCTTTAAAACACAAATCTTTTAAGCGTGGATCCCGTCGAGTACGGCGGACAATCTGGGTGCTAATACCTTCCCAGGTTGTAACCAACCCCCTTTCTCAGTCTCTCTGGTTCGCAAACCGTCTTATCCATCTTTCTCTAGGTCTATGCAGCATTGCCTTTCCTCCGGGATAAAAATGCCTAGCTGGCGACTCTATTCATTCTCCAGTGAGTTCACGGCTGTGTGTTCTCACTGTTCCCTTCGCCGACCGTTCGCGTCTGTACCTTCATATGACCCTGTTTCATTTGTCGGGAGCGACAGCTTGGCGACTCTGCTGGGGATGCCTCATACTGCAACCAGGGCTTCTGGTTCTTTTTTGTGGGTTCCTCCTAGCGCTTGTTTGATTTGTGTTTACTGGGGTGTTAGGTGTTATTTGTGTTTGTATATTTGCTTTATTTACTGCTTTCTGTACAGCTTTATTTATTGCTTTCTTTACAGTTTTCATATATATCATACTGTCATGCTGTCTGTGCTGGATCTGGTTTGTTTTGGTGGGTTGGGGTTCCATTGAGAGTTTAGGTCCTATACCTGGGACCTGAGTGACACCTAGGCTAGAGTGAATCATATTCTTTCCCAGTCAATTTTCAGTCTGGTGCGGGAATATGAAACACGGTTCAGATATGGGTTTCTTCTTGAGAACTCTGTGTTGCAGATTTCTTGCAATGCTAGGGGGATCTGGGAAGCCTGCTAAGTCTGGATGACCTTTTAGTATTGACCTTCAGAAACTGAGGAGAATTAGAGGAGGATTTTTTATGGTTATTGTAAACACTGTACCTCCGGGTTGGAAGTGTTTACACTTCCCATAACTGATCCAAGTCTGAGGATCCTTGTTTTAGAACACTACCTGTGAGGGGGTTGGGCTGTTTACAGGTTTGCAGGGACCCTTGACCTCAACATACCCTCATTACCAGTACAATTGTTTGATCCGGTCACGATGATCCTGAAGTTATTGACCTCTGGTTTTCAGTTACTATTTCGGGTTACTATACAGAGATCTTGTGGTTACAGACACTCGATTCTTGGTCCGGCATTCCAGATTCCAGGCAGTTTGTAGCTGTGATCCCATGTCTTTGCATCTTTTGCATTATCATTTTGCATTTCGCATTTGCATCTGCATTGCATTTTCCTCTTCCAGAGAGCTCATCCTTCCTCTTTTGTCCATGACCAGCCAGCTGATTTCCCGGCACTCAGTTTGAACAAGTGTTAACTGTTGGAAGACGACAGAGTGTGTGAAGCTAGACTGAACAGTGTCAAGACTTAAGAAGGGTCAGTTTGAAAGCCATCAGCAGCTATGTCAGAGAACAACCGTCAGAATGTTGAGTTTCCACCTGGTTTCACTTCAATGACCAATCCTCTGTATGGTCTTTCTCCTGATGAAGATCTTCCACAAGTGAACAATCTTACTCAAGCTCAGCCAGTACAGACCCCGATCATGAGTCAGGATGTACCTGCACCATCTGTTGTCCGAGGTGGACCTTCATCTTCGACTGATACTACAGATTATCAGAGGTTTGCCTTCCCTATGCCAGACTTCCAAGGGGCAATCCCTCTTGTGAAAACCAAGGATCCACAAGTTATTGATCCTGCTGAAAGATTTCGTGTGTTGGACGAGCGACTCAAAGCCTTAGCGGATCCTGATGCCTTCGGTTTTGATGCTCTAACCCTGTGTCTGGTGCCTGGTCTTGTCATTCCTCCAGATTTCAAAACTCCGAAGTTTGAGAAATACACTGGTGTCAGTTGCCCGAAGCGTCATTTGGTGATGTTCTGTAGAAAAATGACTTCTCATGCCCGCAATGATAAGCTGATGATTCATTGTTTTCAGGACAGTTTAAGTGGGGCATCTTTAAGTTGGTACTTGGATTTGGAAAGCAGTCATATCCGATCTTGGAATGATTTATCCAGAGCTTTCGTGAAGCAATACCAGTACAATGTGGACGTGGCGCCCAATCGCACGCACTTGCAGAGCTTATCCCAGAGGAGTGGTGAATCTTTCAGAGAATATGCACAGCGGTGGAGAGAATTGGCAGCCCAAGTGCAACCACCACTTTCAGACAGAGAATTAATTGACCTGTTCGTGGGCACCTTGCATGGTCCATACTTGGAAAGAATGAGTAGCATTGGGATGACAAGCTTCTCTGATTTGATGATAGTTGGAGTACGCATTGAGAGCCTGCTCAAAAGTGGAAAGATCCAGGACTTTTCGAATATCCCAGCTGGTGAAGGTGAGTCTGTTGTTAGCTCCCAAGAGGAAGAATGGGATGACGTCAGTACAGTCATGGCAAATATCGAATATTCCGGACCAACATCTTCTCAGAGATCATCTATTCCCGTGTCTGGTTACTCTTACGGGAATTCGGCAATGCTCAGAGCACCATATCAGAAGCCTTGGGCTCCTCCTCGTCCAAATCCGCAAGCTCATGGCCGAAGACCTCAGAATCAACTTCAGAGTCAGCCTAGGCCTCGCAACAATCTAGAAAGAAGGATTGCTCCTCTTCATCCGGTCCCCATGGCTTACAGTGAACTCTTGCCGCATCTAGTTCAGAGCTCTTTGGTGGTTCCTAAGCCTCTCAAGCCGTTACCAGGGCCGTACCCTCCAGGGTACAATCCTCATGAGCAGTGTGGGTATCATGGTGGATCAATGGGGCATTCAACTGAAGATTGCAAAGCTTTTCAAGCCAAGGTACAACAGTTGATCGACAGGGGCTACATCTCCTTTCCAGAAGGAAGCTTGGTTGTGCACGTCAACCTTTCACCTGTTTGAGTTCGAAGACTTCAGAAGAAGCGTATCTTGATTTCAGCGGCTCAGACAACAAAATGTCATCAGAGTTGGTGATCGTTGTATCCTTTTATCATTTGCATTGTAGTTTCTTTCCTGTTAGCAGCTACTTGTCTTTTAAGCAATGTTATTTTTGAATGGTAATGTTAATGTAGTGATCTTGCATTTTTGAATCAATTATGTCGCATTCGCTCATTTTTTCTTTCCTTGCATCAAAAACGGAAAATATAAAAAAAATTGCATCCATATACCTCCCATTTATCTCACTGTTGTTTAGCAGGTTTGAGGGAGGATGATGACAACTGAATACTCATAATTGTTGAAGGTATGCTTTCAGAGTAGAACCTGCTGACGATGTACAGGCATTGCTTCAATTCCCAAACACCGGAGATATAAGGGAGATAGACCTTCGTCAACCCCTTTGAGCCTTGAAGTAGGAGTTTCTTTTCTGAACAGAAAAAACCATCACATTCAACCCGGGGCAGGGTAGTCATCAGTTAATTTGACCGAGCGTTCCAAAGGAGTGTGCATCCGAGGATCCATTACCTTTATTCATTACACCTCAAGAGGTCAAGAGACGTGAAACCACAATGGTTATCCCTCCACAGCAAAGGAATGAGGCAGTCAACCCTTTCAGCAAGTCATGACAAGCCGGTGTCACACGATTTGTTCAACAAAAATAAAAAAAAAGGAAATAAAGCCCGCTAAGTCGAAAAATGTGTGAAAACATATGACTTAGGCAAAAGTTAGGGCATCCCGCTGGACTTCAAAATCGAAAAAAAAAAGGGATTCAGTCCAGGCAAAAGTTAGGGAATAAAAAAAATCTGAAAAAATATATTCCATGAGAACAAAGTCGTGTGACCAGACACGAAGTCAGAATGGGTGACTGTTACTCCAAGAAACCTCATTGGTGCGTAAACCATCAACGTCATTGGTTCCTCAATCATTACAAAACCCTTGTGAGAAGCGAGCGCTTAAGTCGAATTAGCTGAACATAGGACTGGAGAACATCAAGGAGAATGGGTGGGCACAGATAAACTTTGAGCCATAAATCTTTCCTTCTAAAACCGTGAACCAGACCACGTTACAACCCTTGAAAGTCCTAATTGAATCAGGTTCAATTCTGAAAGCATACTGCGACAAGGTTGCGTAAACTGACTCCTAACGATTTGCTAACTCAACACTACGTTTGGACTAATCGTCCATTCGTCACACACTGTCACAGCATCAAAATAAATAAATTTTCAAAAAAAAGCTTGCATGTGTACTGCATTAAAATTACCATTTGTGAATGTACAGTTTTAATTGCAAGTTAGTTTGTGACACCAGGAAGTTCCTACAAAGGGCAATCGCGAGGGAACTTGATCATTCAACAATGATGACCAGAATCAAGAGCATCTTGTCAGCCTATGAATCAGGGGCATGTTATCCAGTGGCTTTGTCGCCCAAGGTATCTGTCAGGGTAAAGAGAGTTCCCAAGCATCAGTTGATCGAGGAACGTCATTCAAAGTCAGTTGATCAGAGCTGAATCTGCCAAGCAGGGGCAGGACACCCGGAGTTTCCGTTGACTAAGGGTCAATTCTTCCAATGCTCAGTCAGAATGAGTCAGGTCGCTTTCACGCTCATGCCGGGGCAGGACACTTCCAGAGATCACTAAGTGCAACTCTCTTCGAGAGAACATCCAAGTTTGCTATTCCAGAAATTGGATAATCAGTGACAGTCTGTTCAGAGACTCACCCAACAGGGGCAAACTTTAGCTTCACAGAGCAAGTTATATCGGTGATCTCCAAGTTCAAGACGAGTGTCGGGAAATCATGCTACCCACCGTCGCCTTTGTCACCCTTCTCACCAGAAGCCTTGTCACTAAGACCTTTCTTCCCACCTCGGGAGTTTTTTTCTGGCCTTTCATAATCATTGCATAAGTTATTTGCATACGTTATTCATGTCACATATAGAGCATATGCATCATATTTGCATTGGTCACAACCCCACAATCATCAATCTCACATCCAGGGCCTCGTAACCCCAACTTATCAACATTTCAAAGTCCAGTTCTCGTCTGGCAAACCAATTCAAAGCCCAGTTCTCGTCTGGCAAACCTTTTCCAAAGTCTAGTCCTCGTCCGACAGACAAGCCCAAAGTCCAGTTCTCGTCTGGCGAACCAACTTCAAATACCAGTTCTCGTCTGGTAGGCGAATCTTTTAACCAGTTCTCGTCTGGTCACCTTTTTCATTTAACCTGTTGAACGCCAGTTCCCGTCTGGTAGTCATTCTTTTTCAAAGTCAATTCTCGTTTGACAATGAACCCAAGGAGTCAGTTCTCGTCTGACGACTTATTCTTTGCCCATCAGTTCTCGTCTGTTGGCCTACCTTTAATAAACCAGTTCTCGTCTGGTATTTCACCTTCAAAGTCCAATTGCTTGGCAACCAAAAAAAATACATATATATATACCAAAAATATCTATCAACCTGGCCCTAGCGCCTAACTATCCTTGTTTCATATCTTGGGTTATGAGCATACGTCTGCATTGTACATCATTTGCATTGCATCTTCATACCGCATGGTTTCTGTTTTAGCTCTGATGTGGGGCAAGAATCGTTTCAAGACGTAATCTGGGGCAGTTGTCTCAAGACTTGTTGAATTTCTGCGAGAGTTTGAAGACACTGGGGCAATTCTGGATGCCAAGTCTTCTGTAAAATCCTCTGAAGACGATCTTTTTATGGATGATGCAGTATGGTATAATTAAGGAGTTAAGGGAATGCTTGTTCACTCAGGATGATCAGTAATGCTTTTGTTGAGCTCAGAAGTTTGAAGCACTATGTTAATTCTCAGGGAATGTCTGGTATTTATTTTACCAGCAGGGCATTGGAAGTTTATTTCTTCCCCGAGCATAAAGATCTTATTTCGGCCAACAAGATTCCCTCATGAGGAGTTGGTTATTCGCATACAGTCGAAGCCAATTTTCATTGGCATATCTTCCCAACACAGCTGTTATGCTATACTTGGGGCATATTTTGATTCTCCAGCAAAGTCTCTCCTCAGCAGAGCATTGCCAAATCTTTTCTCAACCATGAAGGTTGACGTCCCCAGCTGAGTTGGAATAGATGATAACCCAACAGAACTTCAAGGCTAATTGAATCGTTCTCATCCCCAAGCGGACTTATCTTTCCACAGTGAAGTTTTCCCAACAGGCAGCTGAAGGCCTTGCTTCCCCACAAAGTTAGAATTATCAGAATTCCCTCCTCAGCAGGATTGTGTGATCAAGCATCTTCCCTAGCCAAGTCTAAAGATGATCTTTCCCCATAGAGTCATCGGGATTCTCATTCCCAAGGGATTTCCCAGCAGAGCAAGGAGAAATTCTCCCCAGTGGAGTCAGGGCAGGATGATCAGATCCTCAGCAGATGTTCAAAGCAGTTAAACGAAGTATACCTCACACAGAGTCGTCTTTCCTCCAGTGAAAACCTCTCCAACAAGCATCAGGTTGCCAACACTTCGTTCCCATCAGAGTTAAAAGCTTTCAACTCGTCAGCAATATACAGAATGTTTCCCAAATTCCCCAGCGGAGAGCTAAAGCCAAAACAGTGCCTCACACTCCCAAGCAGCAGTATATACTCCTTGTGGCACCCGTCCGTGTCATATCCCCAGCAGAAAGCCAAAGCACCCCCTTTGCACTCACAGACACTCATATATACAATTCCTCGACACCCGTCCGTGTCATCTTTCCCCAGTACAGTAACCTAAATACTTTGTATATCAGATACTTGTTGATATTATACTCTTCTCCTTTTGACACCCGTCTGTGTCACTCTCCCCAGCAGATAAACACTCAAACATACTACTCATACTTATACAGATACTCGTCCGCATCTTATATACACCATCTATATCCCCACAGATTCAACAGTAGTCCTTGTTCTTTGTTAACCAGTTGGTACTCGTCCGTACCATCATCTCAGAACATTGCGTCTAATGTTTGTTTCTACCTGATACCCGTCCGTATCATAGTCTTAAGGATGCTCGTCCGCATCTTTAATCCATACACGTGTCAAACACTTATGTCTTCTTGAATATAGATACTCGTCTGTGTCTATTATTCCTCAGAGGAGTCCTTTCAGATGCAACACTCATCCGTGTTCTTTGTTAACCAGTTGATACTCGTCCGTATCATCATCTCTGAACATGTGTCAGTTTGTTTCTACATGATACTCGTCCGTATCATAGTCTTAAGGATACTCGTCCGCATCTTTAATCTTACACAATACCAAACACCTATACTTTCCTTTCTTGGTTGTGAACGCTCGTCCGTGTTCACTATATCCCTAGTAGATCACCAACGAAGCATTTCTATCTGACACTCGTCCTGTGTCATGATAACCCTGAGAGCAGCCGTACCCTGCTGAGTGGTCGTCCTCCACTTCTTGATGGTCGTCCTCCATCATGCTCATCCGATGGCCGTCCCCATCGTTGATTTTAGCAGCCGTCCCCTGCTAGGTGGTCGTCCTCCACCTCTTGATGATCGTCCTTCATCACTTTATCCAATGGCCGTCCCCATTGTTGATTTTGGTTATCTAACACTCGTCCTGTGTTATGATGAACCTCGAGAGCAGCCGTACCCTGCTGAGTGGTCGTCCTCCACTTCTTGATGGTCGTCCTCCATCATGCTCGTCCGATGGCCGTCCCCATCGTTGACCTTTTCTATCCGATGGCCGTCCCCATCGTTGATATTTTGGCAGCCGTACCCTGCCAGGTGGTCGTCCTCCACCTTTGATGGTCGTCCCCATCATATTTCTTTTATGCCCAACAGAGCAGCCGTCCCCTGCTAGGTGATCGTCCTTCACCTTTGATGGCCGTACCCCATCATCTGTTTATTTCATTTATTCTTTAACCCGATGGCCGTCCCCATCGTGGTCCCTTTTCTTTTTAACCTGATGGTCGTCCCCATCGTTGGTTACTTTACCTTATGAACTTGATGGCCGTCCCCGTCATGTTTCATTAATCCCCAGAGAATCTCAACTTTATCTTGATGGCCGTCCCCATCATAATCTCTTATTTTTCCACCTAGTCGGCCGTCCCCGCCTTAGCCTTACTTCATATCCCCAGCATGTCGGCCGTCCCCGTCATTGCTATTTACCCAGCAGTCGTCCTCTGCTCGACGGTCGTCCTCCGTCGCCCACACTTTACAATATACTTTACTTTCCTTTGCAATCTATATCCCTTTTCTTCTTCATTCTGTGAGTGCAAATTTCGGGGTCTTTTTTTGGTATTCAATCACTGTTTATCTTGAATGTCTAATAGCCGTTGCTCTCATCCTTTTCAGATTAACAGTTGCTTGAATAGGGGCAGCTGTAGACACCCCAAATTTGCCCTCTGATTTTCTTTCTTCGCCTGTCTTTCATTTGCATCTCATTTGCATTTTCATTTGGTCATTAACATTTAGAATGCATACCATTTGCATAGTCTCCCAAGACATGGGATCACATTTTCTGAAGAATTAGGTTTTCATGTTCCTATTTGCGGATCATCAGGAGAATTTAAAGTTCTTGGCTATGCAGCCATCAATGACCTTGTGTTCTTATGTTATTGTCACTCAATTAGGGTTTATTTCCCTAGTTAAGTGTTTTTCAAGGATTTCACATCTGAAGAATATTCACTGATTCATCTTGCCCATCATCAGTAATTAAGGGTGAATAAAGAGGTCTTCTCTTTGTCAAGTTACAAGGCCACTATGCTCTCCTCAGCATCTCAGGAGTTTGCTTCAATTCAAGTTATTGGTTTCGGTGGATTATTTGTTAGTCAAAGTGTGCCCAATGTCAAGTTGTTGTGAGGAATTTATCAGGGTCTTAAGCAGTGGTTCATGATTTGTTTAGTCAGAAATTCAGAAGAACGTTTGATCCATTTTGGTCAAACTATCAAGAGTTTACTTCAGTTACAGGCTATCTGCCTCAGAGGCCCTTTTCTCAGGGAATTTGTGTCCGAAGTCAAGTTGTGGTGTGTTGAATTTGCTAGGTCGTCAAGTTGTGGTTCGCGAGGAGCTTTGGGCCATTTTATTTGTTTAGTTGTTCATTTGTGGATTTATCTTCCGAGTAATTTGATTGTGAAAGATTTGAAGTGATTCGAGACTTATTTGGCCGCGGATTCAGATGGTTGATTAAGTTCAGAGAATTGTTTAGTGGCATTTTGCTTCACGTTTTTATCAGAATTGTTAGTAGAAGTTCTAGTGCGGTTGTTGGATCAAACTCAATCAGTGAGAGGTGTTGTTGGAGTCCATTAAAGTTTATTTCGAGTTTTATTCATTGTTCATATATCTAGCCAATTTTCTTTCCCATGTTCATTTCCTATCCATTATCCGATTTTATACATCCCATATCATTTTTTTTTAAATCCATTTCTTTTATTCAATCCAACATCACTTTCCATTTATCTATAAATCCATCATTGATCCAATTCAATTTTTTCTATCCAAATTTGAGTCATTTCGAATAATAACCCAAACTTTTATTTCAATATTGTCATAACCAATTTCAAATACCCATTCATTTCCATGTTCCATTTGTGATTACCATTTACAATAACCATATTCATTTTCTAAACTCTATCCATAAATTCACATCCAAAATTCTATTAACCATTTTGAGTCAATCGTCAAATTATTTTTCTGAATTCATTTACCCAATTTTTCCATTATTATCACAAGTTTCATCCACACTTTTTGTTACATTTAAGCCCATTTAATCTTATGTTGGGCCCATTAAAAAGGTTTTGAGTTGACCTAGATATAAAAGAAAAAGTTTTGATCCCAAGACAACATACACAAAAAGCAGCGCCTCCATTCACAGCAACAACTTTTCCCTCACAGTACACTCCAACGGTTGTTTTCCTGACTCTTCAATCACAAACCTCACAAACCTCACAACTTTTTTATAACAACACTTATTTTTCTTCACAACGGGTAGCCTTATGAAATCTGCTGCGATGTTCGTTCACTCTCTGCCTTCGCACGAGCTTCAACCACACACTGTTTCACCCCAACATCACCATCTTCAAGATTGATATTTGGCCGCCACAAACGACGTCAACTCCGTGATAGCAACAACTACAACTTTCAGCAGACACGACAGGGGATTTTGCATAACACACAGATCCTTTTCTAGTCACGAAAGAGGAAACCTTTTCCTTCCTCAACCATCAACTCCAACACCACCATCTTCCAAACCCTCAACAACACCATCACCGCCCACTTCACCATCACTGTGAGCTTTCCAAAACATTTGCACACCAAACACCGAAAATCTCTCATCACCAAACCCTCAACCGAACTTCCTTCAACTCACACAACCACCCTTTCCAATCCAAACCAACTTAAAAAACAATCCATTCTTAAACTCTCAACCTTCAACAACCAACACGCTATCCTCACTCTTCTCCTCACCCTTCAATCCACCGAAATCCACCACCTTCAACCTCCACCGTAACCCTCAGCACATCACCTCCAAACATCAATTTCAAACAGAACCAGGGCTGAAAAACAAAAAAAGAAGAAGAAGAAGGTTTTAGATCGGAGCAAAGATCTCGAATCACACAAAGAGGGGAGGGTATTTCGGTCGGGAACTCACCAAATCGCAATCGAGGGAGGTCGCGAGCGCGATCCGCGAGTGAGAGAGTCGCGTGTTGCGAAGCTGGGACGGAGACGTCGTGTTGACGAGGCCGGTGGCTTGGGAAGACGACGACGGGGAGAGAGTCGTCGCGGTGAGGTTGGAGCCGCCGCCGTTTTCGCGAAGAAGGAGACAGAATTTGTAGTTTCTTTCTCGCAAGGAAGAAGAGGAACCAGTGCCCTTTTTTCTGTTTCTCCAACTTTTCATTAGAGTTTTCTTTTATTTTTGTTATTTTATTTTCTCTTTTATTTATCTGTTGACAACTAACTCTCTCATTTCCATTTTTGTTAGGCTGAATGGTTATGGGCTAGTGTACAAATCACAAAACCCACCTGCGATGCTACTCACACCACCCTGTTCGCTAGGCAAGTAGCAAATAAGCTGATGGGCTTAGATACAAGAGGCCCACTTAATTTTTCTTTCCAGCGCCCCATTCTTTCAGCGGACCACTCTTTCTTATTGTTTTCTTTTTTCTTTTTGATAATATTTCTCAATTAGTTTTTAGTAACTTTGTTTAGTTAGTTTTTTTTCTTTTTAATTATAATTATTCAATTTTGTTAAGAGCTAATTCTAGGATTTTATTATCATTTTATTTAGTTAATTTTTTATTAATTTCAACATAACTTTGGTTTTAGTTCTTGTTTCAATTTATTTGAGTTTTTAATTAATTAGAATTATATTTAATTTTGGTCCTAGTCCGTGCTCAATGTTTTGTAGGCTTAATGTTCGACTTCAGTGATCACCTTATGTCAAATTGTTCCTTGAATTTGAAGACTCGGCTTGATAATTGTTTTGGCTAACTCTGGTTCTTTTTATTGGATGGCTTGAATGATGGAAGCTTATACTTGATTTTTACCTGATATCCCAATAATGGACAATTGTGCTTGAGTTATAAATCTGTTCTAAACTTGATACTTCTTCTTGATTTTCTCTTGCGCGTATTAAAGAGGCAACGGACCTTCTCCGTTAGGTAACGCTATGGTCCGATTTTAATTACTACATGCTGTTGCATCTGGAAGTCCTGCTGGTGTAGGCTCTGTTTGTGCATTATTCATCTTATCTCCATATCGCATTTTCTTTTTCATCTCTTTATCTTCCTTCTCATCTTATCTTTTTCCTCATCTTCTTCTCTTATTCATTCTCGATTTGAGGTGTGCCTAGGCCACCATGGAGCTTCTCCTTTTCATCCTTCTCTTGCAAACCTCACTAACCATTAGGACCAACCAAGTATGACAATGAATTAGGGTTTTGATTAGTCTCCCCCATAGTTTTTACCTTTGTGTCTCTCCTTGAGTCATCTCTTCTCACCTCATAATCAGGGACTAAACCCTCAAGGCTTTAAGACTTTGTGATTAAGATCATGCCTGCATCCTTCCTTTAGGATGGAGTGTATAACTTTAATCCTAAGTCTTGGACCCTTAAGGTGTTGAAATCTCTTAATTAATTCATCTAATAATCATCAAGACATTACACTTGTAACTTGGGCCTTGCATTAGGGTTCTAATTCTTCCTTAATTGGTTAAGAAGGACTAACCCTAGTGTTAATGGACAAGTCCCCCTCAAGTTGTCTTACAAATCATAAAAAACACTTCATCATCATATCATTAATAAAATTCACATTAACCAAAGGTTTGTTCTGTCATGGGTTTAATCCCTAATCATGGATTAAGCTGAGGATCCTTCCTCAGCTTAAACACCCTCATCTATTATCCTTCTTTTAGGATAGTGTAATGAGTCTGTTAAATCCCTGATTATGGCTTAACCTCATTACTCAACACTAAACAAAAATACCAAAAACATCTAAATAATCAACAAGTAGGTCAATGATCTTAATCCTACGTCAAAGGTGATTAAGTGTGAGAATCTGACTTCACACTTAAGGTATTCTCATTACCCCTAATCAGAGGGATGATGTGATGAGTTTACCAAATCCATTGATATAGGTTTAAGCTCATTATCTTATGACAAACTTTCAAAAACAATAAAAGACTGAAAACACAAAAACAAACAATAATCGTCTCCTTCGGGATTCTTTTCTCATCACCCTCACTCACAAACGAGAACTCGCTTCTTCCGTCTAATGCAAGACAGTTTGCACCTGAGCCAGACAGGTCATACACTTGAGCATGGACAAGCAAGCAGTTCACAAGTCAATTCATCTTTCAGTCTCTTTGGGTCGAACTACGGTGTTCTGACTTCCTCATTGCACGAGAGGATACGTAGGCATAACTTAACAGTTATCGAACAAAAGTCTCTGTTCATTCCCCTTCTTTCAGCTTCATTCTTAAGCCTCATTGTCATGAGCATTTCACCTCTTTCTCTTTTACACTGACACTTTCATACTTCACATCACATTTCTTTACACTGACACCTGTACATTCCTTTCCAGCTCTTTTACACACAAATTGCACTGACACTACCCCTTTAAAACACAAATCTTTTAAGCGTGGATCCCGTCGAGTACGGCGGACAATCTGGGTGCTAATACCTTCCCAGGTTGTAACCAACCCCCTTTCTCAGTCTCTCTGGTTCGCAAACCGTCTTATCCATCTTTCTCTAGGTCTATGCAGCATTGCCTTTCCTCCGGGATAAAAATGCCTAGCTGGCGACTCTATTCATTCTCCAGTGAGTTCACGGCTGTGTGTTCTCACTGTTCCCTTCGCCGACCGTTCGCGTCTGTACCTTCATATGACCCTGTTTCATTTGTCGGGAGCGACACCTGGCAAACACTTGGGGGAGGTCATTGGAGTTGTTTAGAAGCAAGAAACTGGCCCAGAAGCTCCTGGTTTGAAAGCTTCGATTCAGGTAGCTATGGCATTTCATTTTTCCAGAACCTCTATTTTTTGTTTCTAAATGGTAAAGCATGCTTCCCTGAGTTCACTGAACTTGTTACTTTTGAAAAAGATTGAGAAATGAGGTTGTATTGTGTTTCTGAAATTTTGGCAGTTTTTGATGTTTGATTCGTATTTTGATTTTGAGTTGAAACAAATGGATTTTGTTGCTGGATTATTGTTTAGGGATGTTAGTTTAGTTGATCTGGAGAGTTTGGCACGTTTTCATGGCATATTGAGGGAGATTGAAGGATGAGATAGCCGGAGAAGACGACCGGAACAGTGTTCCGGTCGCCTGAAAGTGATTAGGGCAGGATTAGGGCTTAATCATTTAATTAGCCAGGTTTGAATGTCAGCCCTTGGATGTGGCGCCAGGTCAATTCGCGCGCGTGCATGTTTGAATCTTAGCCTTTGGATTTGCATACTTTTCCATTTTCAGATTAAATTCATTTTATTTTTCATTTAAATGCATTTCTTTTCTCCATTTATTTAAAAATAGCAAAACAATTTTAAAAATTCTGAAAATTTTTGTATAAACTTTTATTAATTTTCAGAAACCAAAAACATTTTTATTTTTATTTTTTGCATTAAAAAATATTTTTTAAATCATTTAAAAGTTTATTTTTAATTAATTAATGAGAATTAATTAATTAAAAATACTTTTAGGTATTTAAAAATCACCAAAAAATTCATGAAACCTTCATAATCATTTAGAAACATTGTCCAACCCTCAAACCAAATTTCTTTTTTGATCTTGATGTCTTTTGAGAATTTTTCATGGAATTAAAATCATTTCAAGGCATTATTTTGATCCAAACTTCAAAAAATCATTTCTGCCTAACCATTGAGAGTTGGACTTTGATTCTTATTGCATTGCATTTTGTTTAGCATGTAGTTTGTGAGATTAAATTGGCATGATTTGATCTTTCATTTTCCATTTGTTTGGCATTTTTCTTGTTAAGGTACCCTAAAACCCTAGAAATTTTAGGAAATTCATAACTCTAATTAGGTTAAGAGTTGGAACCTCTCCTTTGGGCAGTGAATTAGTATAGGTTTAGGGTTCCTTTGAATGCATTTTCAATTTTTTATCTTGATGTTTGCTTCTGATTTTGGTTTTTGTTTGATGCATTGATCATAAACCCTAATTTGAGCTTCCATATGCATCCATCTTGCATTTGCTTGCATACCTTGACTTGCCATAGCATTTTGTGCATCCATTTGGTTCATTTGACATTTTAAGACATATTAGAAGCATGTTTGATCATTTCATCTTGTATTTGCCATGTTGTATGCCATTTGCACTTCATAACATTTCATGTATGATCATGGTTTTTAGCTTGCTTCATTTGCATCCATAAGTTTGTATGATCATCCCCATGCTTTGTTTCATGTTTGCATCATCTCATAGCATCATTAACATCATGTATGTGCTTATGGTTTTGATTTACATCATGCCATTTCATTTCATTTTGCATTGCATTGCATTTTTTTCACTAACTTTTCAGGTGGTAAGCAACTTTGAGAAGTGAATTTGCCTTCGCTTCTCACATTTTCTTTTCATCTCTTTTATGCATCCATGCTGCATTTTGTTATGTGTTTGAGATTGAGTTTGCTCATTCTTTTTCCTCTTACTTTCTTTCCTCAAGTGACTTGTCTTCTTAAGTGAAGCAAGTTACTTTGCTTCTCTTGGCTCCTTTTCATCTGCTTCCTGGTGGTTCTTCTGAAGTTTTCTTTCATAAACCTCACAAACCTTAGGAACAACCAAGCATGACAATGATTAGGGTTTTGATTAGTCCCCCTTTTAGATTTTACATTTGTGTCTCATTGAGTCTTCTCTTCTCACCTCATAATCAGGGACTAAACCCTAAAGGCTTTAAGGCTTTATGATTAAGCTTATGCCTGCATCCTTCTATTAGGATGGAGTGTATAACTTTAATCCTAAGTGTTAAACCCTTAATGTGTTTAACTCCTTTAATCAACTCACTTAATAATCATCAAGACATCACACTTGTAACTTGGGCCTTGCATTAGGGTTCTAATTCTTCCTTAATTGGTTAAGAAGGACTAACCCTAGTGTTAATGGACAAGTCCCCCTCAAGTTGTCTTACAAACCATAAAAATCATCTCTTCATCTTATCATTAACTAAAATCCATTTAATAAAGGCTTTGTTTTGTCATGAGGTTAATCCCTAATCATGGATTAAGTTGAGGAGCTTTCCTCAGCTTAAACATTCTCATCTATTATCCTTCTATTAGGATGGTGTAATGAGTCTGTTTAATCCCTGATTATGGCTTAATCTCATTACTCAACACTAAACAAAAACCACAAAAAACATCTAAATAATCACAAGTAGGTTAATGATCTTAAACCTACACCAAAGGTGATTAAGTGTGAGAAGCTGACTTCACACTTAAGGTATCCTCATTACCCCTAATCAGAGGGAAGATGTGATGAGTTTACTAAATCCATTGGTTTAGGCTTAAGCTCATTAACTTATGACAAACTTTCAAAAGCAATAAAAGATTGAAAACTCAAAAACAAACAATAATCGTCTCCTCCGGGATTCTTTTCTCATCTCATTCACTCACAAGCGAGAACTTGCTTCTTCCGTCTAATGCAAGACAGTTTGCACCTGAGCCAGACAGGTCTTACACTTGAGCATAGACAAGTAAGCAGTTCACAAGTTAATTCATCTTTCAGTCTCTTTGGGTCGAACTAGGGTGTTCTGACTTCCTTATTGCACGAGAGGATACGTAGGCATAACTTCACAGTTATCGAACAAAAGTCTCTGTATATTCCCCCTCTTTCCAGCTTCATTCTTTTAGCCTCATGATCTTGAGCATCTTACTCCTTTTCTTACACTGACACTTCACTTATACACTTCACTTCTCTTACACTGACACCTGTACATCCTTTTCCGGTTCTTTTATACACAAATTGCACTGACACTACCCCTTTAAAACACAAATCTTTTAAGCGTGGATCCCGTCGAGTACGACGGACAATCTGGGTGCTAATACCTTCCCAGGTTGTAACCAACCCCCTTTCTCAGTCTCTCTGGTTCGCAACCGTCTTATCCATATCTTTCTAGGTCTATGCAGCATTGCCTTTCCTCCGGGATAAAAATGCCTAGCTGGCGACTCTTTTCATTCCCTGTGAGTTCACTCCTGTGTGTTCTCGCACCCTCCTTTCGCCGACCGTTCGCGTCTGTACCCCATTTGACCCGGCTTCATTTGGTGGGAGCGACAGCTTGGCGACTCTGCTGGGGAAACTTATACTGTAACCAGGGCTTCTGGTTCTTTTTGTGGGTTCCTCCTAGCGCTTGTTTGATTTGTGTTTACTGGGGTGTTATGTGCTATTTGTATTTGTATATTTTATTCATTGCTTTATGTACAGTTTTGTTTATTGCTTTCTTTATAGATTTATATACATCATACTGTCATACTATTCTGGCTGGATCTGTTGTTTCTGTTTTGGTGGGTGGGGGTTCTACTGAGAGTTAAGGTCCTATACCTGGGACCTGAGTGACACCTAGGCTAGAGTGGTTCATGTTCTTTCCAATTCCATTTCGGTCTGGTGCGGGAATATGAAACACGGTTCAGATATGGGTTTCTTCTTGAGAACTCTGTGCTACAGATTTCCTGTAGTGCTAGGGCTATCTGGGAAGCCTGCTAAGTCTGGATGACCTTTAGTATTGACCTTCAGAAACTGAGGTGAATTAGAGGAGGATTTTTTATGGTTATTGTAAACACTGTACCTCCGGGTTAGAAGTGTTTACACTTCTCATAACTGATCCAAGTCTGAAGATCCTTGTTTTAGAACATCACCTGTGAGGGGGTTGGGCTGTTTACAGGTTTGCAGGTACCCTTGACCTCAGCATACCCTGTTACTTTGTTTTGATTAAGAGTACTCCATGTTGGAACAGTTCTTGTGATTTTTAACCCTGGACATGCGACTCTTTATTTGAGTCCCCCACCTTGGTTACTGGACTTATGAACCTCCATCCGGATTTCTTGGACATACATGGACTTATATCAGAGCACTTGATCAGATCTAGCTCAGTCACAAACCCTTGCATATCATTTGCATACATCATCATTGCATCATTTTAACATTTGCTTATTTGTTTTTCAGGGTATCCATCATATATTTTGGCTTGGTTTTGACCCCTTTATCAGCATAGACCTATCTTCATCAGTATCTACCTCAGCTATCAGCTACCTGCTTCAGTCACCTGCATCACCAGTCTCATCCTGTCAGTGGCCCATCTTCAGTTTTATTCTCCATCATCAGCACCTGTCTCAGCTCTTTTTCAGCAACATGGCACCCAAAAAGAGCAACATCTCCTACCACTTCTTTGAGCCTGAGCTAGCTGGCATCAGGAAGATCCAGACCCTGATTACTCCAGACCATATACCACTTTTTAGAGAACATTATGGAGGAATCCTTGATGTGGTTATGGATTTGGACCCTTCACAGAGGAGCTTGATTCATACTTGCCTGCAGTTCTATGATCCCCCTCTGAGGTGCTTCACCTTCCAGAATTTCCAGTTGGGACCCTTGTTGGAAGAATATTCATCACTGATTGGTGTACCTATCAGGGGTGGAGTCCCCTTCAACCCTGAGATGGCTTTCCCTAGTAATGAAGAGGTGGCAAAGGCATTGTATCTAGAACCAGTTCTAATTGGGCAGAATATGAATACCAAAGCAGGAATCTCTGGTCTACATCTAGATTTCTTGACCTCTCAGGCCATCCTGAAGGCCTCCTTGAGGGAGTGGAAGGCAGTCTGTGCTTTGTTGGCCCTTAGCATATATGGGGTCATACTTTTTGCAGATGAGCCTAAGTTTGTTAGCAAGAATGCAATCCATCTTTTTATCCTGAGGAACCCAGTGCCCACCTTACTGGGAGATTTCTACTACTCGGTTCACCAAAGGAGTGAAAAGCAAAGGGGAAGATTGGTAAGATGTTGTGCTCCCCTGTTCCATACCTGGCTGCTCAAGCACTTGCCCAAGATTGATGCATTCTTGAATCCTCATCAGCAAAAGAACTGGGCTAGGAGACTTGTTGCTTTAACCTCAGATGATATCAGGTGGTGCACTCAGAGCACCAAGGGCAGAGACATCATTACAAGTTGTGGGCAGTTTCCCAATGTACCTTTGATAGGAGTGAAAGGTTGCATCAACTACAACCCTCTGCTATTCAAAAGACAACTGGGCTATGCATTGGTCCACCCTCCTAGAGCACAGGATCTGACTGAAACCCTTTATTGTGAGATCAAGCCTAATATGGCTATTGTCAGGCAAGCATCCTGGGCTTGGGACAATATCCAGACTAAAGGGGTAACCATTCTTGGGAGATGCAACAATGTGGCCTCAGCTCAGTACTATGAGTGGTCTCATGCCAGGGCTCAAATTTCTGGGATGCCCTTCACCCTTGAAGATACACCTGGACCATCCTCAGCACCATCTCCTGCCACTGTCAGCTTAGAGGAGTTTGAAAAATTAAAAGAGAGGAATGAGAATCTGACTCAGGCTCTACAGAAGACCCTCTGGGAGAGGAGTGACGGTCGCTTGGACATTGAAAGGTTAGAAAAGCTAAAGGTGGAGCATCTAGCCCGGATTGAGAAGTCAGAGGACTACATTAAGAAGTCAAGGGCTGGAGAGCAGATCTTGAAGAATGCCTGCAAAGAGGCTCAGTTCCAAAAGGCCAGGACTGATTTGTATCTGAAGGAGAGTCAAGCTAGGTGGGTCAGGATCACTGAAGCTCGTACTCTGGAAGATAAAAGGACTCAGGATAAGATTGAGCAGCTGGAAGCTAGTGCAAAAGAGCAACAGGAAGCCCTGGCAGCAGCCCAGAGGGAGATCTCAGAGTTGAAGATTAGAGCTAGTGTGAAGAGGTCAAAGGGCCAGAGTCAACACAAGAAGCTAGCTGCAGCTGTTACTACCAGGAATCTCCTTATCAGGAATCTTACAGAGCGTCCAGCTGATCCTGTGACTGAAGCACTTCTAAAGTAAGTTCAGGAGGATGAGTTTGGTCTTGGTGTCTGACTTTTGCTTGTTGTTGCTTTCATTTCATTGTACTTTTATTTTCTTATGTTGTATTTCGACCCCTCAGAGGGCATGATTTGTAAGAAACAAACTATGTATCACTTACCTTTTGTAATATATGTATCAGTTTGTTCCATCTGAGTTTCTTTCAAGCAACATCACAAGCATCTTCCTCAAGGGTCTGGAAAGGTCAAAACCAAGTGCCAAGCCGGATACCTTGGAGACAAATAAGCATACTGCATTGCATACTAACCTTTTGTTTTGTTTTGTAGGTTTTTGTTTTATTGTTACTAACTCTGTTGTGACTTCAGGAACTATTGCTCGACGTCGGGTGTTCCCACTCAACCGTCCACACAGATATCCCACCCGCAACAACCTTCCGGGTATACAGATGGACCAGGTACAGCAGGACCTTACAGAGGTCAGGAACCAAATGGCCAATGAGAGATTGGAAATGAGGAATCAGATGACACAATTTATGGAGGTGATGAACAATATGGCTCAAAGCCAAGAGAGATTAAGAGCACTGGTAGAGAGGCAGAATCAGGAAGATCCCCATCTAGGGACTGCTGGGACAAGCAATAATGAGAGAGTTCAACCTCATGTTAATCCTCCGGTCTATGGACCCCACCTTCATCCAGAGATCAACATCCCTGTTAATGTGCAAGGGACTGCCACTGTAGGCAGAGTGTTACAAGAAGACCCCCAGGAAGATCAGTTCACAGTAATGGGAGCTGGGGACGAGGCCTATGACATAAGGCTGGATGAAATTGGTGAAAAATTAAGGTCCTTGGAGTCTCAAAACTCCTTGGGTTTTGATGTTATGGACATGGGCTTAGTGGACGGGGTCAGGATTCCCCACAAATTTAAACCACCGTGCTTTGAGAAGTACAACGGGACTTCCTGTCCCCGGACCCATTTACAATCCTTTCTGGGGAGGCTGAAAGCGTATACCATGGACGAAAAGCTATGGATGTTTTATTTCGAAGATAGCTTAACAGGAGCTTCAAGGGAATGGTACTCTCATTTGACTAGAGCGACCATTAGGTGCTGGAAAGATTTGGCTGAGGCCTTTATCAGACAATACCAGTACAACTTGGATATGGCTCCCAACAGGACCCTCCTGATGGGGATGTCTCAGTCATCCAGGGAAAGCTTCCGGGAGTACGCCCAGAGGTGGAGACAGCTTGCTGCTGCTGTCCAGCCACCCATGTCAGAGAGGGAGATGGCTGATATGTTTATGAACACCCTCCAAGGGACATACATTGACAGGCTAGCTGCCTTTTCTTCTACCAGCTTTGCAGACGTGGTCATAGCCGGGGAAAGAATTGAGAGCCTGTTAAAGATGGGCAAGATTTCTGACAACGGTGCAAGCTCGTCCAGCAACCCCAGAAAACCTTTTGTAGGTCCAAGAAGAACTGGTGAGACCAATGCTATCCATACCAGCAGGGGCAGACCCCAATATGTTCACAGGTCTGTGGCGGCAGTCACCATTCCCGCTCCAATTCATCCACAACCAGCTTATCAACCACAACAACAAAATTACCAGCAACAAACTCCTTATCCTCCTCAGAGAAACTACAACAACACCAGCAACAACAATCAGCAAAGACCATTTCAGCAGAGACCTTCTCAGGCCAATAGGGTGATCGATCCGATCCCTATGCCTTATGCCACATTACTGCCACAACTCCTAAAACTCAACCTGGTTGAGCTAAGGACGTTGGCACCTCCAGATCCTGCCAGTCTACCCAGAAATTACGACGCCAGCGCCATATGTGCTTTTCACTCAAATGCACCTGGCCACAGTACAGAAAAGTGTAGGGCTTTACATATGAAGGTACAGGATTTAGTGGATTCCAAAGCTCTAAACTTTGCACCACCACCAAATGTTAACAAGAACCCTATGCCACACCACGGAGGACCCAGAATCAATGCTATTGAAGAAGACAAGCTGTCTTACTTGATAACGAGTGTGGGTCAGATTCGGACACCCTTGGTAGAAATTAAAGCTCAACTCCTTGAATGTCAAATGTTCCCGGGATGTGAGCTAGGGTGTACTTATTGCAACATTTCAGTGAATGGGTGTGATAACTTGAGAGATGGCATAGATGGTCTCATCCAGAGTGGCCTGCTTCAAATCACAACATCAATACCTACCAATCCAGCAATCTCCTTAATAACAGTTCCCGAGTCTTCTACAACTGCAACAACCATTGTTCCAAACAACTCTTCAATCTCATCAACAAATGCTTCATCTGTTACTTCAACGGACCAAATGTCAACTGACATCCCTTCTACAACTTCAGCACCCCTTCATTCAGAATCTCCTACAACAACAACACCCATCCTTCCAACAATGTCTCCTACAACTTCAACAGCAAGCGTCTCAACAGTTACAATTTATTATGATCCTGCCAATGATTCTGCCTACAACTCACAAAATGCCACTCCTATCAGAGCACCAGTCACAATATACTATGATCCACAGACTATCATGGTCCCTTCTGCAGCTGCCATCAGTCCAGTCACTATCACAGTGCCTGGGCCAGTACCTTATGAAAGCAATAATGCCATCCCTTGGCATTACGGTTCCGATCTATACTGCGAAGGACAGAAAATCACTCTTGAATCATCAACTTCTTCACCACAAATAGACAATGGGGGGGAGGCTTCACTCGAAGCGGACGTCTCTTTGCCCCGCAAATTCCAAGACCCAGTGCCGAAGCAGAAGCTGCTGCCAAGGCAAAAGGGAAGAGCATGGTGCAAGAAGATCAAGCTGCTAAAGAAACTCTGATGAAGATGTGAAAGAAGTTAAAATCGGGGCCTGCTTACAAGACTCAGTGAAGAAACAACTGATTGACCTGCTTCAGGAATATGTGGATGTGTTTGCTTGGTCTTATCAAGATATGCCAGGGTTGGACACCGACATTGTTATGCACAAGCTACCTTTAAGAGAAGAATGCCCGCCGGTTAAACAGAAACTGCGTCGTACTCGTCCAGATATGGCAATGAAGATCAAGGAAGAGGTGCAAAAGCAGTGGGACGCCGGGTTCCTTGCTATAACTAGCTATCCACCGTGGGTTTCTAATATTGTGCCTGTGCCTAAGAAAGACGGCAAAGTAAGGATGTGTGTTGACTACCGGGATCTGAACAGAGCCAACCCGAAAGATGATTTCCCATTACCTCACATTGATGTATTGGTGGATAATACGGCTCAGTTCTCGGTATTCTCCTTCATGGACGGATTTTCAGGATACAACCAAATCAAAATGTCACCTGAAGACATGGAGAAGACAACCTTCATCACACCCTGGGACACGTTCTGTTACAAGGTGATGCCATTCGGGTTGAAGAACGCTGGTGCAACATATCAACGAGCTATGGTGACATTATTCCACGATATGATCCATAAAGAAATCGAATGTTATGTGGATGACATGATTGCCAAGTCCCTCACTGAAGAAGACCACCTGGTGAATCTGCTGAAGCTATTCAAGCGTCTGAGGAAGTACCAACTAAAGTTGAACCCCAACAAGTGCACATTCGGGGTGCGATCTGGTAAACTGCTGGGCTTTATTGTAAGCGAGAAAGGGATTGAAGTTGACCCTGATAAAGTCAAAGCCATTCAAGACATGCCTGCACCAAAGTCAGAAAAAGAAGTTCGAGGGTTCTTAGGCCGATTGAACTACATTTCACGGTTCATATCTCACCTTACAGCAACCTGTGAACCTTTGTTCAAACTGCTAAGAAAAGAACAGACGGTCAGGTGGAACGAAGACTGCCAGAGGGCCTTTGACAAGATCAAGGAATACTTACAAGAGCCTCCAATCCTTATGCCTCCAGTTGAGGGAAGACCTCTGATAATGTACTTGACAGTATTAGAAGAGTCAATGGGGTGTGTGCTGGGCCAGCATGACGAGTCTGGTCGAAAAGAGTATGCAATATACTACCTAAGCAAAAAGTTTACCGACTGTGAACAACGTTATTCACTGCTCGAGAAAACTTGTTATGCTTTAGCGTGGGCTGCTCGCCGACTGAGACAGTATATGTTGACCCACACCACTTTATTGATTTCAAAGATGGACCCAGTTAAGTACATTTTTGAGAAGCCAGCTCTTACCGGACGGGTTGCAAGATGGCAAATGATTCTCACGGAATATGACATCCAGTACACCTCTCAAAAAGCCATCAAGGGCAGTGTATTGTCTGAATATCTTGCTGAGCAACCTATTGATGACTACCAGCCTATGAGATTTGACTTCCCTGATGAAGACATCATGTTCATAAAAGCGAAAGATCATGAAGAGCCTGTTCATACTGAAGGGCCTGACCCGGAAGAAGAATGGACTATGATGTTTGATGGGGCTGTTAACATGAACGGTCGTGGTGTTGGTGCAGTGCTCATTACACCTAAGGGAGTTCACATGCCTTTCTCGGCAAAGCTCACCTTCAACTGCACTAACAACGAAGCTGAATACGAAGCTTGCATTATGGGTCTTGAGGAAGCCATTGACCTCAGGATCAAGACATTGACTGTATTCGGAGATTCAGCTCTGGTAGTTAATCAAACCAGCGGCAAATGGTACACACACCAGGATCATCTGATACCTTACAGGGATTATACAAGGAGGTTATTGACTTTCTTTACAACGGTCAAGCTTGAGTATATCCTTCGGGACGAGAATCAGTTTGCAGATGCTCTTGCCACCATTTCATCCATGATCAAAGTTCAAGCTTCCAACTTCGTACCTCAAATTTCAGTGTCCAGACTTGACAGATCAGCATATGTATTTGCAGCGGATATGGTCAAAGATGATAAGCCTTGGTTCCATGATATTAAGTGTTTCTTGGAGGATCAAACATACCCACCTGGGGCATCTTCCAATGATAAGAAAACTTTAAGAAGGCTTGCTGGTAGTTTCTTCCTGAACACTGATGGTTCTTTGTACAAGAGGAACTTTGATATGGTACTCCTCAGATGCGTTGACAGAACAGAAGCAGACTTGTTAATGCACGAGGTGCACGAAGGATCCTTTGGTACCCATGCTGGAGGACATGCCATGGCCAAGAAGTTGTTGAGATCAGGCTATTACTGGATCACGATGGATGCAGACTGTTGTGCCTATGCCAGAAAATGCCATAAATGCCAGATCTATGCGGATAAAGTACATGTACCTCCCAATCCTTTGAATGTGATGTCTTCACCCTGGCCCTTTGCCATGTGGGGCATTGATATGATTGGTAAGATTGAACCGACTGCTTCGAACGGCCACAGATTCATCCTGGTTGCTATTGATTATTTCACCAAGTGGGTCGAAGCTGCTTCCTATGCAAATGTGACAAGACAAGTGGTAGCCAGATTTCTGAAGAGAGATATCATCTGTCGATACGGAGTTCCCGAGCGAATCATTACTGATAATGGTTCCAACTTGAACAACAAAATGATGGCTGAGCTGTGCCGGGACTTCAAGATCCAACACCACAATTCTTCTCCTTACAGGCCAAAGATGAACGGCGCTGTTGAGGCAGCTAATAAGAATATCAAGAAGATTGTGCAGAAGATGGTAGTCACCTACAAAGACTGGCATGAAATGCTACCATTTGCTTTGCATGGGTACCGCACGTCAATCAGAACGTCCACTGGGGCAACACCGTATCAGCTTGTGTATGGTATGGAAGCAGTCCTACCTGTTGAAGTTGAATTACCCTCCCTACGGGTACTGATGGATGTTAAGCTGAACGAAGCAGAATGGGTCCGGTCCCGATACGAACAACTGAGTCTGATTGAAGAGAAAAGATTGGCTGCAATCTGTCATGGGCAGCTATATCAGAAAAGAATGAAGAAAGCCTTCGATCAGAAAGTCAGGCACCGAGAGTACCAAGTAGGAGATCTTGTGCTGAAGAGAATCCTCCCTCCTCATACAGACCACAGGGGCAAATGGACTCCGAATTATGAAGGACCATTCGTGGTAAAGAAAGTTTTCTCTGGTGGAGCACTAATGCTCAGCACCATGGATGGTGAAGACTTCCCGTCCCCTGTGAATTCAGATGCAGTTAAAAAATACTTCGCATAAAAAATGACCCGCTGGACATAAACACAGAATGTAAGTCCAGGCAAAAACAGGGCATCCCGGCGAGTCAAAAACAGAATAAAAGACTCGGGCAAAAATAAGGGAAAATAAACAAAAGAATGTACACCCGCTGAGTTGAAAAGCCGCATTGGACAACTCGGGCAAAAATGGGTATCCCGATGGATTGAAAACCCGAAAGGGCGATCCATGCAAAATAAGGGAATAAGCGAACAACTGCATTCTGAATTCATCTGTATCACCTACAAAAACCTCGAAAGGATCGAGCTTCTGTCAGAATCAGCCTTCTTCAGAAAGCAAGACGAGAGGAACGTCAAAAGTCATACGAGTCATAGCAAAAGAGGAAGCTCCTTAAAGCGTCGTCAACTTTGCCAGCATTTTGTTTCTCAATTTGTAACAATCTCCTCATTTCAGGGGATATGTTTCTTTGACTGTATCTTGCCAATTCAGGGCATATGAATTAATAAAAACAGATTTTCAGTCAAGTTTCACCTCGTACACTTCATCTTATTTGCAAAGAATGTCTGGTGTCTTTAAAATATTGATTGCATGAATACAGATGCTTATCTTTAAAAATAAAAATACGTGCTTGCAGGAAATATACTTACTCCCGGGAGTGTCTGAACTCCTATGATGGAATCCGGTAAGGGATACCTCGGGATTACTTGTACGTTTTCCTATCTTTGCAGGATTGCGGATATCCAAAGCATAACATGGGGCATGAAAGCTTCATCCCAGCAAGATGGCAAATCAATATTCACTCAGCCTTAGCACCCGAAGTGCTCTCTCCCCAGCTGAGTTGCCTCTTGTTACTTTCCCCAACCGAGTTGCCGATCATTCTTCCTCAGCCAAGCACAAACGCCAGGGAACTGCTTCCCCATAGAGTCCCAGCCTCTATCCAGAAGAGCAACACACGAAGGAATCACAACAGAGTGAAGAAAGCTCCTACAAACCCCAGCTGGGTCCTCCAATTTACAGGAATAGGTCTATCATTGACCCATTGCCCCAAGCAGAATCATTTCATCAGATCTACCGACGATCTCATCCCCAGCTGGGATGTTCACTTCAAACAGATCGGCCAGAGATCTTCACAGCATTGGGACTCGAATCCCGATTTGGTATCTTTGCATAATCATGGCATTTGCATCATATTCACCCACAAAGCGTAGCATTCCGTTTAATACGGAGCATTACGGCAGAAATCAAACATATTGCATAATCATAAGCCATATTTTGAATCAAGCACTTGTGAATAATGACAATCCATCAACAATATACGGAATCCCCCCCAGATTCCCCAGCAAAAGCAGTTGCCTCCCATTCTCCCAAACACTAGTATATACTCCTTATGGCACCCGTCCGTGTTATATCCCCAGCAGAAAGCCAAAGCGTCCTCTTTGCACTCACAGATATGTATATACATAACTTCCTTGACATCCGTCCATGTCGTTTTCCCCAGTACAGTAACATAAACACTTTGTATATCAGATATTTGTTTATACTATACTCTTCTCCTTTCGACACTCGTCCGTGTCACTTCCCCGGCAGATTGGACACTCATCTATACACCACTCATACTTATTTTACTTATACAGATACTCGTCCGTATCTTGTATACGCCATTTATATCCCCGCAGATTCGACACTCGTCCGTGTTCTTTGTTAACCGGTTGGTACTCGTCCGTACCATCATCTCAGAACATGCGTCTAGCGTTTGTTTCTACATGATACTCGTCCGTATCATAAGTCTTAAGGATGCTCGTCCGCATCTTTAATCCATACACTGTGTCAAACACTTACGTCTTCTTGAATATAGACACTCGTCTGTGTCTACTATTCCCCAGAAGAGTCCTTTCAGATTCAACACTCGTCCGTGTTCTCTGTTAACCAGTTGATACTCGTCCGTATCATCATCTCTGAACATGTGTCAGTATTTGTTTCTACCCGATGCTCGTCCGTATCGTGGTCTTAAGGATGCTCGTCCGCGTCTTTAATCTATACACAAACGTCAAAACGCTTATACCTTTTGTTTCTTGGATGTAAACACTCGTCCGTGTTTGTTATTCCCCAGTAGATCACCAACAAAACAATTTTCTTTTTATCTGACATTCCTCCTATGTCATGACAAACCCTGAGAGCAGCCGTACCCTGCTAGGTGGTCGTCCTCCACCTCTCGATGATCGTCCTTCATCATGCTCATCCGATGGCCATCCCCATCGTTGATTTTCTATCCGACATTCGTCCTATGTCGTGATATTTAGCAGCCGTCCCCTGCTAGGTGATCGTCCTTCACCTTTTGATGATCGTCCTTCATCATTTTATCCAATGGCCGTCCCCATTGTTGATTTTAGTTATCTGACATTCGTCCTATGTCATGGTAAACCTTGAGAGCAGCCGTCCCCTGCTAGGTGGTCGTCCTCCACCTCTTGATGGTCGTCCTCCATCATGCTCGTCCGATGGCCGTCCCCATCGTTGACCTTTTATCCGACATTCGTCCTATGTCGCGATATTTTCGGCAGCCGTACCCTGCCAGGTGGTTCCTCCACCTTAGATGACCGTCCCTCATCTTAACCCTTACAGAGCAGCCGTCCCCTGCTAGGTGATCGTCCTTCACCTTTGATGACCGTACCTCATCATCTGTTTATTTCATTCATTCTTTAACCCGATGGCCGTCCCCGTCGTGGTCCCTTTTCTTTTTTAGCCCGATGGCCGTCCCCATCGTTGGTTGCTTTGCTTTATGAACTTGATGGCCGTCCCCGTCATGTTTCATTAATCCCCAGAGAATCTTACAACTTTATCTTGATGGCCGTCCCCATCATGATCCCTTTTATCCCCAGCATGTCGGCCGTCCCCGTCATCGCTTTATTTCCCACACCTTTCCAGCATGTCGGCCGTCCCCGTCATTGCTTTTTACCCAGCAGTCGTCCTCTGCTCGACGGTCGTCCTCCGTCGCCCACACTTTACAATATACTTTATTTTCTTTTACAATCTATATCCCTTTTCTTCTTCATTCTGTGAGTGCAAATTTTGGACTGTCTTTGGTATTCAACCACAAGTTATCTTGTTTGCCTGTTAAGCCTTAGCTTACATCCTGCACAGCTAACTCATGTTTGAATAGGGGCAGCTGTAAACACCCCAAATTTGCCCTCACCCATTCACACCATGTCTTGTGATCATTTCATAAACATAAACTCAGTCATAGCATCTCATATCACATTTTTGATTCACTGCATAGGTTCAAGGTCATCTGCATCTAGGGTTTGTGACCTGAGCAATCCAAGAGCTTCTTGAGCCACTCCAAAGGTCATCAATCACTTCAAAGGGGTCCATGTATGTTCAAGCATCATATTATATCCTCTCAAAGCCAAGAATGTCAAAAAATCACAAGAACTGAGAATGATATGGAAGCAGAGCCAGGTTTGACTGCACAGATGACCTAGAATTAGGGTTTTGGTTTCAGAGGCCATAACCCCAATTTTTTGGTCATTCTTGTTTCTATTGGTCTCTATATGGTATAGGGAGTATGCATATCAATTTTCATGAAGAAATTCCATGGGGAAGTCATCTGATCAAGAGTTGACTTTTCAAGCAAGTCAGTGCAAAATCAGGGCATCTGAGGCCCCCAATGACCCAACCAAAGGGTGTTCTTCATCATTTTGATTGTATATGATCTTTATTTGATCATGAAAGATGTTGGAAGTTCACAAAATTGAAGAATTACAAGTCTTTTGCAAAGTTGACTTTTTGGGCAAGTTTGACTTTTAATGAAAATGCCATTTTAGGCAACTTTTTCAACCTTTACTTTTTGATTCAAAAAAGCTTCAAATGAAAAAAACTTTGGTCATGAAAGTTGTAGAATGGATCATTCCCTTTTCAAAAAGTACAATAACATGACCTAATTCATTTTGGATCAAAAGTTATGGCTTGTCAAAGTTGGCTAAAATCACAAAATTTCAAAGTTTCCACCAAAGAGGCAAAGTTGCAAATTCACTTCTCAAGGCAAATTAAGTCATCAAATGCATTCCTAAACTTCACCACATGATCATACAAGACCTAAAAATCAGAATGGGCCAAGAAACTTCTCACTTTTGTGGCTTATGGAGCAAGATATTTCATAGAGATCAAAAGCAAGGCAAGTTGCAAAACTCATCATAGTTTATCATCCACTTGCTGGCTAGCTTGCTGAACCATCCTAGGCCTTTCCCCACATCATGTTGCGCAGGACACACTCTTTGTCCTTGGCTAGAAAGTAGCCCATACCTCTCTTACACCAACTTTGACATTTGAGCAAAAAGACCCATACCAATCAATAAAGCACACATCACTTCCTCTGACCAATCACAGTTTTTTATACAAGCAAAAAGCAAGCCAAAGCAACAACAACACAAGCCTGAAACACTCCATAGCACAGCATTCTCATTTTCACCTCATCTTGCAAAAGCCTTCGAAACTCTCAGCACAAGCCTCAAACACCCAAACCAACTTCACATACAATCTCACCATACTTCACTGAACTCAAACCAACCCTTAAAACAGCCTGAAAGCCACTGAATCAAGGATACGATTTCTGCCCCCCTTTGAACAGAACTCAAGCAAACTCTCAAACCAGCCCAAATAAACTTCAAACAAGCCTGGCAAACACTTGGGGGAGGTCATTGGAGTTGTTTAGAAGCAAGAAACTGGCCCAGAAGCTCCTAGTTTGAAAGCTTCGATTCAGGTAGCTATGGCATTTCATTTTTCCAGAACCTCTATTTTTTGTTTCTAAATGGTAAAGCATGCTTCCCTGAGTTCACTGAACTTGTTACTTTTGAAAAAGATTGAGAAATGAGGTTGTATTGTGTTTCTGAAATTTTGGCAGTTTTTGATGTTTGATTCGTATTTTGATTTTGAGTTGAAACAAATGGATTTTGTTGCTGGATTATTGTTTAGGGATGTTAGTTTAGTTGATCTGGAGAGTTTGGCACGTTTTCATGGCATATTGAGGGAGATTGAAGGATGAGATAGCCGGAGAAGACGACCGGAACAGTGTTCCGGTCGCCTGAAAGTGATTAGGGCAGGATTAGGGCTTAATCATTTAATTAGCCAGGTTTGAATGTCAGCCCTTGGATGTGGCGCCAGGTCAATTCGCGCGCGTGCATGTTTGAATCTTAGCCTTTGGATTTGCATACTTTTCCATTTTCAGATTAAATTCATTTTATTTTTCATTTAAATGCATTTCTTTTCTCCATTTATTTAAAAATAGCAAAACAATTTTAAAAATTCTGAAAATTTTTGTATAAACTTTTATTAATTTTCAGAAACCAAAAACATTTTTATTTTTATTTTTTGCATTAAAAAATATTTTTTAAATCATTTAAAAGTTTATTTTTAATTAATTAATGAGAATTAATTAATTAAAAATACTTTTAGGTATTTAAAAATCACCAAAAAATTCATGAAACCTTCATAATCATTTAGAAACATTGTCCAACCCTCAAACCAAATTTCTTTTTTGATCTTGATGTCTTTTGAGAATTTTTCATGGAATTAAAATCATTTCAAGGCATTATTTTGATCCAAACTTCAAAAAATCATTTCTGCCTAACCATTGAGAGTTGGACTTTGATTCTTCTTGCATTGCATTTTGTTTAGCATGTAGTTTGTGAGATTAAATTGGCATGATTTGATCTTTCATTTTCCATTTGTTTGGCATTTTTCTTGTTAAGGTACCCTAAAACCCTAGAAATTTTAGGAAATTCATAACTCTAATTAGGTTAAGAGTTGGAACCTCTCCTTTGGACAGTGAGTTAGTATAGGTTTAGGGTTCCTTTGAATGCATTTTCAATTTTTTATCTTGATGTTTTCTTCTGATTTTGGTTTTTGTTTGATGCATTGATCATAAACCCTAATTTGAGCTTCCATATGCATCCATCTTGCATTTGCTTGCATACCTTGACTTGCCATAGCATTTTGTGCATCCATTTGGTTCATTTGACATTTTAAGACATATTATAAGCATGTTTGATCATTGCATCTTGTATTTGCCATGTTGTATGCCATTTGCACTTCATAACATTTCATGTATGATCATGGTTTTTAGCTTGCTTCATTTGCATCCATAAGTTTGTATGATCATCCCCATGCTTTGTTTCATGTTTGCATCATCTCATAGCATCATTAACATCATGTATGTGCTTCTGGTTTTGATTTACATCATGCCATTTCATTTCATTTTGCATTGCATTGCATTTTTTTCACTAACTTTTCAGGTGGTAAGCAACTTTGAGAAGTGAATTTGCCTTCGCTTCTCACATTTTCTTTTCATCTCTTTTATGCATCCATGCTGCATTTTGTTATGTGTTTGAGATTGAGTTTTCTCATTCTTTTTCATCTTACTTTCTTTCCTCAAGTGACTTGTCTTCTTAAGTGAAGCAAGTTACTTTGCTTCTCTTGGCTCCTTTTCATCTGCTTCCTGGTGGTTCTTCTGAAGTTTTCTTTCATAAACCTCACAAACCTTAGGAACAACCAAGCATGACAATGATTAGGGTTTTGATTAGTCCCCCTTTTAGATTTTACATTTGTGTCTCATTGAGTCTTCTCTTCTCACCTGATAATCAGGGACTAAACCCTAAAGGCTTTAAGGCTTTATGATTAAGCTTATGCATGCATCCTTCTATTAGGATGGAGTGTATAACTTTAATCCTAAGTGTTAAACCCTTAATGTGTTTAACTCCTTTAATCAACTCACTTAATAATCATCAAGACATCACACTTGTAACTTGGGCCTTGCATTAGGGTTCTAATTCTTCCTTAATTGGTTAAGAAGGACTAACCCTAGTGTTAATGGACAAGTCCCCCTCAAGTTGTCTTACAAACCATAAAAATCATCTCTTCATCTTATCATTAACTAAAATCCATTTAATAAAGGCTTTGTTTTGTCATGAGGTTAATCCCTAATCATGGATTAAGTTGAGGAGCTTTCCTCAGCTTAAACATTCTCATCTATTATCCTTCTATTAGGATGGTGTAATGAGTCTGTTTAATCCCTGATTATGGCTTAATCTCATTACTCAACACTAAACAAAAACCACAAAAAACATCTAAATAATCACAAGTAGGTTAATGATCTTAAACCTACACCAAAGGTGATTAAGTGTGAGAAGCTGACTTCACACTTAAGGTATCCTCATTACCCCTAATCAGAGGGAAGATGTGATGAGTTTACTAAATCCATTGGTTTAGGCTTAAGCTCATTAACTTATGACAAACTTTCAAAAGCAATAAAAGATTGAAAACTCAAAAACAAACAATAATCGTCTCCTCCGGGATTCTTTTCTCATCTCATTCACTCACAAGCGATAACTTGCTTCTTCCGTCTAATGCAAGACAGTTTGCACCTGAGCCAGACAGGTCTTACACTTGAGCATAGACAAGTAAGCAGTTCACAAGTCAATTCATCTTTCAGTCTCTTTGGGTCGAACTACGGTGTTCTGACTTCCTCATTGCACGAGAGGATACGTAGGCATAACTTCACAGTTATCGAACAAAAGTCTCTGTATATTCCCCCTCTTTCCAGCTTCATTCTTTTAGCCCCATGATCTTGAGCATCTTACTCCTTTTCTTACACTGACACTTCACTTATACACTTCACTTCTCTTACACTGACACCTGTACATCCTTTTCCGGTTCTTTTATACACAAATTGCACTGACACTACCCCTTTAAAACACAAATCTTTTAAGCGTGGATCCCGTCGAGTACGACGGACAATCTGGGTGCTAATACCTTCCCAGGTTGTAACCAACCCCCTTTCTCAGTCTCTCTGGTTCGCAACCGTCTTATCCATATCTTTCTAGGTCTATGCAGCATTGCCTTTCCTCCGGGATAAAAATGCCTAGCTGGCGACTCTTTTCATTCCCTGTGAGTTCACTCCTGTGTGTTCTCGCACCCTCCTTTCGCCGACCGTTCGCGTCTGTACCCCATTTGACCCGGCTTCATTTGGTGGGAGCGACAGCTTGGCGACTCTGCTGGGGAAACTTATACTGTAACCAGGGCTTCTGGTTCTTTTTGTGGGTTCCTCCTAGCGCTTGTTTGATTTGTGTTTACTGGGGTGTTATGTGCTATTTGTATTTGTATATTTTATTCATTGCTTTATGTACAGTTTTGTTTATTGCTTTCTTTATAGATTTATATACATCATACTGTCATACTATTCTGGCTGGATCTGTTGTTTCTGTTTTGGTGGGTGGGGGTTCTACTGAGAGTTAAGGTCCTATACCTGGGACCTGAGTGACACCTAGGCTAGAGTGGTTCATGTTCTTTCCAATTCCATTTCGGTCTGGTGCGGGAATATGAAACACGGTTCAGATATGGGTTTCTTCTTGAGAACTCTGTGCTACAGATTTCCTGTAGTGCTAGGGCTATCTGGGAAGCCTGCTAAGTCTGGATGACCTTTAGTATTGACCTTCAGAAACTGAGGTGAATTAGAGGAGGATTTTTTATGGTTATTGTAAACACTGTACCTCCGGGTTAGAAGTGTTTACACTTCTCATAACTGATCCAAGTCTGAAGATCCTTGTTTTAGAACATCACCTGTGAGGGGGTTGGGCTGTTTACAGGTTTGCAGGTACCCTTGACCTCAGCATACCCTGTTACTTTGTTTTGATTAAGAGTACTCCATGTTGGAACAGTTCTTGTGATTTTTAACCCTGGACATGCGACTCTTTATTTGAGTCCCCCACCTTGGTTACTGGACTTATGAACCTCCATCCGGATTTCTTGGACATACATGGACTTATATCAGAGCACTTGATCAGATCCAGCTCAGTCACAAACCCTTGCATATCATTTGCATACATCATCATTGCATCATTTTAACATTTGCTTATTTGTTTTTCAGGGTATCCATCATATATTTTGGCTTGGTTTTGACCCCTTTATCAGCATAGACCTATCTTCATCAGTATCTACCTCAGCTATCAGCTACCTGCTTCAGTCACCTGCATCACCAGTCTCAGCCTGTCAGTGGCCCATCTTCAGTTTTATTCTCCATCATCAGCACCTGTCTCAGCTCTTTTTCAGCAACATGGCACCCAAAAAGAGCAACATCTCCTACCACTTCTTTGAGCCTGAGCTAGCTGGCATCAGGAAGATCCAGACCCTGATTACTCCAGACCATATACCACTTTTTAGAGAACATTATGGAGGAATCCTTGATGTGGTTATGGATTTGGACCCTTCACAGAGGAGCTTGATTCATACTTGCCTGCAGTTCTATGATCCCCCTCTGAGGTGCTTCACCTTCCAGAATTTCCAGTTGGGACCCTTGTTGGAAGAATATTCATCACTGATTGGTGTACCTATCAGGGGTGGAGTCCCCTTCAACCCTGAGATGGCTTTCCCTAGTAATGAAGAGGTGGCAAAGGCATTGTATCTAGAACCAGTTCTAATTGGGCAGAATATGACTACCAAAGCAGGAATCTCTGGTCTACATCTGGATTTCTTGACCTCTCAGGCCATCCTGAAGGCCTCCTTGAGGGAGTGGAAGGCAGTCTGTGCTTTGTTGGCCCTTAGCATATATGGGGTCATACTTTTTGCAGATGAGCCTAAGTTTGTTAGCAAGAATGCAATCCATCTTTTTATCCTGAGGAACCCAGTGCCCACCTTACTGGGAGATTTCTACTACTCGGTTCACCAAAGGAGTGAAAAGCAAAGGGGAAGATTGGTAAGATGTTGTGCTCCCCTGTTCCATACCTGGCTGCTCAAGCACTTGCCCAATACTGATGCATTCTTGAATCCTCATCAGCAAAAGAACTGGGCTAGGAGACTTGTTGCTTTAACCTCAGATGATATCATGTGGTGCACTCAGAGCACCAAGGGCAGAGACATCATTACAAGTTGTGGGCAGTTTCCCAATGTACCTTTGATAGGAGTGAAAGGTTGCATCAACTACAACCCTCTGCTATTCAAAAGACAACTGGGCTATGCATTGGTCCACCCTCCTAGAGCACAGGATCTGACTGAAACCCTTTATTGTGAGATCAAGCCTAATCTGGCTATTGTCAGGCAAGCATCCTGGGCTTGGGACAATATCCAGACTAAAGGGGTAACCATTCTTGGGAGATGTAACAATGTGGCCTCAGCTCAGTACTATGAGTGGTCTCATGCCAGGGCTCAAATTTCTGGGATGCCCTTCACCCTTGAAGATACACCTGGACCATCCTCAGCACCACCTCCTGCCACTGTCAGCTTAGAGGAGTTTGAAAAATTAAAAGAGAGGAATGAGAATCTGACTCAGGCTCTACAGAAGACCCTCTGGGAGATGAGTGACGGTCGCTTGGACATTGAAAGGTTAGAAAAGCTAAAGGTGGAGCATCTAGCCCGGATTGAGAAGTCAGAGGACTACATTAAGAAGTCAAGGGCTGGAGAGCAGATCTTGAAGAATGCCTGCAAAGAGGCTCAGTTCCAAAAGGCCAGGACTGATTTGTATCTGAAGGAGAGTCAAGCTAGGTGGGTCAGGATCACTGAAGCTCGTACTCTGGAAGATAAAAGGACTCAGGATAAGATTGAGCAGCTGGAAGCTAGTGCAAAAGAGCAACAGGAAGCCCTGGCAGCAGCCCAGAGGGAGATCTCAGAGTTGAAGATTAGAGCTAGTGTGAAGAGGTCAAAGGGCCAGAGTTAACACAAGAAGCTAGCTGCAGCTGTTACTACCAGGAATCTCCTTATCAGGAATCTTACAGAGCGTCCAGCTGATCCTGTGACTGAAGCACTTCTAAAGGAAGTTCAGGAGGATGAGTTTGGTCTTGGTGTCTGACTTTTGCTTGTTGTTGCTTTCATTTCATTGTACTTTTATTTTCTTATGTTGTATTTCGACCCCTCAGAGGGCATGATTTGTAAGAAACAAACTATGTATCACTTACCTTTTGTAATATATGTATCAGTTTGTTCCATCTGAGTTTCTTTCAAGCAACATCACAAGCATCTTCCTCAAGGGTCTGGAAAGGTCAAAACCAAGTGCCAAGCCGGATACCTTGGAGACAAATAAGCATACTGCATTGCATACTAACCTTTTGTTTTGTTTTGTAGGTTTTTGTTTTATTGTTACTAACTCTGTTGTGACTTCAGGAACTATTGCTCGACGTCGGGTGTTCCCACTCAACCGTCCACACAGATATCCCACCCGCAACAACCTTCCGGGTATACAGATAGACCAGGTACAGCAGGACCTTACAGAGGTCAGGAACCAAATGGCCAATGAGAGATTGGAAATGAGGAATCAGATGACACAATTTATGGAGGTGATGAACAATATGGCTCAAAGCCAAGAGAGATTAAGAGCACTGGTAGAGAGGAAGAATCAGGAAGATCCCCATCTAGGGACTGCTGGGACAAGCAATAATGAGAGTTCAACCTCATGTTAATCCTCCGGTCTATGGACCCCACCTTCATCCAGAGATCAACATCCCTGTTAATGTGCAAGGGACTGCCACTGCAGGCAGAGTGTTACAAGAAGACCCCCAAGAAGATCAATTCACAGTAATGGGAGCTGGGGACGAGGCCTATGACATAAGGCTGGATGAAATTGCTGAAAAATTAAGGTCCTTGAAGTCTCAAAACTCCTTGGGTTTTGATGTTATGGACATGGGCTTAGTGGACGGGGTCAGGATTCCCCACAAATTTAAACCACCGTGCTTTGAGAAGTACAACGGGACTTCCTGTCCCCGGACCCATTTACAATCCTTTCTGGGGAGGCTGAAAGCGTATACCATGGACGAAAAGCTATGGATGTTTTATTTCGAAGATAGCTTAACAGGAGCTTCAAGGGAATGGTACTCTCATTTGACTAGAGCGACCATTAGGTGCTGGAAAGATTTGGCTGAGGCCTTTATCAGACAATACCAGTACAACTTGGATATGGCTCCCAACAGGACCCTCCTGATGGGGATGTCTCAGTCATCCAGGGAAAGCTTCCGGGAGTACGCCCAGAGGTGGAGACAGCTTGCTGCTGCTGTCCAGCCACCCATGTCAGAGAGGGAGATGGCTGATATGTTTATGAACACCCTCCAAGGGACAAGTCACTTGAAGAAAGAAGGTAAGAAGAAGAAGAAAGAGCAAGCTCAATCTCAAACACAAGACAAAATGCAGCAATGATGCATAAGAGAGATGAAAAGAAATTGTGAGAAGTGAAGGCAAATTCACTTCTCAAAGCAACTTACCACCTGAAAAGTTAGCCAAAAGAAATGAAATGCAATGCAAATGAGATGAAATGTCATGATGCAAACCAAAGTCAGAAGCATATATGAGATTATAATGATTCTATGAGATGATGCAAACATGAAACAAAGCATGGGGATGATCATATGAACATATGGATGCAAGAGAAGCATGCTTAGAACCATGATCATACATGAAAAGTTATGAAATGCAAATGACATACAACATGGCAAATGCAAGAAGCAAAGATCAAACATGATTCTAATATGTCTTAAGATGTCTAATGAATCAAATGGATGCATAAAATGTCATGGAAAGTCATGGTATGCAAGCAAATGGAAGATGAATGCAAAAGGAAGCCCAAATTAGGGTTTATGATCAATGCACCAAACAGAAACCAAAACCAGAAGCAAACATCAAGATAAAAAATTGAAAATGCATCCAAGGGAACCCTAAACCTATACAAACTCACTGCCCAAAGGAGGGGTTCTAACTCTTAACCTAATGAGGGTTATGAATTTCTTAAGAATGCTAGGGTTTTAAGGTACCTTGTCAAGAATAAATGTCAAACAAATTGAAAATGCAAGATCAAATCATGCCAATTTAATAATACAAACTACATGATATGCAAGACACAATGCAAAAAGAATCAAAGTCCAACTCTTAAAGGCTAGGCAGAAATGAATTTTCAAAGTTAGGATCAAAATAATGCCTTGAAATGAAATTAATTCCATGAAAAATTGTCAAAAGACATCAAGATCAAAAAATAAATTTGGTTTGAGGGTTGGACAATGTTTCCAAATGATTTTAAATGTTTCATGAATTTTTTGGTGATTTTTAAATACCTAAAAGTATTTTTAATTAATTAATTCCCATTAATTAATTAAAAATAAACTTTTAAATGATTTAAAAATATTTTTTAATGCAAAAAATAAAAATAAAAATATTTTTGGTTTCTTAAAATTAGTAAAAGATTGTATAAAAATTTTCAGAATTTTTAAAGATGTTTTACTATTTTTAATAAAATGAAGAAAACAAATGCAATTAAATGAAAAATAAAATGAATTAAAACTGAAAATGGGAAAGTATGCGCATCCAAGGGCCAGGATTCAAATTCCAGGGGGCGGGAGTTGACTACGCGCGCGTTTGGACGGCTCACATTCAAACTTGGCTAACCCTAATTAATTAGCCCTAATTACTTTCAGGCGATTTCCATCTCGATTTTACATCCGATGTCGATTCTTTTGATCTGAGGAAATAATGTAGACCTTAGGACATAATTAATCTAGGATTAGTAGTGAGAAATTGATTAATGATTAAACTTAGGTGAATTTAACTAGAAGATTAATCACTTAAGTCATGTGAGTAATATTTTGGTGATTGTGTGGAATTATTGTTGCATATGTGATCGGATAGATAGTGTAGATGTATAATTTGATGTTTATACATGTTGTATGCATATTCATGGTCATGCATACATTGAGGTATTATTGGTGGGATGATTCACTGTCGGATGGGCGTATGTAATTCATCCGTACTCCGTTGGAGAATGGTGGGGATAAATCATTGTTAGATGGGCATATGTTTATCTGAGTTTGATTGAATGAACTAAGTTGAGTTGGTACCACATGCATTATGTCATTGTTGGGTCACATTGCATGAATATTATTGTTGTGAATCATGTGTTGTTGCTGCATAATTATTATTGTGATATATTTTTACATGTTGTTGTGTGAGAAACTACCTTTGATTTGTTATATGCACCATTAATATTTGAATGTGTTTCTCACCCCTTTGTTGTTGTTGTTGTATTTGTGTTTCCTTGGAAGTACAGACAATCTAGGTACCTAAGTGTGCATGGACTTTGTGTTGCTTGTTTGAGTCATATGATTGCTCTGATACGTAACATGTGAATGAGGATTTTGATATTTTGTTGTTTAAGTTATCCGTTATGTATCTTATTATGTTGTTGGAAACTTTATAACTAAGGATATTTGAGGAATTATTGTTGATGTTGACTTTTTACTATAATTTGAAATAAATCATATTTTCCGATGCTTTTAATAAAAGAGTTTTGTTGGTTAATGTTGTAGATGTGGCATTCCACTTGTTTTATACTCTGATTTTCATATTTATACAATATTTTATAAATTGGGAAAAGTGGTGTGTTACAACTAGCATTTCTGCCACTAGCATCAAATACTCGTATTACGGAGTTGCATTGTTTAGATCTCTAAAATCTATACAAACTCGAAGTGTTATGTTATTATTAATTACATGTACTATATTGGCCTAACCATTCGACATACCTTGCAATTCTGATGAACCGGCTTTTGAGCAGTCTTTCGATTTATTGTTTTATCTTCAACGTAACCTTCAACGTAAAGCATCGAGGATGTTTCTTTATTGGCCTCTTACGACTCAACCCAGTCATCTCGCCATAATCCCAGGCAAAACAATCTATGTATTCTTTCAATACTCTGATCAGTTTGGCCTTCATTTTGACCAAACTTTGGTGATGATGTATGTTGGTCTCTTTGTCACCCTATCCTCCAATTCAATCTCTTAGAGTGGGTCTTAAGATTGAATCCTTTGAATTTCATTTGTTGTGTCTCTTTCGAACCCCAAAGGCTCATTGTCATAAATGCAATCTAGCCTTCGGCTTTCCAAAGCTGTTGTCTGGTCACGTGGGCCAAATTGGAATTTTTTTACTTCGGCTTCGATCGCCAAATGTTGTAATATTATGGCCTCTAGAGCCATTTTTATTTTTTTCAACCAAGTTGGCTGAAACTAGTGCCAAGCCTTCTAACTCAATGGTCATTTATGTTGACCATAGTCCCCATTGAATGAGGATCCACCTCTTCGGGATCGGTAACCCTTTCAGCATCCTAAACAAAACCATGATCAAGATCCATATTTAGGATGTGGATTATATATACAGAGGTGGCAGGTCTTGATTCACCGTCGCATGGTGCAATATTCGCCAAGTGTCGGTCGAATGATCTTTTTGCGCCTTTGGCTTCGTCCACCTTGTAATAGCTTTGATCTACCTCAATGTTTTTTTGACGATGTCACATGTCCTCTATATGATCAATATTTGATGCAAGGTTGAAGGGTCTTCTCTGATTCCATAAATCCAACAGAGTTAGTAACAAAAACAAAACAAAACCTACAAAACAAGACAAAAGGTTAGTATGCAATGCAGTATGCTTATTTGTTTCCAAGGTATCCGGCTTGGCATTTGGTTTTGACCTTTCCAGACCCCGAGGAAGATGCTGTTTGATGTTGCTTAGGAGAGAGAGATTCAAATGAAACAAACTAATGAATATATTACAAAAAAGCGAACGATACATAGTTTGTTTTTTACAATACATGCCCTCTGAGGGGTCAATAAATACAACATAAAATAAAAGTACATGAAATGAAAACAACAACAAGCAAAAGTCAGACACCAAGACCAAACTCATCCTCCTGGACTTCCTTCAAAAGTGCTTCAGTCACAGGATTAGTTGGATGCTCTGTGAGGTTCCTGATGAGAAGATTCCTGGTGGTGATAGCAGTGGTTAGCTTCTTGTGTCTGCCCTGGTCCTTTGACCTCTTCACACCAGCTCTGAGTTTCAATTCTGAGATCTCCCTCTGGGCTGCTACTAGGGCTTCCTGCTGCTCCTTTGCATTAGCCTCAAACTGCTCAATCTTGTCATGAGTTCTCTTATCCTCCTAGGTGCGAGCTTCAGTGATCCTGACCCACCTAGCTTGGCTCTCCTTCAGATAAAGATCAGTCATAGCTCTCTGGAACTGGGCCTCTTTGCAGGCATTCTTCAAAATCTGTTCTCCAGCCCTGGACTTCTTGATGTAGTCCTCTGACTTTTCAATCTTGGCTAGATGCTCCACCTTAAGCTTTTACAACCTTTCAATGTCCAGACGACCATCACTCCTCTCCCAGAGGGTTCTCTTCAAGGCTTCAGATAAATTCTCATTCCTCTCTTTGAGCTTTTCAAACTCCTCCAGGCTGACAGTGGCTGGAGGTGGTGCTGTGGATGGTCCAGGTACATCTTCAATGGTGAAGGGCATCCCAGAAATTTGAGCCCTGGCATGAGACCACTCATAATACTGAGCTGAGGCCACATTGTTGCATCTCCCAAGAATGGTTACCCCTTTAGTCTGGACATTGTCCCAAGCCCAGGATGCTTGCCTGACAATAGCCAGATTAGGCTTAATCTCACAATAAAGGGTCTCAGCTAGATCTTGTACTCTAGGAGGGTGGACCAATGCATAGCCCAGTTGTCTTTTGAATAGCAGAGGGTTGTAGTTGATGCAACCCTTTACTCCTATCAGAGGTACATTGGGGAACTGCCCACAACTAGTAATGATGTCTCTGCCTTTGGTGCTCTGAGTGCACCACCTGATGTCAGCTGAGGTTAAAGCAATGAGTCTTCTAGCCCAATTCTTTTGCTGGTGAGGATTCAAGAATGCATCAGTCTTGGGAAAGTGTTTGAGCAGCCAGGTATGGAATAGGGGAGCACAACATCTTACCAACCTTCCTCTTTGCTTTTCATTCCTTTGGTGAACAGAGTAGTAGAAATCTCCCAGTAAGGTGGGCACTAGGTTCCTCATAATGAAAAGGTGAATTGCATTCTTGCTAATAAATTTAGGCTCATCTGCAAATAATATAACCCCATATATGCTAAGGGCTAATAATGCACAGACTGCCTTCCATTCTCCCAGGGAGGCCTTCAAGATAGCCTGAGAGGTCAAGAAATCCAAGTGTAGACCAGAGATTCCAGCCTTTGCTGTCATGTTCTGCTCAATCAGAATTGGTTCCAGATATAATGCCTTTTCCACTTCTTCATTACTAGGAAAGGCCATCTCAGGGTTGAAGGGGACTCCACCCCTGATAGGTACACCAATCAGTGATGAATACTCTTCCAACAAGGGTCCCAACTGAAAATCCTGGAAGGTGAAGCACCTCAAAGGGGGATCATAGAACTGCAGGCAAGTATGAATCAAGCTCCTCTGGGAAGGGTCCAAATCCATAACCACATCAAGGATGCCTCCATAATGTTCTCTGAATAGTGGTATATGGTCTGGAGTAATCAGGGCCTGGACCTTCCTGATGCCAGCCAGCTCAAGCTCAAAGAAATGGTAGGAGATGTTGCTCTTCTTGGGTGCCATGTTGCTGAAGAAAAGCTGAACCAGATGCTGATGATGATGACTGATACTAGAAGATGGGCCACTGACAGGCTGAGAATGGTGGTGCAGGTGACTGAAGCAGGTAGCTGATGAGGATAGCTGAAGCAGATACTGGTGAAGATAGGTCTATGCAGATGAAGGGGTCAAAACCAAGCCAAAATATAGTATGGATACCCTGAAAAACAAATAAGCAAATGTTAAATGATGCAATGATGATGTATGCAAATGATATGCAAGGGTTTGTGATCAAGCTGGATCTGATTAACTGCCTTGATATAAGTCCATGTATGTTCAATAAGTCCAGATGGAGGTTCATAAGTCCAGTAACCAAGGTGGGGGACTCAAATAAAGAGTCACATGTCCAGGGTTAAAAATCACAAGAACTGTTCCAAAATGGAGTACTCTTAATCAAAACAAAGTAACAGGGTATGTTGAGGTCAAGGGTACCTGCAAACCTGTAAACAGCCCAACCCCCTCACAGGTGGTGTTCTAAAACAAGGATCCTCAGACTTGGATCAGTTATGAGAAGTGTAAACACTTCTAACCCGGAGGTACAGTGTTTACAATAACCATAAAAGATCCTCCTCTAATTCACCTCAGTTTCTGAAGGTCATAGTAAAGGTCATCCAGACTTAGCAGGCTTCCCAGATAGCCCTAGCACTACAGGAAATCTGTAGCACAGAGTTCTCAAGAAGAAACCCATATCTGAACCGTGTTTCATATTCCCGCACCAGACCGAAATGGAATGGGAAAGAACATGAACCACTCTAGCCTAGGTGTCACTTAGGTCCCAGGTATAGGACCTCAACTCTCAATAGAACCCCACCCACCAAAGCAAAACCAGATCCAGCCAAAACAGTATGACAGTATGATGTATATAAAGCTATAAAGAAAGCAATAAACAAAACTGTACATGAAGCAATAAACAAAACAAATATACAAACACAGATAGCACATAACACCCCAGTAAACACAAATCAAACAAGCGCTAGGAGGAACCCACAAAAAGAACCAGAAGCCCTGGTTACGGTATAAGGGTCCCCAGCAGAGTCGCCAAGCTGTCGCTCCCCGATAAATGGGAATGACCCAAATAAAGGTACAGACGCGAACGGTCGACGAAGGGAGGAATGTGAGAACACACAGGAGTGAACTCACAGGAAAAGGAAAGAGTCACCAGCTAGGCATTTTTATCCCGAAGGAAAGGTAATGCTGCATAAACCTAAGAAAAGATATGGATAAGACAGTTGCGAACCAGAGAGACTGAGAAAGGGGGTTGGTTACAACCTGGGAAGGTATTAGCACCCAGATTGTCCATCGAACTCGACGGGATCCACGCTTAAAAGATTTGTGTTTTAAAGGGGTAGTGTTAGTGAAATTTGTGTATAAAAGAGCTGGAAAAGGATGTACAGGTGTCAGTGTAAAAGAAGTGTAAAGTGTGTAATTGTACAGTGTGAGAACACAGATGAAATGCTCATGATAATGAGGCTAAAGAATGATACTGAAAGAGGGGGAATATACAGAGACTTTTGTTCGATAACTGTTAAGTTATGCCTACGTATCCTCTCGTGCAATGAGGAAGTCAGAACACCGTAGTTCGACCCAAAGAGACTGAAAGGTAATTGACTTGTGAACTGCTTACTTTTCTATGCTCAAGTGTATGACCTATCTGGCTCAGGTGCAAACTGTCTTGCATTAGACGGAAGAAGCAAGTTCTCGTTTATGAGTGAATGAGATGAGAAAAGAATCCCGGAGGAGACGATTATTGTTTGTTTTTGATATTTTCAGTCTTTTATTGCTTTTGAAAGTTTGTCATAAGTTAATGAGCTTAAGCCTAAACCAATGGGTTAGTAAACTCATCACATCCTCCCTCTGATTAGGGGTAATGAGAATACCTTAAGTGTGAAGTCAGCTTCTCACACTTAATCACCTTTGATGTAGGATTAATATCATTAACCTACTTGTGATTATTTAGATGTTTTTGGGTGTTTTTGTTTAGTGTTGAGTAATGAGATTAAGCCATAATCAAGGATTAAACAGACTCATTACACCATCCTAATAGAAGGATAATAGATGAGAATGTTTAAGCTGAGGAATGCTCCTCAACTTAATCCATGATTAGGGATTAATCTCATGACAAAACAAAGCCTTTATTAAATGGATTTTAGTTAATGATAAGATGATGAAGTGAGTTTTAGGGTTTGTAAGACAACTTGAGGGGGACTTGTCCATTAACACTAGGGTTAGTCCTTCTTAACCAGTTAAGGAAGAATTAGAACCCTAATGCAAGGCCCAAGTTACAAGTTTGATGTCTTGATGGTTATTAAGTGAATTTATTAAAGGATTTAAACACATTAAGGGTTTAACACTTAGGATTAAAGTTATACACTCCATCCTAATAGAAGGATGCAGGCATAAGCTTAATCACAAAGCCTTAAAGCCTTTAGGGTTTAGTCCCTGATTATGAGATGAGAAGAGAAGACTCAATGAGGCATAAAGATAAAATCTAAATGGGGGACTAATCAAAACCCTAATTATTGTCATGCTTGGTTGTTCCTAAGGTTTGTGAGGTTTACAAGAGAAATCTTCAGAGGAACCACCAGGAAGCAGATGAAAGGAGCAAAGAAAAGAAAAGTAACTTGCTTCATTCAAGAAGACAAGTCACTTGAAGAAAGAAGGTAAGAAGAAGAAGAAAGAGCAAGCTCAATCTCAAACACAAGACAAAATGCAGCAATGATGCATAAGAGAGATGAAAAGAAATTGTGAGAAGTGAAGGCAAATTCACTTCTCAAAGCAACTTACCACCTGAAAAGTTAGCCAAAAGAAATGAAATGCAATGCAAATGAGATGAAATGTCATGATGCAAACCAAAGTCAGAAGCATATATGAGATTATAATGATTCTATGAGATGATGCAAACATGAAACAAAGCATGGGGATGATCATATGAACATATGGATGCAAGAGAAGCATGCTTAGAACCATGATCATACATGAAAAGTTATGAAATGCAAATGACATACAACATGGCAAATGCAAGAAGCAAAGATCAAATATGATTCTAATATGTCTTAAGATGTCTAATGAATCAAATGGATGCATAAAATGTCATGGCAAGTCATGGTATGCAAGCAAATGGAAGATGAATGCAAAAGGAAGCCCAAATTAGGGTTTATGATCAATGCACCAAACAGAAACCAAAACCAGAAGCAAACATCAAGATAAAAAATTGAAAATGCATCCAAGGGAACCCTAAACCTATACAAACTCACTGCCCAAAGGAGGGGTTCTAACTCTTAACCTAATGAGGGTTATGAATTTCTTAAGAATGCTAGGGTTTTAAGGTACCTTGTCAAGAAAAAATGTCAAACAAATTGAAAATGCAAGATCAAATCATGCCAATTTAATAATACAAACTACATGATATGCAAGACACAATGCAAAAAGAATCAAAGTCCAACTCTTAAAGGCTAGGCAGAAATGAATTTTCAAAGTTAGGATCAAAATAATGCCTTGAAATGAAATTAATTCCATGAAAAATTGTCAAAAGACATCAAGATCAAAAAAGAAATTTGGTTTGAGGGTTGGACAATGTTTCCAAATGATTTTAAATGTTTCATGAATTTTTTGATGATTTTTAAATACCTAAAAGTATTTTTAATTAATTAATTCCCATTAATTAATTAAAAATAAACTTTTAAATGATTTAAAAATATTTTTTAATGCAAAAAATAAAAATAAAAATATTTTTGGTTTCTTAAAATTAGTAAAAGATTGTATAAAAATTTTCAGAATTTTTAAAGATGTTTTACTATTTTTAATAAAATGAAGAAAACAAATGCAATTAAATGAAAAATAAAATGAATTAAAACTGAAAATGGGAAAGTATGCGCATCCAAGGGCCAGGATTCAAATTCCAGGGGGCGGGAGTTGACTACGCGCGCGTTTGGACGGCTCACATTCAAACTTGGCTAACCCTAATTAATTAGCCCTAATTACTTTCAGGCGACCGGAACATTGTTCCGGTCGTCTTCTCCGGCAAGGTGTTCATGCTATCTCACTCCCTAAGCATCAAAACTCCACTAAAATCTCCAGATTTCATCCTTAAACATCACTGAACCTAAACCCCACCCCAAAATCCATTTATTTTCACTGAATCATAAGAATCAAAGCAAATATCAATTCACGGGCAAAGTTTCAGAACAAGCATACAACCTCAAAACTCAATCATTTTCAAAAATAAAAGGCTCAGTGAACTCAGGGAAGCATGTAGATCATTTTAGAAACAATAGATAAGAGTTCTGGAAAAATGAATTTCCATGGCTACCTGAATCGAAGCTTTGATTTCTGGCACTTTCTGGCTGATGTCTTGCTTGCAATCAACTCCCCTGGACCTCCTGAGAAGCTTTCAAGGCTTGTTTGAAGTTTGTAATGGTTGGTTTGAAAGATGGCTGAAGTTCTGCTCAATGAGGGGCAGAAATCGTATTTTGGTTTCTGAGGGTTTCAGGCTATGGTGATGGGTGCTTTGTGATCAGTGAAGCATATGGAGATGGTTTGTGAAGTTGGTTTATGTGTTTGAGGCTTGTGTGATGAGTTTCGAAGAGTTTTGCAAATGGAGCATAAACTTGAAAACTAGGGCTTTGGTGTGTTTCAGCATGAAGTGTTATGTGCTTTGGCTTGCTTTTGATTTGTATAAACAATTGTGATAGGTCAGAGAGTGGGTGCTGGCCTATTGTGATTGGTATGGGTCTTTGGCCAAAATGTCAACTTGATTTGTACTTGAGGTATGGGCAATGGTACAACTTGCTTTTTGGCATGCTTGGGCTCAGCTGAGTTTAGGGAATGCTATGAAAAAGGTTTAGAGGCAATGCAGCAAGTGGTTTGTAACTTGTGATAGGTTTTGCAAGTTGATTCAAGTTTGGTTCCTTTGGGATTTCTTGAAGTTCAAGGCATGAAATGAGATGATTCTTGGGCCAATTCTGATTTTTAGAGGTCATGTAATCATGTTGTGAAGAAATTGTACACATTTGAGGTCTTTAGAACACTTGATCAAGTCATTTTGCAAAATGCCTCTTTGGTAGAAAACTTCAAATTTTGTGATTTTAGCCAACTTTGACAAGCCATAACTTTTGATCCAAAATGAATTAGGTCATGTTCTTGTACTTTTTGAAAAGGGAATGATCCATTCTACAACTTTCATGACCAAAGTTTTTTCATTTGGAACATTTTTGAATCAAAAAGCAAGGGTTGAAAAAGTTTCCCAAAATGGCAATTTCATTAAAAGTCAAACTTTCCCAAAAAGTCAACTTTGCAAATGACTTGAAATTCTTCAATTTTGTGAACTTACAACATCTTCCATGATCAAATAAAGATCATACACAATCAAAATGATGAAGAACACCCTTTGGTTGGGTCATTGGGGGCCTCAGATGCCCTGATTTTACACTGACTTGCTTGAAAAGTCAACTCTTGATCAGATGACTTCCCCATTGAATTTCTTCATGAAAATTGATATGCATGCTCCCTATACCATATAGAGACCAATAGAAACAAGAATGACCAAAAAATTTGGAGTTATGGCCTCTGAAACCAAAACCCTAATTTTAGGTCATCTGTGCAGTCAAACTTGGCTCTGCTTCCATACCATTTTCAGTTCTTGTGATTCTTTGACATTCTTGACTTTGAGTGGATATAATATGATGCTTGAACATACATGGACCCCTTTGAAGTGATTGATGGCCTTTGGAGTGGCTAAAGAAGCTCTTGGATTGCTCAGATCACAAACCCTAGATGCAGATGACTTGAAACAATGCAGTGAACCAAAAATGTGATATGAGATGCTATGATTGGACTTATGCTCATGAGGAGATCACAAGCCATGGTGGATGGGTGAGGGCAAATTTGGGGTGTTTACACATTAGGCTGACAACTTTCCCCATCTACAAATACTTTGTTGATTGGTAGTCCATCGACCTTGGCTCTTATGAAAAAAGGCTTCAAATGATACATCATCTCTGTACTTGGCTTTTCGAACATTGATTACTACTCTTCCACTACGTTATTATTCATGACATAATAGTACAAAGCTTTGTGCTCAGTGGCTTCGTATGAAGTATTTGTCTGCCTCAGAGACCTTCGACACTTTATCGTACTCCGATGGAAACACTGACACGATGCCACAATTTATGAAGAAGGTTTCGTCGTAAGTGTCATAATTATAAAGATCATAGCCATCCATATCATCTTCTGGGGTCGGTGTGTATTCAGTCTCTTCTTTATCTAACTGAGGAGTGTACTCTAGTTCTCCCTCATCAGATTGGGGAGTATATTCAGGCTCTTTGCAAGTCTCAATTGAGGAGCTGCACTTGGTGCTCTACATCAATGCCACCTCTTTGTTTCCTGAAGAGTTGACAGTCATGGCTAATGTTTGGTTTTCCACGAGTTTTCCTTTCTCTTCCCACCTTCCTTTTTGGGGGGTAATAATTTTGCTCAACGGGTTCAACAGGCCTCAACTGTGAAGTCGACCCCTATTTTTGTTGTGAAGTCGACGCTACTTTCCAGCCTTTTTGTTTCGCTGGTAGAGTCTCCATTGAGTTATAGTCATATGGTTTTTCCCTTTGTAATTTGGTCATATCCCTAAGATACTACGTATCTAACTTTTTCCTAACTGTAGACACATATTTTTGACACCATAATTTGAAAGATAAAATGATGCTCTTTGACAGAGGAAGATATTTACAAAGGAAGGGAACTGAAGAAATATATTTGAAGATATATTTCGACAGTTTTTAGTTGACATGTTGTTTTCGACATTTTGACAAAGAGAGATGATGCGTTGTTTCTACAAATTTGGTTGATATGTTATGTTACGACACTTCGACAGGCCTGAAGGGACGCGTTGTTTCGACATTAAGGATAAATTCAAATTTAGACAGTTATTATGCTTAGCAGAAGGACGCGTGGAAGCTTTTGAAGAAAGGAAAACATGCAGAAAGCCAAATGTCATTAGTCTTAGGATTTTTCCGTTGATAGCAGTTATTTTAGTTTGTATATAAATAGGATAATGTTTGTTAGATTTAGTGTGTGATATTTTATGTACAAATTCCTGTTAAAATTACTCAAAGTACCCGTGTGAGAGAAAAGAGTTTGATTTCTGGAAAAATGTACGTGTGAAACACCATTTTCTTTCAGTTTAATACAATTTCATGTTATTTAACATTTTCAACATTCTTATGATTCTTGCAAATTTATAAGTTCTTTACTTTTGCCAACTTTTACTTTCCTTGCATTTATCCTTTCATATTACTAAAATTTACTTAGATTACGTTTTCGTCAAGAAACCTTATTTTTTTTCCTTGTTTCATAAGAATCATATAAATATAATAAAAACCTTAGTGAGAGTAAAGCAACAGAAGATGGCTAAATCATCACTTTTGACCAAAGCACTTATGTCCTAGGATTTGTATGGTTGATCCTGCAAGTAAACTAGTCCAACATTTAGATTAGAAACCAGCGGTTGTTCGACGGAAAATCACCAGCGAACAAATTTGCACGCCCATTGGGACCTTAGTACGCAAAAGATATTATAACAACTCTTAGTTAAAAAAAGTTTTAATTCGTTGCATGATTCTAAGAAGCGGTAAGTTAGCCGTAACTAACGTAGAAAGGCCTAAACAAACAAGAGTAAGAAGAATGGTGAATCCGCCACATAGTCAAAATGAAGATACTACAGTTCTTAACCCTATTCCTTCGACTGAAGGAAATACATGGTCGGTTTCTGTATCAGAAGCCATACCCTCTTCGTCAGGGTCAACACCTGCATTTGCAGTATCTCATAATGCGCCTAGTTTTTCTTCCATGGGAACCCAAATGTCCATGGGAACACCTTCCCCTATAGGGAACGTCCATATGCCTTTTTCGACAAGCTTTACAATGCCTTTGTTTGGTAGGGAACAACCTTATGGGATGCCCACTGCCACTATGGCAAGTCTGCAAAATGCATCTTTAGTTTATTCTGACTCCTTGTTGAATAGATCATCACCATTGCAAGGATCAGGATCTGGTGGAAACATGGGAAGAGTAAATCAACTCCCACCAGGATTCTAAAATTATTCGTCAGCAATCACCACAAATTCGGCAAACTCCATTAGGCAACAAATGGATGAGAGCAATCATGAGATGGTCCATATGTTAACACAACAAATGGGAGAAGTGTTTAATCCTCTGATACGAAACACTACCCAAACCAACCAATTGTTGGCAGAACAAATGACGTGTATTGCCAAATTTTTCGGTGTACCCCAAACACAGCCCAGAGAGCAAACAATTCAAAATCCTAGGACACCGGTCGGAGAGGAACATACCATAAACCAAAGGTTAGTAGAAATTCCTCAATTCAACATTAGAAACCAAGAGGAAGCGGTCGAACAAACTCAAATAGAAATTCCCGCCCAACCAGAGCCTAGGAGAACTCTAATCCAAAGAGGTCAAGACGTTGATCATGTTATACAGCAAATGTGTTATAATAACATGCCTTCCGAAAACAACCTAACAACCATTGTCGAAAGAATAATGGCACAAAATGGGGTAAACGTAGGATTACAAAGGCCTAGTTATGTCTCCCCATTGTCTGAGTATATTCTACAACAAGAATTACCCCCAAGGTGGAAAGTCCCCAAGTTCACCAAATTTTCAGGGGATACTAGTGAATCAACTATAGAGAATGTTGCACGTTATCTGATCAAAGCATGGGAAATAGCAAATAAAGAAAATTTAAGGACAAAATATTTTCCATGTTCTTTGACAAAAAATGCTTTCACTTGGTTTACGTCTTTGCCTGCAAACTCCATTTATACATGGACCCAATTAGAAAGATTGTTCCATGAATAATTCTACATGGGGCAAACCAAAATAAGCCTGAAGGAATTGGCCAGTGTTAAAAGAAAACTCTCTGAACCAATAGATGACTACTTGAATAGGTTTAGATTACTAAAGGCCAAATGTTTCACCCAGGTACCTGAACGTGAATTGGTCGAAATAGCTGCAGGTGGTCTAGACTACTCTATAAGGAAGAAACTAGACACCCAGTATTTAAGAGACATGTCACAATTGGTAGATAGGGTGAGACAAGTCGAAAAACTAAAAGCTGAGAAATTCAGAGTAAATAGAAACAAAAGAGAAAGAGTGGCTTATGTAGGAATGCACCAAGAAGACGAAAATGATGTAGATAACGTAGATGAACCATCTCGCTTTGATGAACAGGAAATCTACTTAGCAGAATTAAAGCAAAGACCACAATATTCTTGTAGAATGCTAGTTCCGTCGAATGAAAAAAATCCAGTAGAGCCCGGAAATAATGATAAGTTTCCAAAAAGAACTTATACGTTCGATGTCACCAAGTGTGATGAAATTTTCGACAAATTAGTCGAAGATGGTCAGATGATAGTTCCATCAGGCACTAAACCACCTCCTATTGAACAATAGAAAAAAAGAGGTTTTTGTAAGTACCATGGTTTTCTAGGTCATAAAACGTCTCAATGTTTCCTTTTTAGGGACCTAGTGGAGAATGCTATCCGTGATGGAAGACAAAAATTCACTGACAAGAAAAAGTAATAAATGAGGATTAATTCTAATCCTATGCAGGTTGTTGAGGCCAATTATGCTGAACCATTCATTGTGAATATGGTCGAAGTTGAAAAGGCGTCTGAGGATATTTTGAAATGATAGAAGCTACTAAAGGTTTCGACACTCACAATAACATGATGGGGATTGTTGATGATCTCCTAGACCAGCCTGAAGTGGAAGAAGTATCCAAAGAATGTGTGACCCTGACAATAATGATCAAGGTTACTGAAAATCTTGATGTGAAAGGATTGAATGACTACATCGACTAAGTTGAGACTACTGAAGGTTCCAACAGTCAAGATAAATTTGAGACTACTGAAGGTTCCAACTGTCAAAACAAAGTTGAGACTACTGAAGGTTTCGACAGTCAGGAAAAAATTGAAGTTACTGAAGACTTTGATAACCAGAAAAAGGTGGAAACTACTGAATGTTTCAACAAAGGATATAACAAAAACATTGTCGAAGATGGAATAATTGGGCTACTTTAGGGGAGCCCAGTGGAAAGCTTGATTATCTCGTGAAGTACACTGCTCCCACAAGCTCTCGCATTGACATCAACAAAATCCAACCAACTGGATGGGAAGATGTCCCTGTAAGCACTAATGAGGAGACAACTAACAGTTTCTTTAGCATCGAAAAGAAGGCTTCTGAAGGCCTCATCGTTAGAGACAAGGCTGCTGAGGGTGTTGGTCCTAATCAGATAAAGATGAGTAATGTTGCAAATGGCATCAACATTGTGTGACCTGTTAATAAGGACATTACAAGAATTAAGGCAGAAGTTGTTGAAGGCCCTGTAAAACCTGTCACTTATGGAATCCTGCGTAGAATAATGGAGGATCCTAAGGGAAGTCAAGTTAAAAACTGCTGCACAGAGGCCTGTGGATGAGCACTTCCAACTGATGAGGACAGTTCAACAGGAGAAATGGGCAAAGCTGAGAGGAAGTTGATCGAAAAAATGGAAAAGTTGAAGATCACTGGTGGTAAATCAGCTAGTATCAACATGGTCTAAACTTCTCAAAAGAACCCTACATCAGTTCCTGAGGAACACCGTCGAGAAGAATATCAGAGGCTGACATATCCTAAGGAGGAAGAAAGTCTGATTGATTTCATAAAAAAGTGTCAAAGGAAGAAAGCTGAAGTAATGTTGTGTCCACGCTGCAACGCTATTTTCGACAAGAAAGCAGTAGACAATCTAGAGGTGATAGAATATTCAAAAAGAAAAGGAAAATGGGGGGCAAGACCAGCCCCAGAGGCAGAAATATATGATCCAAGAAGAAGGGAGCATCACCAGTAAGGAATTGGAGGTCGAAACAACCATTCATATAAACTAATTAACAAAGGCATCGATGATAAGTGGGTATAACCCATCAGGGACGCTCAAGGGAGAAAGGAGTGGAGCAACTTCAACATTCTGAGAGGCTCTTCATTAGCACAAGGAATAGGAACAGAGAAGCAGAAACCATGGGTTTACCCTTCAGAAAACTACAAAGGAAAAAACCCTATGACCAAGTCTCAGTGGAGAAGATTCCAAAGGCAAAAAAGGGTCGAAAAGGAAGCTATGGAGAAGGAAATGACAAAGAAAGATACTGGCTAAAAAGGTGATGTTGCACATACTCACAGCACCCAGGAAGCATAGAAGAAAGAGATTTCAGAAAACAAAGCCCCAAGTACAAGCATGGGGAAAACAAAGCCAAGAGAACAAGTCCAAGATGACGAAAAGATGACTGAAGACTTCGCGTCTGATTCTGAAGCCTCTTTCGAGGTAGTGTGCAATGTTGTCTCAGTGCTACCCAGGGATTATGACAGAGTAATGCAGATGGAAGACGAAGATGATGGTGTCGAAGAGGAACAAATGGATCACAAAGCCGTATGATACTACATTATGAACAATGACTGTGTGGAGGAGCATAATGCGTTCTTCGAAAGACTAGATGACTCGCTGAAAGGACATTTGAAGCCCTTGTTTATAAAAGGGAAGATTGAGAATTTTGGAATAAACAAAATACTAGTGGACGGAGGGGTAGCAGTAAACTTAATGCCCCATTTCATGTTGAGAAAGATTGGCAAAAATGACTCTGATGCCAAACCACACAATATGGTATTATGGAATTATGAAGGAAAGGTAGGAACTACCATATGAGTGATCCAGGTGGATTTAACAGTTGGTACAATAACAAGAACAACAATGTTTATGGTAATAGCGTCGAAAGGAAACTATAACCTCCTCTTAGGGAGGGAGTGGATACATGGCATATGAGTTGTACCTTCGTCAATGCTTCAGAGGATTTCTATTTGGAGACTAGATGGCATAGTAGAGAATATAGAGGCAGATCAAAGCTATTTTATAACAGAAGTAAATCACGTCAACCGCCTCAGTTTCGACAGAAATTTGGCTCACATTCCCCCATGTAGTCCAGCCAATTTTGACCTCAAGAAGACTGATAATGCATATTGCTCCATGTACCTCCACCTTACCTATGGCTTCCAGTGGGATAAAGAAGTGGTGGACGAGTCGAATTATATGTGGGGAACTTCCCACATACAACCCACTGGATGGGGAAGTGAATTTGAAGATGATGACTGAAACATCTACATTAGAAAGAATTACGACTTACATAGCCGAAAATAAACTCAAAACGACACTTGAAGCCGAAGTAAAATTCATTGTTGTCGAAGCCAGTCAAAACATGTCTAACCAACAAAGTCTAGAAATATACATTGAAGAAAATACTAAGGAAATCCTAGATGGCGAATGGCAAAATCAGAAGCTCGACGCCATTTATGACGACAAACCTCTGGGGTTAGAACAAGATCCAATGATGACCAACATGAAGATGGTGGCTCAAGACCCATTGGAGGAGATAGACTTGGGACAGGGGGCAGAAAAAAGGCCAACTTACATAAGCGCCAAGATGGACCCTCGGTTCAAGGTCGAAATAGTCCGTTTGTTGAAAGAGTTCAAAGACAACTTCGCATGGGACTACGACGAGATGCCTAGTTTAGATAGAAGTTTGTTCGAATTGAAGCTTCCAATAATGGAGGGAAAAAAGCCAGTAAAGCAGACTCCAAGACGCTTCGCACCAGAAATTCTATCGAAAATAAAAGAAGAGGTCGAAAGACTTATGAAATGCAAATTCATCTGCACAACCAGGTATGTCGAATGGATTGAAAATATAGTGCATGTAATTAAGAAAAATGGCAAACTAAGGGTATGTATTGACTTTCGAGACTTAAAATCAGCTACCCCAAAGGATGAATATCCTATGCTAGTAGCATAAATGCTTATAGATTCTGCAGCAGACCATGAGTACATGAGTATGTTAGACGAATACTCTGGATATAATCAAATCTTTATTGCAGAAGAAGATGTTTCTAAAACAACATTTCGTTGTCCTGGAGCGATAGGGACTTACGAATGGATAGTAATGCCCTTTGGTCTAAAAAATGCTAGAGCAACTTACCAACAGGCTATGAATTCAATTTTTCATGATTTTATTGAAACTTTCATGCAAATTTATATTGATGATATTGTAATCAAGTCTGTTTCAAGAAAAAATCATTTAGACCATCTTCGACAATCCTTTGAAAGGATGAGAATGTTTAGTTTAAAAATGAACACCCTTAAATGTGTTTTTGGTGTGCAGGCGGGTGATTTCTTAGGTTTTGTGGTCCACAAGAAAGGGATCGAAATAAATGAAAACAAAGCCAAAGCCATAATGGAAGCGAAAGCTCCATCAACGAAAAAGGGATTACAGTCTCTGCTAGGGAAAATCAACTTTCTTAGAAGGTTTATCTCCAACCTTAGTGGAAAACGCAAGCCTTCTCTCCTCTACTTCGACTAAAGAAGGAAGACTTTGCATAGGGACAAGAACAACAAGATGCCTTCAACAAGATCAAAAAATATCTAGCTAGTCCTCCAGTTTTGATGTCCCATTGTAGAAAAAGAAGTATGAGGTTATATATTTCAGCATCAGACAAAACCTTAGGAAGCATGCTATGTCAAGAAGATGAAAATGGCGTCGAAAGGGCCATCTATTATCTCAGCAGAATCTTAAATGATGCTGAAAATAGATATAGTGTGATAGAGAAATTATGTTTGTGTGTATATTTTTCTTGTACAAAGTTAAAACACCATATAGAACCTATTGATGTATATGTTTCTTCCCATTTCGACGTAATAAAGTATATGTTATCCAAATCTATTTTACATAGTCGAATTGGAAAATGGGCTTTGGCGTTGACAAAATATTCCTTAAAATATCTGCCTTTAAAGGATGTTAAGGAACAAGTGGTTGCTGACTTCATAGATGACCACTCAATAAAAGAAAATGAAATAAAATATGTTGAATTAGAGCCATGAAGGTTGTATTTTGATGGCTCTAGTCATAAGAACGGAACTGGCGTTGGAATACTAATTATTTCTCCTGACAAAATTCCAACAAAGTTCAAGCACAAGGTTGAAGGCTTATGTTCAAATAATGAAGCAGAATATGAAGCTCTGATTACTGGACTTGAAATCTTGTTGAAATTGGGGGGAACTAGAGTCGAAATAATGGGTGACTCTGAGTTGGTGATAAAACAATTGACAAAGAATATAAATGTGTCAAAGAGAATCTGATTATGTACTTCATAATAGCTAACAGACTCCTTAAAACATTTGACAATGTAGCCATTAAACACATTCCTAGTTTGGAAAATCAAGAAGCAAATGATCTGGCTCAACTTGCATCAGGCTACAAAGTTTCGAAAGAAAAATTGGAGAAAACTATTGAAGTAAGGGTGTAAACACCCCAAATTTGCCCTCACCCATTCACACCATGGCTTGTGATCATTTCATATGTATAAGCTCAATCATAACATTTCATACCACATTTTTTATTCATTGCTTTGATTCAAAGTCATCTGCATCTAGGGTTTGTGATCTGAGCAATCCAAGAGTTTCTTGAACCACTCCAAAGGTCATCAATCACTTCAAAGGGGTCTATATGTGTTCAAGTATCATATTACATCTTCTCAAAGTCAAGAATGCCAAAGAATCACAAGAACTGGGATTGGTATGGAGGCAGAGCCAGGTTTGACTGCACAGATGACCTAAAATTAGGGTTTTGGTTTCATAGGCCATAACTCCAAATTTTTTGGTAATTCTTGTTTCTATTGGTCTCTATATGGTATAGGGAGTATGCATATCAATTTTCATGAAGAAATTCCATGGGGAAGTCATCTGATCAAGAGTTGACTTTCTGGACAAGTCAGTGCAAAATCAGGGCATCTGAGGCCCCCAATGACCCAACCAAGGGGTGATCTTCATCATTTTGAGTGTATTTGATCTTTATTTGATCATGGAAGAAGTTTGAAGTTCACAAAATTCAAGAATTACAAGTTTTTTGCAAAGTTGACTTTTTAGGGCATGGTTGACTTTTAAAGAATTTGTCAATTTAGGTCACTTTTCAAACCTTACTTTTTGATCCAAAAATGCTTCAAATGGAAAAACGTTGGTCATGAAAGTTGTAGATTAGATCTTTCCCTTTTCAAAAAGTACAAGAACATGACCTAATTCATTTTGGATCAAAAGTTATGGTGTGTCAAAGTTGGCAAAAATCATTAATTTTCAAAACATGCACCAAATGGAAAACTTGCAAAAACTTTGTACCAAGGCATTTGTGACTTCTAATTCATGTCTAACCATCACACAAACATCACATGTGACCTAAAGTTCAGAATGGACTAAGGATTTCTCATGTTTCATGGTTTGTATAGCAAGATCTTTCCATATGAACCAAAAGGGAACCAAGTTGCAAAACCATCATAACACTTCCATCCACTTGTTGCCTTGGCTGCTGAACCAACCCTAGCCTTTCCCCTCACCTTGCTGCGCAGCCCACACCCCTTGTACCAAGCTAGAAGCTGCCCATGCTTTCTCTTACACAAGAGTGGACTTTTTGCAAAAGCTAGCACACCTATCACAAAAGGCCAAGTCACATCATCTGACCAATGGGATTAATTTATACAAGCAAAATGCCAGCCATTTCATACAATAAGCAAGCCTGAAGCAAGCCATAGCATCACATTCCCATTTTCACTCCCTCAAGCAAAAGCCTTTGAATCTCATTCCATAAGCAACCAACATTCAAAAAAACTCCACTAATCACCTCACCATGCTTCATTGAACCAAAACCAACAAGACATAAGCCTGAAACCAGCAAGAACTCAGTTTTTCCATTTTTCACTCTCAAAGCCAAAGCCTTCGAAACTCATTCCACAGGCCACAAACACTTGAACAAACTTCACAAACCTTCTCAAATCATCATCCTGATCACAAAGAACCCCTCACCCTTGCCTGAAACTGCCTAAATCACAAACACCATTCTCACCTGAGCTTGAACAGAACTTGTTCAATCTCCCAAACTAGCCAGCATAAACCTTTTCTAAGCATCCAAGCAGCATCAGAGGACCAAAGGGAGTGGTTTGCATCAAAGGAAGGGGTCAAAAAGTTGCAAGATTGAAAGCTTCGAAACTCAGGTAGCTCAAGAACATTTTTTCCAGAAATCTCTTTTTAAGTTCTTAAGTTGTTATTCATGCTTCCCTGATCATAAATATGTCATTGGTTTTGAAAATGGTTGAAAAATAAGGATGTAATCGTGTTCTGAAAGTCTTGCCCTAAAATTTTGTTTGTTTCGATTCATGAGATTGATGAAATATAAATGATGTTTGTGTTAGGGTTTTGATTCAGTGGGTTATGGGGATCATTTCTGTGTTCTTAGATTTCATTTTAGTTACGTTTTGAGAGTTTTAGAAATTTTCAGGTGGGGTTCCCACCGGAGAAGACGACCGGAGGTCTTCTCCGGCCACCTGAAAATAATTAGGGTTTTAATCCTGTAATTAAGGCAGTTTGAATCTGGAGCGTTGGATGCCTTGACTTTGTTGACTTCGCGCGCGTGTGTGTGGCTGTGATTCATCATTAGAAACCCTAATCACAATTAATTATTTAATAATTCAGATTAACCAAGTTTGAATGTGGGCCTTTGATCTGCACGCGCAGTCAACCCTTTCCTGGCCAGACTCAATCTCAGCCATCCATCCAGCATACTTCCATTTATTTTAATTTTAATTTCATTTTTTCTCATTTTATTTCTCATATTTATTAAAAATAGTAAAAATGCTTTAAAAATTATGAAATTTTTTACCAAGGGTTTCATTAATTTTTAAAACACAAAAATATTTTTATTTTCATTTTTATCATTAAAAAAAGTATTTTTAAATATTTAAAAGTTTATTTTTAATTGATTAATGAAAATTAATTTATTAAAAATACTTTTAGGTATTTAAAAATCACCAAAAAATTCATGAAATGTTTTAAGACATTTAGAAACATTGTCCAACCTTCAAACCAAATTTATTTTTTGATCTTGATGCATTTTGAGAATTTTTCATTAAATTAAAATCATTTTTATGCATTATTTTGATCCAAACTTCCAAAAATCATTTCTGCCTAACCCTAAAGAGTTGGACCTTGATTCTTTTTGCATTGCATTGTGTTTAGCATGTAGTTTGTGAGATTAAATGGCCATGATTTGATCTTTCATTTTCCATTTGTTTGGTAATTTTCTTGTTAAGGAACCCTAAAACCCTAGAAAACTTAGGAAAATCATATCTTGAGTTTGGTTAAGAGTTGAAACCTCTCCTTTGGGCAGTGAGTTAGTATAGGATTAGGGATCCTTTGACTGCATTTTCAATTTTTTATAATGTTATTTGCTTCTGGTTTTGGTTTGTGTTTGATGCTTTGATCATAAACCCTAGTTTGGGCTTCCATATGCATCCATCTTACATTCTCTTGCATAACATGACTTGCCATGACATTCCATGCCTCCATTTGATTCATTTAACATCATAAGACATATTGAAAGCATGTTTGATCATTGCATCTTGCATTTGCCATGTTGTATGCCATATGCACCTCATAACTCTTCATGTATGTTCTTGGTTCTTAACTTGCCCCATTTGCATTCATAAGCTTGTGTGATCATCTCCATTTGTTGTCTCATGTTTGTATCACTTCATAGCATCATTATCATCATAAGCATGCTTCTGGTTTTGATTTAATTCATACCATTCCATCCCATTTTGCATTGCATTTCTTTTCTAACCTTTCAGGTGGTAAGTGATTTTGAGAAGTGGATTTGCCTTCACTTCTCATACTTTCTTCTCATCTCTCTCTTGCATCCTTGCTGCATTTTGATATGTGTTTGAGATTGAGCTTGCTCATTCTTCTTCTTCTCACTTTCTTTCTTCAAGTGACTTGACTTCTTAAATGAAGCAAGTTACTTTGCTTCTCCTGATCCTTTCATCTGCTTCCTGGTGGTTCCATTGAAGATTCCTCTTGTAAACCTCACAAACCTTAGGAACAACCAAGCATGACAATGATTAGGGTTTTGATTAGTCTCCCCTCTTAGTTTTACCTTTGTGTCTCTTTTGAGTCTTCTCTTCTCATCTCATAATCAGGGACTAAACCCTAAAGGCTTTAAGGCTTTGTGATTAAGCTTATGCCTGCATCCTTCTATTAGGATGGAGTGTATAACTTTAATCCTAAGTGTTAAACCCTTAATGTGTTTAAATCTCTTAATCAATCCACTTAATAATCATCAAGACATCACACTTGTAACTTGGGCCTTGCATTAGGGTTCTAATTCTTCCTCAATTGGTTAAGAAGGACTAACCCTAGTGTTAATGGACAAGTCCCCCTCAAGTTGTCTTACAAATCATAAAAAGCATTTCATCATCATACCATTAAATAAAATCCACTTAATAAAGGCTTTGTTTTGTCATGAGTTTAATCCCTAATCATGGATTAAGTTGAGGAGCTTTCCTCAGCTTAAACATTCTCATCTATTATCCTTCTATTAGGATGGTGTAATGAGTCTGTTTAATCCTTGATTATGGCTTAATCTCATTACTCAACACTAAACAAAAACACCAAAAACATCTAAATAATCACAAGTAGGTTAATGATCTTAATCCTACACCAAAGGTGTTTAAGTGTGAGAAGCTGACTTCACACTTAAGGTATTCTCATTACCCCTAATCAGAGGGAAGATGTGATGAGTTTATTAACCCATTGGTTTAGGCTTAAGCTCATTAACTTATGACAAACTTTCAAAAGCAATAAAAGACTGAAAACAAAAAAACAAACAATAATCGTTTCCTCCGGGATTCTTTTCTCATCACCTTCACTCATAAACGAGAACTTTCTTCTTCCGTCTAATGCAAGACAGTTTGCACCTGAGCCAGACAGGTCATACACTTGAGCATAGGCAAGTAAGCAGTTCACCAGTCAATCCATCTTTCAGTCTCTTTGGGTCGAACTACGGTGTTCTGACTTCCTCATTGCACGAGAGGATACGTAGGCATAACTTAACAGTTATCGAACAAAAGTCTCTGTATATTCCCCCTCCTTCCAGCTTTATTCTTAGCCTCATTATCATGAGCATTTCACTCTTGTCCTTACACTGACACCTCATTTATACACTTCACACTTCTTTTACACTGACACCTGTACATCTTTTCCAGCTTTGATACACAGATTGCACTGACACTACCCCTTTAAAGCACAAATCTTTTAAGCGTGGATCCCGTCGAGTACGACGGACAATCTGGGTGCTAATACCTTCCCAGGTTGTAACCAACCCCCTTTCTCAGTCTCTCTGGTTCGCGACCGTCTTGTCCATCTTTCTCTAGGTCTATGCAGCATTACCTTTCCTCCGGGATAAAAATGCCTAGCTGGCGACTCTATTCATCTCCAGTGAGTTCACGGCTGTGTGTTCTCATTGTCCCTTTCGCCGACCGTTCGCGTCTGTACCCTATCTGACTTAGCCTCATTTAGCGGGAGCGACAGCTTGGCGACTCTGCTGGGGAACCTTATACTGCAACCAGGGCTTCTGGTTCTTTTTGTGGGTTCCTCCTAGCGCTTGATTGATTTGTGTTTACTGGGGTGTTATGTGCTATCTGTGTTTGTATATTTGTTTTGTTTACTGCTTTATGTACAGTTGTTTTATTGTTTTATTGTTTTATTTATGGCTTTACATATATCATACTGTCATGCTGTCTGGCTGGATCTGGTTTTGCTTTGGTGGGTGGGGTTCTATTGAGAGATAAGGTCCTATACCTGGGACCTGAGTGACACCTAGGCTAGAGTGGTTCATATTCTTTCCCATTCCATCTCGGTCTGGTGCGGGAATATGAAACACGGTTTAGATATGGGTTTCTTCTTGAGAACTCTGTGTTGCAGATTTCCTGCAGTACTAGGGCTATCTGGGAAGCCTGCTAAGTCTGGATGACCTTTAGTATTGACCTTCAGAAACTGAGGAGAATTAGAGGAGGAACTTTTATGGTTATTGTAAACACTGCACCTCCGGGTTAGAAGTGTTTACACTTCTCATAACTGATCCAAGTCTGAGGATCCTTGTTTTAGAACATCACCTGTGAGGGGGTTGGGCTGTTTACAGGTTTGCAGGTACCCTTTGACCTCAGCTTACTTGGTTTGATTAAGAGTACTCCATTTTGGAACAGTTCTTGTGATTTTTAACCTTGGACATGTGACTCTTTATTTGAGTCCCCCACCTTGGTTACTGGACTTATAAACCTCCATCTGGAATTCTTGAACATACTTGGACCTATATCAGAGCATTTGATCAGATCCAGCTCAGTCACAAACCCTTGCATATCATTTGCATACATAATCATTGCATCATTTTGACATGTGTTTATTTGTTTTTCAGGGTATCCATCCTATCATTTTGGCTTGGTTTTGACCCCTTCTTCAGCTTAGACCTATCTTCATCAGCACTTGCTTCAGCAATCAGTCGCCTGCTTCAGTCACTTGCATCCTCAGCCTCAGCCTATCAGTGGCCTATTTTCAGTATTGTCCTCAGTCATCATCATCAGCACCCAGTCTTCAGCAACATGGCACCTAAGAAAAGTAACATCTCCTATCACTTCTTTGAGCCTGAGCTAGCTAGCATCAGGAGGATTCAGACCCTGATCACTCCAGACCATATACCACTTTTTAGAGAACATTATGGAGGAATCCTTGATATGGTTATGGATTTGGACCCTTCACAGAGGAGCTTGATACATACCTGCCTGCAGTTCTATGACCCTCCCCTGAGGTGCTTTACATTTCAGAATTTTCAGTTGGGACCCTTGTTGGAGGAATATTCATCATTGGTTGGTGTACCCATCAGAGGTGGAATCCCCTTCAACCTTGAGATGGCTTTCCCAAGTAATGAGGAGATAGCAAGAGCATTACATCTGGAACCAGTTCTGATTGGGCAGAATTTGACATCTAAAGCAGGAATCTCTGGTTTCCATCTGGATTTCTTGATTTCTCAGGCTAGTCTGAAGGCCTCACTGGGGGAGTGGAAGGCAGTCTGTGCTCTGTTGGCCCTTAGCATATATGGGGTCATTCTTTTTGCAGATGAGCCTAGGTTTGTTAGCAAGAGTGCAATCCATCTTTTCATCCTGAGAAACCCAGTGCCCACCTTACTGGGAGATCTTTACTACTTTGTCCATCAAAGGAATGAAAAGCAAAGGGGAAGATTAGTGAGATGTTGTGCTCCTTTGTTCTATACTTTGGCTGCTCAAGCATCTGCCAAAGACTGATGCATTCTTGAACCCTCACCAGCAGAAGAACTGGGCTAAGAGGCTTGTTGCTCTAACCTCAGATGATATCAGATGGTGTACTCAGAGTACTAAGGGCAGAGACATCATTACCAGCTGTGGGCAATTTCCCAATGTACCTCTGATTGGAGTGAAAGGGTGCATCAATTATAATCCTCTGTTATTCAAAAGGCAGCTGGGCTATGCATTAGTCCATCCTCCCAAAGCACAGGATCTGACTGAAACCCTTTATGTTGAAATCAAGCCTAATCTGGCTGTTGTCAGGCAAGCAGCCTGGGCTTGGGACAATGTGCAGACTAAAGGGGTAACCATTCTGGGGAAGTGCAACAATGTGGCATCAGCACAGTACTATGATTGGTCCCATGCCAGGGCTCAATTCTCTGGGATGCCCTTTACTATTGAAGATACGCCTGGGCCTTCCACAGCACCACCTCCAGCAACTGTCAGTTTAGAGGAGTTTGAGAAGTTGAAAGAGAGGAATGAGAAGCTGACTCAGGCCCTACAGAAGACCCTCTGGGAAAGGAGTGATGGTAGGTTGGACATTGAAAGGTTGGAGAAGTTGAAGGTGGAGCATTTGGCTAGAATTGAGAAGTCTGAGGATTATATTAAGAAGTCTAGGGCTGGAGAACAAATCTTGAAGAATGCCTGCAAGGAAGCTCAGTTCCAGAAGGCCAGGACTGATTTGTATCTGAAGGAGAGTCAAGCTAGGTGGGTCAGAATCACCGAAGCTCGTACTCAAGAGGACAAAAGGACTCAGGATAAGATGGAGCAGATGGAAGCTAGTGCAAAAGAGCAACAGGAAACCCTGGCAGCAGCCCAGAGGGAGATCTCAGAGCTGAAGATCAGAGCCGGTGTGAAGAGGTCAAAGGACCAAAGTCAACACAAGAAGCTAACTGCAGCTGTTACTACCAGGAATCTCCTTATCAGGAACCTTACGGAGCGTCCGGCTGATCCTGTGACTGAAGCACTTCTCAAGGAAGTTTAGGAGGATGAGTTTGGACTTGGTGTTTGACTTTTGTTTGTTGTTGCTTTCATTCTATGTACTTTTATTTTCTTATGATGTATTTTGACCCCTCAGAGGGCTTGTATTGTAAAAAGAAACAAGTCATGTATTATTTTACTTTTTGTAATATATATATATGTGTGTTGGTTTGTTTCATCTGAGTTTTCGTCAAGCAACATCACAAGCATCTTCAAGGGTCTGGAAGGGTCAAAACCAAGTGCCAAGCCGGATACCTTGGAAACAAATAGACACACTGCATTGCATACTAACCTTTTGTTTTGTTTTGTAGGTTTTTGTTTATTTGTTACTAACTCTGTTGTGATCCCAGGAATTATTGCTCGGCGACGTGTGTTTCCACTTAACCGTCCACATAGATATCCAACCCGTAACAACCTTCCGGGCATACAGATGGATCAAATGCAGCAGGACCTTACAGAGGTCAGAAATCAGATGACCAACGAGAGGTTGGAAATGCGGAATCAGATGACGCAATTCATGGAGGTGATGAACAATATGGCTCAAAGCCAGGAGAGGTTGAGAGCACTGGTAGAAGGGAGGAATCAGGAAGATCATCATCCAGGGACTGCTGGGACAAGCAACAATGAAAGAGTCCAACCTCATGTCAATCCCCCAGTCTTTGGACCCCACCTACATCCAGAGGTCAACATCCCTGCAAATGTTCAAGGGACTGCCACTGCAGGCAGAGTGCTGCAAGAAGACCCCCAGGAAGATCAGTTCACAGTAATGGGAGCTGGGGAGGAAGCTTATGATAGAAGGCTGGATGAGATAGCTGAGAAATTAAGATCCTTAGAGTCTCAAAACTCTTTGGGTTTTGATGTTATGGATATGGGCTTGGTAGACGGGGTCAAGATCCCCCACAAATTTAAACCACCATGCTTTGAGAAGTATAATGGGACTTCCTGTCCCCGGACCCATCTACAATCTTTTCTCGGGAGGCTGAAGGCCTATACCATGGACGAGAAGCTCTGGATGTTCTATTTTGAGGATAGCTTGACGGGAGCTTCAAGAGAATGGTACTCTCATCTGACAAGAGCAACTATCAGGTGTTGGAAGGACCTGGCAGAGGCCTTTATCAGACAGTACCAATACAACTTAGACATGGCACCCAACAGGACCCTCCTAATGGGAATGTCACAGTCGTCAAGGGAAAGTTTCCGAGAGTATGCCCAGAGATGGAGGCAATTGGCTGCTGCTGTTCAGCCACCTATGTCAGAGAGGGAGATGGCAGATATGTTTATGAACACCCTCCAAGGAACATACATTGACAGGCTAGCTGCCTTCTCTTCAACCAGCTTTGCAGATGTTGTCATAGCTGGGGAAAGAATTGAGAGCCTGTTAAAAATGGGCAAGATTTCTGACAATGGTGCCAGCTCGTCCAGCAATACAAGGAAGCCTTTTGCAGGCCCAAGAAGAACTGGCGAGACCAATGCCATCCACACCAACAAGGGCAGACCCCAGTATGTTCACAGGTCTGTGGCAGCAGTCACCATTCCCGCTCCAGCTCATCCACAACCAGCTTATCAACCACCGCAACAAAATTATCAGCAACAACCTCAGTACCAGCAACAAAATCAGTATCCTCCGAGAAATTACAACAACAACAACACCAACAACAATAATCAGCAGAGACCATTCCAACAGAGACCTTCTCAGGCCAACAGGGTGATCGATCCGATCCCTATGCCCTATGCAACATTACTGCCACAACTCCTGAAACTCAACCTAGTTGAGCTAAGGACGTTGGCACCTCCAGATCCTAATAGTCTACCCAGAAATTATGACTCCAACGCCAGATGTGCCTTTCACTCAAATGCACCTGGCCATAGTACAGAAAAGTGCAGAGCCTTGCACATGAAGGTACAAGACCTGGTAGACTCTAAGGCCCTGAATTTCGCACCACCACCCAATGTCAACAAAAATCCTATGCCACACCACGGAGGTCCCAGAATCAACGCTATTGAAGAAGACAAGTCGTCTTATTTGATAACCAGTGTGGGTCAGATTCGGACACCGTTGGTAGAGATTAAGGCTCAGCTCCTCGAATGTCAAATGTTCCCGGGGTGTGAGTTAGGGTGCGCTTACTGCAATATTTCAGTAAATGGGTGCGATAACTTGAGGAATGGCATAGATGGTCTCATTCAGAGTGGTCGACTTCAAATCACCACATCATTTCCAACAAATCCAGCAATCTCATCAGCAACAATTCCGGTATCTCCTACAACTGCAACAACCATTGTTCCCGACAATTCTTCGGCTTCATCAACAAGTGCTTCATCTGTCATTTCAACTGATCAGATATCAACAAATGTTCCTTCTGCAACTCCAGCACCACTCCATTTCGAAACTTCTACAACAACAACACCCATCCTTCCAACAATGTTTCCTACAACATCAGCAACAAATAATGAAGACGTCTCAACCGTTACAATCTATTACGATCCAGAGAATAATTCAGCCTACAACTCACAAAGTGCTACTCCCGTCAGAGCACCAGTCACGATATATTACGATCCACAAACTATCACAGTCCCTTCTGCAGCTGCCATCAGTCCAGTCACTGTCACAGTGCCTGGGCCAGTACCTTATGAAAGCAGTAAGGCCATCCCTTGGCATTACGGCTCTGACGTATACTGCGAAGGAAAGAAAATCACTCTTGAACCATCAACACCTGCACCACAAATAGACAATGTGGGAGAAGGCGGAGGCTTCACTCGAAGCGGACGTCTCTTTGCTCCACAAATTCAAAGATCCACTGCCGAAGCAGAAGCTGCTGCCAAGGCAAAAGGAAAGAGCCCGGTGCAGGAAGATCAAGCTATTAAGGAAACTTTGAAAACACCCTTTGATCAAGAAGTTGATGAGTTTATGAGGATCATCAAAAAGAGTGATTACAAAATAGTGGATCAGCTTCATCAGACGCCTTCCAAGATCTCCATTCTATCATTGCTTATGTGCTCCGAAGCCCATCGGAATGCACTACTCAAAGTCTTGCACGCAGCTTACGTGCCTGAAGAGATCACCGTCAATCAGTTGGAAACCGTGGTTGGAAATGTTACTGCTAGCAATGGGCTAGGGTTCACCAACACTGACTTGACTACGGAAGGCCGCAATCATAACAAGGCCCTGCACATCACTATGGAATGTAAAGGTGCAGTCCTTTCCCATGTGCTGGTAGACACAGGATCATCCCTCAATGTCTTACCTAAAAAGGCCCTGGTGAAGCTAGAATATGAAGGATTGGCATTGCGTCCCAGTAACCTGGTAGTAAGAGCCTTTGATGGTTCTAAGAGATCGGTTCTGGGGGAAATTGAGCTGCCTGTAACGATTGGCCCACAAACTTTTAAAACGATCTTCTACGTGATGGACATTCAGCCTGCCTACAGCTGTTTGTTGGGTAGACCATGGATTCATGCCGCTGGCGCAGTAACGTCTACCCTTCACCAGAAGTTAAAATTTGAGTGGGAAGGCCAAGTCGTTACTATCTGTGGGGAGGAGGATATTTTTGTTAGCCATCTGGCTACTTACAAATACATCGAGATGGATGGGGAGATCCATGAAACGATGAGCCAAGGGTTTGAGGCCCTGAATGTTAATGAAGCATCTGTTGTATCTGGAATCTCCATGGCATCTTATCAACAAGCCCGGAAGGTTGTTGAAGAAGGAACTGCCCAAGGCTGGGGCAAGGTTTTATCTGTGGAAGAGAAGAAGGACAAATTTGGGTTGGGTTACAGACCAACTCAACAGAATCAAGAAAAGGCTGCTGAGAAGCCCGGTTTTGTCAGTGGGGGGATGCTCACCCCTGATGCTATCAACAGTTTGGAAGACGAGCTGGAAGAAGAACGCAACCTGGAGAGTTGGATCCGTCCGAAGATCCCGGGGAGCAGTATCTCAAACTGGTCTTCCCAGGAAATTATAAGAGTTACTCATGCAGAGTAATTATTATTTCCTGTATTTCTATAGCATGCATCAAAGTCTTGCATCTTGCCCAAGATGACAAGACTCATTTTGTAATCGGGCCATCTGTACTTTTTTGTGCAACAAGATTAATCAATGAAATATCAGACATCTTTTTGCAAACGAGTCTTTTTCTTTTCCGCTCACTGTTTTTCCATTTTTCTTTTTGTACAAAAAATAAATGGCGATGTTTTCAAAATGACAACTTTATTTCACTTTTCTAAAACAAGATTAAAATCAATCACTAAAATGAACAAACTGAACCCTTGCAGAGAGTGCCTTCCAGACAGCACCGACAACAGCACGGCTATGACTTCGTATGACTTTGACAATCCAATCAATCAAGCTGATGAAGGGGTTGAAGAAGAATATGAGCTTCCTGAAGAGCTAGCCAGGTTGTTGAGACAAGAGGAGAAGGTCATTACTCCTCATCAGGAGGAGGTAGAAACGATTAATCTTGGTACAGATGAAGACGTGAAAGAGGTTAGAATTGGGGCCTGCCTACAAGACTCAGTGAAGAGGCAACTGATTGATCTGCTTCAAGAATATGTGGATGTGTTTGCTTGGTCTTATCAAGATATGCCAGGGTTGGACACCGACATTGTTGTACACAAGCTGCCTTTAAGAGAAGAATGCCCACCGGTTAAGCAGAAACTGCGCCGTACTCGCCCAGACATGGCAATGAAGATCAAAGAAGAGGTACAAAAGCAGTGGGACGCCGGATTCCTTGCTGTGACTAGCTATCCGCCGTGGGTTGCTAATATAGTACCTGTGCCTAAGAAAGACGGCAAAGTGAAGATGTGTGTTGACTATCGGGACCTGAACAGAGCCAGCCCAAAAGATGACTTCCCATTACCTCACATTAATGTATTGGTGGATAACACGGCTCAGTTCTCGGTATTCTCCTTCATGGACGGATTTTCAGGGTACAATCAGATTAAAATGTCACCTGAAGACATGGAGAAGACAACCTTCATCACACCTTGGGGCACGTTCTGTTACAAGGTGATGCCATTCGGGTTGAAGAATGCTGGTGCAACATATCAACGGGCTATGGTGACATTATTCCACGATATGATCCATAAAGAAATAGAATGTTATGTGGATGACATGATCGCCAAGTCCCTTACTGAAGAAGAACACCTGGTGAATCTGCTGAAGCTATTCAAGCGCCTGAGGAAGTACCAACTGAAGTTGAACCCCAACAAATGCACATTCGGGGTACGATCTGGTAAGCTGCTGGGTTTTATTGTGAGCGAGAAAGGGATTGAAGTTGACCCTGATAAAGTCAAAGCTATTCAAGAGATGCCTGCACCGAAAACTGAGAAAGAAGTTCGAGGGTTCCTAGGTAGATTGAACTACATCTCAAGGTTCATATCTCACCTCACAGCAACCTGCGAACCCTTGTTCAAGTTGTTGAGAAAAGAACAAACGGTCAGGTGGAACGAAGACTGCCAGAAGGCTTTTGACAAGATCAAAGAGTACTTGCAAGAACCTCCAATCCTTATGCCTCCAGTTGAAGGAAGACCTCTGATAATGTACTTGACAGTATTAGAAGAGTCAATGGGGTGTGTGCTGGGCCAGCATGACGAGTCTGGTCGAAAAGAGTATGCAATATACTACCTGAGCAAAAAGTTTACCGACTGTGAACAACGTTATTCACTGCTCGAGAAAACTTGTTGTGCTTTAGCGTGGGCTGCTCGCCGACTGAGACAGTATATGTTGACCCACACTACTTTATTGATCTCAAAAATGGACCCAGTTAAGTACATTTTCGAGAAGCCAGCACTTACCGGACGGGTTGCAAGATGGCAAATGATTCTCACGGAATACGACATCCAGTACACATCTCAGAAAGCCATCAAGGGCAGTGTATTGTCTGAATACCTTGCTGAGCAACCCATTGATGACTACCAGCCTATGAGATTTGACTTCCCTGATGAAGACATCATGTTCATTAAAACAAAAGATCATGAAGAGCCTGTTCACACTGAAGGGCCTGACCCGGAAGAGGAATGGACTATGATGTTTGATGGGGCTGTTAACATGAATGGTCGCGGTGTTGGTGCGGTACTCATTACACCTGAGGGAGTTCACATGCCTTTCTCGGCAAAACTCACTTTCAACTGCACTAACAACGAAGCTGAATACGAAGCTTGCATTATGGGTCTTGAGGAAGCCATTGACCTCAGGATCAAGACATTGACTGTGTTCGGAGATTCAGCTCTGGTAGTTAATCAAACCAACGGAAAATGGTACACACACCAGGATCATCTGATACCTTACAGGGATTATACAAGGAGGTTATTGACTTTCTTCACAACGGTCAAGCTTGAGTATATCCCTCGGGACGAGAATCAGTTTGCAGATGCTCTGGCTACCATTTCATCCATGATCAAAGTTCAAGCTGCCAACTTTGTACCTCAAATTTCAGTGTCCAGACTTGACAGACCGGCATATGTATTTGCAGCAGATATTGTCAAAGATGATAAGCCTTGGTTCCATGACATTAAATGCTTCTTGGAGGATCAAACATACCCACCTGGGGCATCTTCCAATGATAAGAAAACTTTGAGAAGGCTTGCTGGTAGTTTCTTTCTGAACACTGATGGGTCTTTATACAAAAGGAACTTTGATATGGTACTCCTCAGATGTGTTGATAAGACGGAAGCAGATTTGTTGATGCATGAAGTGCACGAAGGATCCTTTGGTACCCATGCAGGAGGGCATGCCATGGCTAAGAAGTTGTTAAGATCAGGTTATTACTGGATCACAATGGATGCAGACTGTTGTGCTTATGCCAGAAGGTGCCATAAATGCCAGATTTATGCAGATAAGGTGCATGTGCCTCCCAATCCTTTGAACATAATGTCTTCACCATGGCCCTTTGCTATGTGGGGCATTGATATGATTGGAAAGATTGAGCCAACTGCTTCAAATGGCCACAGATTCATCTTGGTCGCCATTGATTATTTCACCAAGTGGGTTGAAGCAGCCTCATATGCAAATGTTACAAGACAAGTGGTAGCCAGATTTCTGAAGAGAGATATCATCTGTCGATATGGAGTTCCCGAGCGAATCATTACTGATAATGGTTCCAATCTAAACAACAAAATGATGGCTGAGTTATGCCGGGACTTCAAAATCCAACACCACAATTCTTCTCCTTACAGGCCAAAGATGAATGGCGTTGTTGAGGCGGCTAACAAGAATATCAAGAAGATTGTGCAGAAGATGGTAGTCGCCTACAAAGACTGGCATGAGATGCTGCCATTTGCCTTGCATGGGTACCGCACGTCGATCAGAACATCCACTGGGGCAACACCGTATCAACTTGTGTATGGTATGGAAGCAGTCCTACCTGTTGAAGTTGAATTACCCTCTCTACGGGTATTGATGGATGTTAAGCTGAACGAAGCAGAATGGGTTCGGTCCCGGTTCGAACAACTGAGTCTGATTGAAGAGAAAAGATTGGCTGCAATCTGTCATGGGCAGCTATATCAGAAAAGAATGAAGAGAGCCTTCGATCAGAAAGTCAGGCACCGGGAGTACCAAGTAGGAGATCTTGTGCTAAAGAGAATCCTCCCTCCTCATACAGACCACAGGGGCAAATGGACTCCGAACTATGAAGGACCATTCGTGGTAAAGAAAGTTTTCTCTGGTGGAGCACTGATGCTCAGCACCATGGATGGTGAAGACTTCCCGTCCCCTGTGAATTCAGATGCAGTTAAAAAATACTTCGCATGAAAATGACCCGCTGGACATAAAAACAGAATGTAAGTCCAGGCAAAAATAGGGCATCCCGGCGAGTCAAAAACAGAATAAAAGACTCGGGCAAAAATAAGGGAAATAAATAGAAAAGTGTACACCCGCTGAGTTGAAAAGCCGCATTGGACGACTCAGGCAAAAATGGGTATCCCGATGGATTGAAAACTCGAAAGGGCGATCCATGCAAAACAAGGGAATAAGCGAACAACGGCATTCTGAATTCGTCTGTATCGCCTACAACTTGGTAAGCCTCGAGAGGATCAAGCTTCAGTCAGAATCAGCCTTCTTCAGAAAGCAAGATGAGAAGAACGTCAAAAGTCATACGAGTCATAGCAGAAAGGGAAGCTTCTCAAAGCGTCATCAACATTGCCAGCATTTTGTTTCCCAATTTGTAACAATCTCCTCATTTCAGGAGATATGTTTCTCTGACTGTATCTTGCCAATTCAGGGCATTTGAATTAATAAAATCAGATTTTTCAGTCATGTTTCGTCTTGTACATTTTTATTTGCAAAGAATGTCTGATGTCTCTAAAAAACTGATTGCATAAGTACAGATGTTTTCTTCAAAAGTAAAAACACATGCTTGCAGGGAATATACTTACTCTCAAAAGTGTCTAACTCCTATGGCGGAATCCAGTGAAGGATACCTCGGGATCACTTGTGCGTTTCTTTATCTTTGCAGGATTGCAGGTATCCAGAACGCAGCTTGGGGCATGTAAGCTTCATCCCAGCAAGCTGACAAATCAACACTCATTCTCAGCATCTGAGGTGCTTTCTCCCCAACTGAGTTGCTACCAATAACTTCCCCCAGCTAGGTTGCCACTTGTTGCTTCTCCCAGCCGAGTTGCCGATCATTCTTCCTCAGCGGAATACAAAAGTCAGGGAACCATCTCCCCCACAGAGTGTCAGCCTCTATTCAGAAGAGCAACGCATGAAGGAATCACAACAGAGTACAGAAAGCTTCTACAAACCCCAGCTGGGTCCCTTATTACAAGGATATGTCAATCAGTGACTTATATCCCCAAGCAGATACATCTCGTCAGATCTATCAATGATCTCATCCCCAGCTGGGGTGTCCATTTCAAGCAGATCGACCAGAGATCTCCATGGCAGCAGGATCCGAACCCCGGAGTTGTACCCTCGCATAATCATGGCATTTGCATCATATTCACCCACAAAGCGTAGCATTCCGTCTAATACGGAGCATTACGGCAAAAATCAAACACATAGCATAATCATAAGCCATTGTTGTGAATCGAACACTTGTGAATAATAACCGTTCATCAACAATATACAGAAAATCCCCCAGATTCCCCAGCAAAAGAACAGTTGCCTCACCTTCATAAACACCAGTATATACTCCTTTTGATACCCGTCCGTGTCATCTTTCCCCAGTAAAGTCGCCTGAACACTCTTTACAAACAAGACTACCCGTATTATAGATACTTCCTGACACCCGTCCGTGTCATACCCCCAGCAGAAAGCCAAAGACATCATCTTTGCACTCACCTATACTTGTATATACGTTTTCTCGACACTCGTCCGTGTCATATCCCCAGCGCAGTCGCCTACGCTTTTACAACCCGTATACTTGTTGATACTATACTTTTCTCCTTTTTGACACTCGTCCGTGTCACTCTCCCCAGCTGTTAAATACTCATCTATACAATATTCACACTCATACTTATATAGATACTCGTCCGTATCTTGTATATACCATTTATATCCCCGCAGATTCAACATTGGTCCATGTTCTTTGTTAACCAGTTGGTACTCGTCCGTACCATCATCTCAGAATATGCGTCAAGTGTTTGTTTCTACATGATACTCGTCCATATCATAAGTCTTAAGGATGCTCGTCCGCATCTTTAATCCATACACCATGTCAAACACTTATGTCTTCTTGAATATAGATACTCGTCTGTGTCTACCATTCCCCAGAAGAATCCCTTCAGATTCAACACTCGTCCGTGTTCCTTGTTAACCAGTTGATACTCGTCCGTATCATCATCTCTGAACACGTGTCAGTTTTTGTTTCTACTTGATACTCGTCCGTATCATAGTCTTAGGAATGCTCGTCCGCATCCTTAATCTATACACAGCATCTAAACACTTATACCTTGTGTTTCTTGGATATAAACGCTCGTCCGTGTTTACTATTCCCCAGTAGATCGCCCGCAAAACAAAGTTTTCCTTCTTATCTGACACTCGTCCTGCGTCACGATAAACCCTGAGAGCAGCCGTACCCTGCTAGGTGGTCGTCCTCCACCTCTTGATGGTCGTCCTCCATCATGCTCGTCCGATGGCCGTCCCCATCGTTGATATTTAGCAGCCGTCCCCTGCTAGGTGGTCGTCCTCCACCTTTTGATGATCGTCCTTCATCATTTTATCCAATGGCCGTCCCCATTGTTGATTTTGGTTATCTGACATTCGTCCTATGTCATGACAAACCTTGAGAGCAGCCGTACCCTGCTAGGTGGTCGTCCTCCACCTCTTGATGGTCGTCCTCCATCATGCTCGTCCGATGGCCGTCCCCATCGTTGACCCTTTTATCCGGCATTCGTCCTATGTCGCGATATTTTCGGCAGCCGTACCCTGCCAGGTGGTCGTCCCCCACCTTAGATGACCGTCCCTCATCTTAACCCAACAGAGCAGCCGTCCCCTGCTAGGTGATCGTCCTTCACCTTTGATGACCGTACCTCATCATCTGTTTATTTCATTTATTCTTTAACCCGATGGCCGTCCCCGTCGTGGTCCCTTTTCTTTTTAGCCCGATGGCCGTCCCCATCGTTGGTTACTTTGCTTTATGAACTTGATGGCCGTCCCCGTCATGTTTCATTAATCCCCTGGAAATTTTACAGCTTTATCTTGATGGCCGTCCCCATCATAATTCTTTTATCCCCAGCATGTCGGCCGCCCCCGTCATTGCTTTATTTTCCGCACTTTTCCCAGCATGTCGGTCGTCCCCGTCATTGCTCTTTACCCAGCAGTCGTCCTCTGCTCGACGGTCGTCCTCCGTCGCCCATACTTTACAATATACTTTATTTTCCTTTACAATCTATATCCCTTTCCTTCTTCATTCTGTGAGTGCAAATTTTGGACTGTCTTTGGTATTCAACCACAAGTTATCTTGTTTGCCTGTTAAGCCGTCGCTTACAACCTGCACAGCTAACTCATGTTTGAATAGGGGCAGATGTAAACACCCCAAATTTGCCCTCACCCATTCACACCATGGCTTGTGATCATTTCATATGTATAAGCTCAATCATAACATTTCATACCACATTTTTGATTCATTGCTTTGATTCAAAGTCATCTGCATCTAGGGTTTGTGATCTGAGCAATCCAAGAGTTTCTTGAACCACTCCAAAGGTCATCAATCACTTCAAAGGGGTCTATATGTGTTCAAGTATCATATTACATCTTCTCAAAGTCAAGAATGCCAAAGAATCACAAGAACTGGGATTGGTATGGAGGCAGAGCCAGGTTTGACTGCACAGATGACCTAAAATTAGGGTTTTGGTTTCAGAGGCCATAACTCCAAATTTTTTGGTCATTCTTGTTTCTATTGGTCTCTATATGGTATAGGGAGTATTCATATCAATTTTCATGAAGAAATTCCATGGGGAAGTCATCTGATCAAGAGTTGACTTTCTGGACAAGTCAGTGCAAAATCAGGGCATCTGAGGCCCCCAATGACCCAACCAAGGGGTGATCTTCATCATTTTGAGTGTATTTGATCTTTATTTGATCATGGAAGAAGTTTGAAGTTCACAAAATTCAAGAATTACAAGTTTTTTGCAAAGTTGACTTTTTAGGGCATGGTTGACTTTTAAAGAATTTGTCAATTTAGGTCACTTTTCAAACCTTACTTTTTGATCCAAAAATGCTTCAAATGGAAAAACTTTGGTCATGAAAGTTGTAGATTAGATCTTTCCCTTTTCAAAAAGTACAAGAACATGACCTAATTCATTTTGGATCAAAAGTTATGGTGTGTCAAAGTTGGCAAAAATCACTAATTTTCAAAACATGCACCAAATGGAAAACTTGCAAAAACTTTGTACCAAGGCATTTGTGACTTCTAATTCATGTCTAACCATCACACAAACATCACATGTGACCTAAAGTTCAGAATGGACTAAGGATTTCTCATGTTTCATGGTTTGTATAGCAAGATCTTTCCATATGAACCAAAAGGGAACCAAGTTGCAAAACCATCATAACACTTCCATCCACTTGTTGCCTTGGCTGCTGAACCAACCCTAGCCTTTCCCCTCACCTTGCTGCGCAGCCCACACCCCTTGTACCAAGCTAGAAGCTGCCCATGCTTTCTCTTACACAAGAGTGGACTTTTTGCAAAAGCTAGCACACCTATCACAAAAGGCCAAGTCACATCATCTGACCAATGGGATTAATTTATACAAGCAAAATGCTAGCCATTTCATACAATAAGCAAGCCTGAAGCAAGCCATAGCATCACATTCCCATTTTCACTCCCTCAAGCAAAAGCCTTCGAATCTCATTCCATAAGCAACCAACATTCAAACAAACTCCACTAATCACCTCACCATGCTTCATTGAACCAAAACCAACAAGACATAAGCCTGAAACCAGCAAGAACTCAGTTTTTCCATTTTTCACTCTCAAAGCCAAAGCCTTCGAAACTCATTCCACAGGCCACAAACACTTGAACAAACTTCACAAACCTTCTCAAATCATCATCCTGATCACAAAGAACCCCTCACCCTTGCCTGAAACTGCCTAAATCACAAACACCATTCTCACCTGAGCTTGAACAGAACTTGTTCAATCTCCCAAACTAGCCAGCATAAACCTTTTCTAAGCATCCAAGCAGCATCAGAGGACCAAAGGGAGTGGTTTGCATCAAAGGAAGGGGTCAGAAAGTTGCAAGATTGAAAGCTTCGAAACTCAGGTAGCTCAAGAACATTTTTTCCAGAAATCTCTTTTTAAGTTCTTAAGTTGTTATTCATGCTTCCCTGATCATAAATATGTCATTGGTTTTGAAAATGGTTGAAAAATAAGGATGTAATCGTGTTCTGAAAGTCTTGCCCTAAAATTTTGTTTGTTTCGATTCATGAGATTGATGAAATATAAATGATGTTTGTGTTAGGGTTTTGATTCAGTGGGTTATGGGGATCATTTCTGTGTTCTTAGATTTCATTTTAGTTACGTTTTGAGAGTTTTAGAAATTTTCAGGTGGGGGTTCCCACCGGAGAAGACGACCGGAGGTCTTCTCCGGCCACCTGAAAATAATTAGGGTTTTAATCCTGTAATTAAGGCAGTTTGAATCTGGAGCGTTGGATGCCTTGACTTTGTTGACTTCGCGCGCGTGTGTGTGGCTGTGATTCATCATTAGAAACCCTAATCACAATTAATTATTTAATAATTCAGATTAACCAAGTTTGAATGTGGGCCTTTGATCTGCGCGTGCAGTCAACCCTTTCCTGGCCAGACTCAATCTCAGCCATCCATCCAGCATACTTCCATTTATTTTTATTTTAATTTCATTTTTTCTCATTTTATTTCTCATATTTATTAAAAATAGTAAAAATGCCTTAAAAATTATGAAATTTTTTACCAAGGGTTTCATTAATTTTTAAAACACAAAAATATTTTTATTTTCATTTTTAGCATTAAAAAAAGTATTTTTAAATATTTAAAAGTTTATTTTTAATTGATTAATGAAAATTAATTTATTAAAAATACTTTTAGGTATTTAAAAATCACCAAAAAATTCATGAAATGTTTTAAGACATTTAGAAACATTGTCCAACCTTCAAACCAAATTTATTTTTTGATCTTGATGCATTTTGAGAATTTTTCATTAAATTAAAATCATTTTTATGCATTATTTTGATCCAAACTTCCAAAAATCATTTCTGCCTAACCCTAAAGAGTTGGACCTTGATTCTTTTTGCATTGCATTGTGTTTAGCATGTAGTTTGTGAGATTAAATGGCCATGATTTGATCTTTCATTTTCCATTTGTTTGGTAATTTGCTTGTTAAGGAACCCTAAAACCCTAGAAAACTTAGGAAAATCATATCTTGAGTTTGGTTAAGAGTTGAAACCTCTCCTTTGGGCAGTGAGTTAGTATAGGATTAGGGATCCTTTGAGTGCATTTTCAATTTTTTATAATGTTATTTGCTTCTGGTTTTGGTTTGTGTTTGATGCTTTGATCATAAACCCTAGTTTGGGCTTCCATATGCATCCATCTTACATTCTCTTGCATAACATGACTTGCCATGACATTCCATGCCTCCATTTGATTCATTTAACATCATAAGACATATTGAAAGCATGTTTGATCATTGCATCTTGCATTTGCCATGTTGTATGCCATATGCACCTCATAACTCTTCATGTATGTTCTTGGTTCTTAACTTGCCCCATTTGCATTCATAAGCTTGTGTGATCATCTCCATTTGTTGTCTCATGTTTGTATCACTTCATAGCATCATTATCATCATAAGCATGCTTCTGGTTTTGATTTACTTCATACCATTCCATCCCATTTTGCATTGCATTTCTTTTCTAACCTTTCAGGTGGTAAGTGATTTTGAGAAGTGGATTTGCCTTCACTTCTCATACTTTCTTCTCATCTCTCTCTTGCATCCTTGCTGCATTTTGATATGTGTTTGAGATTGAGCTTGCTCATTCTTCTTCTTCTCACTTTCTTTCTTCAAGTGACTTGACTTCTTAAATGAAGCAAGTTACTTTGCTTCTCCTGATCCTTTCATCTGCTTCCTGGTGGTTCCATTGAAGATTCCTCTTGTAAACCTCACAAACCTTAGGAACAACCAAGCATGAAAATGATTAGGGTTTTGATTAGTCTCCCCTCTTATTTTTACCTTTGTGTCTCTTTTGAGTCTTTAAGGCTTTAAGGCTTTAAGGCTTTGTGATTAAGCTTATGCCTGCATCCTTCTATTAGGATGGAGTGTATAACTTTAATCCTAAGTGTTAAACCCTTAATGTGTTTAAATCTCTTAATCAATCCACTTAATAATCATCAAGACATCACACTTGTAACTTGGGCCTTGCATTAGGGTTCTAATTCTTCCTCAATTGGTTAAGAAGGACTAACCCTAGTGTTAATGGACAAGTCCCCCTCAAGTTGTCTTACAAATCATAAAAAGCATTTCATCATCATACCATTAAATAAAATCCACTTAATAAAGGCTTTGTTTTGTCATGAGTTTAATCCCTAATCATGGATTAAGTTGAGGAGCTTTCCTCAGCTTAAACATTCTCATCTATTATCCTTCTATTAGGATGGTGTAATGAGTCTGTTTAATCCTTGATTATGGCTTAATCTCATTACTCAACACTAAACAAAAACACCAAAAACATCTAAATAATCACAAGTAGGTTAATGATCTTAATCCTACACCAAAGGTGTTTAAGTGTGAGAAGCTGACTTCACACTTAAGGTATTCTCATTACCCCTAATCAGAGGGAAGATGTGATGAGTTTATTAACCCATTGGTTTAGGCTTAAGCTCATTAACTTATGACAAACTTTCAAAAGCAATAAAAGACTGAAAACAAAAAAACAAACAATAATCGTTTCCTCCGGGATTCTTTTCTCATCACCTTCACTCATAAACGAGAACTTGCTTCTTCCGTCTAATGCAAGACAGTTTGCACCTGAGCCAGACAGGTCATACACTTGAGCATAGGCAAGTAAGCAGTTCACCAGTCAATCCATCTTTCAGTCTCTTTGGGTCGAACTACGGTGTTCTGACTTCCTCATTGCACGAGAGGATACGTAGGCATAACTTAACAGTTATCGAACAAAAGTCTCTGTATATTCCCCCTCCTTCCAGCTTTATTCTTAGCCTCATTATCATGAGCATTTCACTCTTGTCCTTACACTGACACCTCATTTATACACTTCACACTTCTTTTACACTGACACCTGTACATCTTTTCCAGCTTTGATACACAGATTGCACTGACACTACCCCTTTAAAGCACAAATCTTTTAAGCGTGGATCCCGTCGAGTACGACGGACAATTTGGGTGCTAATACCTTCCCAGGTTGTAACCAACCCCCTTTCTCAGTCTCTCTGGTTCGCGACCGTCTTGTCCATCTTTCTCTAGGTCTATGCAGCATTACCTTTCCTCCGGGATAAAAATGCCTAGCTGGCGACTCTATTCATCTCCAGTGAGTTCACGGCTGTGTGTTCTCATTGTCCCTTTCGCCGACCGTTCGCGTCTGTACCCTATCTGACTTAGCCTCATTTAGCGGGAGCGACAAAGGGGAAGAGTTATATCCACCAAATTGTCCCCATAAGATTTGGAGACAATAAAATTAGGTTATGGGGATGAAGAAAACTTTGAAATCTTCAATATGGATGATTCAGAAATTGAAGATTGGAGAAACCTATTAAGGATTATCTACAAGACCCAAATCAGAAAGTTGAAAGAAAGGTAAAGTACAGAGCTTTAAGCTACGTGCTTTTTGGAAATGAATTATTTAAAAAGACTGCAAAAGGAGTTTTAATGAAGTGCTTAGGCGAAGATGAAGCTTACATAGCTTTGTTAAACGTGCACAGTGGTGCATGTGGCGCGCACCAAGTAGGCCATAAAATGAAATGGTTATCATTTCGACAAGGTATGTACTGGCCAACAATGTTGAAAGATTGTGTCAAATTTGCAAAAGGTTGTCAGGAATGCCAAGTACATGCAGGTATACCACATGTCCCTGCAAGCGAGTTGCATTCAATTATAAATCCTTGGCCATTCAGAAGTTGTGCCTTTGACTTAATTGGGGAAATTCGACCAGTTTCTTCAAAAGGGCAGAGGTACATTAGTTGGAATAGATTATTTCACTAAATGGATTGAAGCTATACCATTGGTAAATGTGGATTAGGAGAAAATTATAGAGTTTATCCAAAAATATATAATCTACTTATTTGGGATACCAGAAACAATAAGTACTGATCAAGGATCTATATTTACTGGAAAAAACAGGCAAATATTTGCAAAAGAAACAAGTTTTAAACTCTTAACTTCGACACCTTATTATGCCCAGGCAAATGGACAAGTCGAAGCAGCAAACAAGGTTATGATAAATTTGATCAAAAAGCACGTGGGTAGGAAACCTAGAAACTGGCATAAGACTTTGGATCAAATTTTATTGGCTTGTCGAACATCTCCCAAAGAAGCAATAAATTCTACTCCATTCAAATTGACTTATGGACATGATGCAGTGCTACCAGTCGAAATTTATTTACAGTCGATACGAGTTCAAAGGCATCATGAAATCCCATCAGAAATTTACTGGAGCATGATGATAGACGAATTAGTTTATTTGGACGAAGAGAGGTTGCGCGCGTTAGAACTGATAAAGTGGCAAAAAGAAAGAGTAAAAAAAATTTACAACAAGAAAGTGAAATTTAAGACCTTTTTAGTGGGTGATCTTGTTTGGAAAGTAATTCTTCCTATGGATCGAAAAGATAGATTAATGAGAAAATGGTCTCCTAAGTGGGAAGGACCTTTCCAAATTTTGAGGGTTTTTTCAAATGGCGCATATGAGGTCGAAAAAATAGGAAAAGAAGAAAGAATATTCAAAATAAATGGAAAGTACTTAAAAAGGTACAAACCAATATTGCAAGAAGTAAAGATAGCCCAAAATTAAAATTGCATATAAGGGAAAATAATGTACTTTGCCAAACAAAAGGCAGTAGATTCATTACAAACAATTTACTAGTGAATTAACTAGTACAAAAAAATATATTCACTATCCCTATTACAATTGAATTTTTTCAAAATATTTCTTCAACTCATCAAACTTCTTCTTCTGAATATGGAGTCGACGCTAACATAAGCTCTTGTTGGTCGAAAGGGTCTCAATTTACTGAGTAAGTAGTTGAGCCCTTTCAACATGATGAACCCCCACTTCTAACTCCTCATCAATATATTTCTGATTAGGCTTTTGAAGAGTCTCTTTGCGCTTCTTACCTTGAGAAATTTTCTTTTGAAGTTCAGCCATCTCCTCCTCCCATTTTTGAATGTTGGTGTCGCATTCGACAATCTCTTTGGCATAAGCCTCAGAGATCTTCTGCAGCTCTATGATTTTGTTGGTCGAAACGGTGGTAGCATCCCATTTAGCAAGCTGGGTTTCAAACTTTTTGGATATTTGTTTGGAAAAATCCTTCAGACGATTCAGGTTAACACTCACCATGTCGACCAAGGTGGTCAGGTTTATCACAAGGCTGCTCACTTCAGCAGGAGACTCCAAGACATTGACTTGTTTTAGGATCTTCTTCAAGTCGAAGCAGGCAGTTGAATTTGCATCCAAAACCTTGAACAAGTCCACATCAAGGATTTTTACCTTGATCTCAGCCAGGATAGCTTCAAGAGAATGTGCACTGGATGTGGCTCCTAAAGTAGTCGAAGTGCTTTGAAAAGAGTCTTGGAAGTTGAAGCGGGCACTGAGTACAACTTTAAGATACTCCAAGGGTTTCTGCACTTTGAGATTCTCAATATCTTCACGAGAAAGAGATATCGAACCAGTTGACCCTCATTTCTGTGAGTCAGGATTTGGCTGACTTGGTTGCCCTTGGTGTGACCCAATGTGTTCTTCCTTCGATTTGTCACCGTCACCGCCAGTTACTCCTTCCTTGATATTATCACCTTCGACCTCAGCATCAGCCTTCAGGTCTTAGTCCTGCTGATGAGTATTCATATTTAGGGGTGGAGAAGGAGAGCAGTCGCCAGAGTATTGAGGATAATTAGGCGTTGGCGGTTCTTCCACCTCTAGTTCTTTTGTCAGTTGTTTAGGAGAAGAGAGTGTTGGACTGGCACTTCGATGTGTTGGAACATCTTGTTCTGCTCTTCTGGAATGTTGTCAAAATTAACCTACAGATAGCCCAAAAAATAAAAAAAAGAGGAAATATATTAAGAAGATAAAGGTCAAACAGTCGAACAAGGACTAACATGAGGAATCTCAGTGTGAAAACCAGAATTCTCACTTTCTGCGTCCTTTACTTGCACATTTACAGCTGGACTTGGTGGAGGATTTTCTTTCACCACTTTGGCTTTGGACTTTGGAGTGGGAGCTTTTGTAGGTTTCTTTTGTTTTTGGGGTTGACTTGGTTCTGGTGATTCATCACCAAATTCTTCACTAGACACCTTTTATTCTGGTTGTTTTCTTTTGGGCGTAGGTGGTGGTTTTCGACTTGCCTAGACATGGTAACAAAAGACAATTCAATTTTTTGGAAAGTGAAAAGGCATACTGATCTAAGAGAAAAAGACTTATACCTTAGTCGAAGTTTTCTTAGTGGCAATGGGTGGATCTTCCTCCATCACATCAATGGTGTTTTTGACAGCATCCCTTATGGTTTGGACTTTGGTAGCTGAAGAAAACAAAATGAAGTCATAAATAAAGAAAAACAAGAAGATACAAGTTCAGAGTATCGAAAATAAATAAATCGTTATCGATTAAAACACCTTCAAGAATGGGAGTTTCCACGTGAACGTGTTCTATTCCAATATGAAGGTGTCCTTTGTAATCATCTAAAGTGAACTTAGTCGGAACCACTCGCTCAAAAGGTTTTTGGATTGTTGACGGAGGATTTTCAAAGAATCCCCACAAAAAAACCAATATGGAAATGGAGGGCTAAACGCCACCCCAAAGTCAGCAGAAGGAAAAGGGGGAAATCTTGGTAGATAAAGATTGAAAGCTAGTTCATATCGCTGTTTTGGTCAAACATATGAAGGCAATTTCAATTTATCCAATCTCTCTATCAACTTATGTTTTAAAGTCACTGCTGCTTCGCTTATGGTTCGACTAAGTTCCTCTGGCCTATAGATGGTTTCAAAATATTTTTGGAACATTTGTATTTCTTAGATATGTTGTCCTTTGCATTTTTTTCGTCTGGTCCTGCACAAGAGTAAATGCATTGGTCAGGTGAGTTGTGAATGCTTTTACATCATAGAATTTGGTGCGATAATACTCCCTCCACCAAACATCAAGTTCATGTGTGCAAAGAAAAGAAGGTTGAAAAACCACTGGGTAGATATCAACAGAACCATCAAAATATTTCCTTGCCAGTTGGAGACTTTGTTCCTCAGAATGGTAGGAGTTGTAGAAAAGAATGGAACCTTTCTTCGAAAAGATGGGTTTTGGTTTCGGTTGGACCAATCCAAATTGTATAGCAACTAGGTTGGGTTGGTAAACGATTTAAGCAATTTTGGTCTTTGTCACATTATGGTGGGAGAGAAGGAGTCTAGGGACCAAGAAAGCTTCCTAAACGTCGAGGAATTTTCGTTCATCCTCTTCCATCTCAAAGGGAGGTTGTGAGGTGAACCATTCAGGAACAACTGTTCTGTGGGCAAAAGGTTCCATGGAAGGAGTGAAATTATACCTCTTGGCGAACATCATGACGTAACTCGTGAAAGCCTGTCGAAGACTGAATCCTTCATCAGATGGCGTCAGTTGTGCTAACCTGGGCCATTCAAAAACTTTATCTTTCACTTCTTCTTCATTCACTATGTTCTTAACAGGGATAGAAGTTTCGAAAGTGGTATTAAGCCACAGTTGTAATAGCCAAAGGGGTCCTGAAATACTAAGTTTCCCTTTGTCAGTGGCAATTTTTAGGAAATCTATGCTTTCGCTTAAGGACTCGTACACGTTTTCCAAGATCATTTTCCCAAGCATAATCTGATCCCTTCTTCGAGTTGATTAGCTATGGTGACAAATTTCTTCGCCACTTGCAAAGAACGGGAGCAGAAGACATACTTCGACAGCCATAGAGTTAAGAAGGGCTATATGCTCTTCTTTAGATACTATATTGGTCGTCTTATCATGATAGTGGTTGATAAAGACAGAGTAAAAGGCTTTGTTGGTGTCGAAATTAATGGAGTCTTGGTTTTGAAGAGTTGTGTGAAGTTCCATCCTAGAGGGCTGAGTCCATATATTGTTGCTAGGTCGAAAAGGGTTGGTGTGACCATTCCACAAGGAAGGTGAAAGTTTTTATAGGTGTTATCCCAGAAAAAGATAGATGCTAAAATCTTGTTGGGACAGTAGCTAGGTCCTACTTTCGACATTTGGATTAAGTAGAAGATTCCCATTTCTCTCCAAAAGGGTTATTTAACCTTTTTAATTTTTTCTAACCAAACAAGGTAGTCGGAGGTATTATTTGCCATGGGACTTGTTCTAAAGACCCTGACATTGTTTAGGTGAAGCAAATTCAGACCTTCATTAGTGGTCGAATTTGAACCCTCATTTGGTTCCTCAGCTTGTTTGGGTTTTACCCCATTTCCTATGGGTTTTAGACGTTGATATGAAGGGAAATATTCTCTTAACTTATCTGGGTTAAATTCTGGATTAGAGAGAGGTCCTAAAATAGAATGACAACTACCAGAAACTAGTATAGGAATCAATACTTGAGACCTGTAAATGCTATCCTTTTCCTTTTCATTGGGAGGCTCTGGAATGTATTGTTGGTTTCTAACAATGGTAGGTCCATTCAGTCTGTGTGCATATGGAAGCGTAGTGGAGCTTTTAGTCTTCTTGCTGCTGGAAGATTTCTTGGAAGCCATTGTTGTCTGAAGTGAAGTCCCTTTGCGGTTTAGAGTGATGAAGTTCTTTGTTTTAAGAAGAAGAAGGTTGTGAGAAAAGTTTTGAAGAGAGAAATGGTTTAGTATTTATAGGCAAAAGAGATTGAAACAGTTAAGTTTTAAATTAAATCATGGGCCACGTGGCAAATTCATCTCACAAAGAAAGTGGGTTGATGGCAATTGAGAAACTTATAATTTTCTAGCCTTAGGGGGTAGTGGAGTAGTTGTCTAGAACGTGGGTTGAGTTGACGTATTGAGAAAAGATATGATGATGAAGATTTCTGGGGATTTGAAATATCTAACCTTCGAAATGATGAAAATAAAAAGTTGATATGGCATCAAAGCAATTCTCGATAACAACTGACTTTTCTATAAAATAGTTGAAAAGACCTTTGTTGGGGGGCAATTTGTAGACACATATTTTCGACACCATGATTTGAAAGATAAAATGATGCTCTTTGACAGAGAAAAATATTTACAAAGGAAGGAACTGAAGAAATATATTTGGAGATATTTCGACATTTTTTAGTTGACATGTTGTTTTCGACATTTCGACAAAGAAGGATGATGCGTTGTTTCTACAGATTTGGTTGATATGTTATATTTCTACACTTCGACAGGCCTGAAGGGATGCATTGTTTCGACATTAAGGATAAATTCAAATTTAGACAGTTATTCTGCTTGGCAGAAGGACGCGTGGAAGCTTTTGAAGAAAGGAAAACATGCAGAAAGCCAAGTGTCATTAGTCTTAGGATTTTTCCGTTGATAGCAGTTATTTTATTTTGTATATAAATAGGATAATGTTTGTTAGATTTAGTGTGTGATATTTTATGTACAAATTCCTGTTAAAATTACTCAAAGTACCCATGCGAGAGAAAAGAGTTTGATTTCTGGAAAAAATGTATGTGTAAAACACCATTTTCATTCAGTTTAATACAATTTCATGTTATTTAACATTTTCAGCATTCTTATGATTCCTGCAAATTTACAAGCTCTTTACTTTTTTCAACTTTTACTTTCCTTGCATTTATCCTTTCATATTACTAAAATTTACTTAGATTACGTTTTCGTTAAGAAACCTTATTTTTGTTCTTCGTTTCATAAGAATCATATAAATATAATAAAAACCTTGTAAACACCCCAAATTTGCCCTCACCCATTCACACCATGGCTTGTGATCATTTCATATACATGAGTTCAATCATAGCATCTCATATCACATTTTTAATACATTGCATTCAAAGTCATCTGCATCTAGGGTTTGTGATCTGAGCAATCCAAGAGCTTCTTGAGCCTCTCCAAAGGTCATCAATCACTTCAAAAGGGGTCCATGTATGTTCAAGCATCATATTATACCCTCTCAAAGTCAAGAATGTCAAAAAATCACAAGAACTAAGAATGGTATGGAAGCAGAGTCAGGCTTGACTGCACAGATGACCTAAAATTAGGGTTTTGGTTTCAGAGGCCATAACCCCAAATTTTTTGGTCATTCTTGTTTCTATTGGTCTCTATATGGTATAGGGAGTATGCATATCAATTTTCATGAAGAAATTCCATGGGGAAGTCATCTGATCAAGAGTTGACTTTTCAAGCAAGTCAGTGCAAAATCAGGGCATCTGAGGCCCCCAATGACCCAACCAAAGGGTGTTCTTCATCATTTTGATTGTATATGATCTTTATTTGATCATAGAAGAAGTTGGAAGTTCACAAAATTGAAGAATTTCAAGTCTTTTGCAAAGTTGACTTTTTGGGAAAGTTTGACTTTTAATGAAATTGCCATTTTAGGAAACTTTTTCAACCTTTACTTTTTGATTCAAAAAAGCTTCAAATGGAAAAACTTTGGTCATGAAAGTTGTAGAATGGATCATTCCCTTTTCAAAAAGTACAAGAACATGACCTAATTCATTTTGGATCAAAAGTTATGGCTTGTCAAAGTTGGCAAAAATCACAAAATTTGAAGTTTTCCACCAAAGAGGCAAAGTTGCAAATTCACTTCTCAAGGCAAATTTAGTTATCAAATGGACTTCTAAACTTCACAACATGATCATACAAGACCTAAAATTCAGAATGGGCCAAGAAGTCTCTCATTTTTGTGGCTTATGGATCAAGATTTTTCATAAGAAGCAAAAATGAACCAACTTGCAAAACTCATCATAGTTTATCATCCACTTGCTTGCTAGCTTGCTGAACCATCCTAGGCATCTCCCCACATCATGCTACGCAGGACACACCTTTTGTCCTTGGCTAGAAAGTAGCCCATACCTCTCTTACACAACATTGACATTTTGGCAACTTGAGCCATACCAATCAATAAAGCACACATCACTTCTTCTGACCAATCCCAATTGTTTATACAAACCAAAAGCAAGCCAAAGCAGCTACAACACAAGCCTGAAACCATCCATAACTCAGCATTCTCATTTTCACCTCATCTTGCAAGAGCATTCGAAACTCGTCACACAGGCCACAAACATACAAACTAACTTCACAAATCAACTCCACACACCTTCCTGGTCACAAAGCACCCTTCACCATAGCCTGAAACTCAAAGAATCAAAAACACGATCACCACCTGCCATTGAACAGAACTCCTGCCATCTCTCAAACCAGCCATTGCAAACTTCAAACAAACATTGCAAGCTTCTTAGGAGGATCATTGGAGTGGATTTAAGCCAAAGAAACAGCCAGAAAGCTCCTGAATCGAAAGCTTCAGTTCAGGTAGTCATCTCAAAACTTTTTTCCAGAAACATGTTTTTAAGTTCTTAAAAGCTTCTATGCACTTCCCTGATCATGAATATGTGTTTACTTTTGAAAATGGTTGAGAAATAAGCATTTAATCTTGTTCTGAAACTTTTCTGACCTAAAAATGTTTGGCTTCGATTCGCATGATTGATGAATGAAAAATGGGTTTTGGTTAGGGGTTTTGATTCAGTGATGTGTGGGGATGATTTATGGGCCTTTAGTTTTCATTTTTGTGAAGTTTTGAGGATTTTAGAGATTTTCAGGTGGGAGTCCCACCGGAGAAGACGACCGGAAGTCTTCTCCGGCCACCTGAAAATAATTAGGGCTAATCCCTGTAATTAATGCAAGTTTGAATCTGGTGCGTTGGATGAGCTGACTTGGTCAATTCCCGCGTGCGTTCAATGGCCTGGATCCACTCACTTAACCCTAATCCACGTCATTAGTCATTTAATTAGGTTTTATAATTAATCTGGCCAGTTTGAATCTCCACCCTTGGATCTGGCGCCAGTCAACACGCGCGCATTTCATTTGAATACCAGCCATTGATCTGTTTGACTTTCCATTTAATTCCATTTTATTTTCTTTTAATTTGATTTGTTTTCTCCATTTTATTAAAAATAGTAAAACAATTTTAAAAATTCTGAAAATTTTTATATAAACTTTTATTAATTTTCAGAAACCAAAAACATTTTTATTTTTATTTTTTGCATTAAAAAATATTTTTAAATTATTTAATAGTTTATTTTTAATTAATTAATGAGAATTAATTAATTAAAAATACTTTAGGTATTTAAAAATCACCAAAAAATTCATGGAACCTTTAAAATCATTTAGAAACATTGTCAAACCCTCAAACCAAATTTCTTTTTTGATCTTGATGCATTTTGACAATTTTCCATGGAATTAATATCTTTTCAAAGCATCATTTTGATCCAAACTTCAAAAAATCATCTCTGCCTAACCATTGAGAGTTGGACTTTGATTCTTTTTGCATTGTGTTTTTCATATCATCTAGTTTGTGAGGTTAAATTGGCATGATTTGATCTTTCATTTTCAATTTGTTTGACATTTTTCTTGACAAGGTACCCAAAAACCCTAATAATTTTAGGAAATTCATAATTCTCATTAGGTTAAGAGTTAGAACCCCTCCTTTGGGCAGTGAGTTTGTATAGGGTTAGGGTTCCTTAGAATGCATTTTCAATTTTTTATCTTGATGTTTGCCTCTGGTTTTGATTTTTGTTTGTTGTATTGATCATAAACCCTAATTTGGGCTTCCTTTTGCATTCATCTTGCATTTGCTTGCATACCATGACTTGCCATAGCATTTTGTGCATCCATTTCATTCATTTGACATCTTAAGACATATTAGAATCATGTTTGATCATTGCATCTTGCATTTGCCATGTTGTATGCCATTTGCACTTCATAACCTTTCATGTATGATCATGGTTCTAAACTTGTTTCATTTGCATCCATAAGTTTGTATGATCACCCCCATGTTTTGTTTCATGTTTGCATCATCCCATAGCATCATTATCATCATGTATATGCTTCTGGGTTTGGTTTGTATCATGCCATTTCATTTCATTTTGCATTGCATTGCAATCCTTTCACTAACTTTTCAGGTGGTAAGTAACTTTGAGAAGTGAATTTGCCTTCACTTCTCACAATTTCCTTTCATTTCTCTTATGCATCATTGCTGCATTTTGTCTTGTGTTTGAGATTGAGCTTGCTCTTTCTTCTTCATCTTACTTTCTTTCTTCAAGTGACTTGTCTTCTTAAATGAAGCAAGTTGCTTTGCTTCTCTTTGCTCCATTCATCTGCTTCCTGGTGGTTCCTCTGAAGATTGCTTTCTTAAACCTCACAAACCTTAGGAACAACCAAGTATGACAATGATTAGGGTTTTGATTAGTCTTCCCACTTAGTTTTACCTTTGTATCTCATTGAGTCTTCTCTTCTCATCTCATAATCAAGGACTAAACCCTAAAGGCTTTAAGGCTTTGTGATTAAGCTTATGCCTGCATCCTTCTATTAGGATGGAGTGTATAACTTTAATCCTAAGTGTTAAACCCTTAATGTGTTTAAATCCTTTAATCAAATCACTTAATAATCATCAAGACATCAAGCTTGTAACTTGGGCCTTGCATTAGGGTTCTAATTCTTCCTTAATTGGTTAAGAAGGACTAACCCTAGTGTTAATGGACAAGTCCCCCTAAAGTTGTCTTACAAACCATAAAACTCATTTCATCATCATACCATTAATTAAAATCCACTTAATAAAGGCCTTGTTTTGTCATGAGGTTAATCCCTAATCATGGATTAAGTTGAGGAGCTTTCCTCAGCTTAAACATTCTCATCTATTATCCTTCTATTAGGATGGTGTAATGAGTCTGTTTAATCCTTGATTATGGCTTAACCTCATTACTTAACACTAAACAAAAACACCAAAAACATCTAAATAATCACAAGTAGGTTAATGATCTTAATCCTATGCCATGGTGATTAAGTGTGAGAGGCTGACTTCACACTTAAGGTATTCTCATTACCCCTAATCAGAGGGAAGATGTGATGAGTTTACTAAATCCATTGGTTTAGGCTTAAGCTCATTAATCTATGACAAATTTTCAAAAGCAATAAAAGACTGAAAACTCAAAAAACAAACAATAATCGTCTCCTCCGGGATTCTTTTCTCATCTCATTCACTCACAAACGGGAACTTGCTTCTTCCGTCTAATGCAAGACAGTTTGCACCTGAGCCAGACAGGTCATACACTTGAGCATAGACAAGCAAGCAGTTCACAGTCAATTTACCTTTCAGTCTCTTTGGGTCGAACTACGGTGTTCTGACTTCCTCATTGCACGAGAGGATACGTAGGCATAACTTAACAGTTATCGAACAAAAGTCTCTATATATTCCCCCTCCTTCCAGCATTATTCTTTAAGCCTCATAGTCATGAGCATTTCACTCTTGTTCTTACACTGACACTTCACTTCTACACTTCATTTCTCTTACACTGACACCTGTACATCCTTTTCCAGCTCTTTTACACACAAATTGCACTGACACTACCCCTTTAAAACACAAATCTTTTAAGCGTGGATCCCGTCGAGTACGACGGACAATCTGGGTGCTAATACCTTCCCAGGTTGTAACCAACCCCCTTTCTCAGTCTCTCTGGTTCGCAACCGTCTTATCCATATCTTTCTAGGTTTATGCAGTATTACCTTTCCTCCGGGATAAAAATGCCTAGCTGGCGACTCTTTCTTTTCCTGTGAGTTCACTCCTGTGTGTTCTCACTCCCTCTTTTCGCTGACCGTTCGCGTCTGTACCTCATTTGAGCCCAGTCTCATCTTTTGGGAGCGACAGCTTGGCGACTCTGCTGGGGACCCTTATACTGTAACCAGGGCTTCTGGTTCTTTTTGTGGGTTCCTCCTAGCGCTTGATTGATTTGTGTTTACTGGGGTGTTATGTGTTGTTTGTGTTTGTATATGTATTTTGTTGCTTTATGTTACAGTTGTTTTATTGCTTTCTTTATAGCTTTACATATATCATACTGTCATACTGTGCTGGCTGGATCTGGTTTTGCTTTGGTGGGTGGGTGTTCTATTGAGAGTTGAGGTCCTATACCTGGGACCTGAGTGACACCTAGGCTAGAACGGTTCATGTTCTTTCCCATTCCATTTCGGTCTGGTGCGGGAATATGAAACACGGTTCAGACATGGGTTTCTTCTTGAGAACTCTGTGCTACAGATTTCCTGTAGTGCTAGGGCTATCTGGGAAGCCTGCTAAGTCTGGATGACCATTAGTATTGACCTTCAGAAACTGAGGTGAATTAGAGGAGGATCTTTTATGGTTATTGTAAACACTGTACCTCCGGGTTAGAAGTGTTTACACTTCTCATAACTGATCCAAGTCTGAGGCTCTTTGTTTTAGAACACCACCTGTGAGGGGGTTGGGCTGTTTACAGGTTTGCAGGTACCCTTGACCTCAGCATACCCTGTTACTTTGTTTTGATTAAGAGTACTCCATTTTGGGACAGTTCTTGTGATTTTAACCCTGGACATGTGACTCTTTATTTGAGTCCCCCACCTTGGTTACTGGACTTATGAACCTCCATCTGGATTTCTTGAACATACATGGACTTATATCAGAGCACTTGATCAGATCCAGCTTGATCACAAACCCCTGCATATCATTTGCATACATCATCATTGCATCATTTAACATTTGCTTATTTGTTTTTCAGGGTATCCATCATATATTTTGGCTTGGTTTTGACCCCTTCATCTGCATAGACCTATCTTCACCAGTATCTGCTTCAGCTATTCCTCATCAGCTACCTGCTTCAGTCACCTACATCACCAGTCTCAGCCTGTCAGTGGCCCATCTTCTGGTATCAGTCATCATCAGCACCTATTCTTCAGCAACATGGCACCTAAGAAAAGCAACATCTCCTACCATTTCTTTGAGCCTGAGCTAGCTGGCATCAGGAAGATCCAGGCCCTGATTACTCCAGACCATATACCACTATTCAGAGAACATTATGGAGGAATCCTTGATGTGGTTATGGATTTGGACCCTTCACAGAGGAGCTTGATTCATACTTGCTTGCAGTTCTATGATCCCCCTCTGAGGTGCTTCACCTTCCAGAATTTTCAGTTAGGACCCTTGTTGGAGGAGTATTCATCACTGATTGGTGTACCTATCAGGGGTGGAGTCCCCTTCAACCCTGAGATGGATTTTCCAAGTAATGAAGAAGTGGCAAAGGCATTATATTTGGAACCAACTCTAATTGGGCAGAATATGACTACCAAGGCTGGAATCTCTGGTCTACATTTGGATTTCTTGACTTCTCAGGCCATCCTGAAGGCCTCCTTGGGAGAGTGGAAGGCAGTCTGTGCTTTATTGGCCCTTAGCATATATGGGGTCATATTATTTGCAGATGAGCCTAAGTTTGTTAGCAAGAATGCAATCCATCTTTTCATTCTGAGGAACCCAGTGCCCACCTTACTGGGAGATTTCTACTACTCTGTTCACCAAAGGAATGAAAAGCAAAGGGGAAGACTGGTGAGATGTTGTGCTCCTTTGTTCCATACTTGGCTGCTCAAACATTTGCCAAAGACTGATGCATTCTTGAACCCTCACCAGCAAAAGAATTGGGCTAGGAGGCTTGTTGCTTTAACCTCAGATGATATCAGGTGGTGCACTCAGAACACTAAGGGCAGAGACATCATTACTAGTTGTGGGCAGTTCCCCAATGTACCCCTGATATGAGTAAAGGGTTGCATCAACTACAACCCTCTGTTATTCAAAAGACAATTGGGCTATGCATTGGTCCACACTCCTAGAGCACAAGACTTGGCTGAAACCCTTTATTGTGAGATTAAGCCTAATCTGGCTATTGTCAGGCAAGCATCCTGGGCTTGGGACAATGTCCAGACTAAAGGAGTAACCATTCTTGGGAGGTGCAACAATGTGGCCTCAGCTCAGTACTATGAGTGGTCTCATGCCAGGGCACAAATTTCCGGGATGCCCTTCACTATTGAGGATGCACCTGGGCCATCCACAGCACCACCTCCTGCCACTGTCAGCTTAGAGGAGTTTGAGAAGCTGAAAGAGAGGAATGAGAATTTGTCTGAAGCCTTGAAGAGAACCCTCTGGGAGAGGAGTGATGGTCGTCTGGACATTGAAAGGTTAGAAAAGCTTAAGGTGGAGCATCTAGCCAGGATTGAAAAGTCAGAAGACTATATCAAGAAGTCAAGGGCTGGAGAACAGATTTTGAAGAATGCCTGCAAAGAGGCCCAGTTCCAGAGAGCTAGGACTGATCTTTATCTAAAGGAGAGCCAAGCTAGGTGGGTCAGAATCACTGAAGCTCGCACTCAGGAGGATAAGAGAACTCAGGACAAGATTGAGCAGTTGGAGGCTAATGCAAAGGAGCAACAAGAAGCCCTGGTAGCAGCCCAGAGAGAGATCTCAGAATTGAAACTCAGAGCTGGTGTGAAGAGGTCAAAAGACCAGGGCAGACACAAGAAGCTAACTGCAGCTATTGCCACCAGGAATCTTCTCATCAGGAATCTCACAGAGCGTCCAGCTGATCCTGTGACTGAAGCACTTCTCAAGGAAGTTCAGGAGGATGAGTTTGGTCTTGGTGTCTGACTTTTGCTTGTTGTTGCTTTCATTTCATTGTACTTTTCCCTTTTTGTGTTGTATTTTGACCCCTCAGAGGGCATGTATTGTAAAAAGAAACAAACTATGTATCATTTACTTTTTGTAATATATGTGTTGGTTTGTTTTATCTGAATTCTTCAAGCAACATCAAAATCATCTTCCTCGAGGGTCTGGAAAGGTCAAAACCAAGTGCCAAGCCGGATACCTTGGAAACAAATAAGCATACTGCATTGCATACTAACCTTTTGTTTTATTTTGTAGGTTTTTGTTTTGTTTGTTACTAACTCTGTTGTGGTTCAGGAACTATTGCTCGACGTCGGGTGTTTCCACTCAACCGTCCACACAGATATCCAACCCGCAACAACCTTCCGGGTATACAGATGGACCAAGTACAGCAGGACCTTACAGAGGTCAGGACTCAAATGGCCAATGAGAGACTAGAAATGAGGAATCAGATGACTCAGTTTATGGAGGTGATGAATAATATGGCTCAAAGCCAAGAGAGATTAAGAGCACTGGTAGAGAGGCAGAATCAGGAAGACCCCTATCTAGGGACTGCTGGGACAAGCAACAATGAGAGGGTTCAGCCTCATATCAACCCACCTGTATTTGGACCCCACCTTCATCCAGAGATCAACATTCCTGCTAATGTGCAAGGGAATGCTACTACAGGTAGAGTGCTGCAAGAAGACCCCCAGGAAGATCAGTTCACAGTGATGGGAGCTGGGGATGAAGCCTATGACAGAAGGCTAGATGAGATTGCTGAGAAACTAAGATCCCTGGAGTCCTAGAATTCTTTGGGTTTTGATGTCATGGACATGGGCTTAGTGGACGGGGTCAGGATTCCCCACAAATTTAAACCTCCGTGCTTCGAGAAGTACAACGGAACCTCCTGTCCACGGACCCACTTGCAATCCTTTCTGGGGAGGCTGAAGGCATATACCATGGATGAAAAGCTATGGATGTTTTATTTTGAGGATAGCTTAACAGGAGCTTCAAGGGAATGGTACTCTCACTTGACTAGAGCAACCATCAGGTGCTGGAAGGACCTGGCTGAGGCCTTTATCAGACAATACCAGTACAACTTGGATATGGCTCCCAACAGGACCCTCCTGATGGGAATGTCACAGTCATCCAGAGAAAGCTTCCGGGAGTACGCCCAGAGGTGGAGACAGCTTGCTGCTGCTGTCCAGCCACCCATGTCAGAGAGGGAGATGGCTGATATGTTTATGAACACCCTCCAAGGGACATACATTGATAGGCTAGCTGCCTTTTCTTCTACCAGCTTTGTAGATGTTGTTATAGCTGGAGAAAGAATTGAGAGCCTATTAAAGATGGGCAAAATTTCTGACAACGGTGCCAGCTCATCCAGCAACCCAAGAAAGCCTTTTGTAGGCCCAAGAAGAACTGGTGAGACCAATGCTATCCATACCAGCAGGGGAAGACCCCAGTATGTTCATAGGTCAGTGGCAGCTGTCACCATTCCCGCTCCAATTCATCCACAACCAGCTTATCAACCACAACAACAATCCCACTACCAGCAACAAGCTCAGTATCCACCTCAGAGAAATTATAACAACAACAACACCAGCAACAACAATCAGCAAAGAACTTTTCAACAGAGACCGTCTCAGGCCAATAGGGTGATTGATCCGATCCCTATGCCATATGCCACATTATTGCCACAACTCCTGAAACTCAACCTGGTTGAGCTAAGGACATTGGCACCTCCAGATCCTGCCAGTCTGCCCAGAAATTATGACGCCAACGCCAGATGTGCTTTTCACTCAAATGCACCTGGCCACAGTACAGAGAAGTGCAGAGCTTTGCACATGAAAGTGCAGGATCTAGTGGATTCCAAAGCTCTAAACTTTGCACCACCACCGAATGTTAACAAGAACCCTATGCCACACCACGGAGGACCCAGAATCAATGTTATTGAAGAAGATAAGTCGTCTTACTTAATAACCAGTGTGGGTCAGATTCGGACACCCTTGGTAGAGATTAAAGCTCAACTCCTTGAATGTCAAATGTTCCCTGGATGTGAGCTGGGATGTGCCTATTGCAACATTTCAGTGAATGGGTGTGATAACCTGAGAGATGGCATAGATGGTCTCATCCAGAGTGGCTTGCTTCAAATCACAACATCAATACCTACCAATCCAGCAATCTCCTTAACAACAGCTCACGGGTCTTCTACAACTGCAACAACCATTGTTCCAAATAACTCTTCGGTTTCATCAACAAATGCTTCATCTGTTACTTCAACGGACCAAATATCAACAAACATCCCTTCTACAACTCCAGCACCCCTTCATTCAGAATCTCCTACAACAGCAACACCCATCCATTCAACAGTGTCTCCTACAACATCAACAGCAAACAACGAAAGCGTCTCAACAGTTACGATTTATTATGATCCTGCAAATGATTCTGCCTACAACTCACAGAATGCCGTTCCTGTCAGAGCACCAGTTACAATATACTATGATCCACATACTATCATGGTCCCTTCTGCAGCTGCCATCAGTCCAGTCACTATCACGGTGCCTGGGCCAGTACCTTATGAAAGCAGTAATGCCATCCCTTGGCATTACGGCTCCGATCTATACTGCGAAGGACAGAAAATCACTCTTGAATCATCAATTTCTTCACCACAAATAGACAATGTGGGGGGAGGCGGAGGCTTCACTCGAAGCGGACGTCTTTTCGCCCCACAAATTCCAAGACCCATTGCTGAAGCAGAAGCTGCTGCCAAAGCAAAAGGGAAGAGCTTGGTGCAAGAAGATCAAGTTGCTAAAGAAGTTTTGAAAACACCTTTTGATCAAGAGGTTGATGAATTCATGAGAATCATCAAGAAAAGTGATTACAAGATAGTGGACCAGCTTCACCAGACACCTTCCAAGATCTCCATTTTATCATTACTAATGTGCTCCGAGGCTCACCGGAACGCACTACTAAAAGTCTTGCACGCAGCTTATGTGCCAGAGGAGATTACAGTCAATCAGTTGGAAGCTGTGGTTGGAAATGTTAACGCTAGTCACGGACTAGGATTTACCAACACTGATTTGACTACGGAAGGTCGCAATCATAACAAGGCTTTGCACATTACCATGGAATGTAAGGGTGCAGTTCTTTCCCATGTACTGGTAGACACAGGATCATCCCTCAATGTCTTACCTAAAAAAGCCCTTGTGAAGCTGGAGTATGAAGGATTGGCATTACGTCCCAGTAACTTGGTAGTGAGAGCCTTTGACGGTTCTAAGAGATCAGTTCTGGGAGAAATTGAGTTGCCTATAACGATTGGCCCACAAACTTTCAAAACGATCTTCTACGTGATGGACATTCAGCCGGCCTACAGCTGTTTGTTGGGTAGACCATGGATTCATGCCGCTGGCGCAGTTACGTCTACCCTTCACCAGAAGTTAAAATTCGAGTGGGAGGGCCAAGTCGTTACTATTTGTGGAGAGGAAGATATTTTTGTTAGCCATCTGGCTACATACAAATACATTGAGATGGATGGGGAGATCCACGAAACGATGAGTCAAGGGTTTGAGGCCCTGAATATTAATGAAACATATGCTGTACTTGGGACTTCCATGACATCCTACCAGCAAGCCAGGAAGGTTGTTGAGGAGGGGAATGCTCAAGGCTGGGGCAAACTGTTGCCTGTGGAGAAGAAAGAGGATAGATTTGGGTTGGGTTACAAACCAACTCAACAAGATCAAGCAGAGGCTGCTAAGAAGCCCAACTTTGTTAGTGGGGGGATGCTCACCCCTGATGCTGTCAACAACTTGGAAGATGAGTCGGAAGATGAGCGCAACCTGGAGAGCTGGATACGTCCAAGGATCCCGGGGAGCCGTATCTCAAACTGGTCTTCCCAGGAAATTATAAGAGTTACTCCTGCAGAGTAATTATTATTTCCTGTATATTTTAAGCATGCATCAAGTCTTGCATCTTGCCCAAGATGACAAGACTCATTTTGTAATCGGGCCATCTGTAATTTTTGTGCAACAAGATTAATCAATGAAATATCAGACATCTTTTGCAAATGAGTCTTTTTCTTTTCCGCTCACTGTTTTTCCATTTTTCTTTTTGTACAAAAATAAAATGGCAATATTTTCAAAATGACAACTTTATTTCACTTTTCTAAACAAGATTAAAATCAATCACTAAAATGAACAAACTGAACCCTTGCAGAGAGTGCCTTCCAGACCGCACCGACGACAGCACGGCTATGACTTCGTATGACTTTGACAATCCAATCAATCAAGCTGATGAAGGGGTTGAAGAAGATTACGAGCTTCCTGAAGAGCTAGCCAGATTGTTGAGACAAGAGGAGAAGGTTATCACTCCTCATCAGGAGGAGGTAGAAACGATTGATCTTGGTACAGATGAAGATGTGAAAGAAGTTAAAATCGGGGCCTGCTTACAAGACTCAGTGAAGAAACAACTGATTGACCTGCTTCAAGAATATGTGGATGTGTTTGCTTGGTCTTATCAGGATATGCTAGGGTTGGACACCGATATTGTTATGCACAAGCTGCCTTTGAGAGAAGATTGCCCGCCGGTTAAACAGAAATTGCGCCGCACTCGCCCAGACATGGCAATGAAAATCAAAGAGGAGGTGCAAAAGCAATGGGACGTCGGGTTCCTTGCTGTAACTAGCTATCCACCGTGGGTTGCTAATATTGTGCCTGTGCCTAAGAAAGACGGCAAAGTAAGGATGTGTGTTGACTACCGGGATCTGAACAGAGCCAGCCCGAAAGATGATTTCCCATTACCTCACATTGATGTATTGGTGGATAACACGTCTCAGTTCTCGGTATTCTCCTTCATGGACGGATTTTCAGGATACAATCAGATTAAAATGTCACATGAAGACATGGAGAAGACAACCTTCATCACGCCCTGGGGCACATTCTGTTACAAGGTGATGTCATTCGGACTGAAGAATGCTGGTGCAACGTATCAACGGGCTATGGTGACATTATTCCACGATATGATCCATAAAGAAATCGAATGTTATGTGGATGACATGATTGCCAAGTCCCTCACGGAAGAAGACCACCTGGTAAATCTGCTGAAACTATTCAAGCGTCTGAGGAAGTACCAACTGAAGCTGAACCCCAACAAGTGCACATTCGGGGTGCGATCTGGTAAGCTGCTGGGTTTTATTGTGAGCGAGAAAGGGATTGAAGTTGACCCTGATAAAGTCAAAGCCATTCAAGAAATGCCTGCACCGAAGTCTGAAAAAGAAGTTCGAGGGTTCTTAGGTCGATTGAACTACATTTCACGGTTCATATCTCACCTTACAGCAACCTGTGAACCCTTGTTCAAGCTGTTAAGAAAAGAACAGACGGTCAGGTGGAACGAAGACTGCCAGAAGGCTTTTGACAAGATCAAGGAGTACTTACAAGAGCCTCCAATCCTTATGCCTCCAGTTGAAGGAAGACCTCTGATAATGTACTTGACAGTATTAGAAGAGTCGATGGGGTGTGTGTTGGGCCAGCATGACGAGTCTGGTCGAAAAGAGTATGCAATATGATACCTGAGCAAAAATTTTACCGACTGTGAACAACGTTATTCACTGCTCGAGAAAACTTGCTGTGCTTTAGCGTGGGCTACTCGCCGACTGAGACAGTATATGCTGACCCACACTACTTTATTGATCTCCAAAATGGACCCAGTTAAGTACATTTTCGAGAAGCCAGCTCTTACCGGACGGGTTGCAAGATGGCAAATGATTCTCACAGAATATGACATCCAATACACATCTCAAAAAGCCATCAAGGGCAGTGTATTGTCTGAATATCTTGCTGAGCAACCTCTGGATGACTACCAGCCTATGAGATTTGACTTCCCCGATGAAGACATCATGTTCATTAAAGCAAAAGATCATGAAGAGCCTGTTCACACTGAAGGGCCTGACCCATAAGAAGAATGGACTATGATGTTTGATGGGGTTGTTAATACGAATGGTCGTGGTGTTGGTGCAGTACTCATTACACCTAAGGGAGTTCACATGCCTTTCTCGGCAAAGCTCACCTTCAACTGCACTAACAACGAAGCTGAATACGAAGCTTGCATTATGGGTCTTGAGGAAGCTATTGACCTCAGGATCAAGACATTGACTGTATTCGGAGATTCAGCTCTGGTAGTTAATCAAACCAACGGCAAATGGTACACACACCAGGATCATCTGATACCTTACAGGGATTATACAAGGAGGTTATTGACTTTCTTCACAACGGTCAAGCTTGAGTATATCCCTCGGGACGAGAATCAGTTTGCAGATGCTCTGGCTACCATTTCATCCATGATCAAAGTACAAGCTGCCAACTTTGTACCTCAAATTTCAGTGTCCAGACTTGATAGACCAGCATATGTATTCGCAGCAGATGTTGTCAAAGATGATAAGCCTTGGTTCCATGACATTAAGTGCTTCTTGGAGGATCAAACATACCCACCTGGGGCATCTTCCAATGATAAGAAGACTTTGAGAAGGCTTGCTGGAAGTTTCTTTCTGAACACTGATGGTTCCCTGTACAAGAGAAACTTTGATATGGTACTCCTCAGATGCGTTGATAGAACAGAAGCGGACTTGTTAATGCATGAAGTGCACGAAGGATCCTTTGGTACCCATGCAGGAGGGCATGCCATGGCCAAGAAGTTGCTAAGATCAGGTTATTACTGGATCACAATGGATGCTGACTGTTGTGCCTATGCCAGGAAATGCCATAAATGTCAGATCTACGCGGATAAAGTGCATGTGCCTCCCAATCCTCTGAATGTGATGTCTTCACCCTGGCCCTTTGCCATGTGGGGCATTGATATGATTGGCAAGATTGAACCAACTGCTTCAAATGGCCACAGATTCATCCTGGTCGCCATTGACTACTTCACCAAGTGGGTCGAAGCAGCTTCCTATGCCAATGTTACAAGACAAGTGGTAGCCCGATTTCTGAAGAGAGATATCATCTGTCGGTACGGAGTTCCCGAGCGGATCATTACTGATAACGGTTCCAACTTAAACAACAAAATGATGGCAGAGCTGTGCCGGGACTTCAAGATCCAACACCACAATTCTTCTCCTTACAGGCCAAAGATGAACGGCGTTGTTGAGGCAGCTAACAAGAATATCAAGAAGATTGTACAGAAGATGGTGGTCACCTACAAAGATTGGCATGAGATGCTACCGTTTGCCTTGCATGGGTACCGCACGTCAATCAGAACATCCACTGGGGCAACACCGTATCAGCTTGTGTATGGTATGGAAGCAGTCCTACCTGTTGAAGTTGAATTACCCTCCCTACGGGTACTGATGGATGTTAAGCTGAACGAAGCAGAATGGGTCCGGTCCCAATACGAACAACTGAGTCTGATTGAAGAGAAAAGATTGGCTGTAATTTGTCATGGGCAGTTGTATCAGAAAAGAATGAAGAGAGCCTTCGATCAGAAAGTCAGGCACCGAGAGTACCAAGTAGGAGATCTTGTGCTGAAGAGAATCCTCCCTCCGCATACAGACCACAGGGGCAAGTGGACTCCGAATTATGAAGGACCATTCGTGGTAAAGAAAGTCTTCTCTGGTGGAGCACTGATGCTCAGCACTATGGATGGTGGAGACTTCCCGTCCCCTGTGAATTCAGATGCAGTTAAAAAATACTTCACATAAAAATGACCCGCTGGACATAAAAACAGAATGTAAGTCCAGGCAAAAACAGGGCATCCCGGCGAGTCGAAAACAGAATAAAAGACTCGGGCAAAAATAAGGGAAAATAAGCACACAAAAAATGTACACCTGCTGAGTTGAAAAGCCGCATTGGACAACTCAGGCAAAAATGGGTATCCCGATGGATTGAAAACCCGAAAGGGCGATCCATGCAAAATAAGGGAATGAGCGAACAACTGCATTCTGAATTCGTCTGTATCGCTTACAACCGGTTAAGCTTCGAAAAGATCAAGCTTCTCTCAGAATCAGCCTTCTTCAGGAAGCAAGACGAGAAGAACGTCAAAAGTCATACGAGTCATAGCAAGGGGAAGCTCCTTGAGGCGTCATCAACATTGCCAACATCTTTTGTTTCTCAATTTATAACGATTTCCTCATTTTAGGAGATTTGTTTCTTTGACTGTATCTTGCCAATTCAGGGCACATGAATTAATAAAAACAGATTTTCAGCCAAGTTTCACCTCGTACACTTCATTTTATTTGCAAAGAATGTCTGATATCTTTAAAATACTGATTGCATGAATACAGATGCTTATCCTCAAAAAAATAAAAACTACGTGCTTGCAGGAAATATACTTATTCCCGGGAGTGTCTGACTCCTATGACGGAATCCAGTAAGGGATACCTCGGGATTACTTGTGCGTCTCTTGTCTTTGCAGGATTGCAGGTATTCAAAGCGCAACATGGGGCATGTAAGCTTCACCCCAGCAAGCTGGCAAATCAGTACTCACTCATTCTTAGCACTCAAAGTGTTTTCTCCCTAGCTGAGTTACCACTTATTGCTTCTCCCAGCCGAGTTGCCAATCATTCTTCCTCAGCCGAGTACAAAAGCCAGGGAACCACTTCCCCACAGAGTTCCAGCCTCTATTCAGAAGAGCAACGCATGAAGGAATCACAACAGAGTGACGAAAGCTTCTACAAACCCCAGCTGGGTCCCCTCATTACCAAGGATGGGTCTATCAGTGACCTATCTCCCCAAGCAAATACATCTCATCAGATCTATCAATGATCTCATCCCCAGCTGGGATGTCCATTTCAAGCAGATTGGCCAGAAATCTTCACAGCAACGGGATCCAAATCCCGGTTTGGTATCTTTGCATAGTCATGGCATTCGCATCATATTCACCCACAAAGCGTAGCATTCCGTCTAATACGGAGCATTACGGCAAAAGTCAAACATGTAGCATAATCATAAGCCATGGTCCGAATCAAACACTTGTGAATAATAACAATCCATCAGCAATATACAGAATACCCCCCAGATTCCCCAGCAAAAGCAGTTGCCTCACATTCACAAACATCAGTATATACTCCTTGTGGCACCCGTCCGTGTCATATCCCCAGCATAAAGCCAAAGACATCCCCTTTGCACTCACAGATATATATATATACATAACTTCCTTGACATCCGTCCATGTCATTTTCCCCAGTACAGTAACATAAACACTTTGTATATCGGATATTTGTTTATACTATACTTTTCTCCTTTCGACACTCGTCCGTGTCACTCTCCCCAACAGTTTAAATACCCGTCTATACACTACTCATACTTATACAGATACTCGTCCGTATCTTGTATACACCATTTATATCCCCTCAGATTTGACACTAGTCCGTGTTCTCTGTTAACCAGTTGATACTCGTCCATATCATCATCTCAGAGCATGCGTCAAGCGTTTGTTTCTACCCGATACTCGTCCGTATCGTAGTCTTAAGGATGCTCGTCCGCATCTTTAATCCATACACCGTGTTAAACACTTTTGTCTTCCTGAATATAGACACTCGTCTGTGTCTACTATTCCCCAGAAGAGTCCCCTCAAATTCAACACTCGTCTGTGTTCCTTGTTAACCAGTTGATACTCGTTCGTATCATCACCTCTGAACACGTGTCGGTATTTGTTTCTACCTGATACTCGTTTGTATCATAGTCTTAAGGATGCTCGTCCGCATCTTTAATCTATACACAAGGTCTAAACACTTATACCTTTTGTTTCTTGGATGTAAACACTCGTCCGTGTTTATTATTCCCCAGTAGATCGTCAACAAAGCAATTTTCTTTTTTATCTGACATTCGTCCTATGTCATGATAAACTTTGAGAGCAGCCGTACCCTGCTAGGTGGTCGTCCTCCACCTCTTGATGATCGTCCTTCATCATGCTCATCCGATGGTCGTCCCCATCGTTGACCTTTTATCCGACATTCGTCATATGTCGTGATATTTAGCAGCCGTCCCCTGCTAGGTGATCGTCCTTCACCTTTTTGATGATCGTCCTTCATCATTTTATCCAATGGCCGTCCCCGTTGTTGATTTTGGTTATCTGACATTCGTCCTATGTCATGATAAACCTTGAGAGCAGCCGTCCCCTGCTAGGTGGTCGTCCTCCACCTCTTGATGATCGTCCTTCATCATGCTCGTCCGATGGCCGTCCCCGTCGTTGACCTTTTATCCGGCATTCGTCCTATGTCGCGATATTTTCGGCAGCCGTACCCTGCCAGGTGGTCGTCCTCCACCTTAGATGATCGTCCCTCATCTTATCCCCAACAGAGCAGCCGTCCCCTGCTAGGTGATCGTCCTTCACCTTTGATGACCGTACCTCATCATCTGTTTATTTCATTTATTCTTTAACCCGATGGTCGTCCCCGTCGTGGTCCCTTTTCCTTTTTCCTGGTGATCGTCCTTCATCAGTTTAGCCCGATGGCCGTCCCCATCGTTGGTTACCTTACCTTATGAACTTGGTGGCCGTCCCCATCATGTTTCATTAATCCCCAGAGAATATTATAGCTTTACTTGATGGTCGTCCCCATCATAACCCCTTTTATCCCCAGCATGTCGGTCGTCCCCGTCATTGCTTTATTTCCCGCACTTTTCCCAGCATGTCGGTCGTCCCCGTCATTGCTCTTTACCCAGCAGTCGTCCTCTGCTCGACGGTCGTCCTCCGTCACCCACACTTTACAATATACTTTACTTTCTTTAACAATCTATATCCCTTTTCTTCTTAATTCTGTGAGTGCAAATTTTGGACTGTCTTTGGTATTCAACCACAAGTTATCTTGTTTGCCTGTTAAGCCGTCGCTTACATCCTGCACAGCTAACTCATGTTTGAATAGGGGCAGCTGTAAACACCCCAAATTTGCCCTCATCCATTCACACCATGGCTTGTGATCATTTCATATACATGAGTTCAATCATAGCATCTCATATCACATTTTTAATACATTGCATTCAAAGTCATCTGCATCTAGGGTTTGTGATCTGAGCAATCCAAGAGCTTCTTGAGCCTCTCCAAAGGTCATCAATCACTTCAAAAGGGGTCCATGTATGTTCAAGCATCATATTATACCCTCTCAAAGTCAAGAATGTCAAAAAATCACAAGAACTAAGAATGGTATGGAAGCAGAGCCAGGCTTGACTGCACAGATGACCTAAAATTAGGTTTTGGTTTCAGAGGCCATAACCCCAAATTTTTTGGTCATTCTTGTTTCTATTGGTCTCTATATGGTATAGGGAGTATGCATATCAATTTTCATGAAGAAATTCCATGGGGAAGTCATCTGATCAAGAGTTGACTTTTCAAGCAAGTCAGTGCAAAATCAGGGCATCTGAGGCCCCCAATGACCCAACCAAAGGGTGTTCTTCATCATTTTGATTGTATATGATCTTTATTTGATCATAGAAGAAGTTGGAAGTTCACAAAATTGAAGAATTTCAAGTCTTTTGCAAAGTTGACTTTTTGGGAAAGTTTGACTTTTAATGAAATTGCCATTTTAGGAAACTTTTTCAACCTTTACTTTTTGATTCAAAAAAGATTCAAATGGGAAAACTTTGGTCATGAAAGTTGTAGAATGGATCATTCCCTTTTCAAAAAGTACAAGAACATGACCTAATTCATTTTGGATCAAAAGTTATGGCTTGTCAAAGTTGGCAAAAATCACAAAATTTGAAGTTTTCCACCAAAGAGGCAAAGTTGCAAATTCACTTCTCAAGGCAAATTTAGTTATCAAATGGACTTCTAAACTTCACAACATGATCATACAAGACCTAAAATTCAGAATGGGCCAAGAAGTCTCTCATTTTTGTGGCTTATGGATCAAGATTTTTCATAAGAAGCAAAAATGAACCAACTTGCAAAACTCATCATAGTTTATCATCCACTTGCTTGCTAGCTTGCTGAACCATCCTAGGCATCTCCCCACATCATGCTGCGCAGGACACACCTTTTGTCCTTGGCTAGAAAGTAGCCCATACCTCTCTTACACAACATTGACATTTTGGCAACTTGAGCCATACCAATCAATAAAGCACACATCACTTCTTCTGACCAATCCCAATTGTTTATACAAACCAAAAGCAAGCCAAAGCAGCTACAACACAAGCCTGAAACCATCCATAACTCAGCATTCTCATTTTCACCTCATCTTGCAAGAGCATTCGAAACTCGTCACATAGGCCACAAACATACAAACTAACTTCACAAATCAACTCCACACACCTTCCTGATCACAAAGCACCCTTCACCATAGCCTGAAACTCAAAGAATCAAAAACACGATCACCACCTGCCATTGAACAGAACTCCTGCCATCTCTCAAACCAGCCATTGCAAACTTCAAACAAACATTGCAAGCTTCTTAGGAGGATCATTGGAGTGGATTTAAGCCAAAGAAACAGCCAGAAAGCTCCTGAATCGAAAGCTTCAGTTCAGGTAGTCATCTCAAAACTTTTTTCCAGAAACATGTTTTTAAGTTCTTAAAAGCTTCTATGCACTTCCCTGATCATGAATATGTGTTTACTTTTGAAAATGGTTGAGAAATAAGCATTTAATCTTGTTCTGAAACTTTTCTGACCTAAAAATGTTTGGCTTCGATTCGCATGATTGATGAATGAAAAATGGGTTTTGGTTAGGGGTTTTGATTCAGTGATGTGTGGGGATGATTTATGGGCCTTTAGTTTTCATTTTTGTGAAGTTTTGAGGATTTTAGAGATTTTCAGGTGGGAGTCCCACCGGAGAAGACAACCGGAAGTCTTCTCCGGCCACCTGAAAATAATTAGGGCTAATCCCTGTAATTAATGCAAGTTTGAATTTGGTGCGTTGGATGAGCTGACTTGGTCAATTCCCGCGTGCGTTCAATGGCCTGGATCCACTCACTTAACCCTAATCCACGTCATTAGTCATTTAATTAGGTTTTATAATTAATCTGGCCAGTTTGAATCTCCACCCTTGGATCTGGCGCCAGTCAACACGCGCGCATTTCATTTGAATACCAGCCATTGATCTGTTTGACTTTCCATTTTAATCCATTTTATTTTCTTTTAATTTGATTTGTTTTCTCCATTTTATTAAAAATAGTAAAATAATTTTAAAAATTCTGAAAATTTTTATATAAACTTTTATTAATTTTCAGAAACCAAAAACATTATTATTTTTATTTTTTGCATTAAAAAATATTTTTAAATTATTTAAAAGTTTATTTTTAATTAATTAATGAGAATTAATTAATTAAAAATACTTTAGGCATTTAAAAATCACCAAAAAATTCATGGAACCTTTAAAATCATTTAGAAACATTGTCCAACCCTCAAACCAAATTTCTTTTTTGATCTTGATGCATTTTGACAATTTTCCATGGAATTAATTTCTTTTTCAAAGCATCATTTTAATCCAAACTTCAAAAAATCATCTCTGCCTAACCATTGAGAGTTGGACTTTGATTCTTTTTGCATTGTGTTTTTCATATCATGTAGTTTGTGAGGTTAAATTGGCATGATTTGATCTTTCATTTTCAATTTGTTTGACCTTTTTCTTGACAAGGTACCCAAAAACCCTAATAATTTTAGGAAATTCATAATTCTCATTAGGTTAAGAGTTAGAACCCCTCCTTTGGGCAGTGTGTTTGTGTAGGGTTAGGGTTCCTTGGAATGCATTTTCAATTTTTTATCTTGATGTTTGCCTCTGGTTTTGATTTTTGTTTGTTGCATTGATCATAAACCCTAATTTGGGCTTCCTTTTGCATTCATCTTGCATTTGCTTGCATACCATGACTTGCCATAGCATTTTGTGCATCCATTTGATTCATTTGACATCTTAAGACATATTAGAATCATGTTTGATCATTGCATCTTGCATTTGCCATGTTGTATGCCATTTGCACTTCATAACCTTTCATGTATGATCATGGTTCTAAACTTGTTTCATTTGCATCCATAAGTTTGTATGATCACCCCCATGTTTTGTTTCATGTTTGCATCATCCCATAGCATCATTATCATCATGTATATGCTTATGGTTTTGGTTTGTATCATGCCATTTCATTTCATTTTGCATTGCATTGCAATCCTTTCACTAACTTTTCAGGTGGTAAGTAACTTTGAGAAGTGAATTTGCCTTCACTTCTCACAATTTCCTTTCATTTCTCTTATGCATCATTGCTGCATTTTGTCTTGTGTTTGAGATTGAGCTTGCTATTTCTTCTTCATCTTACTTTCTTTCTTCAAGTGACTTGTCTTCTTAAATGAAGCAAGTTGCTTTGCTTCTCTTTCCTCCATTCATCTGCTTCCTGGTGGTTCCTCTGAAGATTGCTTTCTTAAACCTCACAAACCTTAGGAACAACCAAGTATGACAATGATTAGGGTTTTTATTAGTCTCCCCACTTAGTTTTACCTTTGTGTCTCATTGAGTCTTCTCTTCTCATCTCATAATCAGGGACTAAACCCTAAAGGATTTAAGGCTTTGTGATTAAGCTTATGCCTGCATCCTTCTATTAGGATGGAGTGTATAACTTTAATCCTAAGTGTTAAACCCTTAATGTGTTTAAATCCTTTAATCAAATCACTTAATAATCATCAAGACATCAAGCTTGTAACTTGGGCCTTGCATTAGGGTTCTAATTCTTCCTTAATTGGTTAAGAAGGACTAACCCTAGTGTTAATGGACAAGTCCCCCTAAAGTTGTCTTACAAACCATAAAACTCATTTCATCATCATACCATTAATTAAAATCCACTTAATAAAGGCCTTGTTTTGTCATGAGGTTAATCCCTAATCATGGATTAAGTTGAGGAGCTTTCCTCAGCTTAAACATTCTCATCTATTATCCTTCTATTAGGATGGTGTAATGAGTCTGTTTAATCCTTGATTATGGCTTAATCTCATTACTTAACACTAAACAAAAACACCAAAAACATCTAAATAATCACAAGTAGGTTAATGATCTTAATCCTATGCCATGGTGATTAAGTGTGAGAGGCTGACTTCACACTTAAGGTATTCTCATTACCCCTAATCAGAGGGAAGATGTGATGAGTTTACTAGATCCATTGGTTTAGGCTTAAGCTCATTAATCTATGACAAATTTTCAAAAGCAATAAAAGACTGAAAACTCAAAAAACAAACAATAATCGTCTCCTCCGGGATTCTTTTCTCATCTCATTCACTCACAAACGGGAACTTGCTTCTTCCGTCTAATGCAAGACAGTTTGCACCTGAGCCAGACAGGTCATACACTTGAGCATAGACAAGCAAGCAGTTCACAGTCAATTTACCTTTCAGTCTCTTTGGGTCGAACTACGGTGTTCTGACTTCCTCATTGCACGAGAGGATATGTAGGCATAACTTAACAGTTATCGAACAAAAGTCTCTATATATTCCCCATCCTTCCAGCATTATTCTTTAAGCCTCATAGTCATGAGCATTTCACTCTTGTTCTTACACTGACACTTCACTTCTACACTTCATTTCTCTTACACTGACACCTATACATCCTTTTCCAGCTCTTTTACACACAAATTGCACTGACACTACCCCTTTAAAACACAAATCTTTTAAGCGTGGATCCCGTCGAGTACGGCGGACAATCTGGGTGCTAATACCTTCCCAGGTTGTAACCAACCCCCTTTCTCAGTCTCTCTGGTTCGCAACCGTCTTATCCATATCTTTCTAGGTTTATGCAGCATTACCTTTCCTCCGGGATAAAAATGCCTAGCTGGTGACTCTTTCTTTTCCTGTGAGTTCACTCCTGTGTGTTCTCACTCCCTCTTTTCGCCGACCGTTCGCGTCTGTACCTCATTTGAGCCCAGTCTCATCTTTTGGGAGCGACAGCTTGGCGACTCTGCTGGGGACCCTTATACTGTAACCAGGGCTTCTGGTTCTTTTTGTGGGTTCCTCCTAGCGCTTGATTGATTTGTGTTTACTGGGGTGTTATGTGCTGTTTGTGTTTGTATATGTATTTTGTTGCTTTATGTTACAGTTGTTTTATTGCTTTCTTTATAGCTTTACATATATCATACTGTCATACTGTGCTGGCTGGATCTGGTTTTGCTTTGGTGGGTGGGTGTTCTATTGAGAGTTGAGGTCCTATACCTGGGACCTGAGTGACACCTAGGCTAGAATGGTTCATGTTCTTTCCCATTCCATTTCGGTCTGGTGCGGGAATATGAAACACGGTTCAGACATGGGTTTCTTCTTGAGAACTCTGTGCTACAGATTTCCTGTAGTGCTAGGGCTATCTGGGAAGCCTGCTAAGTCTGGATGACCATTAGTATTAACCTTCAGAAACTGAGGTGAATTAGAGGAGGATCTTTTATGGTTATTGTAAACACTGTACCTCCGGGTTAGAAGTGTTTACACTTCTCATAACTGATCCAAGTCTGAGGATCTTTGTTTTAGAACACCACCTGTGAGGGAGTTGGGCTGTTTACAGGTTTGCAGGTACCCTTGACCTCAGCATACCCTGTTACTTTGTTTTCATTAAGAGTACTCCATTTTGGGACAGTTCTTGTGATTTTAACCCTGGACATGTGACTCTTTATTTGAGTCCCCCACCTTGGTTACTGGACTTATGAACCTCCATCTGGATTTCTTGAACATACATGGACTTATATCAGAGCACTTGATCAGATCCAGCTTGATCACAAACCCCTGCATATCATTTGCATACATCATCATTGCATCATTTAACATTTGCTTATTTGTTTTTCAGGGTATCCATCATATATTTTGGCTTGGTTTTGACCCCTTCATCTGCATAGACCTATCTTCACCAGTATCTGCTTCAGCTATTCCTCATCAGCTACCTGCTTCAGTCACCTACATCACCAGTCTCAGCCTGTCAGTGGCCCATCTTCTGGTATCAGTCATCATCAGCACCTATTCTTCAGCAACATGGCACCTAAGAAAAGCAACATCTCCTACCATTTCTTTGAGCCTGAGCTAGCTGGCATCAGGAAGATCCAGGCCCTGATTACTCCAGACCATATACCACTATTCAGAGAACATTATGGAGGAATCCTTGATGTGGTTATGGATTTGGACCCTTCACAGAGGAGCTTGATTCATACTTGCTTGCAGTTCTATGATCCCCCTCTGAGGTGCTTCACCTTCCAGAATTTTCAGTTGGGACCCTTGTTGGAGGAGTATTCATCACTGATTGGTGTACCTATCAGGGGTGGAGTCCCCTTCAACCCTGAGATGGCTTTTCCAAGTAATGAAGAAGTGGCAAAGGCATTATATCTGGAACCAGCTCTAATTGGGCAGAATATGACTACCAAGGCTGGAATCTCTGGTCTACATTTGGATTTCTTGACTTCTCAGGCCATCCTGAAGGCCTCCTTGGGAGAGTGGAAGGCAGTCTGTGCTTTATTGGCCCTTAGCATATATGGGGTCATATTATTTGCATATGAGCCTAAGTTTGTTAGCAAGAATGCAATCCATCTTTTCATTCTGAGGAACCCAGTGCCCACCTTACTGGGAGATTTCTACTACTCTGTTCACCAAAGGAATGAAAAGCAAAGGGGAAGACTGGTGAGATGCTGTGCTCCTTTGTTCCATACTTGGCTGCTCAAACATTTGCCAAAGACTGATGCATTCTTGAACCCTCACCAGCAAAAGAATTGGGCTAGGAGGCTTGTTGCTTTAACCTCAGATGATATCAGGTGGTGCACTCAGAACACTAAGGGCAGAGACATCATTACTAGTTGTGGGCAGTTCCCCAATGTACCCCTGATAGGAGTAAAGGGTTGCATCAACTACAACCCTCTGTTATTCAAAAGACAATTGTGCTATGCATTGGTCCACACTCCTAGAGCACAAGACTTGGCTGAAACCCTTTATTGTGAGATTAAGCCTAATCTGGCTATTGTCAGGCAAGCATCCTGGGCTTGGGACAATGTCCAGACTAAAGGAGTAACCATTCTTGGGAGGTGCAACAATGTGGCCTCAGCTCAGTACTATGAGTGGTCTCATGCCAGGGCACAAATTTCCGGGATGCCCTTCACTATTGAGGATGCACCTGGGCCATCCACAGCACCACCTCCTGCCACTGTTAGCTTAGAGGAGTTTGAGAAGCTGAAAGAGAGGAATGAGAATTTGTCTGAAGCCTTGAAGAGAACCCTCTGGGAGAGGAGTGATGGTCGTCTGGACATTGAAAGGGTAGAAAAGCTTAAGGTGGAGCATCTAGCCAGGATTGAAAAGTCAGAAGACTATATCAAGAAGTCAAGGGATGGAGAACAGATTTTGAAGAATGCCTGCAAAGAGGCCCAGTTCCAGAGAGCTAGGACTGATCTTTATCTGAAGGAGAGCCAAGCTAGGTGGGTCAGAATCACTGAAGCTCGCACTCAGGAGGATAAGAGAACTCAGGACAAGATTGAGCAGTTGGAGGCTAATGCAAAGGAGCAACAAGAAGCCCTGGTAGCAGCCCAGAGAGAGATCTCAGAATTGAAACTCAGAGCTGGTGTGAAGAGGTCAAAAGACCAGGGCAGACACAAGAAGCTAACTGCAGCTATTGCCACCAGGAATCTTCTCATCAGGAATCTCACAGAGCGTCCAGCTGATCCTGTGACTGAAGCACTTCTCAAGGAAGTTCAGGAGGATGAGTTTGGTCTTGGTGTCTGACTTTTGCTTGTTGTTGCTTTCATTTCATTGTACTTTTCCCTTTTTGTGTTGTATTTTGACCCCTCAGAGGGCATGTATTGTAAAAAGAAACAAACTATGTATCATTTACTTTTTGTAATATATGTGTTGGTTTGTTTTATCTGAATTCTTCAAGCAACATCAAAATCATCTTCCTCGAGGGTCTGGAATGGTCAAAACCAAGTGCCAAGCCGGATACCTTGGAAACAAATAAGCATACTGCATTGCATACTAACCTTTTGTTTTATTTTGTAGGTTTTTGTTTTGTTTGTTACTAACTCTGTTGTGGTTCAGGAACTATTGCTCGACGTCGGGTGTTTCCACTCAACCGTCCACACAGATATCCAACCCGCAACAACCTTCCGGGTATACAGATGGACCAAGTACAGCAGGACCTTATAGAGGTCAGGACTCAAATGGCCAATGAGAGACTAGAAATGAGGAATCAGATGACTCAGTTTATGGAGGTGATGAATAATATGGCTCAAAGCCAAGAGAGATTAAGAGCACTGGTAGAGAGGCAGAATCAGGAAGACCCCCATCTAGGGACTGCTGGGACAAGCAACAATGAGAGGGTTCAGCCTCATATCAACCCACCTGTATTTGGACCCCACCTTCATCCAGAGATCAACATTCCTGCTAATGTGCAAGGGAATGCTACTACAGGTAGAGTGCTGCAAGAAGACCCCCAGGAAGATCAGTTCACAGTGATGGGAGCTGGGGATGAAGCCTATGACAGAAGGCTAGATGAGATTGCTGAGAAACTAAGATCCCTGGAGTCCCAGAATTCTTTGGGTTTTGATGTCATGGACATGGGCTTAGTGGACGGGGTCAGGATTCCCCACAAATTTAAACCTCCGTGCTTCGAGAAGTACAACGGAACCTCCTGTCCACGGACCCACTTGCAATCCTTTCTGGGGAGGCTGAAGGCATATACCATGGATGAAAAGCTATGGATGTTTTATTTTGAGGATAGCTTAACAGGAGCTTCAAGGGAATGGTACTCTCACTTGACTAGAGCAACCATCAGGTGCTGGAAGGACCTGGCTGAGGCCTTTATCAGACAATACCAGTACAACTTGGATATGGCTCCCAACAGGACCCTCCTGATGGGAATGTCACAGTCATCCAGAGAAAGCTTCCGGGAGTACGCCCAGAGGTGGAGACAGCTTGCTGCTGCTGTCCAGCCACCCATGTCAGAGAGGGAGATGGCTGATATGTTTATGAACACCCTCCAAGGGACATACATTGATAGGCTAGCTGCCTTTTCTTCTACCAGCTTTGCAGATGTCGTTATAGCTGGAGAAAGAATTGAGAGCCTATTAAAGATGGGCAAAATTTCTGACAACGGTGCCAGCTCATCCAGCAACCCAAGAAAGCCTTTTGTAGGCCCAAGAAGAACTGGTGAGACCAATGCTATCCATACCAGCAGGGGAAGACCCCAGTATGTTCATAGGTCAGTGGCAGCTGTCACCATTCCCGCTTCAATTCATCTACAACCAGCTTATCAACCACAGCAACAATCCCACTACCAGCAACAAGCTCAGTATCCACCTCAGAGAAATTATAACAACAACAACACCAGCAACAACAATCAGCAAAGAACTTTTCAACAGAGACCGTCTCAGGCCAATAGGGTGATTGATCCGATCCCTATGCCCTATGCCACATTATTGCCACAACTCCTGAAACTCAACCTGGTTGAGCTAAGGACATTGGCACCTCCAGATCCTGCCAGTCTGCCCAGAAATTATGACGCCAACGCCAGATGTGCTTTTCACTCAAATGCACCTGGCCACAGTACAGAGAAGTGCAGAGCTTTGCACATGAAAGTGCAGGATCTAGTGGATTCCAAAGCTCTAAACTTTGCACCACCACCGAATGTTAACAAGAACCCTATGCCACACCACGGAGGACCCAGAATCAATGCTATTGAAGAAGATAAGCCGTCTTACTTAATAACCAGTGTGGGTCAGATTCGGACACCCTTGGTAGAGATTAAAGCTCAACTCCTTGAATGTCAAATGTTCCCTGGATGTGAGCTGGGATGTGCCTATTGCAACATTTCAGTGAATGGGTGTGATAACCTGAGAGATGGCATAGATGGTCTCATCCAGAGTGGCTTGCTTCAAATCACAACATCAATACCTACCAATCCAGCAATCTCCTTAACAACAGCTCCCGGGTCTTCTACAACTGCAACAACCATTGTTCCAAATAACTCTTCGGTTTCATCAACAAATGCTTCATCTGTTACTTCAACGGACCAAATATCAACAAACATCCCTTCTACAACTCCAACACCCCTTCATTCAGAATCTCCTACAACAGCAACACCCATCCATTCAACAGTGTCTCCTACAACATCAACAGCAAACAACGAAAGCGTCTCAACAGTTACGATTTATTATGATCCTGCAAATGATTCTGCCTACAACTCACAGAATGCCGTTCCTGTCAGAGCACCAGTTACAATATACTATGATCCACATACTATCATGGTCCCTTCTGCAGCTGCCATCAGTCCAGTCACTATCACGGTGCCTGGGCCAGTACCTTATGAAAGCAGTAATGCCATCCCTTGGCATTACGGCTCCGATCTATACTGCGAAGGACAGAAAATCACTCTTGAATCATCAATTTCTTCACCACAAATAGACAATGTGGGGGGAGGCGGAGGCTTCACTCGAAGCGGACGTCTTTTCGCCCTACAAATTCCAAGACCCATTGCTGAAGCAGAAGCTGCTGCCAAAGCAAAAGGGAAGAGCTTGGTGCAAGAAGATCAAGTTGCTAAAGAAGTTTTGAAAACACCTTTTGATCAAGAGGTTGATGAATTCATGAGAATCATCAAGAAAAGTGATTACAAGATAGTGAACCAGCTTCACCAGACACCTTCCAAGATCTCCATTTTATCATTACTAATGTGCTCCGAGGCTCACCGGAACGCACTACTAAAAGTCTTGCACGCAGCTTATGTGCCAGAGGAGATTACAGTCAATCAGTTGGAAGCTGTGGTTGGAAATGTTAACGCTAGTCACGGACTAGGATTTACCAACACTGATTTGACTACGGAAGGTCGCAATCATAACAAGGCTTTGCACATTACCATGGAATGTAAGGGTGCAGTTCTTTCCCATGTACTGGTAGACACAGGATCATCCCTCAATGTCTTACCTAAAAAAGCCCTTGTGAAGCTGGAGTATGAAGGATTGGCATTACGTCCCAGTAACTTGGTAGTGAGAGCCTTTGACGGTTCTAAGAGATCAGTTCTGGGAGAAATTGAGTTGCCTATAACGATTGGCCCACAAACTTTCAAAACGATCTTCTACGTGATGGACATTCAGCCGGCCTACAGCTGTTTGTTGGGTAGACCATGGATTCATGCCACTGGCGCAGTTACGTCTACCCTTCACCAGAAGTTAAAATTCGAGTGGGAGGGCCAAGTCGTTACTATTTGTGGAGAGGAAGATATTTTTGTTAGCCATCTGGCTACATACAAATACATTGAGATGGATGGGGAGATCCATGAAACGATGAGTCAAGGGTTTGAGGCCCTGAATATTAATGAAACATCTGTTGTACTTGGGACTTCCATGACATCCTACCAGCAAGCCAGGAAGGTTGTTGAGGAGGGGAATGCTCAAGGCTGGGGCAAACTGTTGCCTGTGGAGAAGAAAGAGGATAGATTTGGGTTGGGTTACAAACCAACTCAACAAGATCAAGCAGAGGCTGCTAAGAAGCCCAACTTTGTTAGTGGGGGGATGCTCACCCCTGATGCTGTCAACAACTTGGAAGATGAGTCGGAAGATGAGCGCAACCTGGAGAGCTGGATACGTCCAAGGATCCCGGGGAGCCGTATCTCAAACTGGTCTTCCCAGGAAATTATAAGAGTTACTCCTGCAGAGTAATTATTATTTCCTGTATATTTTAAGCATGCATCAAGTCTTGCATCTTGCCCAAGATGACAAGACTCATTTTGTAATCGGGCCATCTGTAATTTTTGTGCAACAAGATTAATCAATGAAATATCAGACATCTTTTGCAAATGAGTCTTTTTCTTTTCCGCTCACTGTTTTTCCATTTTTCTTTTTGTACAAAAATAAAATGGCAATGTTTTCAAAATGACAACTTTATTTCACTTTTCTAAACAAGATTAAAATCAAATCACTAAAATGAACAAACTGAACCCTTGCAGAGAGTGCCTTCCAGACCGCACCGACGACAGCACGGCTATGACTTCGTATGACTTTGACAATCCAATCAATCAAGCTGATGAAGGGGTTGAAGAAGATTACGAGCTTCCTGAAGAGCTATCCAGATTGTTGAGACAAGAGGAGAAGGTTATCACTCCTCATCAGGAGGAGGTAGAAACGATTGATCTTGGTACAGATGAAGATGTGAAAGAAGTTAAAATCGGGGCCTGCTTACAAGACTCAGTGAAGAAACAACTGATTGACCTGCTTCAAGAATATGTGGATGTGTTTGCTTGGTCTTATCAGGATATGCCAGGGTTGGACACCGATATTGTTATGCACAAGCTGCCTTTGAGAGAAGATTGCCCGCCGGTTAAACAGAAATTGCGCCGCACTCGCCCAGACATGGCAATGAAAATCAAAGAGGAGGTGCAAAAGCAATGGGACGCCGGGTTCCTTGCTGTAACTATCTATCCACCGTGGGTTGCTAATATTGTGCCTGTGCCTAAGAAAGACGGCAAAGTAAGGATGTGTGTTGACTACCGGGATCTGAACAGAGCCAGCCCGAAAGATGATTTCCCATTACCTCACATTGATGTATTGGTGGATAACACGTCTCAGTTCTCGGTATTCTCCTTCATGGACGGATTTTCAGGATACAATCAGATTAAAATGTCACCTGAAGACATGGAGAAGACAACCTTCATCACGCCCTGGGGCACATTCTGTTACAAGGTGATGCCATTCGGACTGAAGAATGCTGGTGCAACGTATCAACGGGCTATGGTGACATTATTCCACGATATGATCCATAAAGAAATCGAATGTTATGTGGATGACATGATTGCCAAGTCCCTCACGGAAGAAGACCGCCTGGTAAATCTGCTGAAACTATTCAAGCGTCTGAGGAAGTACCAACTGAAGCTGAACCCCAACAAGTGCACATTCGGGGTGCGATCTGGTAAGCTGCTGGGTTTTATTGTGAGCGAGAAAGGGATTGAAGTTGACCCTGATAAAGTCAAAGCCATTCAAGAAATGCCTGCACCGAAGTCTGAAAAAGAAGTTCGAGGGTTCTTAGGTCGATTGAACTACATTTCACGGTTCATATCTCACCTTACAGCAACCTGTGAACCCTTGTTCAAGCTGTTAAGAAAAGAACAGACGGTCAGGTGGAACGAAGACTGCCAGAAGGCTTTTGACAAGATCAAGGAGTACTTACAAGAGCCTCCAATCCTTATGCCTCCAGTTGAAGGAAGACCTCTGATAATGTACTTGACAGTATTGGAAGAGTCGATGGGGTGTGTGTTGGGCCAGCATGACGAGTCTGGTCGAAAAGAGTATGCAATATACTACCTGAGCAAAAAGTTTACCGACTGTGAACAACGTTATTCACTGCTCGAGAAAACTTGTTGTGCTTTAGCGTGGGCTGCTCGCCGACTGAGACAGTATATGCTGACCCACACTACTTTATTGATATCCAAAATGGACCCAGTTAAGTACATTTTCGAGAAGCCAGCTCTTACCGGACGGGTTGCAAGATGGAAAATGATTCTCACAGAATATGACATCCAATACACATCTCAAAAAGCCATCAAGGGCAGTGTATTGTCTGAATATCTTGCTGAGCAACCTCTGGATGACTACCAGCCTATGAGATTTGACTTCCCCGATGAAGACATCATGTTCATTAAAGCAAAAGATCATGAAGAGCCTGTTCACACTGAAGGGCCTGACCCAGAAGAAGAATGGACTATGATGTTTGATGGGGTTGTTAATACTTATGGTCGTGGTGTTGGTGCAGTACTCATTACACCTAAGGGAGTTCACATGCCTTTCTCGGCAAAGCTCACCTTCAACTGCACTAACAACGAAGCTGAATACGAAGCTTGCATTATGGGTCTTGAGGAAGCTATTGACCTCAGGATCAAGACATTGACTGTATTCGGAGATTCAGCTCTGGTAGTTAATCAAACCAACGGCAAATGGTACACACACCAGGATCATCTGATACCTTACAGGGATTATACAAGGAGGTTATTGACTTTCTTCACAATGGTCAAGCTTGAGTATATCCCTCGGGACGAGAATCAGTTTGCAGATGCTCTGGCTACCATTTCATCCATGATCAAAGTACAAGCTGCCAACTTTGTACCTCAAATTTCAGTGTCCAAACTTGATAGACCAGCATATGTATTCGCAGCAGATGTTGTCAAAGATGATAAGCCTTGGTTCCATGACATTAAGTGCTTCTTGGAGGATCAAACATACCCACCTGGGGCATCTTCCAATGATAAGAAGACTTTGAGAAGGCTTGCTGGAAGTTTCTTTCTGAACACTGATGGTTCCCTGTACAAGAGAAACTTTGATATGGTACTCCTCAGATGCGTTGATAGAACAGAAGCAGACTTGTTAATGCATGAAGTGCACGAAGGATCCTTTGGTACCCATGCAGGAGGGCATGCCATGGCCAAGAAGTTGCTAAGATCAGGTTATTATTGGATCACAATGGATGCTGACTGTTGTGCCTATGCCAGGAAATGTCATAAATGTCAGATCTACGCGGATAAAGTGCATGTGCCTCCCAATCCTCTGAATGTGATGTCTTCACCCTGGCCTTTTGCCATGTGGGGCATTGATATGATTGGCAAGATTGAACCAACTGCTTCAAATGGCCACAGATTCATCCTGGTCGCCATTGACTACTTCACCAAATGGGTCGAAGCAGCTTCCTATGCCAATGTTACAAGACAAGTGGTAGCCCGATTTCTGAAGAGAGATATCATCTGTCGGTACGGAGTTCCCGAGCGGATCATTACTGATAACGGTTCCAACTTAAACAACAAAATGATGGCAGAGCTGTGCCGGGACTTCAAGATCCAACACCACAATTCTTCTCCTTACAGGCCAAAGATGAACGGCGCTGTTGAGGCAGCTAACAAGAATATCAAGAAGATTGTACAGAAGATGGTGGTCACCTACAAAGATTGGCATGAGATGCTACCGTTTGCCTTGCATGGGTACCGCACGTCAATCAGAACATCCACTGGGGCAACACCGTATCAGCTTGTGTATGGTATGGAAGCAGTCCTACCTGTTGAAGTTGAATTACCCTCCCTACGGGTACTGATGGATGTTAAGCTGAACGAAGCAGAATGGGTCCGGTCCCGATACGAACAACTGAGTCTGATTGAAGAGAAAAGATTGGCTGCAATTTGTCATGGGCAGTTGTATCAGAAAAGAATGAAGAGAGCCTTCGATCAGAAAGTCAGGCACCGAGAGTACCAAGTAGGAGATCTTGTGCTGAAGAGAATCCTCCCTCCGCATACAGACCACAGGGGCAAGTGGACTCCGAATTATGAAGGACCATTCGTGGTAAAGAAAGTCTTCTCTGGTGGAGCACTGATGCTCAGCACTATGGATGGTGGAGACTTCCCGTCCCCTGTGAATTCAGATGCAGTTAAAAAATACTTCGCATAAAAATGACCCGCTGGACATAAAAACAGAATGTAAGTCCAGGCAAAAATAGGGCATCCCGGCGAGTCGAAAACAGAATAAAAGACTCGGGCAAAAATAAGGGAAAATAAGCACACAAAAAATGTACACCTGCTGAGTTGAAAAGCCGCATTGGACAACTCAGGCAAAAATGGGTATCCCAATGGATTGAAAACCCGAAAGGGCGATCCATGCAAAATAAGGGAATGAGCGAACAACTGCATTCTGAATTCGTCTGTATCGCTTACAACCGGTTAAGCTTCGAAAAGATCAAGCTTCTCTCAGAATCAGCCTTCTTCAGGAAGCAAGACGAGAAGAACGTCAAAAGTCATACGAGTCATAGCAAGGGGAAGCTCCTTGAGGCGTCATCAACATTGCCAACATCTTTTGTTTCTCAATTTATAACGATTTCCTCATTTTAGGAGATTTGTTTCTTTGATTGTATCTTGCCAATTCAGGGCACATGAATTAATAAAAACAGATTTTCAGCCAAGTTTCACCTCGTACACTTCATTTTATTTGCAAAGAATGTCTGATATCTTTAAAATACTGATTGCATGAATACAGATGCTTATCCTCAAAAAAATAAAAACTACGTGCTTGCAGGAAATATACTTATTCCCGGGAGTGTCTGACTCCTATGACGGAATCCAGTAAGGGATACCTCGGGATTACTTGTGCGTCTCTTGTCTTTGCAGGATTGCAGGTATTCAAAGCGCAACATGGGGCATGTAAGCTTCACCCCAGCAAGCTGGCAAATCAGTACTCACTCATTCTTAGCACTCAAAGTGTTTTCTCCCCAGCTGAGTTACCACTTATTGCTTCTCCCAGCCGAGTTTCCAATCATTCTTCCTCAGCCGAGTACAAAAGTCAGGGAACCACTTCCCCACAGAGTTCCAGCCTCTATTCAGAAGAGCAACGCATGAAGGAATCACAACAGAGTGACGAAAGCTTCTACAAACCCCAGCTGGGTCCCCTCATTACCAAGGATGGGTCTATCAGTGACCTATCTCCCCAAGCAAATACATCTCATCAGATCTATCAATGATCTCATCCCCAGCTGGGATGTCCATTTCAAGCAGATCGGCCAGAAATCTTCACAGCAACGGGATCCAAATCCCGGTTTGGTATCTTTGCATAATCATGGCATTCGCATCATATTCACCCACAAAGCGTAGCATTCCGTCTAATACAGAGCATTACGGCAAAAGTCAAACATGTAGCATAATCATAAGCCATGGTCCGAATCAAACACTTGTGAATAATAACAATCCATCAGCAATATACAGAATACCCCCAGATTCCCCAGCAAAAGCAGTTGCCTCACATTCACAAACATCAGTATATACTCCTTGTGGCACCCGTCCGTGTCATATCCCCAGCATAAAGCCAAAGACATCCCCTTTGCACTCACAGATATATATATACATAACTTCCTTGACATCCGTCCATGTCATTTTCCCCAGTACAGTAACATAAACACTTTGTATATCGGATATTTGTTTATACTATACTTTTCTCCTTTCGACACTCGTCCGTGTCACTCTCCCCAACAGTTTAAATACCCGTCTATACACTACTCATACTTATACAGATACTCGTTCGTATCTTGTATACACCGTTTATATCCCCGCAGATTTGACACTAGTCCGTGTTCTCTGTTAACCAGTTGATACTCGTCCATATCATCATCTCAGAGCATGCGTTAAGCGTTTGTTTCTACCCAATACTCGTCCGTATCGTAGTCTTAAGGATGCTCGTCCGCATCTTTAATCCATACACCGTGTCAAACACTTTTGTCTTCCTGAATATAGACACTCGTCTGTGTCTACTATTCCCCAGAAGAGTCCCCTCAGATTCAACACTCGTCCGTGTTCCTTGTTAACCAGTTGATACTCGTCCGTATCATCACCTCTGAACACGTGTCGGTATTTGTTTCTACCTGATACTCGTCTGTATCATAGTCTTAAGGATGCTCTTCCGCATCTTTAATCTATACACAAGGTCTAAACACTTATACCTTTTGTTTCTTGGATGTAAACACTCGTCCGTGTTTACTATTCCCCAGTAGATCGTCAACAAAGCAATTTTCTTTTTTATCTGACATTCGTCCTATGTCATGATAAACTTTGAGAGCAGCCGTACCCTGCTAGGTGGTCGTCCTCCACCTCTTGATGATCTTCCTTCATCATGCTCATCCGATGGCCGTCCCCATCGTTGACCTTTTATCCGACATTCGTCCTATGTCGTGATATTTAGCAGCCGTCCCCTGCTAGGTGATCGTCCTTCACCTTTTTGATGATCGCCCTTCATCATTTTATCCAATGGCCGTCCCCATTGTTGATTTTGGTTATCTGACATTCGTCCTATGTCATGATAAACCTTGAGAGCAGCCGTCCCCTTCTAGGTGGTCGTCCTCCACCTCTTGATGATCGTCCTTCATCATGCTCGTCCGATGGCCGTCCCCGTCGTTGACCTTTTATCCGGCATTCGTCCTATGTCGCGATATTTTCGGCAGCCGTACCCTGCCAGGTGGTCGTCCTCCACCTTAGATGACCGTCCCTCATCTTATCCCCAACAGAGCAGCCGTCCCCTGCTAGGTGATCGTCCTTCACCTTTGATGACCGTACCTCATCATCTGTTTATTTCATTTATTCTTTAACCCGATGGTCGTCCCCGTCGTGGTCCCTTTTCCTTTTTCCTGGTGATCGTCCTTCATCAGTTTAGCCCGATGGCCGTCCCCATCGTTGGTTACCTTACCTTATGAACTTGGTGGCAGTCCCCATCATGTTTCATTAATCCCCAGAGAATATTATAGCTTTACTTGATGGCCGTCCCCATCATAACCCCTTTTATCCCCAGCATGTCGGTCGTCCCCGTCATTGCTTTATTTCCCGCACTTTTCCCAGCATGTCGGCCGTCCCCGTCATTGCTCTTTACCCAGCAGTCGTCCTCTGCTCGACGGTCATCCTCCGTCACCCACACTTTACAATATACTTTACTTTCTTTAACAATCTATATCCCTTTTCTTCTTCATTCTGTGAGTGCAAATTTTGGACTATCTTTGGTATTCAACCACAAGTTATCTTGTTTGCCTGTTAAGCCGTCGCTTACATCCTGCGCAGCTAACTCATGTTTGAATAGGGGCAGCTGTAAACACCCCAAATTTTCCCTCACCCATTCACACCATGGCTTGTGATCATTTCATATACATGAGTTCAATCATAGCATCTCATATCACACTTTTAATACATTGCATTCAAAGTCATCTGCATCTAGGGTTTGTGATCTGAGCAATCCAAGAGCTTCTTGAGCCTCTCCAAAGGTAATCAATCACTTCAAAAGGGGTCCATGCATGTTCAAGCATCATATTATACCCTCTCAAAGTCAAGAATGTCAAAAAATCACAAGAACTAAGAATGGTATGGAAGCAGAGCCAGGCTTGACTGCACAGATGACCTAAAATTAGGGTTTTGGTTTCAGAGGCCATAACCCCAAATTTTTTGGCCATTCTTGTTTCTATTGGTCTCTATATGGTATAGGGAGTATTCATATCAATTTTCATGAAGAAATTCCATGGGGAAGTCATCTGATCAAGAGTTGACTTTTCAAGCAAGTCAGTGCAAAATCAGGGCATCTGAGGCCCCCAATGACCCAACCAAAGGGTGTTCTTCATCATTTTGATTGTATATGATCTTTATTTGATCATAGAAGAAGTTGGAAGTTCACAAAATTGAAGAATTTCAAGTTTTTTGCAAAGTTGACTTTTTGGGAAAGTTTGACTTCTAATGAAATTGCCATTTTAGGAAACTTTTTCAACCTTTACTTTTTGATTCAAAAAAGCTTCAAATGGAAAACCTTTGGTCATGAAAGTTGTAGAATGGATCATTCCCTTTTCAAAAAGTACAAGAACATGACCTAATTCATTTTGGATCAAAAGTTATGGCTTGTCAAAGTTGGCAAAAATCACAAAATTTGAAGTTTTCCACCAAAGAGGCAAAGTTGCAAATTCACTTCTCAAGGCAAATTTAGTTATCAAATGGACTTCTAAACTTCACAACATGATCATACAAGACCTAAAATTCAGAATGGGCCAAGAAGTCTCTCATTTTTGTGGCTTATGGATCAAGATTTTTCATAAGAAGCAAAAATGAACCAACTTGCAAAACTCATCATAGTTTATCATCCACTTGCTTGCTAGCTTGCTGAACCATCCTAGGCATCTCCCCACATCATGCTGCGCAGGACACACCTTTTGTCCTTGGCTAGAAAGTAGCCCATACCTCTCTTACACAACATTGACATTTTGGCAACTTGAGCCATACCAATCAATAAAGCACACATCACTTCTTCTGACCAATCCCAATTGTTTATACAAACCAAAAGCAAGCCAAAGCAGCTACAACACAAGCCTGAAACCATCCATAACTCAGCATTCTCATTTTCACCTCATCTTGCAAGAGCATTCGAAACTCGTCACATAGGCCACAAACATACAAACTAACTTCACAAATCAACTCCACACACCTTCCTGATCACAAAGCACCCTTCACCATAGCCTGAAACTCAAAGAATCAAAAACACGATCACCACCTGCCATTGAACAGAACTCCTGCCATCTCTCAAACCAGCCATTGCAAACTTCAAACAAACATTGCAAGCTTCTTAGGAGGATCATTGGAGTGGATTTAAGCCAAAGAAACAGCCAGAAAGCTCCTGAATCGAAAGCTTCAGTTCAGGTAGTCATCTCAAAACTTTTTTCCAGAAACATGTTTTTAAGTTCTTAAAAGCTTCTATGCACTTCCCTGATCATGAATATGTGTTTACTTTTGAAAATGTTTGAGAAATAAGCATTTAATCTTGTTCTGAAACTTTTCTGACCTAAAAATGTTTGGCTTCGATTCGCATGATTGATGAATGAAAAATGGGTTTTGGTTAGGGGTTTTGATTCAGTGATGTGTGGGGATGATTTATGGGCCTTTAGTTTTCATTTTTGTGAAGTTTTGAGGATTTTAGAGATTTTCAGGTGGGAGTCCCACCGGAGAAGACGACCGGAAGTCTTCTCCGGCCACCTGAAAATAATTAGGGCTAATCCCTGTAATTAATGCAAGTTTGAATCTGGTGCGTTGGATGAGCTGACTTGGTCAATTCTCGCGTGCGTTCAATGGCCTGGATCCACTCACTTAACCCTAATCCACGTCATTAGTCATTTAATTAGGTTTTATAATTAATCTGGCCAGTTTTAATCTCCACCCTTGGATCTGGCGCCAGTCAACACGCGCGCATTTCATTTGAATACCAGCCATTGATCTGTTTGACTTTCCATTTAATTCCATTTTATTTTCTTTTAATTTGATTTGTTTTCTCCATTTTATTAAAAATAGTAAAACAATTTTAAAAATTCTGAAAAATTTTATATAAACTTTTATTAATTTTCAGAAACCAAAAACATTTTTATTTTTATTTTTTGCATTAAAAAATATTTTTAAATTATTTAAAAGTTTATTTTTAATTAATTAATGAGAATTAATTAATTAAAAATACTTTTAGGTATTTAAAAATCACCAAAAAATTCATGGAACCTTTAAAATCATTTAGAAACATTGTCCAACCCTCAAACCAAATTTCTTTTTTGATCTTGATGCATTTTGACAATTTTCCATGGAATTAATTTCTTTTCAAAGCATCATTTTGATCCAAACTTCAAAAAATCATCTCTGCCTAACCATTGAGAGTTGGACTTTGATTCTTTTTGCATTGTGTTTTTCATATCATGTAGTTTGTGAGGTTAAATTGGCATGATTTGATCTTTCATTTTCAATTTGTTTGACATTTTTCTTGACAAGGTACCCAAAAACCCTAATAATTTTAGGAAATTCATAATTCTCATTAGGTTAAGAGTTAGAACTCCTCCTTTGGGCAGTGAGTTTGTGTAGGGTTAGGGTTCCTTGGATGCATTTTCAATTTTTTATCTTGATGTTTGCCTCTGGTTTTGATTTTTGTATGTTGCATTGATCATAAACCCTAATTTGGGCTTCCTTTTGCATTCATCTTGCATTTGCTTGCATACCATGACTTGCCATAGCATATTGTGCATCCATTTGATTCATTTGACATCTTAAGACATATTAGAATCATGTTTGATCATTGCATCTTGCATTTGCCATGTTGTATGCCATTTTCACTTCATAACCTTTCATGTATGATCATGGTTCTAAACTTGTTTCATTTGCATCCATAAGTTTGTATGATCACCCCCATGTTTTGTTTCATGTTTGCATCATCCCATAGCATCATTATCATCATGTATATGCTTCTGGTTTTGGTTTGTATCATGCCATTTCATTTCATTTTGCATTGCATTGCAATCCTTTCACTAACTTTTCAGGTGGTAAGTAACTTTGAGAAGTGAATTTGCCTTCACTTCTCACAATTTCCTTTCATTTCTCTTATGCATCATTGCTGCATTTTGTCTTATGTTTGAGATTGAGCTTGCTCTTTCTTCTTCATCTTACTTTCTTTCTTCAAGTGACTTGTCTTCTTAAATGAAGCAAGTTGTTTTGCTTCTCATTGCTCCATTCATCTGCTTCCTGGTGGTTCCTCTGAAGATTGCTTTCTTAAACCTCACAAACCTTAGGAACAACCAAGCATGACAATGATTAGGGTTTTGATTAGTCTCCCCACTTAGTTTTACCTTTGTGTCTCATTGAGTCTTCTCTTCTCATCTCATAATCAGGGACTAAACCCTAAAGGCTTTAAGGCTTTGTGATTAAGCTTATGCCTGCATCCTTCTATTAGGATGGAGTGTATAACTTTAATCCTAAGTGTTAAACCCTTAATGTGTTTAAATCCTTTAATCAAATCACTTAATAATCATCAAGACATCAAGCTTGTAACTTGGGCCTTGCATTAGGGTTCTAATTCTTCCTTAATTGGTTAAGAAGGACTAACCCTAGTGTTAATGGACAAGTCCCCCTCAAGTTGTCTTACAAACCATAAAACTCATTTCATCATCATACCATTAATTAAAATCCACTTAATAAAGGCCTTGTTTTGTCATGAGGTTAATCCCTAATCATGGATTAAGTTGAGGAGCTTTCCTCAGCTTAAACATTCTCATCTATTATCCTTCTATTAGGATGGTGTAATGAGTCTGTTTAATCCTTGATTATGGCTTAATCTCATTACTTAACACTAAACAAAAACACCAAAAATATCTAAATAATCACAAGTAGGTTAATGATCTTAATCCTATGCCATGGTGATTAAGTGTGAGAAGCTGACTTCACACTTAAGGTATTCTCATTACCCCTAATCAGAGGGAAGATGTGATGAGTTTACTAAATCCATTGGTTTAGGCTTAAGCTCATTAATCTATGACAAATTTTCAAAAGCAATAAAAGACTGAAAACTCAAAAAACAAACAATAATCGTCTCCTCCGGGATTCTTTTCTCATCTCATTCACTCACAAACGGGAACTTGCTTCTTCCGTCTAATGCAAGACAGTTTGCACCTGAGACAGACAGGTCATACACTTGAGCATAGACAAGCAAGCAGTTCACAGTCAATTTACCTTTCAGTCTCTTTGGGTCGAACTACGGTGTTCTGACTTCCTCATTGCACGAGAGGATACGTAGGCATAACTTAACAGTTATCAAACAAAAGTCTCTATATATTCCCCCTCCTTCCAGCATTATTCTTTAAGCCTCATAGTCATGAGCATTTCACTCTTGTTCTTACACTGACACTTCACTTCTACACTTCATTTCTCTTACACTGACACCTGTACATCCTTTTCCAGCTCTTTTATACACAGATTGCACTGACACTACCCCTTTAAAACACAAATCTTTTAAGCGTGGATCCCGTCGAGTACGGCGGACAATCTGGGTGCTAATACCTTCCCAGGTTGTAACCAACCCCCTTTCTCAGTCTCTCTGGTTCGCAACCGTCTTATCCATATCTTTCTAGGTTTATGCAGCATTACCTTTCCTCCGGGATAAAAATGCCTAGCTGGCGACTCTTTCTTTTCCTGTGAGTTCACTCCTGTGTGTTCTCACTCCCTCTTTTCGCCGACCGTTCGCGTATGTACCTCATTTGAGCTCAGTCTCATCTTTTGGGAGCGACAAACCTTAGTAAGAGTAAAGCAACACAAGATGGCTAAATCATCACTTTTGACCAAAGCACTTATGTCCTAGGATTTTTATGGTTGATCCTGCAAGTAAACTAGTCGAACATTTAGATTAGAAACCAGCGGTTGTTCGACGGAAAATCACCAGCAAACACTAACAGAATAATTGAGCTCTTCTGCAGCTATTTCGACCAGTTCATGTTCAGGGACTTGAGTGCATCTTCATATCAACATTTTATACTTGTTAAGGTATTGATCGATTGACTCTGCAGGTTTCTATTTAACGTTGGCCAATTCTTTCAGACTAATTTTCAGTTTTCCCATGTAAAATAGCTCATGGAATAATCTTTTCAATTGCGCCCATGTGTGGACCAACTGAGGTGGCAGCGCGGTGAACCACGTGAACGCATTCTTAGTCAAGAATCTTGGGAATATTTCATTTTCAAATATTCATTGTTGGCTATGTCACCAGCCTATGTTTGGTACCTAGCCACGTGTTCGACAGTGGATTCCTCAATGTCCCCAGCGAACTTAGTGAACTTTGGTACCTCCTAACCCCTTGGAAATTACGTTTGTAAGATGAAATAGGGTAATGGCGAAGAGTAATTTGGCCTTCACAGACTAGGGTTCACCCTATTTTGCACCATGATGTGTTCTACAATGGCTTCTAAGTTTTATTCCCTGGCCATTGCATTCTGTCAAACCTGTCTAAAGACATGGTTCAGGTCTTGGTTCCTATTGACCAACACCACAGGTGGCCGGTGGTCTACCATAGGTATCTCCTTGACTTCGGGAGTCTCCTGGTCTACCGTTTCGTTGAACCTCTCATCTTGTCAGAAGGGTGCCTCTGGCCGAGGTTGGGTTTGCGGTCGAGCTTGCTCCATAAGGGCACCAAAAAAATCTCCAATCTGTGTCATTTGGGTTGTCAGTTGTTGGTAACTCTGTGTTGAGTCTTGAATCAGGGGTCTCAGTATGGTTCCCATTTTGTTGTGTTAGCATATGGATCATCTTGAGGTTACTCTCATCCATCGGTATCGTTTATCTCATCACGGTGACATAAATTGATGTGAAAGTTGGGATTGACTGAAATGGAAACCCTAATGGTCGACTAAACTGATTTTGCAATGACACTAACGCTTAGTAAGGTTGAAATAGCGACAATAAACTTTCACCAAATGTCGAACTGTTGTTATGCATACCTGTCATAAATTTAGGTGGCATGCCAAAGGTTCGTGGGAAAGGCA